>CM049306.1:67393641-68051141 GCA_026874595.1 Sipunculus nudus
AGTTAGCAGACTGGATTCTCCATCAAGGCAAACATGCCAAAACGCATTTTTCACATCCAGTTTACTGAAAACTTTGGCATGTCACAGCATTGGTAGTACATCGTCTACCGTCGGTAGTTTGTAATGTTCCCGCATTAGCGCCTCGTTCAATGCTTGTGGGTCGATGCACAGTCTCAGTTTACCACTGGCTTTATGAACGACAGTCATCTGGCTGACCCATTCTGTAGGCTGCGTTACAGGTACAAGCACGCCTAAGTTCACTAAACGATCTATCTCTAACTTCACTGGGTCTCGAAGTGCTATGGGCACTTTTCTGCATGGAAGCGCACGTGGTTTCACATCAGCATTTACATACAGGTGTGCTTCCCCTAAATCACCAAAAGGCTGAGTTTCCGACTCAACTTGCGATATGAAATGTGTCCTGTTAATCAAGATCAGGTGCATGTCAAGCAGGGTTTTCAAACCTAACAGGCATTGTAGCTTATCTGGTACTACAATGAAAACAACAGTATATTGTTCACCAGTACGCGTGTTCACAACAGGTAAATTAGCTTCACCAAGAGGTGCTACACTGGCACCATTCCACGTGACTAGCTTGCATGTAGTAGGTCGCAGATCCTTAGATTTCACAAAACGGCGACATATTGTATTAATGTCTGCACCAGTATCCAACAGGAAACGAACATGGGTGCCATTTACCATTAGCTTCGCGGTGATTCAATTCTTTTTGTTTCCTGTTACCGTAAGAAGCCGTTCTTCATCTTCATCACTCGTACCACTTATATCGTCGGCATCAACAGTGTGAACTGCTCCGAACTTGGTACACTTGACCGCGAAATGGTTTCTACCTTAACATCTAGAGCATGTTTTCCCCCAAGCAGGGCAATCAGCTTTACGCATGGCATGTTTCCTGCCACAAAATTTACAGTCCATGTGGGTACTGCGGCTACTATTAGGGTACTTACTGGACTTATCAGTACGTCGGTAGGGAACTGATTTCCTGCCAGTTGCGCTAGTGGCAACACGGTGAACTGCGGGGTCAGGATTCATGGCTTTGATCTGCTCTGAAGCATTCTCCGCGGCTTTGCATATTACAATACAATGTTCGAGAGTGAGGTGAGGTTCACGGAGTAAACGCTTCTGGGTTTCCTTATCTTGGATCCCCAGCACAATGCAGTCACACAAAATAGAGTCAGCAGACCCCTGATGATAATTGCAAGTTTTCATTAAGTTGCGGATGGCTGCTAAGAATGTCTCAAAGTTTTCATCAATTGATTGTGAGCGCTGATTGAATATGAAACGCTCGTAGGTCTCGTTTATTTCCCCCACGGCAAATGTGTCAAATTTTGAAATAATGTCCTCAGTTGTGCGGTTCTCAGTGTCAAATGTGAACCCATTATAGATTCGCAGCCCGTCATCCCCTATCGCATGTAGCAACAGGGCGACCTGATATTCCCTCGGGTGTTCGGCAAGATTAGTAATGACGCTGTAGTTTAGCCATTTCTGTTTAAAAAGTCTCCAGCTGTCTTTAGTGGACGGACCCGTAAAATCAGGAGGGGATGGCGGATGTATCCCCGATACAGGCTTGGGAGGCATTATTAATGATTATACCAGTGATTTTCAGCAGAAAACAGTAGATAAATACGTCAGGTACAGCAGTATAAATGTCCAGCAGCACACAAATCCAGGAATCAGCAGTATTGTAATCCTAGTAAAAATACGAATCTCGGATAAATTGTCCAGAAATAAACTTCTCAGAGGGCTCTTTGTATCCAAATCTATCCATTACCGCTGCAACCATGTTGAGATAAAGTCTGGACGAGCCGATGTCACAAGATGATTTATTAAGATAACTGAAGATCGTACATGCCAGCCATGCTGGTTCAGCTGAGACACACAGACGGATGTATGTTTGTGTCGCCCCCTGTAGGCGGCTCACTTCACTATTCTGTATGATATGCCTACCTGAAGCAAAACACTCAACAAGCACCATGTCACATCAAGCTAGTGTTATGCAGTTTGCTAGAGCTCAGCTCCCCAGCTTCAGCTCTAAGTTCCTTAAATTTAGCATACAGTTACATGTCTCCAAAATCCTCTACCATGCCAAGAATTTGATCACTAGGTTTCAATACATTTAGAGTACCAGATTTCCCAGAACACAGTGTTACCTTAATTATCGCCCAACGCTGCCGTACTAATAACGATGTCCGCCCTCCAAGTATTCTCACTATTTGTCGGGACAGTTTTTAACTCTGATTTTGGTTATTATTACCTTTTTTTCAACCAGGCAGGTCTTGGGCTTTAAATATTTGTGTATATACTAGTACTGTCCCCCCCCCCCCCCCCAGTATCATTTCCTTTTATTCGCGCCCAACACACAAAACACTGATGGTGTGGCGAGCATAAAATTATTATCTGCTTGGGGCAGAGTAATTGTATTTACTCCCTTAACAAGAGGATTGCTGAAGCTAGAGATTTTTTGTCAGGGATGTAACATTTGATCAAGATTCAATTGAATACCAAAAATTAGTTCTGAATTTTTCAAATTTTATAAGTTATTAGTATAAATATAAAATTAGTACCTTAAATTTTGCCCAACTTTGACCATGGCAAGTTTGTTTCCTGAGAGCACTGTTGATATAATTTTCATATCATGCACACATAAGGATTTCATCTTTGTAGTTTAGAAAGCTGAAAGAAATTGGCCAAATATTGTAGCTTTTATAAATGTTTTTATGAGACCATGTCAGATCCAGGCTTAATCCAGCCCCTCTTCAGTCACCTGTATGTTGACCTTGTTGACCTTTCATCAGATTATGCATGCTTGAGCAAAGCATACACTGGGGCAGCCAGGCAGCTAATGCCTAGCCACAGTTGATCCAGGTGTCCAACCCAACTCATCTAGTAGTTGTTTTGAAAAACAACATAACAATAAACAATAAATTAATAATTTTGTATTGGTTTTTAGCTCAGCTGACTATAAGTCATCTGAGCTATAGTCGTGGACCATTGTCCGTCGTCCGTCCGTCTGTCCATCCGTCCGTCCGTCCGAAGATGTGGCACGTTTTGAAACCGTAAGACCTAGGAATCCAAAATTCGGCATAATGTTAGATGTCCCCAAGATCTCCTACCAAGCTGAAAACTGGGTCTTTGCCACTTCGTTCCTTTGAGAAATTTAAAAAAAACTCAATTTTTTATTAAAAACCTATTTTTACACTTCAGGACTGCCTAATATCAAAAACATCTGTTTTTCCTCATATTTACCATAATTATTCCTCTATATAGTTCCTATGTACATGCCAGAAATTATGTCTGTATTATATAAATTTAAAAAGTTATTGGCCCAAACATAATGCATTGTGTAAAAAATCAGGAAAGATATTTGATCACTTAACACCAAATATGTTAAAGCTATAAACTTTATTTCCAGTAATATAACTTTAATTAATCAAAATTAAATTGTATACCCAAAATTAGATCAAAATCTTTTAAATTTTTTAAAATATTAACAAAAATAAAAAAATGGTACCTTAAATTTTGCCCAACTTTGACCATGGAATGTTTGTTTCCTGTGAGCACTGTTGATATAATTTTCATATCATGCACACATAAAGATTTCAGCTTTTTAGTTTGAAAAGCTGAAAGAAATTGGCCAAAAATTGTAGCTTTTATTAATGTTTTTATGAGACCATGTCAGACCTTGGCTCTCTGTAGCACCTCTTGAGTCACCTGTATGTTGACCTTGTTGAACTTTCAGCAAATTATGCATGCTTGAGGCGAGGCATAAACTGGGGCGTCCAGGCAGCTTATTATATAATGGCCAGCCATAGTTGATCCAGGTGTCCAACCCAACTCATCTAGTAGTTTTAACCAACAACATAACAATAAACAATAAATTAATAAATTTTTATTGGTTTTTAATAACAAATTAAAGAAAAATAGAAAAGGAATTTGTTTGTTGATAATAACAGGAAATTAACTTGCAGTTACCAATGATATAAGAATCTTGTATCGATGGATAGAATGTCACGTATTCCAAATAACACCATGCAGTCACCTATGGTATTTTTCAGTTCAATTTTAATGATAAAAAAGTAAATCATTTTATTCATTACTAATCATTAGGGATCATATGAAGGAACTTAATGATAGACAAAGATGCAGTTGATAATATTAATCTAGATTCCTACTGTGTCTAGTGTGTAAAATGATGTGAAATTAATCCAAAATGCATATATTACTTTTTTTTTAATATAAATAAAAGCCATAAAACCTGGTATTTATGATCATTATTTAAATGTGTGAATTTTGTATATTCTGGATTCTCAACATCATTGTTTGGTGAAAACTGAATAAATACCAGACATGGTGCGAATACTTTGCAATTGTATTTAAACACAAATATGAATATGTACTCCATTATAAAATTTCTTTCATAAGAATGGGAATTCAGGTAAAAATGAAAGTATATGAATATCAGTGCAAATACTTTCAAAATGTATTAATGAATGCATTCATGAATATATTCTTTAATATTATTTTAATAATCATTTCAGTTATATTTTATTTGAAAAAATCATATGATTCTCTTATTATTTTTAATAAAAATTATATTTGGGACAATATTTGTAATTTTTTTGATAAATAGTTAAACTCTTATATGATATGTTCTGCTTATAAGTTATATGGCCAAGTCAAAATCTGTGTGACAATCCCACTCCATTTGTTAATGAAATAAATGAAATTAATCCTCTTTCCTGTCTCCAAAGTTACTATCAAAATCATACATAAGCTAAACAACAATAACTCATAATACAGCTTATTTTTATTACCATATAACACCAGCATGTGCCTCATTTCTAAATCATATTTTTTTATCATATATATCAGCTGAGCGCCATGACCCATAGGTCCCTTGTTTATAACAAATTAAAGAAAAATTAATAGAAAAGGAATTTGTTAGTTGATGAGTAACAGAAAATTAACTTGCAGTTACTGATGATGTAAGAATCTTGTATGGATGGATAGAATGTCAATGTCAATGTTATTCCAAATAACACCATGCAGTCACCTATGGTATTTTCAGTGAAATTTTAATGATAAAAAAATAAATCATATTATTCATTACTAATCATTAGGGATCATATGAAGGAAATTAATGATAGACAAAGATGCAGTTGATAATATTAATCTAGATTCCTACTGTGTCTAGTGTGTAGATTGATGTTAAAGTAGTCCAAAGTGAATATATTGCATTTATTTTTTTTTAAACACCAACAACTCATAATAAAGCTTATATTTATTACCACACAAAACAAGCATGTGCCTCTTTCCAAAATCATATTTTTTATCATATATAACAGCCAAGCGCTGTGACCCATGGGTCCCTTGTTTTTACTCTGGATATATAATGATTGCAACTTTTGCAACAATTCTAATATTTTAACTAATATTATCAATTTTTTTATTAAAAATTTATAAAACTTGTAAATAAAAAAAATGATTCAGATAAAAACTTTTAATGGAAAAAGTTGAAATGCTAAATAAATATGCTTATATATAAACTTAAATGCATTATTCCCTTGAAAGTGAAATAAAGGTATTAGTCCATTCTGTCCACTTGCCTCTCCATCTGTAAATTTCATATGCATCACAGTATCTCAAAACTTTTACTGTTTTTCTTCATGACAGTCTTGTCAGAGTATTAGTTCGCAATCATATATTTAGAACTTTACTATAACCAAGTAGGAGGGCCCCTTTCCTCTTAGCTTCACATATTCTTATATAAATGAAAAACATTACAATAG
The DNA here is from genome assembly GCA_026874595.1 of Sipunculus nudus. Lineage (NCBI taxonomy): Eukaryota > Metazoa > Annelida > Sipuncula > Golfingiida > Sipunculidae > Sipunculus > Sipunculus nudus. Next base: position 67,399,449 of record CM049306.1, read on the forward strand.
ATTACAAAAAAATTTTGCATATTTTGCATTTGCAAAAATTTCAAACTTCAGCTGAGCACTGTGACCCATGGGTCCCTTGTTTTTGGTGTGTGGGCAGATATTCACCAGTTACAGACTGAGTTCGGGTTTCATCCCAGTTGACCTACTTTTGTCCATTTTACGGCTCCTAAACTGAGAAAATTTCATGAAAAATATAAATTTTCATGACAAATACACATGCACAGACTTTTTTCCGCAATGCCTGCAGGTACCGCCCTGATTTTTGGTGTGGGCGCAGATAATGACCAGTGACAGATCGAGTTAGCGTTTCGTCCCGGCTGCTCTACTTTTGATTGTTTTACAGCTCCTAAAAATTGAAAATTTCATGAAAAATATAAATTTTCATGACAAATGTACATGTACAGCCGTTTTTAGCCCTCAGCTCATAGGCTGATGGGCTGTTGTCATCACCCAAGCTGTCTGTCTGTCCGTCCTTCTGTCTATCCGTCCGGCGTCTGGCCGTCTTGCGTCTGTTAACTTTTACCTTATGAATGGGATATCTCTAAAAGGATTCTTGTTGGAATTTCATTTCATCAGTGAAGATGTATATGGATAAAATCTCGGTCAAGTTCGAAGATGGGTGACCTTGACCCATTTTTCTACATTTTAGGGCTGATTATAGAAAAACACTCAGAAGCTTATATCTCAGGAACCATTTTCTGGATTTTCACAAAACTTACTATGATCATTGGGACTGATGGTCTGTACGTGCTGCATAATTTTCGTGGCGCCACCTGCAATTTCTGATTTTTTAATCAATTTTTATCGGATTTTTAATTTTGGCCTTGTGAGCGGGATATCTCTAAAAGGATTCACCATTGGAATTTTATTTCATCAGTGAACATGTATATCAACAAAATCTAGGTCAAGTGCAAAGATGGGTGACCTGGACCTATTTTTCTTTGTTTAGAGCTGATTATACAAAAATCTCAGAAGCTATATATCTCAGGAACTATTGTGTGGATTTTCACAAAACTTACTATGATCATTTGGAATGATGGTCACAATTTTGGTGGCACCACCTACAATTTTTTATTTTTTTATGAATTTTATTGGATTTTTTAATTTTGGCCTTTTGTGCAGGATATCTCCAAAGGTATTCAACACAGGAACTTCATTTCTTTAGTGCTATTGCATGATATTTACATGATCTTGGTCAAGTTCAGAGATGGGTGATCTTGACCTACTTTTCAAGGTCACAGAGCTTAGTATAGAAAAAAACTTAGGAGCTTATTTCTCAGGAAGCATTTGGTGGATTGTTATGAAACATGGTACATACCTCTCCAATTTAAATTTATAACTGATTATCAGCTTTTGCCAATATTCTGGTTTCGCAATGCCATGCTTACAGATACTGGTCAAATGTTGGTCTGTGGGCGCATAATGACCACTTACAGATCAAGTTCGCATTTCGTCCCAGTTGACCTATTTTTGACCATTTGACAGATCCTGAACATAGAAAATTTCATGAAAGACAGAAATTTTTATGAAAAATGCACATGTATGGACTTTTTTCACAATGCCTGCAGATACTGGCCTGATTTTTGGTGTGTTGCTTGATAATGACCCGTTACAGATTGAGTTTGCATTTTTCCCTTGTTGACCTACTTTTGACCATATGACACCTCCTGAGCTTAAAAAATTTTACTAAATTTAACAAATGTTTCTAATTTGCCCCAGGTTGTGGCATTCGTGTCGTTCCTACACATCTTGTTTACAAATGTAACCCTTGGATAGCTTTATAACATACACAAAAAATAGTGGCACCACCTGCAACCATGTTTGCACAGAGTCCATCTGTTCATCTGCCTTGGGTTAAAATCACTCATATCTCTGCAGTGGTTTGACTAATTCACCTGAAATTCGGCATTCATATACATCCTGGATAGCTTTCTTGATTTTATGACAGGTGGCACCACCTCTATTCACATATATGCTCACATAGCTCTTTATCATACACAAAACTGGAGGGGCCACCTGCAACAATTTTTGCACAGGGTCCATCTGTTTGTCTGCGGTGGGATAAGATCACTCATATCTCCACAGTGGATTGACATATGAAAAATATAGCAATAGAATATTTTGCATTTGCAAAAATTTCAAACTTCAGCTGGGTGCCTTGACCCATGGGTCCCTTGTTCTTTTAACTGCCTGGTCATTAAAGCCTTCATTTACCCCATGATGACTGACTTGTTTCAATCTTTTCAGTAATACCATGTATATGCTAAGCCTTGATGGTCAGCTGTTGTAATTAAAGGTGCCCATTCACTAATCTTTTGAAAAAGAATTTTTGTGATTTTTGGCTTCCTCTGTGTATATATTAATGATCTAAGGGTAATTTCAGTTGTGAAAAGTTTTTATAAGGCCTTAGTGAATTAAGTATGAACTTGTTTATCAACAACATGTTTGTAATCACAGCAATGTTGACAAACAGGAAAAATATGTAACCTTAGGTGGTAGGTTGCATAGATGCGGAGGTAGAAAGGTCACTTGTTGCAAAACGCCATTTCAAAGCTCTGGCTTATCTGACTTGCTACCACATGCCCTTGTTGAATTTGTTGTACATTATAAAAACATTGATATAAAAAAAAAACAAGTAGCCTGTGTGCAGTGATATCCAGGTTTTCTGGCCTATTTTTAGCTCAGCTGACTATAAGTTATCTGAGCTATAGTCTTGGTCCATTGTTCGTCGTCCGTCCTGCTGTCTCACTGACAGTCCGTAAGACAGGCACGTTTCGACACTGTTGGACCCACGAATCCAAAATTTGGCATACTGTTAGATGTCCCCAAAATCTTCTACCAAACCAAAAACTGGGTCACTGTGACTTCATTCCTTTGAAAATTAAGGAAAAACCTCTAATTTCCATTAAAAACCTATTATCACACTTCAGGACTGCCTAATAACTAAACCACTTCTCTGTTTTCCTTAAAAGTATATATCTTTGTTTAATTAAGATTTAATTTTTTACCCAAAATTAATCTTAATTTTGTAAATTTTTAAAGTTATTAGCATAGAAATAAAATCAGTACCTTAAATTTTTCCCAACTTTGACCATGGCACGTTTTTTCCTGTGAGTACTGTTAATTTTATTTTCACAGCATGTAAACATAAGTATTTAATTTGTTTAAATCTGAAATTTGAAAATAAAAGGTTGAAAATTAGGCTAGTTATTGAATTTTTTCTTGAGGCTCTATCGTAGTCACTTGCTTTACCAGATGTCCAGATTCAGGTTGGCCACTCCTGGGCAGTGGAAGTCAGCTATGCAAGGGTTCCTCATTTGTTACAGTTACTTGGGGGGAAGGGGGTCACCTGCTGTGACAGGTGTACAGTTCAGTTCTCATATTACCCCCCCCCCCCACCTCTCAGTAACAATATAAATATACATTTGTATTCATGATGTGGTGTTATATGACAAGATTGAGATTCATGATGATAGAATTAAGAATTATGAATCAGCTTTTATATTCAGATATTTAGGCCATACTTATATAATTTTTCGTTTCTCAGACCCGCAGACCCTAAGTTGAGACAATTTGAAAAATAAATATAACAGTGTTTCTGTCGTTATTTTTTTGCCGCCGTTGTAAAATGTGTCCATGAGTCGTGATATAAATCCCCTAAAAAAGTAAACTCGCAGTCACCTCCTACAAAATGCGACCCGCACGACAGAGTCGGTCGTTTTTTAAGTCACCGCATTTGCCGTGCCCATGGTTAGTGAAACATTTCCCTTGTCTTTCTCGTGATCATCTAAAATCTGAGGATCTGCGGAGATAAAAAAATTTTCGTCGGAGATCTTCCTCAAGATTAAGCAATGTACATCTGTAAAGTATCTTGGTGCAGAACTAGATCAGTCTCTGGATGGGGAAAGTATGGCAAGAAAGGTTCTTGCCAAAGTGTATGCTAGGTTAAAATTCTTATATCGAAATTCTAAATTCTTAGATCTAGACACCAGAAAATTGTTATCATCCTCTCTAGTTCAGTGTCATTACGACTACTCAAGTTCATTTTGGTTCTCATCTTTAACTCAATCTACCAAATGTTAGTTGCAAATATCCCAAAATAAATTAATTCGGTTTGTTCTCAACTTGCATCCTAGAACTCGTTTGTATTATGAACACTTTAATCAGTTGGGCTGGCTACCTGTTGCACAGAGAGTCGACCAGCTCAAACTTAACCATGTGTACAGAACGCTGAATGGCCAGGCTCCTGCATATCTATGTAATAGTTTTACATGTACCTCTAATGTTCATACTCATGTTACTAGATCTAGTCATCATAGCCTTATCATCCCTCATCATAGTAATTAGTATCCATGGTAAACATAGCTATAGTGTAACAGGTGCTAAATTATGGAATAATCTTCCGGTAGATGTAGCAAACAACAGTCTATCAATTTCAGTTTTTAAGAAAAAAGTAAAAAAAGTATTATTTAACCAGATTCATGATCTCAAAATAAACGACTTTATATTTTATTAGTATCTCATATTCGTGCTATGGTATAAGTTTTTTAGATTTGTTATATGTCGCAATATTTATTATTTTATAGTTTACACATAATTCTTTTACTCTCTTTCCGTCCGTATCTTGTATCATTTCATAGAGGACCAAGATGGAAATAAGTTTTTTAACTTTTTCGTGTCATCCTCGATTTTATTCAGTATTGTATCACAGGTTTTATAAAATTGTGTATATTTTATTTCCATATTACCATATGTATATTTTTTAGTTTTTTTTGGTACCAGCTGATATTGTACTGAATTGGATCTAAATAAACTAAAACTATAGTCCGTTCCAGTACCCCTGTCCACCTGTTTTTTCGCGATTATTTATTTGTGAACCAAAGAACGCCAAAACTGTTTGCCCTTGGGGAAGAAAGAGGAAAAAGCGTAATTAACTATCATGGTAATAATAGCCTACCTTATGTAATTTTCCTGTAAACAATTTAAAACCATTTTATGAGGAACTAGTCTATTCTATAGCGACATCTTGCCACTAATCGGTTAAATGAGCATATCAGGGGATAGTGATGACGTCATAATAGACGTGACGTACTAAAGAGGCACCGACATTCACGGAACCAATAATCAAGAGCTGTCGACCTCTGTTTACAGCGAGAATTGTATTCTTCGCGTGCACGCGCTTCACTGTTACGTCACATTACTTTATATCCATATCCAAGGAGGATAAACAATGGCCGCATATTAGGGACGCCATGAACCACGGATATATTTGAGACATGTCAACCAGGCCGTAAAGTAAATAATATTTATATCGTGAGTAGGTAAGGTACCAAAAATTACGCTTTTGCCTCTTTATGCCAACGGTGCAAATTTTGTTTGCCAAATTTGTCTTATGTAGAGATAATCGAGAAAAATCAGGTGGACAGGGGTACAGGAACGGACTATAAATAAAACTAAAAGTCAAACCGTTCAAATGTTCTCCTTCATACTTTCACGTTTCATCACGGTCTTACCGGATTTCAGTTTTGTTCTTCTTGTAATGATGGACCGCTTACATTCGAAAACATTAAAGATGCTGAGTGTAATAAATTATAACGGCAGGGATTGTAATATTTTCCACAAGATGTCCGAAAAAGTCTGGCTTTTGTATTGTTCTGCCAAGCTCAGTTTCGGTTGCCACCTCAGCGCAGGGTCACGATCGAACTATTGTTGCGTTCTTGACATCGCGTGGAAAAGGCATATAATAAAACCCGGAAAATCTCGGAAATTCTCGGAAAAACTCGGAAATTAATAAAACTCGGGAAAAATGGCCGGAAAAGCATAAAAACACATGTAAAAGAGTAATTCAAATGATTCATATAACATAGAATAATTCAGTGTGCTTATACAATTTATTTTTTTTATTTCTTAAAAGGAATAAAACTACTTTTAACCGACCCTTTTCGTGTTGATCAACCTGTAAAATTCCTGCGTCCGCCATCTTGGAGTCATGGTATTTCGGAAAAAAGTTGTCCCCTCAGAAATAAAGTAAATGTTTCTTTAACACTTTGTTAAACAATCACATTATGAAATAAAGCATAACTATTTTAAATAAATCGAAATTAATACTTTTTTGGCATCCAAATCTATTTAATTTTTACCAATCAAACTTTTAGAACTTGCTAGAGCTTCTTGCTCCAGGGATCATTCCCTGATATAATTTTCCTATGTAAGTCACAGACAGAACATCGTCAGTTTCAGCTTCGTTAGAAAACATGGACAAATTAAAACGTGAATCATCGACAAATATACTGTTTATTTAGTAAACAATTCATTATACCATGATAACCCACAGATTTACACCATATATGTATTTTCAACATTTACTGAAATCATATGACTTAATTAAAATATAAATTTTGTTTTAAAGAGTAACAATTTATGACATGAAGCATATCTTATATATATATATATATATATATATATATATATATATATATATATTTACATATATTCCTAAACAATGCTCACTGTGCATACAATTCTGAATAAAATATATGTATTTGTCATGATTTTTTTTAATGTTATAAGAAATGTTATGTTTTAAGGAATTCCATATTGTAACTACACTGTAGATGTGGAAATGTTTCAATTGAATCCTTGAGAACAATAATAACATTAATTATTGTATAGTTTAAACACTAATGTGCCAAGTGACTTTTGTGAATCTTTTCATGTGCATAATATCTCATATTGAAAATGATTCACAGATACCTATATCATGTATATATCAACAACTCCATTATAATATGTTGTACTTGTATATATCTTTTATTAACATGAATTGTTTACTAAATAAACAGTATATTTGTCGATGATTTACTTTTTTTATTTTTCCATGTTTTCTAATGAAGCTAAAACCTAACGTTGTTTATCTGTGACTTGTACAGAAAATTATATCAGGGAATGATCCCCACAGCAAGGGGTCCTCGCCAGTTCTAAAAGTTAGATTGGTGTAAATTAAATAGGTTTGATTGCCAAAAGAAGTATAAATTGGGTTTATTTAAAAAATATGTACGATTTGTTCCATAATGTGGCTGTTTAACAAAGTGTTAACATAAATTTACTTTATTTCCGAGGGGACAACTTTTTTTTCCGACATACCATGACTCCAAGATGGCGGACGCAGGAAATTTACAGTGTGATCAACACTAAATAGGGTCGGTTAAAGTAGTTTTATTCATTTTAAGCAAATAAAAAACAGCCGTATGGTCGCACTGAATCTTTCTCTGTTAAATGAATCATTTGAATTATTCTTCCTCGTGTGTTTATCTTCTTTTCCGGCCATTTTTCCGAGTTTTATTAATGTCCGAGTTTTTCCGAGAATTTCCGAGTTTTTCCGGGTTTTATTATATGCCCGTGGAAAATCCGCTGTAGACAAGGAATCATTAGGCCGAGGGCGGAAAAAGTCGACTTATTTAAATTTCTTCGTTAAAATGGCTGCAAACATGTGACTACGAGGTTGTGCTTATGGAAATTCTTGATGAAATCAGCTACTTTCGATAATTTGGATAACTGATCGCTGTGTGTATGCTGGTGGCATCGCATTTGAGAGCACATGAATTGTTGCAAACGGACAATTTCCCGCCATGAAATCACATGAATGAAACTTAACGCGCATGCGTGTAGTATACTATGAATCTCTGATTGGCTCTCTTTCTAGGGCTGCTGGGCGGGGTCTCTTTCCACCAATTGCGTTGAAGCCCTGACAGGTCGTCATATGCAAATAAACTCTGAACTCTCAATCAAATACCCGCGCGATGGAAATGCTAAAAATAGCACTGAGCACCTGCGTGTTTTTTTACAGGGTGCCAAATACAGCGTTATATACCGCTACCATGTTATACCACTATTTTAAGGGCTCCGAAGCGTTTATCAAGTGACAGATGTACGATCCTTGTTGCAAAACATTCTGAAATGATGTTCATCAATATAAACTTACGTCTGATATATTTGTTTATATTAGCTTGATTTTTTAGCTCAGCTGACTATAAGTCATCTGAGCTATAGTCGTGGTCCATTGTCCGTCGTCCGTCCGTCTGTCCGTCCGTCCGTCCGTCCGTAGATGTGGCACGTTTTGAAACCGTAAGACCTAGGAATCCAAAATTCAGCATAATGTTAGATGTCCCCAAGATCTCCTACCAAGCCGAATAATGGGTCTTTGCGACTTCATTCCTTTGAGAAATTAAGGAAAAACCTCAATTTTTTATTAAAAACCTATTTTCACACTTCAGGACTGCCTATTATATCAAAACCACTCATCTGTTTTTCCTCATATTTCCTATAAATAATCCTCTATATAATTTCTATGTACATGCCAGAAATTACGTCTGTATTATATAATTTAAAAAAGTTATGGGCCCAAACATAATGCATTTTGTAAATAATCAGGAAAGAAATTTTATCACTTAACACAAAACTTGTTAAAGCTAAGCACTTTTTTTCCAGTAATATTACTTTTATTAATCAAAATTAAATTGTATACCCAAAATTAGATCAAAATCTTTTAAATTTTTTAAAATATTAGCAAAAATAAAAAATTGGTACCTTAAATTTTGCCCAACTTTGACCATGGCACGTTTTTTTGCTGTAACTGCTGTGGATTTAATTTTCACAGCATGTTTTTGTTAGCATTTCAACTGTTAACACCAAAAATTTGAAACCAGTTGATCAAAAACTGTAGATTTTATTCAAGTTTTCAAGCACCATGTCACATATTGCTAGTGTTATGCAGTTTACTAGAGCTCAGCTCCCGAGCTTCAGCTCTAAGTTCCTTAAATTTGGCATACAGTTAGATTTCCCCAAAATCCCCTACCATGCCGAGAATTTGGTCACTAGGACTTAATTCCTTCGAGATATCAATGAAAAACTTCATTTTTCCATTAAAAACCCATTGTTACACTTTAAGACTGCCTAATATCAAAACCACTGATCTGACTTTGATCATATATAATATACATATTTTTCTATACATTCGCTATGCACATGCCAGAAATGATGTCAGTATTGTGTATTTTTTTTAAGTTATGGGCCCAAACATAATGCACTTTGTAAAAAATCAAGAAATATATTTACTCCCTTAACAAGGGCATTGCTGAAGCTAGAGATTTTATTGTCAGGGATGTAACATTATTTAATCAAGATTCAATTGAATACCCAAAATTAGTTCTGAATTTTTCAAATTTTATAAGTTATTAGTATAAATATAAAATTAGTACCTTAAATTTTGCCCAACTGTGACCATGGCACGTTTGTTTCCTGAGAGCACTGTTGATATAATTTTCATATCATGCACACATAAGGATTTCAGCTTTTTAGTTTAGAAAGCTGAAAGAAATTGGCCAAATATTGTAGCTTTTATTAATGTTTTTTATGAGACCCTGTCAGACTTTGGCTCTCTCCAGCCCCTCTTGAGTCGCCTGTATGTTGACCTTGTTGACCTTTCATCAAATTATGCACGCTTGAGGCGAGAATCCAGGCAGCTTATGGCTAGCCACAGTTGATCCAGGTGTCCAACCCAACTCATCTAGTAGTTTTAACCAACAACATAACAATAAACAATAAATTAATAAATTTTTCTTGGTTTTTAATAACAAATTAAAGAAAAATAGAAAAGGAATTTGTTAGTTTATAATAACAGGAAATTAACTTGCAGTTACTGATGATATAAGAATCTTGTGTCAATGGGTAGAATGTCACATATTCCAAATAACACCATGCAGTCACCTATGGCATTTTTCAGTTCATTTTTAATGATAAAGAAGTAAATCATATTATTCATTACTAATCATTAGGGATTATATGAAGGAAATTAATGATAGACAAAGATGCAGTTGATAATATTAATCTAGATTCCTACTGTGTCTAGTGTGTACATTGATGTGAAATTAGTCCAAAATGAATTTTTTACAGTTATTTTTTAATATAAATAAAAGCCATAAAACCAGGTACTTATGATCATTATTTAAATGTGTGAATTTTGTATATTCTGGATTCTCAAAATCATTGTTTGGTGAAAACTGAATAAATACCAGACATGGTGCAAATACTTTGTAATTGTATTTAAATACGAATATGATTATGTACTCCATTATAAAATTTCTTGCATAAAGAATGGGAATTCAGGTAAAAATGAAAGTATTTGAATACTCGTGCAAATACTTTCAAAATGTATTCATGAATGCATTCATGAATATATTCTTTAATATTATTTTAATAATCATATCAGTTATATTTCATTTTAAAAAATCATATGATTCTCTTATTATTTTTAATAAAAATTATATTTTGGACAATATTTGTAATTTTTTTAATAAATAGTTAAACTCTTATATTATATGTTCTGCTTATAAGTTATATGGCCAAGTCAAAATCTGTGTTACAATAGCACTCCATTTGTTAATAAAATAAATGAAATCAATCCTCTTCCCTGTCTCCAAAGATACTATCAAAATCATACATAAGCTAAACACCCACAACTCATAATACAGCTTATATTTATTACCACACAAAACCAGCATGTGCCTCATTTCTAAAAAATATTTTTTTATCATATATAACAGCTGAGCGTCGTGACCCATAGGTCCCTTGTTCCCACCTTGCAATTGTTTACATTTCTGAGGCGTAAAGTTTTACCTCGATCATTTGATATATTTGATTAAATTTCTGATAGGTAGATTTTTACCAGATTTTTTATATAGTAACTTTTATTTGTTTCTGAGGTTTTTTTTTCAATGATTGACAACAGATAGATCCTATCTTAAAGCCGATTTCAGTGATATTTTAAATAAAAAGGACTTTGCTTATTTTCTACTGGGTGACCCTGATGAACCTTGATATTGCTTAAATGTGCGTTTGTGTTTGAATTGCATATTTCATGGCTATTTTCATTTGCCTGAACTTTCCTTTATTTGTTGTAAGCTTTGTATTTCCACTGACCATATAATATACTTCAAAATTGACAGTTAATTTTGCAACCAGTCTCCTGTACAGGTCATTTTAAACTTTCAAGCTGTTTAAGTAAGAAAGTGGACTGATTGGTTTTTCAAAAATGTTAATTTAGTGGAAATTATCAATTTATTAATTGTTAATTTAAATTGATAAAAGTTTATTTAAACAGTAGAAAAATCATGATTTTTTTAGAAAGGTAATTTTTTCCAGCCCTTCCAGAAAGTATTGAGGATATCATGCAGATACAGAAAATACTTCTAGTTCACTTGACATTGTAGAAGGGCACATATAGTTCCTATATATTCATTTTGTCATTTGTAAAATTTATATGGAAAAAATGGCACTTTTCATTTTTTAAATTTTGAATTATATTTATTTTTATTTTCCCTCCTCCTCCCCACCACTTTTCATTTCTTCGTCCGAGAAACTTTTTATTAAATAAGTAAGGCCTTATTGTATATATGTATAGAAATATAAACTTAAAATGAAAAAAACTGAGGATCTGATACAAACATGTGTTCATTATTTTCCAGCCTCAGCAGAATGGGAGATCAGGCTTTGTGTGCCCTGTATGTATATCAGAAGTGTTGTTAATCCCCCCCCCCCCCCCCACTGTCATTGAATTATTTGCACTTGTGCACTGGGACATTAGTTTTTATTGCAAATGTGTACAATTTGTTTAATTTAAAAAAAAAATTGATAAGAAAAAATTAAGATCTAATTTTAACATATTCTTGCCTCAGGAGAATGGAACATCAGCTCTGTCTGTCCATCATCTCTCCATTATCATTAAATATTTATATATTAATTATGAAATTTGTCCTATAACCATTGTTGAAATAGCTATCATATGCTGTGTGTGTATTAATATAAGCTATTAAAGTCCGATATTTGAAAGCAACTTATATATTCAGTCGTGTAATATTGTAGATGTCATACTTAAAAAGATTTGATATTATAAAAGAATTTAAGAAATAATTGAAACTTCATATATTATCAGTTTTGTCTACCAGTCTGTTTGTCCTTCTTTAAATATTAAGTAATTGTGAATGAACTTTTTTATGCTGCAAGCATTGTTGAATGCAGTGAAATCCTATGTTTATACACTATAATAATACAGAGATTTGTAACTCCCATCATTCCATACCCCCCTTACCCAGCCTCAATGAAACCTCAATGACTGAATTAGAAAATGGTGTCTCTCATATGGAGATAGAAATATAAGACTTGAAAGAAAAATATAATGATTTGACAGATGACAGAGTGTCAAGGTCAGAAACAAATGCAATGTGGAAAGAAATTATAGATTTGAGTAACAGATCAAGAAGAAATAAAATAGTGATCCACAATGTGCTGGAAGGAGTAGAAAAAGATATGGGTTGTAAAGAATACATGTTTGAATTCTTGAAGAAAGAAATTGGACTCAATCCTGTACCCAAAGTGGAGAATGCCCATCGGTCTGGTAGAATAAACATTTCAACAAATGAGAATGAGTCGGGTAATGATGATAATGAAGGTGGAGGCCGAACAAGGAAACCAAGGCCAATACATGCGAGGCTACTGAGAGAAAAGATCATGACCGTATTTTGGAGGAGGCCCCCCAGAAGTTACGGGGGAAAAGTATCTATGTCACTGACGATATTCATCCGTACACAAGGAGTGTGCACAAGCTACTCGTGGAGAACATGAAGGACATGAGGAAAAAAGGCTGGTATGCTTTTATTCCAATGCAGTTCCGCGTGTAATCAAATACAGAAAGGGCCCAAAGGGTACGAAAAGTCCACTGCAAATTTAGACTGAAGGAGGATATAACCGCCTAAATCAGACTCATTCAGAAATTAAATATTCTGATGTAATCAGGGTAATAATGTACTTGTTTGTTGATTATGGAATTGATTTTTCTGGTTTCAGAATATAAGTAATACTTATATGATGCATTGGCAGACACTATGACAAGTCAGTCTGGCTCTAGCTGCCAAAACGATTAATTCTTTAAAAGATAAGACAACAGTTGAAATGTTGTTGTTTACATATGAAGGTCAAAGGTGTACTATTGTCATTTACTTCTATAAATATACATTTAAATGCCATATATTTATTACAACACATGTTGTCAGTAGAAAATTTAACATCATACTTGCCCCCATAAAAGGAGCATATAATACTGAGAGTTTAACACTATTATTTTATGGCCAGCATGGATGATAATGTTCCCACACTTACAGTAATCACTCTTAATACAAGAGGGTTAAGAGATTATAAAAAGAGGAGGAAGGTGTTCAACTGGGTTTACAAGAAACTAGGCTGTAATGGTATATGTTGTTTACAAGAAACGCATAGCGACTCATTGTCAGCGGATAAGTGGAGGTATCAGTGGAGAGGGCCAATATACTTCTCCCATGGTAGAACAGTCAGTTGTGGAGTTATTACTCTCGTTACCCCAATGCTGGACTTTAAATTAAAAAACATAAAATGTGATTTAAAAGGAAGGTATATTATTATGGAGTGTATTATACAAGGCCATTTATTCACAGTAATAAATACTTACGCACCTAATACTGAACCGGAACAGATAGAATATTATAGTGCACTTTATAGGGAAATCCAGAAGATTGATACGTATGGCAAATCAATACAAACCAATACTGTCAACCAGCCATGGCCTATATTACCTTTTCCTTTTAGACTTATCTCCATTTGATATTATTTTAGATTTATACCTTCAAGGTCAACTTCAGCTGAGCACAGTGAATAATACGCTCCCGAGGCAGCGGAAATCTTGCGCTTCTAAAGAAGCAACTGATTTTCACGCTGCCAGCTTTGACCGTTTATGATATATTTAGACACCAGATGGCGGTTTGTTGTCCACTGAAATAAACGTGCGTACGATGTGACAAGCAGCAAATCAGATGCCAATAAACAAACACTCAACAGGCATCCTGGCTCCGCCCATTGCCGCGCTTCAAGCGCCGTTTGATGAGTTTCCGGTCGAATTTAAATTGCTCCCTCTGCATTCTCGCATCATCGACCGATTCGATTATGACATTATGACTGTGTTAGCGTAGCCATGTATCTGTTGTCTGCAGAACTGAAACCAGCCAGCGAGGTGTGCACGCAGCCTTTGTTGTTACGTTTCGTTTGAATTACAGCTCACCGGCCGAGCATCCTATGTGCCCAAGGCCCTAAGCAAACCACGTCAGGGGCAATTCTCTCTGAGCCTTTGGCCTGTTTAGACGGTTACGCTGGGGGATGAGCTGTCACTCAAAAAGAAATGAATATTATTGGCTCCGTGTATTCCTCGCTTGGTTTGTCTTCCAGCACAAAGTTTCATCTGATTGGACAAAAATACAGTGCTCCCCTCTGGTGTTGCAAAGCAGGATACGAGGTCATAACAAACAGCGCCTTACGATATAGGAAGTAGCCCTATAGGTAAAGCGCTGTGTAAAGAGCGTAAGTGAATAATGGGTTCCTTGTTTATAAAAGCTCCAAGGGATTACCTTTAGTGTATAAAGGTTCTAACAGGATCACCTAAGGAATTTTTATTTCTTTGGTGAAGATGTATATCGACAAAATCTTGGTCAAGTTAGATGATGGGTGACCTTTACCTGTTTTTCTTTGTTTTAGAGCTGATTATAGAAAAACACTTATTGACTGAGGGCTTTTATCAGCTTTTGCTAATATTCTAGTTTCGCAACGCAGTGCAGTTACAGTTACTGGCCTAATTTTTGGTCTGTGGGCGCATAATGACCACTTACAGATTGAGTTCGCGTTTCGTACAGGTTGACCTATATTTGACCATATGACAGATCCTGAACATAGAAAACTTCATGAAAAATAGAAATTTTTATGATAAATGCACATGTGTGGACTTTTTCTGCAATGCCTGCAAAAACTCAGGCTTGATTTTTGGTCCATTGCTTGATAATGACCTGTTACAGATTGAGTTTGCATTTTGTCCTGGTTGATCTACATTTGACCATATGACAGCTCTTGAACTTAAAAAAATTTACAGAATTAACAAATATTTCTAATTTGTTCCAGGCGGGGGCATTCTGTGGTTCCAACACGTCTAGTCTCAAGAGTGATTCAACTTATTGACTCCCATATTTGATGAAAATTATTAGATTCTCAAGTTGATAGATGGATGAAACCATGGTTGCTTGCCAGTTGTCAGTATATATATGCTTCTTTAGATGGGGGCCTAAGTTAAAGGGGGAGGGGCATTAATTGTCTTGGGATACTATGGCACCATGTCTTGTTCAATAGACAGTACTACCAACAAGCAATGGACCTATTCTTTATAAAAAAATCAATAATTAATACATCCAATACATGCATCACTTGTATGTCAAATTCAGCTGAGTGTCATGGCCCATGGACTACTTGTTTGATTTTGTTCAGTTAAGGATTGTATTGCATTAAAATATGCTTGTTTCATATGGCCTCTGAATATATCTAATTGTATGTAGATTAATATAACTTGAGTTTAACCCATATAAAGATACAACTGCTTCCAATCAAACTTTTTCATCTGTTGAATATGTAGGTGTCCCAGAGGGTGAAGTTCCCAAACCTGAGGTCCCTGTTAAAGTGAAGCCAAGGAAGCTTGTAGCATTAACTTACAACTACAGTGACAGTGAAGATGATGAAACAAGAGAAGAGAAGAAAGCAAGAATTGTAAGGATACTGCAGAACAAAGGAGAGGAAAGAGGGGGGGGGTCTGGTGTTTGTGATATTTTCATACCCATGTGGCAGGTACATTGGATTTAGTTTTGTCTGTTGGTGGCTTCTGTCCATTGATTGATCCATCTGACTCTGGTTGTCCAGAGTCTTAATTCAGTGGGGCTAAAGATATTTAAATGAAACTCTGGTGATATGTTTTAGGGCAAGTGTCAGATATACATTTTCAGTATTTATCTCAGCTGCATGTAAGTCATCTTAGCCATAGAGATCATGCTTTGTGCTTTGTTGGTCCTATTATCTGGTCATCTGGTTGTCTGTTAACAAGGCACGAATTCTAATGTTTGGACCTTAAAACTTCTAACTAAAGATCCATGGATGTCCTCAATAATCTCCTTGGAAATCTCCTAGGTATGGGGCTCATTTGTGCATCCCAGAATATGCACCGCAAACAAAATCTTATATATCTCAATAAAGATTGCATGGAATGGTCCAAAAATCAAGTTGACTGAAGATCTTGAACTTTGCTTTGTCTTGATCAAGCATTGTCTCATACAGGAGACCAGGGGCATCATCTTACATCCTTATCTTGTTTTTTCGTCTTTTAATACCCCTATCATTGCCACTTTACAGTCGTACTGTGAGCTTTATAAATCAAAATCTGATGGACAGATTTCTTTCATAGTATGCACACAGATATGCATATGAGTTATATATCTAAATTTGGATAATGACCATCACTATGAGAGTGGCCTTGACCTTGAATATGTCTGTGTTTGGTATAAAACAAAAACAAATATTTCTTGAGTGGTTTGATGTATTTTTCTGAAAATCAAAATGAAAAATGTCAGATGGCAAGTTATTGAACAAGTTGAAAACCAGTGATCTTGTTCTTGATTTTCAAAGTCAACTCTGGGAAAATATATTTTTGCGAACCCCATTACTTAAGGAGCACCCAGTTAGTTTTCTTCAAATTTGGCACATGAATCGTATCCAACAAGATCTCAGACATGGTTGAAATCAGGTGACCTTGACCTTGGGGTTCAAGGTTAATTCAGTTAAACATATGCTTTTCTGAACCCCATAACATTTGAAGTACTTCAATTTTAGCTCAGCTGACTGTTAGTCATCTGAGCGATAGCAATCACTCTTTGTCCGTCGTCCGTCCGGCTGTCTGGCCATCCGGCCTCTGTCCGTTAACAGGGCACAAATCATAACCACAGGAACTGGAATCTTCTAACTTTACATCCAGAGAGGTCCATGAAAAATCTCCTTGGAAACCTGGAATTAGGTCTCTGTTACCCATATTCTTTAAGCTATGGGGCATTGAAGTACCCCCCAGAATAATGAAAAATTTGATACAAAAGCTCAAGTATCTGAACAACTTATCCATTGATCACCATGATTCTGTGCATGGATATTTATCAAGGAGTGTTTCATCTTTTTTTGCAGACTGGTGGCACCACCTGTATTTTTTTTATTTTTTAACGGTATGACAGCTCCTGAACATAGAAAATTTCATGAAAAATAGAAATTTTCATGATAAATACACATGTACAGACTTTTTAGCTCAGATGATGTCATCTGAGCTACAGTCGTGGTCCATTGTCCGTCTTCCGTCCTTCCGTCTGTCTGTCCGTCCGTCGATGTGGCATGTTTTGAAACTGTTAGACCTAAGAATCCAAAATTTGGCATAATGTTAGATGTCCCCAAGATCTCCTACCAAGTCGTAAACTGGGTCTTTGCTCCTTCATTCCTTTGAGAAATTAAGGAAAAACCTCAGTTTTTATTAAAAACCTATTTTCACACTTCAGGAATGCCTAATATCAAAACTACTCATCTGTTTTTCCTCATATTTACCATAAATATTCCTCTATATAGTTCCTATGTACATGCCAGAAATTAGGTTTGTTTTATATAATTGTATCCGACAAAACAGAGTTTTGCAGATACTGTGTTTTCAGCCTACCACAAATTAATCAAAATTAAATTGTATACCCAAAATTTGATCAAAATCCTTTAAAATTTTAAAAATTTAAGCAAAAATGAAAAATTGGTACCTTAAATTTTGCCCAACTTTGACCATGGCACATTTTTTTCCTGCAAGTACTGTGGATTTAATACCACAGCATGTTTTTCTTAGCATTTTGTCTGTTAACACCAAAAATTTGAAACCAGTTGATCAAAAACTGTAGTTTTTATTCAAGTTTTCAAGCACCATGTAACATATTGTTTACATCAAGCTAGTGTTATGCAGTTTGCAAGAGCTCAGCTCCCAAGCTTCAGCTCTCAGTTCCTAAAATTTGGCATACAATTAGATGTCTCCAAAATCCCCTACCATGCCAAGAATTTGGTCTCTAGGACTGAATACCTTCAAGATATTAATGAAAAACTTCATTTTTTCCATTAAAAACCCATTGTTACACTTTAAGACTGCCTAATATCAAAACCACTGATCTGATTTTGATCATATATAATTTACATATTTTTCTATACATTCGCTATGCACATGCCAGAAATGATGTCAGTATTGCGTATTTTTTTTTAAGTTATGGGCCCAAACATAATGCAATTTTTAAAAAATCAAGAAATATATTTACTCCACTAAGATAAGAATTGCTGAAGCTGGAGACTTTTTTTTTCAGGGATATAACTTTATTTAATCAAGATTCAATTTAGTTTACCAAAAATTAGATCTGAATTTTGCAAATTTTTCAAGTTATTTGCATAAATAAAAAATCAATACCTTAAATTTTGTCCAACTTTGGCAATGGCAAGTTTTTTCCCTGTAAGCACTGTTGATTTCATTTTCACAGCATATATAGTTAAGGATTTAATCTTTTAAAATCTGAAATTTCAAAGGAATTGATTGAAAAGAGTAGCTTTTATTCAAGTTTTCATACAACATGTCAAGTGTTGTTAACATCTAGCCCACCTAGTAGTACAGCCTTCACTTGCATTATGTAACCCACCCCAGGCAGCTTGCCTTGGCTCAGCTTGGCCACTACTAGCAGGCTTCCCCTCTGCCCTGCACACCCCCCCCCCCCTCGATGGTGCATTAACTAGATGAATGTTATAATTTTCTGTATTTCATTATATTCTTGGCTATGCAGTGCTACATTTTAGATTTTGTATTTACCACCAGGGTTACAATGATTAAAGTGCACATTTAATTGTGTCCACAAAGTGGTGTATTGCTATGAAAGTGTGGATGTTCATCAGATAAGTAATACCTTACTTGAGAAGAGTAAAAGCTTCACCAGGTGTGAAATTGACTATCAATTCCAGTAATAAACTAGAATACGGGTAGTCGACAAGCCACTACGTGTATCCGCCTAAATCAGAGTGGAACGGGTGAAGTGAGGCATGGATTGAGTGGCAAGGGAAAATTGAGTGTTGTATATTAGCATGGATGTCTGCAGCCAAATTGTGTATGTAGGTTGCCCCCCATACCACAAAATCCAGAAAGCCGTCCAAGTTGTATACATATGCAAAATTTAAGGCAGATAAGTCAAACCACTACATGTATATGAGTGATTTTAGCCCGTGGCAGACTAACAGATGGACGCTGAGCAAAAATGGTTGCATGTGACGCCACCAGTTTTGCATATGATAGAGCTATGTGAGAACTATACACATGCAAAACTTTGGCCCAATCGGTCAAACGGTTCCCAAGATATGAGCTTGGATGTCTGCTGCATAAACTAGAATGCAGGTGGCGCCACCTGTCATAAAATCAAGAGAGCTGTCGGGGATGTATAAACCTGCAAAATTTTAGGCAGATATGTCAAACCACTGCCAAGATATAAGTGATTTTATCCCATGGCAGACAAACAGACGGGAGCTGTGCAAAAATGGCTGCAGGTGGCGCCACCAGTTTTGCGTATGATGAAGAGCTATGTGAGATCTATTCACATGCAAAATTTTGGCCCAATCGGTCAAACGGTTCCAGAGATATGAGCTTGGATGTCTGCAGTGTAAACGTGAATGTAGGTGGCGCCACCTGTCATAAAATCAGAAAAGCTATCCAGGATGTTTACGCATGCCAAATTTCAGGTGAATTAGTCTAGTCACTGCAGAGATATGAGTGATTTTAACCCAAGGCAGACGAACAGATGGACACTGTGCAAACATGGTTGCAGGTGGCGCCACCATTTTTTGTGTATGTTATAAAGCTCTCCAAGGGCTATATTTGTGCAAAAAAAATTTTCCTGATCGGTCAAACGGTTCCCAAGATATGAGCTTGGATGTCTGCAGCATAAACATGAATGTAGGTGGCGCCACCTGTCATAAAATCAGAAAAGCTATCCAGGATGTGTACGCATGCCGAATTTCAGGTGAATTAGTCAAGTCACTGCAGAGATATGAGTGATTTTAACCCAAGGCAGACGAACAGATGGACACTGTGCAAACATGGTTGCAGGTGGCGCCACCATTTTTTGTGTATGTTATAAAGCTATCCAAGGGCTACATTTGTGCAAAAAAATTTTCCTGATCGGTCAAACGGTTCCCGAGATATGAGCTTGGATGTCTGCAGCGTAAACGTGAATGTAGGTGGCACCACCTGTCATAAAATCAGAAAAGCTATCCAGGATGTTTACGCATGCCGAATTTCAGGTGAATTAGTCTAGTCACTGCAGAGATATGAGTTATTTTAACCCAAGGCAGACGAACAGATGGGCACTGTGCAAACATGGTTGCAGGTGGCGCCACCATTTTTTGTGTATGTTATAAAGCTCTCCAAGGGCTACATTTGTGTAAAAAAAATTTCCTGATCGGTCAAACGGTTCCCGAGATATGTGGGTTTATGTGTGGAAACAGACGCACAAACAGACGCAGAGCGCAGAGGAAAGGTCAGAGGTCAAAACAAAATCGGGCCGCAGCAGTTCACATGTGACTCGAACATAATCCCGGGTTTCGTAAAATTCCGCCCAGCGGTTACGGAGGAGTTCTCCGGACACCTATGCGGCGGCGGCGGCGTGCAGCTGAAAACATAGTATCCGCAAAACTCTGTTTTGGCGGATACAATTATAGCTTAGATTGTAATTAGCATAATGATATTGTTTGTACCTCATTCAACCAGCAGTGTGTATACTTAATTTGAAAAGATGTTTTTATTTTACCAAATTTACTGAATCTTTTATTATATTTCGGTGAATAAGATTAAGCATGTACTGAAAACTCCAATGTGCAAAACTTTTTAATAGTGATTCAAGGAATAATCTTGTAGATGCCGTATTGTGACATTATTTTCTTTTAAATTCCGTTTAAACATTTGTGATTTTAAAATAATAAAAATATATGTGTATGCATAATATGACCCAATATGAGCTACACTCTGGATTTATAATGATTGCAACTTAGAATTCTAATATTTTAACTTACATTTCAGTGTTTTTTAATACAAATTTATAAAACTTATTAAAAAAAATTAATCAAATAAAAACTGTTTTAATGGAAAAGGTGGATATGCTTAAATAATAGGCTTATATATAAACTTAAATGCATTATTCCCTTGAAAGTGAAATAAAGGTATTAGTCCATTCTGTCCACTGGTCTGTCCATCTGTAAATTTTTCATATGCATCACAGTATCTCAAAACTTTTAGTGTTTTTCTTCATGACAGTCTTGTCAGAGTATTAGTTTGCAATCATATATTTAGAACTTTACTATAACCAAGTAGGAGGGCCTCTTTCCTCTTAGCTTCTCATATGCTTATATAAATGAAAAACATTAAAATAGAATATTTGGCATTTGCAAAACTTTCAAACTTAAGCTGAGCGCCGTGACCCATGGGTCCCTTGTTTAAATATTATTTTATTGTGAATGAACTATTTAATCCTGTAAGTATTGTTGAATTAAGTGGAAATCCTATATGTATATACACTATATATAAATAGAGATGTTGTAACTCCCATCATTCTAGCCCCACTAAACCCCCCCCCACACACCCCCCCACCCCCCACCACCACCAACACCACCAAGTCCTTGCATCTGGGGACTGGGGACATCAGTTATGTTTCAACTGTATACATTTTATAAAATAAAAAATATATTTAATAATATATATTATGTAAAATAGATCCAATTGAGCAAATGTGTAAACTACTGAACTGTCAACAATTTATCAAAAAGCCAGCCAATGATCATTATTGTATCCCCAGACAAAGTCGGGGGATACTATGTTTTCATACCGGTCCCGCCGCAGCCGCCGCCGCCGCCGCCACCGCATATAAATCTTGTTGGCGCGATAACCCAAAAAATATTTCACGGAACTTTACCAAACTTGGTATATGTATAGATATGGGTGAGAGGACGACGCCTATTTAAAATGAGGTCATGACCTTTACTAGGAGAGTGTCCTTGACCTTGAATAGGTCCAATTTTGGGGAAAATCACACAAATTCTTTAATATCTCAAGAATTCTTGCATGGATTTATCCCAAAATCAAGTTGATGGAAGATCATGGATAGGGTTGTCATGTTCCAGAAACTGGTGGCGCCACCTATTATTCTTTACTTGTTTTTGTGCCGTTTAATACCCCCAAAATTGCCACCTTACAGTACTGTGAGCATTATAAGTCAAAAACTAATGGACAGATTTCTTTTATATTATGCATATACATAGGTATGGGTTATGGGATGATGTTTATTTAAATTGGGGTCATGACCTTTCCTATGATAGTGGCCTTGACCTTGAATATTGCCATATATGGTGAAAATCACACACCTCTTATGATATCTCCAGTGTTGATAGCCATATGGATTTCAAACATGACTTATGTATGGCCCACCACTAAAGTAAGAACCCTATAGGTTCTAGGGTCATGAGGTCATGGGTCCAGGTCACTGGACTGGCATTTTAAAAGATACTGTGGATGCATTTTAAGCCAAACTTTCATCTTAGGTCTTCCATCTTGAATATATAACTCACTTGCCAGTAGTGGATGATCCATATAAATTTTGGGGTCACAAGGTCAAAGGTCAAGGCCACAGGAGCTATCTGTCCAAAAATTAGTTTCTGGATGATAATTCCTGCTTTTATTGATGTATTGATTTCAAACTTGACTTATATATGTCCCATTGAAAAAGCAAGACTCCGATTGATTTTGGGGTCATGAGGTCAAAGGTCAAGGTCACAGGATACATCTTTAAAAAGATTGTGGATGCATTTTCAGCCAAACATTTCATCTCAGACCTTTCATCTTGCACATGTAAGTCATCTGCCAATAGAGGAAGACCCCTATCAGTTTTGAGGTCACAAGGTCAAAGGTGAAGGTCACATGAGCCATCTGTCCAAAAATTAGTTTCTGGATGATAATTCCTGCTTTTATTGATGTATGGATTTCAAACTTGACTTGTATATGTCTCATTGGAAAAGCAAGACCCAAATTAATTTTGAGGTTATGAGGTCAAAGGTCAAGGTCACAGGACACACCTTTAAAAAGATGTGGATGCATTTTCAGCCAATCATTTCATCTCAGATCTTTCATCTTGCACATATAGTTCACCTGCCAAGAGAGGAAGAACCCTATCAATTTTGAGGTCACAAGGTCAAAGGTGAAGGTCACAGGAGCCATCTGTCCAAAAATTAGTTTCTGGATGATAATTCCTGCTTTTATTGATGTATGGATTTCAAACTTGACTTGTATATGTCCCATTGGAAAAGCAAGACCCAAATTGATTTTGAGGTTATGAGGTCAAAGGTCAAGGTCACAGGACACACCTTTAAAAAGATGTGGATGCATTTTCATTCAAACATTTCATCTCAAATCTTTCATCTTGCACATATAGTTCACCTGCCAAGAGAGGAAGAACCCTATCAATTTTGAGGTCACAATGTCAAAGGTGAAGGTCACAGGAGCCATCTGTCCAAAAATTAGTTTCTGGATGATAATTCCTTCTTTTATTGATGTATGGATTTCAAACTCGACTTGTATTTGACCCTTTGAAAAAGCAAGACCTGAATTGATTTTGGGGTCATGAGGTCAAAGGTCAAGGTCACAGGAAACCTCTTTAAAAAGATTGTGGATGCATTTTCAGCCAAACCATTCATCTCAGATCTTTCCTCTTGCATATATAGTTCACCTGCCAAGAGTGGAAGACCCCTATCAATTGTGAGGTCACAAGGTCAAAGGTGAAGGTCACAGGAGCCATCTGTCCAAAAATTAGTTTCTGGATGATAATTCCTGCTTTTATTGATGTATGGATTTCAAACTTGACTTGTATATGTCCCATTGGAAAAGCAAGACCCAAATTGATTTTGGGGTGATGAGGTCAAAGGTCAAGGTCACAGGACACATCTTTGAAAAGATGTGGATGCATTTTCATCCAAACATTTCATCTCAGATCTTTCATCTTGCACATATAGTTCTCCTGCCAAGAGAGGAAGAACACTATAAATTTTGAGGTCACAAGGTCAAAGGTGAAGGTCACAGGAGCCATCTGTCCAAAAATTAGTTTCTGGGTGATAATTCCTGCTTTATTGATGTATAGATTTCAAACTTAACTTGCATATGTCCCATTGGAAAAGCAAGACCAGATTTGATTTTGGGGTCATGAGGTCACAGGTCAAGGTCACAGGACACATCTTTAAAAAGATCAAGGTCACAGGACCAACATCTTTAACAAGATTGTGGATTGTTAGATGGAAGAAACAATGAATTTGCCAAGTGTCAGTATATGCTGCTAAATATGGGGGTCTATTTATAAAGGGGGTGGGGGCCTACTATGTCTGGGGATACTCTGGCACCTGCGGTGCCAAGAAATGTCTAGTTATAATATACATCTTATGTTCACAAACTGCTCAATTGCTTCAATTTTGACATTAGAGAATGCATGGTTTGGTCACAAATTATTATTTGCAACAATTTCTTTCTCATCAATACAAACCAATCATGTCAACCATCTTCATTTTCTCAGATTTTATAGAGAAAAAGCTAAAAAACCTATAAAAATCTTCTCCGACTAAACGGTCAAGCCAATTTGTTCAATATTTCACAGAAATAATCTTAAGCTTTTATACCATCTCTCTCATGTTTGTTCAAATGGTTCAAATTCGGTGAATTTTGGCCGAATTACAGGAAGTTGAACCTAGTTATCTGTCCAAAACGTTTTGTCAGTTCCTGAAACGTGGTGGCGCCACCTGTATTTTTTCCTATTTTAACAAATATTTTTCTATTTATTTACTAAAAATAAACTGGCTTCAAACTTGATTTAATAATGACCAACCACATAAGTAAATTTATTTCGATTACGAGGGTCCAGCGATCTAAGTTGAAGGTCACAGGAGCCACATCTTTAAAAAGATTGTGGATGCACTGTAAATCAAACTTTTCATCCTGAACTTTCCAACATTCACGCATGGCTTAACTTTCCAAAGTGAGGAAACCTGTAGAATTTGAGGTTATCTGGTCAGAGGTCAAGGTCACTTTTTAAAATATTGTTACAATAATCCTTATGCTGCAAGTTCAAGGATATTAAGTTCTAAGATTTTTTGGTCACAAGGTCACTGGTTAAGGTCACAGAACTGTCATTCTGAAAAATTTCTTTAAAAATATCATTATAAACAAATTCAGCTGAGCGTTGAGACCCATGGGTCCCTAGTTGTGTTGCGTGCACCCATGCCAGAATTTCAGCAATGATGTTTTTGTAATTGTTTCTTATTCAAAATGTTTAGTACCTGCATTTAGTACCTGCATTTTTCATATACATGAGAAGTAATGGTCCAGCATTGAAGCATTATACCTGGTGTATTTCCCAATGCACAGGTTCGCATTAGGCCTGTAGGCCTTGTTACCTTCAAAGTCAACTTCAGCTGAGCACAGTGACCCATATTTATAGCACCATGTCTTGAATGTTTACATCAAGTCATTGGTTAACAGTGTTCTAGGCTGTTACATAACACCTCCACTCCTTGCCTACTGCTTCTGTGAGTGTCTCCATCAGGCTGGGTCAGGCAGTAATTACCAGAGAGCCTTTCTCCTCTCTCTCTTTCCCTTTCTCTCTTTCTCTGGTAGTCTAGCTCTCTCTCTCTCTCTCTGTCTCACTCCTATGCCTCCCTTCCTCCCTCCACCCCATTCTGTTGACAGATACTATAAACCTGATTTATTAGATATATATGTTGATGCAATTAAGAAATGTGAATCAACTGAAATATTCACATATATATGTTATACTCTAAATGTGCAGTTACATTTTCAAATCTGGAAAAAAATGATGTTATAAAAAAAGGAACTTATGTAAAAATTGTTCATAATTTCCTAGCTCAGAAGAATGGGAATTAAAATGATTTGCTTTGTTTCTCTAGCTTTCTGCCTGTTTTAAATATTTAATAATTATGAATAAACTTTTTTTCCTGTAAGCACTGATTAATTAAATTTCATATCCTGTACATATATGCAAGGGTATTGTAACTCCCACCATCCCCTTTCCCCACCCCACTAAGTCCTTGCTCCTTGGCACTGTGAACAATAATTCTATTGCTATAGCATAAAATTTAATAATTTGAAGAAAATATATACAGAGAGACAGAGGCATTGTACCTCCCATCAAGTCCTTCCGCCTGTGGAGTGGGGACTTCATAGCAACTGTATACATATCATAAAATAGAAAAAAAAAGTTTATTAAAAAATTGGATCTCATTAGACAAATGTGTAAAATGTTGAACTGTCAACAGCCTGTCAGAAAGGTATCCAATGGAAATGCATGGTCAGATCTTAAAATATTATTTGCAACAATTTCTTCAATCGTATCAACCAACCATGGCCTAGATTACCTCTTTCTCTCAGACTTTATCTAAATTTCATAATATTTTAGATTTTAACCTTCCAGGTGTTTAAGTACTGTTGAATGCTCCGTCCCTCTCTCTCTATCTCCTTTTCTCTCTACATCCAACCCTCCTTGCTGCCCACAATGTTTCCTTCTCCGAACCCCATCCCAATGTCTGCCTCAGTATAAGAGAACAAGATGAATCAGGTATATTCATATTTTTATATATTGTATAACTATTTGTTACCTATGTACATGCCAGAAATTATGTCAATATTATGTAATATGTAGACGTAGTGGGCATCAATATAATGTACCTTGTCAAGACCTAAGAGATATCATGTCATACAGTCACAATTCATAAATCCCCTCTTCAGCATAGTTAATCATAACATTATATGTGTCAAACTGAAATCTGGCGGACTTCCATTCACTATAGATCCTTCAACAAATACCCTTATCATCATTCCACCACTGCTTAGTGTACTGTCATTGCATTCATATTTGCACAAATATATCCCTATTTTCAACAGCTCCCAAATAAATAAAAAATAAACCACTATATTTACTCAATATTAATCCATCAGTCAGGTTATTTCATACATCATTTACTCACATATTACATTATATTCCTTTATAATAGCCTAACATGTCCATGATATTCATAAGGTTTGTGGACTAAATATAGTATCTCAATGGTGATACATTTATAATCTAATCACGATCAGCTGAGCGCCATGACCCATGGGTCCCTTGTTCAAGGTCACAGCAGGGATTATGCTAAAATGATATTAGGGCAATATCTCAAAAAGGATTTGTTGTACAGTCACCAAACCTACAGTTTAGATGCATCTTATCAGGGGCTAGGTCAAGTTTGAATATGGATGACCTTGATGCATTTTTCAAGGTCACACAGGCGAAAACACTGAAATGATGTTAACTTTAATATCTCACTGAGGGATGCATGGATAGGTCCAAAAATCAAATCGACATAAGAATTCTTTGATAGCATTGTTTTCTGCAGAAGACAGGTGGCACTGCCTTATGTTGTTTTCTTGCTAAAATGATGTTTAAACAGAATAACTTTGTAAGAATTTGAGGTACAGTCACCAAACCCACAAGTTTGATGCACCTTGTCAACGGCTAGGTCAGATTTTAACATGGATGATCTTGATACATGTTTTCAAGGTCACAGCAGCGATAATGTTAAAATGAAATTACAGCAATCACTCAAAAAAAAATTGTTGGTACAGTCACCAAACTTACAGGTTAGATGCATCTTATCAAGAGCTGGGGGGAAGGGGGGGGGGTTATTTGTCTGGATAATTGGTTAATTGACACATATATTTTGCAAATAAAAGAAAAGTCATTTCTGAGAATGGTGGTCATAATTGCTACTACAATACCAGAAATTAATTCCCTGGGTCATAATACCCAATATTCCAGGTATTGGTTGACCCTCTATGTCAAATGTTGAGGTACTTATGATATTTTTGCTATTTAGTATTATTTTGTTGGCCATTTTGTTTATGCTATTTAGCAAAAAATTGCCCAAGGCTCACAACAGGCCAACCAAAATATTTTTCATACCTGATATATGGCATGCAAAATCCACAATGAAAAACACTTAAGACACCGACCTATGATTGAGTCTGGTGGCTGCTGGACTATAGCCTATTGTTCTGACCAGGAATGGCATTACTTGGCATTCCTGCTTATATTGACAGCAAAATACCCTTGATATTGCAAGGTAAGTGATATTAAAACGAGTCAACGTAATGCTTGAACATGATGTTGGTGTCGCCAAATAGCAGGGTGGTCTATGCTAATGAGCCGTTCATCCTTCAGGACTTTTCAAACTGCTTGATATTTTCATGTATACATTCTCAATACTATATATAATATATAATGTATATATTATAGCCTTCGTTATTTTTTAAACCCAGACGTTATTAATAGAGCGTCTGACTGGGACCTGTCCAACTGAGAACCGTTGGACTGGGACCTGTCCAGATGGGATTGAAAAAAATCCGACCCATCTGCATGAAACCTGTCCATTTAGGATGACACCTACCGTAAAATCTCCACTTAAAACCGCGGTTCAATCAAGAAATTCAAAATCTTGAAATCAGGTTGATTTCCTGAAAGCACTGTGCGGTTTATACTAGAAGGGTTTCCGGAATATCTTCCTGACAGACATCGTTTTTGGGCCGGCGAGTGGCAAAATTGAAATAAAAGCCTACTTTAAACCCATTTGCGGCATTATTTAGCAATGATTATTTGTTTAAAACGTAAAATGAATAAAAAGCTGACATCGTAAAGAGTCACACAATGGCAGACGATAGTTTTAAAATCAAGTTTGAGTGCCGCCATGTGCTGAAACGCCCCGGTATACTACTAAGAATATTTTGAACGGCTGTACGCGGTGGGTGGTAAACAGAACAGTCACCTTTTTTGTCCCAGCGTGCCTTGCGTGAACACTGCCTTGACAAAATGGCTCCCCACACGGAAAATTTCTTTAAGAAAAAAACATGCTTACCCCGACTGGCCACTTTAATTTTACCTTAAAATCACTCGTTTTCAAGCGTCATGTTTCCTATACGTGCGTATCTCGACAAGGTAACTTCAGTTACTTTGATATTTAGTTGAGTTGACCAGCGATGTTTTCAAACGCACCAGCAAATTGTGACATGGAGCGATGTCAACGTACGATGTGACGATGATAATACCAAAGTAACCGGTATGAAATGATTTGAATCTTCCGAGTAATTCCAGAAAATTGAATTTTCATCAAAAATTAAGATTTCAAAATATAACTTGTAGAATTAAAATATACAGTGACTTGAAATGGATCAGCAGAATATTTTTTCCAAAATATAATGACAAATCAGTAGCAAACAAGAATAAGGCACGGAATATAAAATCTGTATAAACAGGCAGAGGTTCACCGGCCCTTAAGTCTTCCCAAACGTCATGCTTGAGTGACACTGCAAAAAAGTTTTATGTTTAAATAAAATGCCCAAGGAATTTTAAAGTGGACAGGAATGGCCGAGTCGCAACCTACGCGTGTTCATTTCTAGATGATAGCTTGATTGTGTCTTTTGTCAAATCATTCCGTAGCGAAAGTTGGTGCAGTTTTAAACAGAGGTTCTTAGTATTTGAGCCCAACGCGGTGTCTTGTCTGAAATTTCGGTGAAGTCTGGGTGTGGTTTTAATCAGAAGTGCGGTTTTAAGTGGAGATTTTACCGTATTATAACTCCATGGTATATATGCTACAGAGAAGGGGGTTATTTTAAAAGGAGTTATGACCATTGTCATTGGTTACTAAGACATCTTTGAAACCAGAAATTTCTATTTTTATCTATGGATTATCATATTTTTAAAAATTAAAAGTGTCCAGTAATGTATTAGATACCAAATATAAAATGATAAATTTTATGATGTAGGCCAAGGAGAAAGAAGAACGCTATTTGCGTCGTCTGCAGAGACGTGCTGAGCTGGATGCAAAAAAGAAGGATCGTGATATGGATAGAGCTCGAATCAAGATGGAGAGAAAGACATCAGATACTCAGGATAAAAAATCAACACCAGGTAAGACCTGCACAAGGCTGTGTTGTATTACTGTATATATATGTAATTATGTACACAGCTTTTATGAAAGAGAAGCACCTTAAATAGATGGGCACTAGCAGGGTTTCTGTGTGTTTTGTACTTGTGAAAACTTCAGTAAAGCAGTAAAAATTCTCAAGAGCTGGTGGTGATATATAAACATGAAGAGTCCGTAAGTAAGCCAGATGTTCATGGTTTTTAGCTCAGCCAGTGTAAGTCATCTGAGCTATAGTGATCATACTTTGTCCATCATCAGTCCAGTTGTCCAGTTGTTAACACGGCAGAATATGTAACCATTGGACATAGGAAATTCTAACTGTACATCCAGGAAAATCCTGTAATTGGAAACCTGAAATTAGGTCATGGTGACCTACATTTTGCGACCTACTGGAGGAAAACATGATTTTGAACACCCAGAAAGTCAGACAGGGCACAAATTATATCCATTTGGCCTAGAATCTTTTAATGTAACATTCTGAGATGGCCTTAGCAAATGTCCTTGATAATTGGAAATAAGGTCACCATGACCTATATTTTGCAACCTATAGGAAAAGATGTCATATAAGCACCCACCAGTCAGACAGGGCACAAATTGTATCCATTAAACCTAGAATCCTCTAACATAATATTCAGGCAGGTCCTTGGCAAATGTCCTTGGAAACTTGAAATTAGGTCACTGTGACCTATATTTTGTAACCTTTGGACTGAAAACATGATTTTGAGCACCAGGACAGTGAAAAATTATATCCATTAGGCCTATAATCTTTTGAGATAATATTCTATGACAGCCAGGGCAAATGTCCTAGGAAGCTGGAAATTAGGTCATGGTGACCTATATTCTATAACCTTTAGGAAAAGGTGTCATATGAGCACCCTCACAGTCAGATAGGGCACAAATTGTATCCATTAGGCCTAGAATCTTCTAACTTAACATCCAGGGTGGTCCTAGGCAAATGTCTTTAAAACATGAAATTAGGTCATGGTGACCTATATTCTGCAATCTGTAACCTATATTTTGCAACCTTTGGAGTTAAAACGTGATTTTGAGCACCAAGACAGTCAAATTATATCCATTAGTCCTAGAATCTTCTAAAGCAACATCCAGGGAGGTTATAGGCAAATCTCTTTGGAAAGCAGGAATTATCTTATAATGCAGAGGCTATATAATAAAAAATGAATTTGAGCATCCGGACAGACAATTACCATAGACTATGTAATATTAATAAAAGAAATGAGCACCCGGTCAAATGTAGGTCAGCGTCATGGCCCATGGGCCACTTGTTTAATATTTTAACACATTCTTTAAATTTTTATTTTTATGACCTTCAAAAATGTATTCCTCCATTAACAGGGTACAAATTGTTACCATTGCACCTAGAATCTTTCATCATTCACATCCAGGGAAGTCCATAAAAAATCTCTTTGGAAACCTGAAATAAGGTCTCTTATACCCATACCCTCATGGCTATGTATGCTTCATTTAATTTTGATACCACCTTCAAAATTTGGCATTTAGATGATAAAAATTCCTTTTGTTAATGGCCTTTGTCTCAGCTGAGAGTCATGATCCCAGGGTCACTTGTTAGTTGGTCAAATGTATCCTTACATATAACTCTTAGCCACATCTTCGATTTCCACAAGCATGTTGGTCAGTTCCATATGTCTGTTTGTTGCTTCCTCAATCAAAGATTTTGGTAAGCATGTTGATCATTTCTGTATGTTTGTTGCTTGCCGGAATCAAAGATTTCATCAAGCATGTTGATCAGTTCTGTATGTTTGTCTGTCTGTGTGTTTTTTGCTTGGCGGAAAAACTTTAGGCAAGCATATTCGTCATTTCTGTATGTCTGTCTGTCTGTTTGGTAATCCCCTGTCTACAGGCCACAATTTTGCAGCAATCGCTTTCAAACTTACACAGCTGGTAGGTTATCAGAAGTCCTGGCTGCCTATTGTTTTTGGTCAACATTGGTTGAAGGTCAAGGTCATCAAAAATGTGATTTGGTGATATTTCACTTAAAGATACCTTAGAGGCCATGACTTTGCAGGAATCATTTTGAAAATGATATATCTTTTATCCCACACTAATATTTCAAAAATTGTTTTTTCAATTTTTCAATATGGCCAATGGGGGCAATGCAGTCAATACACTACGACATATATGTTTTGGGCCATATCTCCAAAACTATATATGTTACAAACAAAAACTATAGCTCATTTTTTTGGACATTCTATGGCCTTTCATATGATACTTAGTTAGCTTCATCTGCGGTTAACATGTCAATTTTTAAGCTACAAAGGTTTGGTTTTTGTCGTTGGGGAGCTTATGGCCAGCTTGACATGATAAAAATGCAAGTCTTGCCAAATCTCGCAATTTATCTTGTCAAATGAGAAAAACAAGATTTCACGGAAATGCTTATAACTCTGTGACTTTTTAAGCTAGACAGGACTAGTTTTCAGCATTTCGTAACATTTTGCCAGCTTGACTTGGCAAAACTGCAAGAATGGCCAAATCTCGCATCATATCTTGTCAAACCAGAGAAAAAGAGATTTTGCGGAAATGCTTATAGGAAATTAATGATATATAAATATGCAGTTGATAATTTTAATCTAGATTCCTACTGTGTCTAGTGTGTAGATTGATGTGAAAGTAATCCAAAGTGAATATATTACATTTATTTTTTTTTAATATAAATAAAAGCCATAAAACCAGGTACTTATGATCATTATTTAAATTTGTGAGTTTTGTATATTCTGGATTCTCAACATCATTGTTTGGCAAAAACTGAATTAATACCAGACATGGTGCGAATACTTTGCAAATGTATTTGAATGCGAATATGAATATGTACTCCATTATAAAATTTTTTTGCATAAGAATGGGAACTAAGGTAAAAATGAAAGTATTTGAATACCAGTGCAAATACTTTCAAAATGTATTAATGGATGCATTCATGAATATATTCTATAATATTATTTTAATAATCATTTCAGTTATATTTTATTAATAAAAATCATATGATTCTCTTATTATTTTAATAAAAATTATATTTGGCGCAATATTTGTTATTAAATTTTAATAAATAGTTAAACTGTTATATAATATATGTGCTGCTTATAAGTTTTATGGCAAAGTCAAAATCCGTGTGACAATAGCACTCCATTTGTTAATAAAATAAATGAAATCAATCCTCTTCCCTGTCTCCAAAGATACTATCAAAATCATACATAAGCTAAACAACAACAACTCATAATACAGCTTATATTGATCACCACACAAAACCAGCGTAAGCCTGATTTCCAAATCCAATTTTTTTATCATATTTAACAGCTGAGCGCCATGACCCATGGGTCCCTTGTTTCAGGAGTGATTTGCAGTATCGTCCTCTGGTGGTGCAAGCAACAATAATTTTTACGTGGCAGACTTTCATTAGCTCAGCTGACTATAAGTCATCTGAGCTATAGTTGTGGTCCATTTTCTGTCGTCCGTCAGTCTGTCTAGCCGTCCTGGTGTCCGTCTGTAAGACAGGCATGTTTCGACACTGTTGGACCTACGAATCTGAAATTCGGCATACTGTTAGATGTCCCCAAAATCTCCTACCAAAATGAAAACTGGATCACTTTGACTTGGTTCCTTCGAAAAATTAAGGAAAAATTTCAAATTTCCATTAAAAACCTATTATTACACTTCAGGACTGCCTAATATTAAAACCACATTTCTGTTTTTCTTGATATTTATCAGAAGTATTATTCTATATATTTCCTGTACACATGCCAGAAATTAAGTCTGTTAAGTTTAATTTCTTTATGTTATGGGCCAAACATAATGGACTTTGTAAAAAATCAGGAAAAATATTTACTCACGTAAGATGAAATAATTGAACCTAGAGAATTTTTTTTCAAGTATATAACTTTGTTTAATTAAGATTCAATTGTATTCCCAAAATTAGATCTATATTTTGTAAATTTTGTAAGTTATTAGCATAAACATAAAATCAGTTCCTTAAATTTTACACAACTTTGACCATGGCACGTTTTTTTCCTGTCAGTACTGTTGATTTAATTTTCACAGCATGTAAACATAAGTATTTAATCTGTTTAAATCTGAAATTTGAAAATAAAAGGTTGAAAATTAGGCTAGTTATTGAATTTTTTCTTGAGGCTCTGTTGTAGTTACTTGCTTTGTTCCAGACTCAAATAGGCCACTCCAGGTCACTGGAAGTCAGCTATGCCAGGGTTCCTGATTTGTTACAGTCACTGGGGGAGATCCCCTTCTGTGACAGGTGTACACTTGTTCTCATATCACCCCCCACCCCCTGAATATATAAATATACATTTGTATGCATGATGTCGTGTTATTTGAGTAGATTGAGATCTAGGATGATGCAATTTAGAATTATGAATCAACTTTTATATTCAGAAATATATGTTATATTGGAAATGTATACAAATTAAACTTAAAATAAAAAAATGAGGATCTAATACAAATGTGTTTTTATTATTTTCCAGCCTCAGCAGAATTGGTGATCAGGCTTTGTTTGCCCTGAATGTATATGCAAAGGTGTTGTTAATCCCACCATCTCCCCCCCCCCCCCCCCCCCCGCTGTCATTGATCCTTTGCACCTGTGCACTATTGCAAATGTGTACATTTTTTAGCGAACCTGTGAGCTTATGCAATGGTGTGGCGTCGTCCGGCGTCCGGCGTCTGACAGTTAACCTATACCATCTTTAAGGGGCCCATTCACTTATCTGACCTTTATAAACTTAAGGTAATCCCTTGGAGCTTTCATAAAAATAGGCCAGAAAACGTGGATATCACCGCACACAGGTTGATTATTTTGTTTGTATCAACGTGCTTAAAATATGTGGGGGCCCGCCAAAATAAACAAAATAAATTCAACATGGTTATCTCAGAGCAAGTCATTTAAGCAAGAGCGATGCAAATGGTGTTTTGCAACATGTAACCTTTCTACCTCTGCATATATGCAACCTACCACCTTAGGTTACATGTTTTCCCGTTTGTAAACACTGCTTTGTTTACAAACATGTTGTTGATAAACAAGTTGACACATCCTTCACAAATGCCTTATAAGAAGTTTTTGCAACCAAAAAAACCCTTAGATCATTAATATATACACAAAGGAAGCCATAAATCACATAAGTTCTTTTTAAAAAGGTGGGTGATTGTGCACCTTTAAAAACGGCAAGAGTTAGCATCACGAAATTTTATGCAAAAAATTAGTCATCTAAAAAACTCTATCGGATTTTGCTTATTTTTTGGCTAACTGCATTGTCTTAGATTTTATAGGGAAAAAGCTAAAAAAGCTTTAAAAATCTTCTTCTCCGAAAATGTTCAGCCAAATTGTCCAATATTTCACAGAAATGATCCCTGGAACAATCTCTCTCAAGTTTGTTCGAATGGTTTAAGTTCGTTGATTTTTGGCCGAGTTACAGCTAGTTGAACTTAGTCATCTGTCCAAAAAAGCATACTAAAATTACAATCTTAGAAACGGCTGGAGCTATCATCACCAAATTTTATACAAATGTTGGTCACATGAGTCATATCTGATATTGAGGTATTTGTGGCGCCACCTGCATCGGCCTTTTTTTGTACTGGGATCATCAGTGCCCATATCATACTGACAGCTACAAAAAACTTCTTCTCTGAAACCATATGGCCAAATTGTTTAATATCGTACAGAAATGATCCTAGGGTAGTGCTTTCTGAAGTTTGTTCAAATGGTCTCAGTTCAGTGACTTTTGGCTGAGTTGTAGGAAGCTGAATTTAGTCATATGCCATAACAGCCCATTTTAGCTCAGTGGCAACAAAGATCTTCTTCTCAAAAACCACTGGCCCAAATTCTTAAATCTCACATTAATTATCCTTAGATGTTGATAATTCAAGTTTGTTCAAATGGTTTTGGTTCAGTGATTTTTGGCTGAGTTATGGGAAGCTTAACTTAGCCAGTTTGCTGTATCTTCCCATATGAGTTATAAACCTGCAAAACGTTTTTTGACTGACGCCACTGAGGCCAATTTTTTTAATATCTTACAAGAATAATCCCCTGAATAATTCTTATAATAATTAATTGTCTTTTATGGTTCCAAAAAATGAATTTTGGCTGAATAATAAAGATTGAATTGAGTCATTTTACCATATATGTCAGCTGTGTGAAGCAGATACAACTAGCCTGGAACCAGTTTATCAGCATCTGTTACATCATGCCTCCAAACATTTAGATTTCAGGTTATCTTTGGTTAATATTGAAAAGAATGTTTTTTAAAAACTTTAAAAAAATGTAGATTTATGATTTTAGATATTCCTCATGCCAGGCAATGTTTACAATCACAGGTATACGTTAACTCATACTATTGGATTGACTGGAGCTAGCATCATGAAATTTAATGCAAAAAATTAGCCATCTGAAAAAATCTGCATTTTCTCAGATTTTATAGAGAAAAAGCTAAAAAACCTTAAAAAATCTTCTCCAACGAAACGTTCAAGCCAATTTGTTCAATATTTCACAGAAATAACCTTTCATATCATCTCTCTCAAGTTTGTTCAAATGGTTCAAGTTCAGTGAATTTTTGCCGAATTACAGGAAGTTGAACCCAGTCATCTGTCCGAAAAAGCATACTAAAATGACAATCTCAGAAACAGCCGGAGCTATCATCACCAAATTTTCTGCCAGTGTTGGTCACATGAGCCATATATGAAATTCAGGTATTGGTGGTCACCTGCATTGACCTTTTTTGTACGGGGGTCATTGGTCATCTGTACATTAACCCACAATTTCTCAGAATAGCAGGAACTACCATCCCCAGATTTTATGCAATAATCTGTCATATATCAAATGTTGTGGGATTCAGCTTATTTATGAAACAACTGCATCTTTTATTATTCTAGGTATTTTGATAAAAAGTTTATGAATATGTCAGCTTGAAAAAATGCATTTTAGCAAAAGTCTTTCAGTATGTGTAAACAGATTTGCCAACAGGCTAAGATTGTGTCTGTATATTTAAATAGGTTAAGAAACTGCCAACTGTTTCAGATTTGGCAATAGATCAAGAGTTCATTCAGTGCAGCCAGATATAGGTCAAGAGTTCAGTCAGTGCAGCCAAGCACAAGGCATGTGATCCCCTCAAGGGTGACATGTGAACACCTCATGGGCACCATATGATCACCAGATGGGTGTCATGCCTCTCAGGGCTGCATGTGGAGCCAATCTATTTATAGCTTTTGCAGACTGCCAACTGTATCAGATTAGGCAACAGGTCAAGAGTTCACTCAGTGCAGCCAGGTACAGGTCAAAAGTTCACCCAGTGTAGCCAGGTGCAGGTCATGAGTTCACTCAGTGCAGTAGCCTGAGCAAGCAAATTTGTCACAGTTCACTCGGGGCAACTGCCTTTCTCACCTAAGCCTGGTCAGCCCCATGCATCAGACTAAGGGTAAGTTTGATGTATTGGCCTGATATTTTGACCTGTCTATGCGTCTTTGATGGGTTTCTCGTTCACAAGACAGGTGTCACCACCTACAGTGACTTTTGCACAGTGTGTGACTTTGTGCCTGCTTATTTCTATAGAGGAATTTGATATATCATCCTAAAATTGGGCATATTTATACCTGTCGAATAGCTTTGTCATATACAAGACTGGTGGTGCCACCTACAATAATTTTTGCACAGTGTGTGTCCCTGCTTATTTCTCAGGAGGGGTTTGATATATCAGTCTGAACTTTGGCATATGTATATATCTCTGATAGCTTCGTTGTATACAAGACTGGTGGTGCCAGCTACAATCATTTTTAGCTCAGCTGACTGTAAGTCAACTGAGGTGTAGGAATGGCGCTTTGTCCGTCGTCCATACGGATATCCGGCCGTCCGTTAGCAGGGCACAAATCGTAACAGCTGGTCCTAGAAACTTCTAAGTGATAATCCAGGGAGGTCAATAAAAAATCTCCTTGGAAACCTGAAATTAGGTCCCTGCGACCTATATCCTTTGAGCTACGGGGCTTGAAAGTACCCCCCAGAATAGTAAGAAATTGATACAAAACCTTGAATATCTTGATAATTAATGCATGGTTTGTCATGAATCTTGCCTTGAATATTGACCATGACTAGTTTTGTCAGTTCCTGAAACGTGGTGGGGCCACCTGTATTTTTTCTATTTAAACGAATATTTTTCTATTTATTTACTAAAAATAAACTTGAATTAATAATGACCAACCACATAAGTAAATTCATTTTGATTACCAGGGTCCAGCGATCTAAGTTGAAGGTCACAGGAGCCACATCGTTAAAAAGATTGTGGATGCACTGTAAATCAAACTTTTCATCCTGAACTTTCCAACATTCACACATGGCTTACTTGCCTAAAGTGAGGAAACCTGTAGAATTTGAGGTTATCTGGTCAGAGGTCAAGGTCACTTTTTAAAAGATTGTTACAATAATCCTATTGCTGCAAGTTCAAAGATATTAAGTTTCTAAGAATTTTTGGTCACAAGGTCATTGGTTAAGGTCACAGGACTGTCATTCTGAAAAATTTCTTTAAAAATATCCTTATAGACAAATTCAGCTGAGAGTTGAGACCCATGGGTCCCTGGTTGTGTTGCGTGCACCAATGCCAGAATTTCAGCAGTGATGTTTGTGTAATTATTTCTTATTCAAAATGTTTAGTACCTGCATTGTTCACATACATGAGAAGTAATGGGCCAGCATTGAAGCATTATACCTGGTGTATTTCCCAATGCACAGGTTCGCATAAGGCCTGTAGGCCTTGTTTTTAATTTGAAAAATAATTGGATTTGAAAAAATTAAGATCTAATGACAACATATTCTTGCCTCAGGAGAATGGAACATAAAGTGATCAGTTCTGTCTGTCCATCATCTCACATTGT
The DNA here is from genome assembly GCA_026874595.1 of Sipunculus nudus. Lineage (NCBI taxonomy): Eukaryota > Metazoa > Annelida > Sipuncula > Golfingiida > Sipunculidae > Sipunculus > Sipunculus nudus. The sequence goes on from CM049306.1 coordinate 67,438,386, forward strand.
ATCAGCCAAAACGAAGTTTTGCGGATGTTTTTGACGGGGTTCCGCTGCTGCCGCCGCGTTCATTTCTGGAGAACTCCTCTAAGACTACTGGACGGATTTTTCCAAAACTTACACAAATTATCGGGTCACATGTGAACTGGTGCCTAACCAAGTGGCCTTGACCTCTGACCTTTCCTCTCTGCCCAGCGTCCATTTGTGCGTCTTTTTTTTCACACATAAACCCACATATCTCGGGAACCGTTTGACCGATCAGGAAAAATTTTTTACACAAATGTAGCCCTTGGATAGCTTTATAACATACACGAAAAAAGGTGGCACCACCTGTAACCATGCTTGCACAGTGTCCATCCGTTCATCTGCCTGGGGTTAAAATCACTCATATCTCTGCAGAGGTTTGACTAATTCACCTAAAATTCGGCATGCGTATACATCCTAGATAGCTTTCTTGATTTTATGACAGGTGGCGCTACCTACATTCATGTTAATGCTGCCGACATCCAAGCTCATATCTCAGGAACTGTTTGACCAATCAGGAAAAACTTTTACACAAATGTAGCCCTTGGATAGCTTTATAACATACACAAAAAATGGTGGTGCCACCTGCAGCCATTTTTGCACAGCGTCAATCTGTTTGTCTGCATTCGGTTAAAATCACTCATATCTCTTCAGTGGTTTGACTAAATTACCTGAAATTAGGCATGCGTATACATCCCGCATAGCTTTCTTGATTTTATGACAGGTGGCGCCACCTACATTTATGTTAACGCTGTAGACATCCATGCTTATATCTCCGGACTCGTTTGACCAATCAGGAAATAAAAATTACACAAATGTAGCCCATGGATAGCTTTATAACATACACAACATATGTATACATCTTGGATAGTTTCTCGTTCAAATAACAGGTGGCGCCACCTACAATCATGTTTACCTGGCAGAGATCCATTCTAATATGTAACACATGTAACTCTATTTCCCCTTGCCACTCAATCCATGCCTCACTTCACCCGTCCTACTCGGATTTTGGCGGATACATGTTGTCGCTTGATGACTACCCGTATTCTAGTTAAATGTATATATTAATTATGAAATTTTTCCTTTAAGCACTGTTGAAATAACTTTCATATGCTGTATATGTATGGATTTAAGCTATTAAAGTCTGAAATTTGAAACAACTTAAATATTCAGATGTGTAATATTGCAGATGAAAAACTTTAAAATATTAAAATATATTATCCGCTTTGTTTGTCTAACAGTCTGTCTGTCCTTTTTAAAATATTATTTAATTGTGAATGAACTATTTATCCTGTAAGTATTGTTGAATTAAGTGAAAATCCTGTATGTATATACACTATATTAATACAGAGATGTTGTAACACCCATCATTCCAGCCCTGCACCCCCCCCTCCCCCACCACCACCAAGTCCTTGCATCTGGGGACATAAGTTATATTTCAACTGTATACATTTTATAAAATAAAAAATACATATATTTAATAGTATATTATGTAAAATAGATCCAATTGAGCAAATGTGTAAAATACTGAACTGTCAACAGTTTATCAAAAAGCCAGCCAATGATCATGGTAATAATATACATCTTATGTTCACAAACTGCTCACATGCTTCAATTTTGACATTAGAGAATGCATGGTTTGGTCACAAAATATTATTTGCAACAATTTCTTACTCATATATATACAAACCAATCATGTCAACCAGCCATGGCATTTATTACCTTTTCCTCTTAGACTTGAACTCCATTTGATATTATTTTAGATTTTTACCTTCAAGGTCAACTTCAGCTGAACACAGTGACCGATATTTATAGCACCATGTCTTGAATGTTACATCAAGTCATTGGTTAACAGTGTGCTAGGCTGTTACATAACACCTTCACTCCTTGCTTACTTTTTCTGTGAGTGTCTTGGACAGGCTGGGACAGGCAGTAATTACCAGAGAGCCTTTCTCCCCTCTCTCTTTCCCTTTCTCTCTTTCTCTGGCAGTCTAGCTTCTTTCTCTCTCTCTTTCTCTCTCTCCATGGCAGTCTAGCTATGTCTCTCTCTCTCTCTCTCTCTCTCTCTCTCTCTCACCCCTATGCCTCCCTTAATCCCTCCACCCCATTCTGTTGACAGATACTATAAACCTGATTTATTAGATATATATGTTGATGCAATTTAGAAATGTGAATCAACTGAAATATTCACATACATAAGTTATACTCTAAATGTATAGTTACATTTTCAAACCTGGAAAAAAAATGATGTTATAAAAAAAGGAATTTATGTAAAAATTGTTCATGTAATTTCCTGACTCAGAAGAATGGGAATTAAAATGATTTGCTTTGTTTCTCTAGCTTTCTGCCTGTTTTAAATATTTAATAATTATGATTAAACTTTTTTTCCTTTAAGCACTGATTTATTAAATTTCATATCCTGTATGTATATGCAAGGGTGCTGTAACTCCCACCATCCCCTTCCCCCACCCACAGAGTCCTTGATCTTTGGCACTGTTAACAATAGTTCTATTGCTATTCCATAAAATTGAATAATTAAAGATAATATATACAGAGAGACTAAGGCGTTGTAACTCCCATCATAACCTCCTCCCCCATTGATCCTTCCACCTGATAAGTGGGGACTTTATGGCTACTGTATACATATGATAAAATAAAAAAATAGGTGTATTAAAAAAATTAGATCTCATTAGACAAATAAATAAACTGTTGAACTGTCAACAGCCTGTCAAAAAGTCATCCAATGGAAACGCATGGTCAGATCTCAATATATTATTTGCAACAATTTCGTCAATCATATCAACCAGCCATAGCCTAGATTACCTCTTTCTCTCAGACTTTATCTACATTTCATAATAACCTTCCAGGTGTTTGCAGGAAAGTGACATAGAGACATGTACAAAGGGTCATTCTCATCTAAATTTTAAATGCACATATTCATTTGGTGATAGCTTTGAGTCCAGGAAAGGTTTATATCATGCATTAAGGTCATGGTCAAGTTCTTAGGAAAACTGCAATCTGTTCTTTATATGGCATGTTTTTGCAAGAAAGTGACCTAGAAAGCATTTAAGTGTCATTATCTTCTTCAGAATGGACTTTCATGTGGTGATAGTTCTGAGGCCAGAAAATTATAGGTTCCTATCATGCATTAAGTAAAGGTTGAGTTCTTAGGAAATCAGTCAAACTGTCCATGATGTGATATATGTTTTTGCAAGGACATGACATGGAAACATTCAAAGTGTTTCATTCTAAATTTAGATTGGACTTTCATGCGGTGATTCTTATGCATTAAGGTTTAGGTCAAGTTCTTAGGAAAACAGTAAAACTGTAGATGATGTTGAATGTTTTAGCAAGAAAATGACATAGAAAAGGGCATCACTTCCAGCTAACAATAGAATTCCCACTCATTTGGTGATATTGCTTAGGTCATAATTGGAAAATATCTTGCATTGTGTTCCAGGTTAATATCAAATTTGGTAGGGGAAATATGCCAAACTTGGTATGATATGATACATTTTGGAAAATTATGACACTAATGAGATGTAGGTAGCCCTATTACCTTGTCACTGTGAATATGTTTTTTACACCTAGTCATCTAAAACAAAAACAAATTTAACATGCTCATGTTATTATACATTTGAATAACACATTAATATGAATCTAACGTACCATGTATATGCATAGTTCATGTACATTCCATGAAGTTTGAAACTTTCAGCATTATCTTCTTCAAGCGTACCCTTACTCTTAGTTTGTGTTACATTCATGCAAGCATTTTCTTAGCATTCGCCATATACTGTTTTACACAGCAGTTTATCAGGTAAACGCTTAAGAGATCATGTTCCACCTACAGTTGCACTTTACTATTTTGATATGTACAGGTCCTGCTGGTTGTGTAACCCTGGTAGGCAAAAGAGCAATGAGAGAAAACTTCAGTCCAAACACCTCCAGGGGATGTTATTGTCATATAATGCTTTGACCTGATGGTTTTTGCTTGGAGATCCAGGAGAGGGATACAGTTGACATCTATCAGGAAAAACCGCTGATAAGGACACACTGGAAATCTATCTGAATTCTTACCCCTGATGCATTCTTGACAAGCTTAAACACTAGGGTCATTGTCAATGGCAGATTCTGCTAGGTATCAATGATATGCTTTGCAGAAGAGAAGGTCAGAGTACACATTTCTGATGAGCTTGCAGAAGGAAAAGTACAATGCCAAATCTGCACAACGGCGTATATAACCTTTATTTAATAAAAGCCAACATCTGTTGTTGCAGAGGCTGCTGATGCATTTATGCCCCACAGACACTATGCTGATACCACAGGTATGACAATGTGGTTTAAACCTGTTTATGATAACATCAAAATGGAAAATATATGTGACTTCATGGAAGAGTAGTTAGATTTTGACCTCACGAAATGACTACTCTGTCTGTATTCTTTAGGTAGATGCGATACTACCTGAAGCCCATGTGGCATTGACTAAGTTCAGTCTTCCATATAGTCATTGCATATATCATCAGGCCTAAGCATCATGATGCACATTTTGTGCTGGTGGAAGTCAAAGAACATTACCTGTAGAAGCTGACACTCTGAGTTTTTAGCTCAGCTGACTATAAGTCATCTGAGCTATAGTCGTGGTCCATTGTCCGTCGTCCGTCCGTCTGTCCGTCCATAAGACTGGCACGTATCGACATCATTGGACCTACGAATCTGAAATTCGGCATACAGTTAGATGTCCCCAAAATCTCCTACCATGCCGAAAATTGGGTCAATAGGACTTTGTTCCTTTGAGATATTAAGGAAAAACCTCAATTTTTTATTAGAAATCTATTTTTATACTTCAGGACTGCCTAATATCAAAACCACTCATCTGGTTTTCTTCATATTTATCATAAATATTCCTCTATATAGTTCCTATGTACATGCCAGAAATTAAGTCAGTATTATTCAATTTAGAAAAGTTATGGGCCCAAACATAATGGATTTTGTAAAAAATCAGGAAAGATATTTGGTCACTTAAGACCAAAAGTGTTAAAGTTAGGGACTTTTTACCAGTAATACAACTTTATTCACGTTTTCATACACCATGTCAAGTGTTGTTTACATCTAGCCCACCTAGTAGTACAGCCTTCACTTGCGTTAGGTAACCCACCCCAGGCAGCTTGCCTTGGCTTAGCTTGGCCACTACCAGCAGGTTTCCCCTCTGCCCTGCACTCCCCCCCCCCCCAGATGGTGCATAAACTAGATGAATGTTATTATTTTCTGTATTTGATTCATTCTTATTCTAGGCTATCTATGCTACATTTTAGATTTTGTATTGTACCACCAGGGTTACAATGATTAAAGTGTACATTTAATTGTGTCCACAAAGTGGTGTATTGCTATAAAAGTGTTGATGTTCATCAGATAAGTAATTCCTTATTTCAGAAGAGTGAAAACTTCACCAGGTGTGAAATTGACAATTAATTCCAGTAATAAATTTAAACTGGGATAGTAATTAGCACAATGATATTGTTTGTCCCTCATTCAACCAACAGTGTGTATACTTTATTTGAAAAGATGTTTTATTTTATCAAATTTACTGAATCTTATATTTTATTTTGGTGAATAAAATTAAGCATGTACTGAAAACTCCAATGTGCAAAACTTGTTAATAGTGATTCAAGGAATATTCTTGTAGATTCCATGTTGTGGCATTATTTTCTTTTAAATTCAGTTTGTTTAAACATTTATGATTTAAATATAATAAAATATATGTGTATGCATAATATGACCCAATATGAGCTACACTCGGGATATATAATGATTGCAACTTTTGCAACAGTTCTAATATTTTTACTTATATTTTCATTTTTTTTTTAATTAAAAATCAATCAAACCTATAAATAAAAAAATGATTCAGATAAAAACTTCTTAATGGAAAAAGTGGATATGCTAAAAAAATAGGCTTATATATAAACTTAAATGCATTATTCCCTTGAAAGTGAAATAAAGGTATTAGTCCATTCTTTCCACTTGCCTGTCCATCTGTAAATTTTCATATGCATCACAGTATCTCAAAATTTTTACTGTTTTTCTTCATGACAGTCTTGTCAGAGTATTAGTTTGCAATCATATATTTAGAACTTTACTATAACCAAGTAGGAGGGCCCCTTTCCTCTTAGCTTTTCATATTCTTATATAAATGAAAAACATTACAATAGAATATTTCTACATTGACCTTCGTGCTGCCCTCACTTTTCCCTTCTCCGAACCCCATCCCAAAGTCAGCCTCAGTAAGCAAGAACAAGATGAATCAGATATATTCATACTTTAATATTTTGTATAACTATTCGTCAATAGGTACATATGTACATGCCAGAAATTATGTTAATATTGTGTAATATGTAGACATAGTGGGCATCACAATAATGTACCTTGTCAAGACTAAAGAGATATTGTGTCATACTGTCACAAATTCATATATCACTTCATCAGCATAGTTAATCATAACATCGTATCTGTCAAATTGAAAGCTTGCAGACTACCATACACTTTAGATCCTTCAACAAATAGCCTTATCATCATTCTACTACTGCTTATTACTGCTGTCATTGCATTCATATTTGCTCAAATATATCACAATTTTCAACCCCTCCTAAATAAATAAAAAATAAACCACTATATTTTACTCTATTAATCCATCAGTCAGGTAATTTCATTTATCTTTAACTCACATATTACATTACATTCCTTTATAATAACCAAACATGTCCATGATATTCATAAGCTTTATTGACTCGATATAATATCACAGTGGAGAAACATTTATAGTCCAATCACAATCAGCTGAGCGCCGTGACCAATGGGTCACTTGTTTTTAATATAAATTAATACTATAAAACCAGGTACTTATGATCATTATTTAAATTTGTGAAATTTGTATATTCTGGATTCTCAAGAACTTTGTTTAACTGAAACTGAATAAATACCAAACATGGTGCAAATACTTTGCAAATGTATTTGAATGCGAATATGAATATGTATTCCATAATTTCAAGCATAAGAATAGGAATACAGGTAAAAATGATAGTATTTGAATACAAATGCAAATACTATCAAATGTATTCATGAATGCATTCATGAATATATTCTTAAATATTATTTTAATAATCATTTATTTTTATTATATTATTAAAAAATCTTTTCAGATGATATTGTTATTATTTTTAATTTAAATTAAATTTGACAAAATATATGTTATTAATTTTTGATAAACTTATATTTTTTGTGCTAGTATTACTCTTGGGTAGGGATAACCTGTAACTTAAGCTGTGTTTCCATGTATCCGTAAAAATTGTATCCGCAAAAGACGTACGTACGCTCCCTAGTGCGCCGTCCGTCAAAACTGTCTCCATAAGTACATACGTTTTTCTTGCGGATACCCTTCCACTTGCCTCTTTTGAAACTGCAAGACAACAGGCAGGGAAAAGGTCAACTTGTCTCATCTCACCTGGTGCTGGGGCACTGTTGGGAAATGTAGACATTTTTGCCATCCGCAAAACGGATGAATAGCTTACCGATCCGTTTCGATACTGTCCGTTTTTGCAGATACGCATGCGGAGCACGTTAAAACGTACATATGGACACAGTTCATAATAAAAAGAGGGATCCGATTTTTTGCGTACGAGACGTATGAGATTTACAGATAAATGGAAACACAGCTTTACCGTAATGTCTACATTAGTTCGTTTCCTTCATTAGTTCGCACACTATAAATTTCCTGAAACATATTTTTCTATAATACATATATGAATTCGTACACCAACATACTGTGCCGATATTAGCTATTGCCAGTGACCACCGGCGGTCCGTATGAACCATATATGTTGCTGTGATTAAAATGGCTTTGCATGCTGAGATTAATCAAATGTCGACGCTGTTCACCTGATAACAAGACATCTTTATGTCCTAGTGCGTGACAGTACCATGATAATTTATCGGAACAATTTTATCAGATTTGCGACTTCATGTTTGTTAACAGGAAAAACTGTCACTTAACTGGTACTGATGGGCCATCTTTGCTTCAGACTTGTTACAACATGAATGTGATTTGAACAATAGAACTCGAGGTAAAAAATGTGTTTTAATCGATAATATTTTGTTTATTTAATAATAGAATAAGAAGGATTTGTAACTGGGACAAAAATCACATAAGCTGATGATCATATACCGGTAATCCACTCGGGACAAACCTCGCACGGACCACTGATCACAGGCATGAACTAGTGCTGCAAGACATCAAAGGTTAAATGGAGATCGTCAGAGTGCTTTGAACCGCAGCTACAAAGGATATACCGCTGTCTTCTAGAGTTTTTATTTGATAAATCCCGGTAATGTCCGTGAAATAATTTATTTTTTTACCCCGCTATATGAATCTTATTAGAATCTCCCAAATAAAAACGTGCAAGTGTTGCGGTGGCATCTGCGGCCGATCGGTTAGAGGCACATGAACGGTAAGAAATTTAATCTTGTTCCCCAGGTTCAAACCTGTCACGGTTTTTTTCCCTTTTATGTTATTCCCACGTCTCAATTTAGAAATATGATAAACATATATTTTTCATTTATTTCTTTCCACTGGAATTACCAAACGTGTTAAATAAACATTTAATTTATTGAAATATATAAATAATCCGGTGAGATTACATATTCACGGCTGTAATAAGTTCACTTGCCGCCAGGTGGCACCCGGAATAAATTTCATTAACGCCCTGAGAAAAACACCATTGCTTTTTTTAGGGCGTATTCTGAAATCCATACAAATATGTTAGTAAATGAATTAAATGTTGCCATGAATTATTACAAAACAATAGCCCATTTTCTTACCGCTAATGATGCTACGCGCCGATGTACGCTGTGAGAGACCCCTGGCTAATGATGTTTTCCTTTCATGTCCAAACTGTGAAACCCTTCGAAGATCGTTGCTTGTTTGTATACCAATAATTTATTTGATGTGTAATATTAAGGTGATCAGTGACTCCTGTCTATTTTGTTTGCACCATAGCCGTGATCAAATAAATTTGTTAACATACTAATGAGGTACAAATTTAACAGTTTGGGGTAATAAATTACTGTAGTTTCATTGCAGGTAGCTGGATTTTTGACGATCTATATGATCTTTTGTGCCGGTCTGTGAGTTACAAATGTTTAGTTTGTTCCGGCCGGCAGTACAGGCCGTCCCCGGCGGTTACCCCCGACCGGCGCGGCTAAAACCCTGTATATATTATATATATATATATATATATATATATATATATATATATAAAACACTGGTTTATAAAATGCCAGTTACAGGGTATAATGGATATCTTTTTTTGTCATCAGCAGCGCTCACATATATTCCCGAACAAGTGTTAAATAATAATTAACATGAGGGTTGCCGTACATCCTCTATTATCGCCCACCGCCGATTCTCAGGTGTCAGACGATCTTCTCTCCTGCAATATTCTAATTTTTTCATATTTTACATATAATAATTAACACATTGAGAAAAATAATTATTTTTTCCTGTACGAATTCAAGTAGACATTACGGTATTTGTAAAAAGCATAATTAACATGACTGATAATGGACAGTTTTTTTTTGCAATAATTCTACTGCAATATAGATAAAGTTATATGGCTAAGTCAAGATCTATGTGATAATTGCACACACTTCCCAACTGTAAATAATATAAATGACATCGGTCCTCTTCCCTGTCTCCAAGGATATTATCAAAATCTTACTAAACTTGAGTTAAACACCGTCAACTCATAATACAACTTACATTACTGTACAAAACCAGCATTTGCCTACCTCCTCTTCCAAATCATATTTTGTGATCATATATAACAGCTGAGCACCTAGACCCATGGGTCCCTTGTTGTTAAGTGATTTTTGGCTGAGTTACAGGAAGCTGAACTTGGCGAGTATGCTGTATTTTCTATATGAGTTGAAAACCTGCAATTCATTTTTCAACTGATGTTTCTGAAACCAATTTGTTTAATATTCTACAAGAATAATCCCCAGAATATATACTTGTAATAATTGACTTTAATGGTTCCACATGAATGATTTTTGGCCAAAGTATGGAGGGTGAATTGAGTCATATTCTAGTTTGTCAATTGAAACTGAAGTGAACCATGTATAAATACAAAGCAAAACCATGCAAAACAGGTTTTCCAGTAACTTAAACTCATTTTGTATTTTCAAATGGGCCCTTATATTCTTTAGTTACTTTTACACTGTCATTTTAGATGAGGGTGATTCCCTTGAAAAAGCAGTTCCTTCAACACATGAAACAAAGGGAGAAGAGCAGAACAAAGCCAAGGTTCGATGGACCAAACAACAGTTAAAAGATCAGCTTAGGGAACAGAAGGTCCTTGTGAAGCGGCATTCCCTGCGGCGTCAACGTATGAGGAACCCAAAATATACCTCTGATGAATTCACCTCAATCTTCACTGACAAGAAACATGGGTTATCTAACCAGGGGTATATGGCCACTGCAACCCCAAAGGAAAAAACAGTAAGAATTAGGGTTGCCAGGAACAGATATACCTAGCAGTTGGTTTATTATACATTTTAACCCCAGACAAGGTTATCACGTCTTTAAAAAGCCATGACTTTTGAAATTTGAATAATCAGTACTTAAAAAGTCATGATTTTTTGGAAAATTGTCAAAAGTCATGATTTTTAGCTCACCTGACTGAAAGTCATCTGAGCTATAGCGATCACCCTTGTCTGGCATCCGTCCGTCTGTCAGTCCGTCTTTACTACAGGGCCTTGTGTGGCTTCCTAAATATTATCCAATTTCATCCAAATTTGGGTCAGTGATTGCTCTCATGTATACCTTGGTTTGGATTGGTTATGGAGTGTTTGGCTTCTGATTGTCTGTCACTTTGTCTGTCTGTAAGGTTTTTAGCTCAGCTGACTGAAAGTCATCTGAGCTATAGCGATCACTCTTTGTCCGTCGTCTGTCTGTCCGTCTGTCCGTCCGTTAACCAGGCACAAATCGTAACCGCTGGACCTAGAACCTTGTAACTTGGCATTCTGAGAGGTCCATGAAAAATCTCCTTGGAAACCAGAAATTAGGTCTCTGTTACCCATATCCTTCGAGCTATGGGGCCCCAAAGCCCCCCTTCAGAAAAGTCAAAAATTTCATACAAAAACTTCTATATCTCATTAACTACTTCACTGATGGTCATGATTTTTGGCATACATATTGATCATGAGATGTTCCATCAGTTCCTGCAGACTGGTGACGCCACCTGTATTTTCTGATTTTTTACGAATTTTTTTCTCTATTTTTGAGACCTCTGAAGATGCAGTCATCTGTTAACAGGGCACAAATCGTAACGACTGGACCTAGAATCTTCTCTCTTGACATGCAGAGAGGCCCATAAAAAGTCTCCTTGGAAACCTGAAATTAGGTCTCTGTTACCCATAACCTCTGAGCTATGGGGCTCCGAAGTACCCCCCAGAATAATGGAAAATTTGATACAAAAGTTCAAGTAACTGATCAACTATTGCATTGATCACCATGATTCTTTGCATTGATTTTGATCATGGGGTGTTTCATCAGTTTCTGCAGACTGGTGGTGCCACCTGTATTTAATCGATTTTTACGTGTTTTTTCTCTATTTTTGAGACATTAAAAGATGCGGTCATCGGTTAACAGGGCACAAATCCTAATGACTGGACCTAGAATCGTCTCTCTTGACATGCAGGGGGGCCCATGAAAAGTCTCCTTGGAAACCTGAAACTAGGTCTCTGTTACCCTTATCCTTCGAGCTCTGGGGCCCCAAAGTACCCCCCAGAATAGTAAAAAATTTCATACAAAAACTTCAACATCTCATTAACTACATCACTGATGGTCATGTTTTTTGGCACACGTATTGATCATGAGATGTTTCATCAGTTTCTGCAGACTGGTGGCACCACCTGTATTTTTCAATTTTTTACAAACTGTTTTCTCTATATTTGAGACCTTTAAAAATGTGAACAGCTGTTAACAGGGCACAAAACATAAAGATTGGACCTAGAATCTTCATTCTTGACTCACTGAGAGATCCATGAAAAATCTCCTTGGAAACCAGAAATTAGGTCTCTGTTACCCATATCCTTCAAGCTGTGGGGCCACAAAGTACCCCCACAGAAAAGTCAAAAATTTCATACAAAAACTTCTATATCTCATTAACTACTTCACTGATGGTCATGATTTTTGGCATACAGATTGATCATGGAGTGTTCCATCAGTTCCTGCAGACTGGTGGGGCCACCTGTATTTTTCATTTTTACGAATTGTTTTATCTATTTTGAGCCCTTTAAAAATGTGAACATCTGTTAACAAGGCACAAATTGTAAAGACTGGACCTAGAATCTTAGTTCTTGACACACTGAGAGGTCCATGAAAAGTCTCCGGGGAAACGAGAAATTAGGTCTCTGTTACCCATATCCTTTGAGCTATGGTGCCCCAAAGTACCCCCAAGAATAGTAAAAAATTTCATACAAAAACTTCAATATCGCAATAACTACATCACTGATGGTCATGATTTTTGGCATACATATTGATCATGAGATTTTCCATCAGTTCCTGCAGACTGGTGGCGCCACCTATATTGTTCGAATTTTTTTTTACGATTTTTTCCTCTATTTTTTAGACCTTTAAGGATGCTGTCATCTGTTAGCGTGGCACAAATCATAACGACTGGACCTAGAATCTTCATTCTCAACACACTGAGAGACCTATGAAAAGTCTACATTGAAACCAGAAATTAGGTTTCTGTTACCCATATCCTTCGAGCTATGGAGCCCCAAAGTACCCCCAGAATAGTCAAAAGTTTCATACAAAAACTTCAATATCTCATTAACTACATCAATGATGGTCATGATTTTTGGCATACAGATTGATCATGGAGTGTTTCATCAGTTTCTGCAGACTGGTGGTGCCACCTGTATTTGTTCAGGTTTTTTTACGAATTTTTTCTCTATTTTTGAGACCTTTTAAGATATGAACATCTGTTAACAGGGCACAAATCATAAAGACTGGACCTAGAATCTTCATTCTTGACACACAAGGAGACCCATGAAAAGTCTCCGTGGAATCCTGAAATAAGGTCTCTGTTACCCATATTCTTTAAGCTGTATGACTCCAAAATACACCCCCAGAATAATGGAAAATTTGATACAAAAACTGCAGTATCTCAATAACTACAACAAGATTTTTCTGAAACTTACACCAGTTATCGGGTCACATGTGAACTGGTGCCTTACCAATTTCCGTTGACCTCTGACCTTTCCTGTCTGCCCAGCTTCCATTGTCGCGTCTGTTTCATCACATAAACCCTCATATCTCGGGAACCGTTTGACCGATCAGTAAATAAAATTTATACAAATGTAGCCCTTGGATAGCTTTATAACACACACAAAAAATGGTGGCGCCACCTGTAACCATGTTTGCACAGTGTCCATCTGTTCATCTGCCTTGGGTTAAAATCCCTCATATCTCTGCAGTGAATTGACTAATTCACCTGAAATTTGGCATGCTTATACATACTGGATAGCTTTCTTGATTTTATGACAGGTGGCGCCACCTATATTCACGTTCACGCTGCAGACATCCAAGCTCATATCTCGGGAACCGTTTGACCAATCAGGAAATAAAATTTATACAAATGTAGCCCTTGGATAGCTTCATAACATACACAAAAAATGGTGGCGCCACCTGTAACCATGTTTGCACAGTGTCCATCTGTTCATCTGCCTTGGGTTAAAATCACTCATATTTCTGCAGTGAATTGACTAATCACCTGAAATTCGGCATGCGTATACATCCTGGATAGCTTTCTTGATTTTATGACAGGTGGCGCCACCTACATTCACGTTCATGCTAATGACATCTAAGCTCATATATCAGGAACTGTTTGACCGATTAGGAAATAAAATTTATACAAATGTAGCCCTTGGATAGCTTTATAACATACACAAAAAATGGTGGCGCCACCTTTAACCATGTTTGCACAGTGTCCATCTGTTCATCTGCCTTGGGTTAAACTCACTCATATCTCTGCAGTGAATTGACTAATTCACCTGAAATTCGGCATGCTTATACATACTGGATAGCTTTCTTGATTTTATGACAGGTGGCGCCACCTATATTCACGTTCACGCTGCAGACATCCAAGCTCATATCTCGGGAACCGTTTGACCGATTAGGAAATAAAATTTATACAAATGTAGCCCTTGGATAGCTTTATAACATACACAAAAAATGGTGGCACCACCTTTAACCATGTTTGCACAGTGTCCATCTGTTCATCTGCCTTGGGTTAAAATCACTCATATCTCTGCAGTGAATTGACTAATTCACCTGAAATTCGGCATCCGTATACATCCTGGATAGCTTTCTTGATTTTATGACAGGTGGCACCACCTACACTATAGTTTACGCTGCAGACATCCAAGCTCATATCTCGGGAACCGTTTGACTGATTGGGCCAAATTTTTGCATGTGTATAGATCTCACATAGGTCTTTATCATACACAAAACTGGAGGGGCCACCTGCAACCATTTTTGCACATTTTGCACAGCGTCTGTCTGTTTGTCTGCTGACTCCTAAAATCACTCATTTCTCTGTAGTGGTTTGACATAACTGCCTAAAATTTTGCAGGTTCATACATCCTGGACAGCTTTCTTGATTTTATGCCAGGTGGCGCCACCTACATTCTATTTAATGCTGCACACATCAAAGCTCATATCTCAGGAACTGTTTGACCGATCAGGAAAAAAAATTTATACAAATGTAGCCCTTGGATATTTTTATAACATACACAAAAAATGGTGGCGCTACCTGCAATCATTTTTGCACAGCGTCTCTCTGTTTGTCTGTTGAGGCCAAAAATCACTCATTTCTCTGTAGTGGTTTGACATAACTGCTTAAAGTTTTGCAGGTTTATACATCCTGAACAGCTTTCTTGATTTTATGACAGGTGGCGCCACCTAAATTCTAGATAACGCTGCCCACATCCAAGCTCATATCTCAGGAACAGTTTGACTGATTGGGCCAAAATTGTGCATGTGTTTAGATCTCACATAGGTCTTTATCATACAAAACTGGAGTTGCCACCTGCAACCATTTTTGCACAGCGTTTGTCTGTTTGTCTGCCATGGGATAATGTCACTCATATCTCGCAGTGGTTTGACGTATCTGCCTAAAATTTTGCAGCTTTATACATCCTGGATAGCTTTCTTGATTTTTTTGCAGGTGGCGCCACCTACATTCTAGTTTATGCTGCAGACATCCAAGCGTATATCTAGGGAACCGTTTGAACGATTGGGCCAAAATTGTGCATGTGTATAGATCTCACATAGGTCATTATCATACACAAAACTGGAGGGGCCACCTGCAACCACTTTTGCACATTTTGCACAGCATCTGTCTGTTTGTCTGCTGAGGCCTAAAATCACTCATTTCTCTGTAGTGGTTTGACATGACTGCCTAAACTTTTGCAGGTTTATACATCCTGGACAGGTTTCTTAATTTTATGCCAGGTGGCGCCACCTAAATTCTAGTTAACGCTGCACACATCCAAGCTCATATCTCAGGAACAGTTTGACTGATTGGGCCAAAATTGTGTATGTGTTTAGATCTCACATAGGTCTTTATCATACACAAAACTGGAGGGGCCACCTGCAACCATTTTTGCACAGCATCTGTCTGTTTGTCTGCCGTGGGCTATAATATGTAGTGGTTTGACTATTCTGCCTAAAATTTTGCATATGTATACAACTTGAACAGCTTTCTGGATTTGTAATATGTGGCACAACCTACATACACATTCAGGCTGCAGACATTCTTGCTAATATGCAACATACCTCACTCTATTTCCCCTTGTCACTCAATCCATGCCTCACTTCACCCGTTCCACTCTGATTTTGGCAGATACACATAGTCACTTGTCTGCTACCCATATTCTAGTTTTTAAAGTTTACACATTTTTATGCCCCCGCCACAAAGTGGCCGGGGCATATAGTTTTACCCATGTCCGTCATTCCGTCCTTCCGTCATTCCGAAATCAAACAGTTGTACAGACTTTTTTTCGCAATGCCTGCAGATATTGGCCTAATTTTTGGTTGGTGGGCAGATATAGACCAGTTACAGATCGAGTTCGCGTTTCGTCCCGGTTGACCTACTTTTGACCGTTTTACGGCTCCTAAACTTAGAAAATTTCATGAAAAATAGAAATATTCATGACAGATACACATGTACGGACTTTTTTTCGCAATGCCTGCAGATATTGGCCTGATTTTTGGTGTGTGAGCAGATATAGACCAGTTACAGATAGAGTTCGCGTTTCGTCCTGGTTGACCTACTTTTGACCGTTTTACGGCTCCTGAACATAGAAAATTTCATGAAAAATATGAAATTTCATGACAAATACACATGTACGGACTTTTTTTCGCAGTGCCTGCAGATATTGGCCTGATTTTTGGTGTGTGGATAGATATAGACCAGTTACAGATCGAGTTGCGTTTCGTCCCGGTTGACCTACTTTTGACTGTTTTACGGCTCCTAAACTTAGAAAATTTAATGAAAAATAGAAATATTCATGACAGATACACATGTACGGACTTTTTTTGCAATGCCTGCAGATATTGGCCTGATTTTTGGTGTGTGGGCAAATATAGACCAGTTACAGATCAAGTTCGCGTTTCTTCCCGGTTGACCTACTTTTGACCGTTGTACAAACATAGAAAATTTCATGAAAAATAGAAATATTCATGAAAGATACACATGTACAGACTTTTTTTCGCAATGCCTGCAGATATTGGCCTGATTTTTGGTGTGTGGGCAGATATAGACCTGTTACAGATCGAGTTCGCGTTTCGTCCTGGTTGACCTACTTTTGACCGTTTTACGGCTCCTGAACATAGAAAATTTCATGAAAAATATGAAATATCATGACAAATACACATGTACGGACTTTTTTTCGCAATGCCTGCAGATATTGGCCTGATTTTTGGAGTGTGGCCAGATATTGACCAGTTACAGATTGAGTTCGCATTTCGTCCTGGTTGACCTACTTTTGACTGTTTTACAGCTCCTGAACATAGAAAATTTCATGAAAGACAGAAATTTTTATGGAAAACCCACATGTATGAAAAATATGAAATATCATGACAAATACACATGTACGGACTTTTTTTCGCAGTGCCTGCAGATATTGGCCTGATTTTTGGTGTGTGGGCAGATAATGACCAGTTACAGATCAAGTTCACGTTTTGTCCCAGTTGACCTATTTTTGACCGTTTGACGGTGCTCTAACAAAGAAAATTTCATAAAAAGGTGCATATGTATGGACTTTTTTTCGCAGTGCCTGCAGATACGGGCCTGATTTTTGGTGTGTAGGCAGATAATGACCAGTTACAGATCGAGTTCTTGTTTTCTCTCAGTTGACCTACTTTAGACCATTTGACTGCTCCTGAACATAGAAAGTTTCATGAAAAATATAAATTTTCATAACAAATGCATATGTACTTACTTTTTTTCCTCAATGCCTGCAGATACCACCCTGATTTTTTATGTGTGGGCAGATAATGACAGTTACAGATCGAGTTCGCGTTTCATCCCGGTTGACCTACTTTTGATTGTTTTACGGCTCCTAAACATATAAAATTTCATGAAAGACAGAAATTTTTATGGAAAATACACATGTATGGACTTTTTTTCACAATGCCTGCATATACTGGCATGATTTTTGGTGTGTTGCTTGATAATGACCCGTTACAGATCGAGTTTGCATTTTGCCCTTGTTGACCTACTTTTGACCATACGACACCTCCTGAACTTAAAAAAATTTTCAAAATTTTACAAATGTTTCTAATTTGCCCAAGGCGGGGGCATTTGTGTTGTTCCGACACATCTAGTTTCTCTATTTATAGATATATAAATACAGACTTAATCTTGGCCTGTTGGTTAATCTGTTTGATGCTTCAGTTGAATGAGTATATACTACCATTCTGATGATAAAATTTCCTTTTGTGAATCTCTTCCCAGTCAGCTGAGCGTCATGACCCATGGGTCACTTGTTGTTTCCGTGCGATGACTTTCCTATATATTATCCAATTTCATTCAAAAATTGGCCAGTGATTGCTCTCATGCCTACCTTGGCTAGGATTAGTTTTGGAGTGTCTGGCTTCTGTCTGTCTGTCTGTTACTTTGTTTGTCCGTCTGTCAAGTTTTAGTTTCCATGCAATTACTTTCCTCAATATTGTCCGATTTCATTCAAATTTTGGTAAGTGATTGCTCTCATGCATACCTTGGTTGGGATTGGTTTGTAGCTCAGCTGACTGTAAGTCATCTGAGATATAGCGGTCACTCTTTGTCCGTCGTCTGTCCGTCTGTCTGTTTGTCTGTACGTCTGTCTGTCCATTAACCAAGCACAAATCATAACCGCTGGACCTAGAATCTTGTAACTTTACATTCTGAGAAGTCCATGAAAAACCTCCTTGGAAACCAGAAATTAGGTCTCTGTTACCCATATCCTTTGAGCTATGGGGCCCCCCAGAAGAGTAAAAAAAATTACATACAAAAACTTCAATATCTCATTAACTACAACACTGATGGTCATGAATTTTGGCATACATATTGATCATGAGTTGTTCCATCAGTTCCTGCAGACTGGTAGTGCCACCTGTATTTTTCAATTTTTTACAAATTTTCTCTATTTTTGAGACCTTTAAAAATGTGGACATCTGTTAACAGGGCACAAATCATAAAGACTGGACCTAGAATCTTCATTCTTGACATACTGAGAGGCCTATAAAACGTCTCCATGGAAACCAGAAATAAGGTCTCTGTTGCCTATATCCTTCGAGCTATATGGCCCCAAAGTATCCCCCAGAATAGTCAAAAACTTCATACAAAAACTTCAATATCTCATTATCTACATCACTGATGGTCATGATTTTTGGCATACATATTGATCATGAGATGTTCCATCAGTTCTTGCAGACTGGTGGCGCCACCTGTATTTTTCGATTTTTAACGAAATTTTTTCTCTATTTTTGAGACCTTTAAAAAATGTGAACATTTGTGAACAGGGCACAAATCGTAAAGACTGGACCTAGAATCTTTATTCTTGACACCCTGAGAGACCTATGAAAAGCCTCCATGGTAACATGAAATCAGGTTTCTGTTACCCATATCCTTTGAGCTATGGCACTCCAAAGTACAGCTCAGAATAATTGAAAATTTGATACAAAAGCTGAAGTATCTGAACAACTAATGCAGAGATCACCATAATTGTTTGCATGGATATTGATCATGGAGTGTTGCATCAGTTTCTGCAGACTGGTGGCACCACCTGTATTTGTTCGGGTTTTTTTTACGAATTTTTAGCGAACCTGTGAGCTTATGCGGGGCAGCGTCGTCCGTCCATCGTCAGCGGTCCGCCATCCAGGGCTGGCTTTCCGCCATCCAGGGCTGTAAGTCGTAAACCGTTGGAGCTAGCAGCTCCAAATTACTTGTAAGAATCAGTCACATGTGAAACTTGGTGCCCTGGAGCTTATTATTGGGTGTCTGCATTAATTTAGATTTTATAGAGAAAAAGCTTAAAAACCTTTAAAATCTTCTTCTCTGAAAGTGTCCAGCCAAATTGTCCAATATTTCACAGAAATCATCCCTGGAACAATCTCTCTCAAGTTTGTTAGAATGGTTCCAGTTCAGAGATTTTTGGCCGAGTTACAGGAGGTTGAACTTAGTCATCTGTCCAAAAAAGCACACTGAAAATTAAAATCTCAGAAACGGCTAGAGCTATAATCACCAAATTTTATACCAATGTTTGTCACATATGTCATATCTGATTTTGAGGTATTGTTGGCGCCACCTACATTGATGTGTTTTTTACAAGTGAAAATGTAATTTTAAACTCTTCTAGCTTATATACTGATTTATGATGAAACTGTTAAGCTGACTGGTTTAAACTTTACAAGAATTATTCTATGGTAGGGTTCTGCCAGTTTTATAAGAATAGATTGGGTAAATACAGTTTTAAAAAAACATTGTAGCCAATTGAAAAAGGCTTTCTGTATTTGAAAACAGATTTGACAACATGCTGACTTTCAGCAGCCAAGTCAAGAGGTCACTCAGTACTTACAGGTGGGGTCCAGACATCACCATGGTAACTGACCTGGCTCTTGGGGCGGGGGTGTCTAGACAATGTGTCTAGACGTCTAGACACAATGTTTAGATGCAGAATTCCCAGATTATTGGAACTATATCTTTCAACTGTTTGAAAAAGCTTGGTTTGCATTTTAACCAATTGGGTTTATCATCAGGTCACCTGAACTGCGTCTGTCTCCACACATAAACCCTCATATATCGGGAACCGTTAAACCGATCAGGCTAAACATTTTGCACAAATGTAGCCCTTTGATAGCTTTATAACATACACTAAAAATTGTGGCGCCACCTGCAAGCATTTTTGCACAGCGTCCATCTGTTCATCTGCCTTGGGATAATATCACTCATATCTCAGCAGTGATTTTGCAGGTTTATACATCCTGGACAGCTTTCTTGATTTTATGTCAGGTGGTGCTACCTACATTCACGTTTACTCTGCAGACATCCAAGCTCATATCTCTGGAACCATTTGACCGATTGGGCCAAAATTTTGCATGTGTATAGATCTCACATAGCTCTTCATCATAGGTAAAACTGGTGGCGCCACCTGCAACCATTTATGCACAGTGTCCATCTGTTCATCTGCCTTGGGATAAAATCACTCATATCTCAGCAGTGGTTTGACTTATCCACCTGAAATTTTGCAGGTTTATACATCCTGGACAGTTTTCTGGATTTTATGACAGGTGGCGCCACCTACATTCACGTTTAGGCTGCAGACATCCAAGCTCATATCTTGGGAACCGTCTGACCGATTGGACCAAAATTTTGCATGTGTATAGATCTCACATAGCTCTTCATCATAGGTAAAACTGGTGGCGCCACCTGCAACCATTTATGCACAGTGTCCATCTGTTCCTCGCCTTGGGATAAAATCACTCATATCTCAGCAGTGGTTTGACTTATCCACCTGAAATTTTGCAGGTTTATACATCCTGGACAGTTTTCTGGATTTTATGACAGGTGGCGCCACCTACATTCACGTTTAGGCTGCAGACATCCAAGCTCATATCTTGGGAACCGTCTGACCGATTGGACCAAAATTTTGCATGTATATAGATCTCACATAGCTCTTCATCTTAGGCAAAACTGGTGGCGCCACCTGCAACCATTTTTTGCACAGCGTCCATCTGTTCATCTGCCTTGGGATTATATTACTCATATCTCAGCAGCGGTTTGACTTTTCCACATGAAATTATGCATGTGTATGCATCCTGGACAGCTTTCTCCATTTTATGACAGGTTGCGCCACCTACATTCACGTTTACTCTGCAGACATCCAAGCTCTAATCTTGGTAACTGTATGACCGATTTGGCCAAAATTTTGCAAGTGTATAGATCTCACATAGCTCTTCATCATATGCAAAACTGGTGGCGCCACCTGCAACCATTTATGCACAGCATCCATCTGTTCATCTGCCTTGGCGTAAAATCACTCATATCTCAGCAGTGGTTTGACATATCCACCTACATACACATTTCAGCTGCAGACATCCAGGCTATTATGCAACACACCTCACTCTATTTCCCCTTGCCGCTCAATCCATGCCTCACTTCACCTTTCCCACTCTGATTTTGGAGGTTACACGTAGTCGCTTGTTGACTACCCATATTCTAGTTTTTGTGTTGTGTGCACCCATGCCAGAATTGCAGCGGTGATGTTTGTTTAATTGGTTCTTGTTCTTAGTGTTTAGTATTTGCATTGTTCATATACATGTTACACATGTTCTTGAAAAGTAATGGTCCAGCAATTAAGCATTATACCTGGTGTAATCTCTTTGCACAGGTTCGCATTAGGCCTGTAGGCCTTGTTTTCTCTATTTTTGAGACCTTTAAAGATATGGTTATCTGTCAGCAGGGTACAAATCGTAACAACTGGTTAGGTATTGGTGCATCGGCCTTTTTTGTACGGGGGTCATCAGTGCCTGTATCATACTGATGGCTACAAAAAACTTCTTCTCTGAAACCATATGGCCAAATAGTTTAATATCCCACAGAAATGATTCTAGGGTAGTGCTTTCTGAAGTTTGTTCAAATGGTCTCAGTTCAGTGACTTTTGGCTGAGTTATGGGAAGCTGAATTTAGTCATGTGCTGTAACAGCCCATTTTAGCTCAGTGGCTACAAAGATCTTCTCCTCAAAAACCACTGGGCCAAATTCTTAAATCTCACACATTAATTATCCTTAGATGTTGATAATTCAAGTTTGTTCAAATGGTTTTGGTTCAGTGATTTTTGGCTGAGTTATAGGAAGCTTCACTTAGCCATTTTGCTGTATTTTCCCATAAGATTTATAAACCTGTAAAACGTTTTTTGACTGACGCTACTGAGGCCAATTTGTTTGATATTTTACAAGAATAATCCCCTGGAAAAATTCTTATAATAATTGTCTTTTATGGTTCCAAAGAATTAATTTTGGCTGAATTATAAAGATTGAATTGAGTCATTTTACCATATATGTTAGCTGTGTGAAGCAGATACATCTAGATTGGCACCAGTTTATCAGCATTTATTACATCATCATGCCTCCAGACATTTAGATTTCAGGTTATCTATGGTTAATATTGACAAGAATGTTTTTTAAAAGCTTTTAAAAAATGTAGATTTATGATTTTTAGATATTCCTCATGCCAGGCAATGTTTACAATCACAGGTATACAGCTGTCTATGGGTATATAAAGACGGCTGTACATGGATTATAAATAATTGGTATCCATAGTCAAATTAATTCAAGATTTTGCCATCAGTGAGATGTATCTGTATTACAATTTTGCATTCAGTATGCATCTGTAATAATTTTTAGGGAACCTGTGAGCTAATGCGATGGTGTGGCGGCATTTGTCTTCTGTGCGATAACCTATATTATTTTGAAAATGATTGGAGCTAGCTAATGAAATTTAATGCAAAAAATTAGCCATCTCAAAAACTCTGCATTTTCTTAAATTTTATAGAGAAAAAGCTAAAAAAAACCCTTTAAAACCTTCTGTACATGGATTATAAATAATTGGTATCCATAGTCAAATTAATTCAAGATTTTGCCATCAGTGAGATGTATCTGTATTACAATTTTGCATTCAGTATGCATCTGTAATATGGATTATAAATAATTGGTATCCATAGTCAAATTAATTCAAGATTTTGCCATCAGTGAGATGTATCTGTATTACAATTTTGCATTCAGTATGCATCTGTAATAATTTTTAGGGAACCTGTGAGCTAATGCGATGGTGTGGCGGCATTTGTCTTCTGTGCGATAACCTATATTATTTTGAAAATGATTGGAGCTAGCTAATGAAATTTAATGCAAAAAATTAGCCATCTCAAAAACTCTGCATTTTCTTAAATTTTATAGAGAAAAAGCTAAAAAAACCCTTTAAAACCTTCTCCTCCCAAACACTCAAGCCAAATTGTTCAATATTTCACAGAAATAATCTTTTATACCATCTCCCTCAATTTTGTTCCAATGGTAAAGTTTGGTGAATTTTGGCCGAGTTACAGGAAGTTGAACTTAGTCATCTGTCCAAAAAAGCATACTAAATTGACAGTCTCAGAAACAGCCGGAGCTATCATCACCAAATTTTTTGCCAGGGTTGGTCACATGAGTCGTATATGAAATTCAGGTATTGGTGGCGCTACCTGCATTGACCTTTTTTTGTATGGGGGTCATTGGTCATCTTTTATTATTCTAGATATTTTGATAAAAAGTTTATGAATATGAATAAATAAAAGAATTTTAGCTGAAGTCTTTCAGTATGTGTCAACAGATATACCAACAGGCCAAGATTGAATCTGTATCTTTAAATAGGTTGAGAAACTGCCAACTGTTTCAGATTTGGCAACAGATCAAGAGTTCATTCAGTGCAGCCAGATATAGGTCAAGAGTTCAGTCAGTGCAGCCAAGCACAAGGCATGTGATCAACTCATGGGTGACATGTGAACACCTCAGGGGCACCATGTGATCACTTCATGGGTGTCAAGCCCCTCAAGGCAGGGCCCCTGCATGAGCTTATGCAATGGTGTGGCTACTATTTCAGATTTGGCAACAGGCTAGAGGTCAGTCTGGATCTATTTATAGCTTTGGCAGACTGCCAACTGTATCAGATTAGGCAACAGGTCAAGAGTTCACTCAGTGCAGCCAGGTATGGGTCAGGAGTTTACTCAGTGCAGTAGCTGCATTCTATTTATAGCTTTGGCAGACTGCCAACTGTGTCAGATTATGCAACAGGTCAAGAGTTCACTCAGTGCAGCCAGGTACAGGTCAAAAGTTCACTCAGTCTAGCCAGGTGCAGGTCATGAGTTCACTCAGTGCAGTAGCCTGAGCAAGCAATTTGTCACAGTTCACTCGGGGCAACAGCCTTTCTCACCTAAGCCTGTTCAGCCCCATGCATCAGACTCAAGGTAAGTTTGATGTATTGGCCTAATATTTTGACCTGTCTATGTGTCTTTGATCGCTTTCTCGCCCACAAGATAGCTGTCGCCACCTACAATGACTTTTGCACAGTGTGTGTCCCTGCGTTTTTCTCAGGAGGAGTTATATATATCAGTCTGAAATTGGGCATATGTATATATCTCTGATAGCTTTGTTGTATACAAGACTGGTGGTGCCAGCTACAATCTTTTTAGTGTTGTGTGCACCCTTGCCAGAATTTCAGCAGTGATGTTTGTGTAATTGTTTCTTATTCAAAATGTTTAGTACTGCATTGTTCATATACATGAAAAGTAATGGTCCAGCATTGAAGCATTATACCTGGTGTATTTCCCAATGCACAGGTTCGCATTAGGCCTGTAGGCCTTGTTTATTTTTAGCTCAGCTGACTATAAGTCATCTGAGCTATAGTCGTGGTCCATTGTCCGTCGTCCGTCCGTCTGTCCGTCCGTCCGTCCGTCTGTCCGTCCGTCCGTCCGTCCGTAGATGTGGCACGTTTTGAAACCGTAAGACCTAGGAATCCAAAATTCAGCATAATGTTAGATGTCCCCAAGATCTCCTACCAAGCCGAAAACTGGGTCTTTGCAACTTCGTTCCTTTGAAAAATTAAGGAAAAACCTCAATTTTTTATTAAAATCCTATTTTCACACTTCAGGACTGCCTAATATCAAAACCACTCATCTGTTTTTCCTCATATTTACCATAAATATTCTTCTATATAGTTCCTATGTACATGCCAGAAATTAAGTCTGTTAAGTGTAAATTCTTTAAGTTATGGGCCCAAACATAATGGACTTTGTAAAAAATCAGGAAAAATATTTACTCACTTAACATGAAAAATTTTGAAACTAGAGTCTATTTTCCCAAGTATATAACTATGTTTAATTAAGATTCAATTGTTTACCCAAAATTAGATCTGAATTTTGTAAATTTTTTAAGTAATTAGCATAAAAATAAAATCAGTACCTTAAATTTTGCCCAACTTTGACCATGGCACGTTTTTTTCCTGTAAGTACCATTGATTTAATTTTCACACCATGTAAACATAAATATTTAATTTGTTTAAATCTGAAATTTGGAAGTAAAAGCTTGAAAATTAAGCTAGTTATTGATTTTTTTCTTGAGGCTCTATTGTAGTCATTTGCTTTGATTACAGATTACAGATGCAGGGTCCCACTCCAGGTCACTGGAAGTCAGCTATGCCAGGGTTTCTGATTTGTTACAGTCACTGGGGGAGATCCCCTGCTGTGACAGGTGTACAGTTATTCTCATATCACCACCCCAATCAGTACCTTAAATTTTGCCCAACTTTGACCATGGCACGTTTTTTTCCTGTAAGTACCATTGATTTAATTTTCACACCATGTAAACATAAATATTTAATTTGTTTAAATCTGAAATTTGGAAGTAAAAGCTTGAAAATTAAGCTAGTTATTGATTTTTTTCTTGAGGCTCTATTGTAGTCATTTGCTTTGATTACAGATTACAGATGCAGGGTCCCACTCCAGGTCACTGGAAGTCAGCTATGCCAGGGTTTCTGATTTGTTACAGTCACTGGGGGAGATCCCCTGCTGTGACAGGTGTACAGTTATTCTCATATCACCACCCCAATCACCCCCCCCCCCCCCCCCCCCGCACAAACCCAACCCACCAAGTGTTATGTAGTATTGTTATTGTTTTCACTGTATCTCCTTAATTGTAATGCTGTTTCTACTCTGATATGCAAAAATTTTCCTTGAAAAAGGAATTTAAGGTGTAATCCAGAAGATGCAATGTTGTGTAATGTAGCATTTTTAAAGAAATCATTTTTCTTTTAAATGATTTTACCAGTCATAATGGAACCCATCAGTATGCTTAAATTATGACAAAATATGAAGCACATTATGGATAAATAAAGACACAATTAAAAACTGTGAAATTTAAATCAAGTATTTTTTTTTAGATATTTATTGTTTTGCAGATTTAAAAGATATATTTTTGTGGTAAAAAATAAATAAACATTTGTATGCATGATGTGGTGTTATCTGACAAGATTGAGATTTATGATGATGCAATTGAGAATTATGAATCAACTTTTATATTCAGATATATATGTTATATTGAAAATGTATAGAAATATAAACTTTAATTTTTAAAAAAATTGATGTGATAAAAAAATGAGGATTTATTACAAACATGTGTTCATTATTATCCTGCATCAGCAGAGTTTGAGATCAGGCTTTGTTTGCCATTTTTTATGTTGTTAATTAGTTATATTTCAACTGTATACATTTCATAAAAAAAACATATTTAATAATATATATTATACAAAAAAAAGATTTGATTGAACAAATGTGTAAACTACTGAAATGTCAACAGTTAATCGAAAAGCCAACTAATGATCATGGTAATTGTACAGATCATTTGTTCACAAACTGCTCACATGCTTCAGTTTCAACATTAGGAAACACATGGTCAGGTCACAAAATATTATTTGCAACAATTTCTTGCTCATCAATACAAACCAATCATATAAACCAACCATGGCCTTTTTTTACCTCTTCCTCTTACACTTTATCTCCATTTGATATTATTTTAGATTTTTACCTTCAAGGTTAACGTCAGCTGAGCACAGTGACCCATAGGTCCCTTGTTGGATCAAATGTTTTTCAAAAATTAGAATTTTTCTCTTAAAATATTACTCAATATAAATTTACTGATTTTATGTTGTATGGAACAATATGTTGTACTTATTTTGCTGGAAACATATAATGCTGTACACATGAACACATGAATTGCATGAATGTATAAGTAAATAGTTCAATTTATTTATATTTATCTTAAATAAAAGTAATGGTATTAGTTATAGAAGCCAAGAAATAGTAGTAGTTATCAATGTGAAAATGCTGTAATAGTTTCAGTTATAGTAACAGATGGATTACTTTAAGTACTATTATATATATTATGTATGTTATATATAATATATAATATCTTACTATAATATACTGTAATAAACTATTACTAATATAATAAATTGAGATTAAAATTTATTTTAAAATTTAATGATATATGAAATACAAAAAAGTACTCATGAAATACTCATATGAGTACCGAGTACATTTAAAGAACTCAAGTACAAGTACGAGTACTTTGGTGATTTTTAGCTCAGCTGACTTTCAGTCATGCTGGGCTAATGCGATGGGTCTTTGTCCGGCGTCCTTCCATCTGTCCGTCCGGCCGGCCGTCCCTCCATTAGCAGGGCACAAATCGTAAGCATAGGGGCTAGGGCCATGAACCCTCTGCAGTCTTAGAGGTTCTAAAAAGATCTCCGTGCAAACCTGAAATTAGATCACTGCAACCTATATTCTCAAAGTTATGGGGTGTGTTTGCACCCCCCAGAAATAATTCTTTTAGCCAAAATTTTCATCCCAAACCTTCCATCTTTCACATACAGCTCACCTACCAACAGGGGAAAAACCATAATTATTTTGAGGTCAAAAGGTCAAAGGTCAAGGTCACAGAACCAACTTCTTTGAAAAGCCTCAAGATGCATTTTAAGCCAAACCTTTCATCCCAATTCTTTGATCTTTCACATATAGCTCACCTACTAAGTGGGAGAAGAATCCTATAGATGTTGAGGTCACAAGGTCAAGGTCACAGGATCCACTTCTTTGAAAAGGTTGCGGACACATTTCAAGCTAGACCTTTCATTCCAAACCTTTCAGCACTGATATCACTGCTCTGCCAACAGGGGAAAAGACCTGTTGATTTTGAGGTCAAAGGTCAAGTTAACAGCACCCTCTTCTTGCATGGAGTCATTTTCAGCAAACTTTTCAATCTATACTTTCCATCTGTCATATATGGCTTACCTACCAATAGGAGAAGAAGCCTATTGATGTTGAGTTCAAAAGGTAAAAGGTCAAGGTCACAATATTGTTCTAAATGCTTGTGAATATATTTCAAGTAAAACTGTTCAACCCAAACCTTCAGTCTTCACATATGCCACATCTATGCATCACTGAATTTGATTCAAACTTCATATTTATGGGTCTTTTGCATGAAGAAAAAACTAATTAATTGATTTTGAGGTCAGCTGGTCAGGAGGTTAAAGGTTGCAGGTCTAAGTTATTCACTCATTGGTTGCCAAGTAATTACAGCCGGCCAGATGTAAGTGGTTAGTAGTTATCCATCATTTAGAAAGAATCCAGTTGATATGTGGGCAAAAGGCCAAGGTCATAGGTCAGGGATGTTCACAATAACTTATTTTGTAGACCATCTCTATTTTTCTTGTTTTCTTATATATATAACCATATGGCACTCACAACTGGTACATCTCACTATGTGCCCATAATTGTCAGTGACACTTGTGATATATGACTCCCTTTTGTATCAGCTCATGGAGTGATAAGGATATATCATTAGTGCATAACAAAAACACTGTTGCCAGAATGCTTTGGCCAGGCATTAAGACTATGAGAGTTAAGTGTTAAGTTTAGCTACTGATTTATAAAATGATGGGAACATTTTGCAGTTAATATCTTGGAATCATAGCAATAAACTTAGTTTTCTAGATATCTGAATATTATTATACAAATCATCAGATATACCAGCAAGTGTTTGTTCTGATAATATGTGGGTCTGTACCTGGATTTAGGATGGTTTTATTTGATTACAAGACTCTTAGTCATGCTTTTTGCATTTCCTTTCTTTCAGGTTTTGCAGTTTACCTACCCTGCTGACCCCATTGAATAGCTAGCTGATAATTAAAACAAATTGGACTTGCACTTTTTACATTTGCATGTTCATAAAACTGATATGAGAGCTCTCCAACCTGATCATGCCTTTTGAATTGTTTTGGACATTCATAACTGTTACATTCTTTGAAGCAATTGCTACAAGTTTAGTGTCTTATTGGAGGATGAGTGACTTGTCAGAAAATCATTATGTCTGCCAGGTTGCCAGTTTAGAAATCCTTTTGCCAGGACAGTTTCTGTGATTTTTTTATGATGTTTGGTCCCTTTTAGAGGATGTTTGTTGTTCAATTTCAGACCTGTCAGAAATCCAATATGGCCACCAGGATGCCATCTTTAAATTCCTTTAAAACATATAATCTCAAGAACTATTAAAGTGAATGCAGTGGGATGTATATTAATGTAATCTTCCATTGGGTCAAAGATTTCTTAATAAATATGACCATCATTTATGAAAGCTCAGTACAGTTGGCTTGTATTGAATAAAAATTAATATGGAAGCACCCGTTTCACAATAATTCTTGCATGGATTTCCTATATCTTTTGCTATATTTTGATCTTATATGTGGCCTGTGTGGTATTCCTTTTGAGACTGACAGGTATTCAGCAAGCTGTGGGATTAGTTCCTGATAGCTCAACAACCATACATTTTGCCTCAGACCATCATTCACTATGTTTTAACCAGACATATATGATAAGAATTTATGGCAATGTAGAAAGTTTAAACAAAATTGGCATATAGGTTCTGCAACAAATTTACTAGAAGTTGTGAATTGCAGCCCATGATGTCGCAGGTCATGCTTGGCAGCTGAGCGTCATGACCCATGGGTCACTTGTTAAAAAGTACATATGAGTACGAGTACTATGAGTACGAGTACTTTTGGACACAACTCTGATGTTTATGTCCCTGATAGCTTCGTTGTATACAAGACTGGTGGTGCCAGCTACAATCATTTTTGTGTTGTGTGCACCCATGCCAGAATTTCAGCTGTGATATTTGTGTAATTTTTAGCAAACCTGTGAGCTTATGTGATGGTGCGGCGTCGTGCGTCTTCTGTACGTTAACCATAGCTATCTGAAAAACGGCAGGAGCTAGCGTCACCATATATTTTGCAAATAATCAGTCATCCAAAAAACTATATCGGATTTTGTTTATTTTTTTCTAACTTCATTTTCTTAGATTTCAGAGGGAAAAAGCTAAAAAAGCTTTAAAAATCTTCTTCTCCGAAACTGTCCAGCCAAATTGTCCAATATTTCACAGAAATGATCCCTGGAACAATCTTTCTCAAGTTTGTTCGAATCGTTCCAGTTCGGAGATTTTTGGCTGAGTTACAGGAGGTTGAACTTTGTTACCTGTGCAAAAAGCATATTAAAATTTAAATCTCAGAAACGGCTGGAGCTATCATCACCAAATTTTATGCCAATGTTGGTCACACAAGTCATATCTGAATTTGAGGTATTGGTGGCGCCACCTGCATTGGCCTTTTTTGTACAGGGTCATCAGTGCCTGTATCACACTGAGGGCTACAAAAAACTTCTTCTCTGAAACCATATGGCCAAAATGTATAATATCGCACAGAAATGATCCTAGGGTAGTGCTTTCTGAAGTTTGTTCAAATGGTCTCAGTTCAGTGACTTTTGGCTAAGTTATGGGAAGCTGAATTTAGTCATATGCCATAACAGCCCATTTTAGCTCAGTGGCTACAAAGATCTTCTTCTCATAAACCACTAGGCCAAGTTCTTAAATTTCACACATTAATTATCCTTAGATGTTGATAATTCAAGTTTGTTCAAATGGTTTTGGTTCAGTGCTTTTTGGCTGAGTTACGGGAGCTGAAGCTGCTGCTTCTTCCTATATGAGTTATAAACCTGCAAAACGTTTTTTGACTGATGCCACTGAAGCCAGTTTGTTAAATATTTTACAAGAATAATCCCTACAATTATTCTTATAATGATTGTCATTAATGGTTCCACATGAATGATTTTTGGCGGAATTATGGAGCTTGAATTGAGTCATTTTACCATATATGTTAGCTGTGTGATGCTGTTACATCTAGTCTGGCACCAGCTTATCAGCATCTATTACATCATGCCACTAGACATTTAGATTTCAGGTTATCTATGGTTAATATTGTTTAAGAAAGTTTTTTAGCTCAGCTGACTGAAAGTCATCTGAGCTATAGCGATCACTCTTTGTCCGTCATCCGTCTGTCCGTCTGTCCGTCCATTAACCAGGCACAAATCGTAACCGCTGGACCTAGAACCTTGTAACTTGGGATTCTGAGAGGTCCATAAAAAATCTCCTTGGAAACCAGAAATTAGGTCTCTGTTACCCATATCCTTCGAGCTATGTGGCCCCAAAGTACCCCCCAGAAAAGTAAAAAATTTCATACAAAAACTTCAATATCTCATTAACTACTTGACTGATGGTCATGATTTTTGGCATACATATTGATCATGAGATGTTACATCACTTCCTGCAGACTGGTGGCGCCACCTGTATTTTTCGATTTTTTACGAATTTTTTTCTCTATTTTTGAGACCTTTAAAAATGTGAACATCTGTTAACAAGGCACAAATCATAAAGACTGGACCTAGAATCTTAATTCTTGACACACTGAGAGGTCCATGAAAAATCTCCTTGGAAACCAAAAATTAGGTTTCTGTTACCCATATCCTTTGAGCTATGGGGCCCGAAAGTACCCCCCAGAATAGTAAAAAATTTCATACAAAAACTTCAATATCTCAATAACTACATCACTGATGGTCTTCATTTTTGGCATACATATTGATCATGAGATGTTCGATCAGTTCCTGCAGACTGGTGGCGCCACCTGTACTGTTTGATTTTTTACGATTTTTTCCTCTATTTTTGAGACCTTTGAGGATGCTGTTATCTGTTAGCGTGGCACAAATCGTAAAGACTGGACCTAGAATCTTCATTTTCGACACACTGAGAGACCTATGAAAAGTCTCCATGGAAACCAGAAATTAGGTCTCTGTTACCCATATCCTTCGAGCTATGGGGCCCAAAATTACCCCCCAGAATAGTCAAAAATTTCATACAAAAACTTCAATATCTCATTAACTACATCACTGATGGTCATGATTTTCGACATACATATTGATCATGAGATGTTTCATCAGTTTGTGCAGACTGGTGGCGCCACCTGTATTTTTCAATGTTCACGAATTGTTTTCTCCATTTTTGAGACCTTTAAGGATGTAGTTATCTGTCAAAAGGGTACAAATCGTAACGACTGGACCTAGAATCTTCGTTCTTGACACACAGGGAGACCCATGATAAGTCTCCATGGAAACCTGAAATTTGGTCTCTGTTACCCATATCCTTTGAGCTATGGCACTCCAAAGTACAGCTCAGAATAATGGAAAATTTGATACAAAAGCTAAAGTATCTGAACAACTAATGCAGAGATAACCATAATTGTTTGCATGGATATTGATCATGGAGTGTTTCAT
The DNA here is from genome assembly GCA_026874595.1 of Sipunculus nudus. NCBI lineage: Eukaryota > Metazoa > Annelida > Sipuncula > Golfingiida > Sipunculidae > Sipunculus > Sipunculus nudus. The sequence goes on from CM049306.1 coordinate 67,471,242, forward strand.
AAGTTTCTGCAGACTGGTGGCACCACCTGTATTTGTTCGGTTTTTTTTACGAAATTTTTCTGTATTTTTGAGACCTTTAAAGATATGAACATCTGTTAACAGGGCACAAATCATAAAAACTGGACCAAGAATCTTCATTCTTGACACACAGGGAGACCCATGGAAAGTCTCCATGGAAACTTGAAATTAGGTCTCTGTTACCCATATTCTTTAAGCTGTATGGGTCCAAAATACCCCCCCCCCCCCAGAATAATGGAAAATTTGATACAAAAACTGCAGTATTTCAATAACTACAACACTGATGGTCATGATTTTCGGCATACATATTGATCATGAGCTGTTCCATCAGTTTCTGCAGACTGGGTGTGCCACCTCTATTTTTTTTCAAATTTTTACGAATTTTTTTCTTTTTTTTGAGACCTTTAAAGATGTGGTTATCTGTCAACAGGGTACAAATCGCAACAACTGGACCTAGAATCTTCATTCTTGTCATGCAAGGAGGCCCATGAAAGGTGCCTGTGGAAACTTGAAATTAGGTCTCTGTTACCCATATCCTTCAAGCTATAGGACTCCGAAGTATCCCTCAGAATAATGGACAATTTGATACAAAAACTGAAGTATCTGAACAACTAATGCAGAGATCACCATGATGTTTGCATGGATATTGACCATTAAGTGTTTTTATTAGTTTCTGCAGACTGGTGGAGCCACCTGTATTTTTGTATCCGCCAAAACGAAGTTTTGCAGATACTATGTTTTTGACCGAGTTCCTCCGCCGCGGCAGCGTTCGTTTCCAGAGAGCTCCTCGGAGACTAATAGACCGATTTTTCCCAAACTTACACCTATTATCGGGTCACATGTGAACTGGTGCCTAACCAATTTGCATTGACCTCTGACCTTTCCTCTCTATCCAGTGTCCATTTGTGGGTTTGTTTCCACTCATAAACCCTCATATCTCGGGAACCGTTTGACCAATCAGGAAATAAAATTGATACAAATGTAGCCCTTGGATTGCTTTATAACATACACAAAAAATGGTGGCGCCACCTGTAACCATGTTTGCACAGTGTCCATCTGTTCATCTGCCTTGGGTTAAAATCACTCATATCTCTGCAGTGAATTGACTAATTCACCTGAAATTCGTCATGTGTATACATCCAGGATAGCTTTCTTGATTTTATGACAGGTGGCGCCACCTACGTTCACGTTCACGCTGATGACGTCCAAGCTTATATCTCGGGAACCGTTTGACCGATCAGGAAATAAAATTTATACAAATGTAGCCCTTTGATAGCTCTGTAACATACACAAAAAATGGTGGCACCACCTGTAACAATGTTTGCACAGCGTCTGTCTGTTAGTCTGCCGTGGCCTAAAATTACTCATTTCTCTGTAGTGGTTTGACATAACTGCCTAAAATTTTGCAGGTTTATACATCGTGGACAGCTTTCTTGATTTTCTGACAGGTGGCGCCACCTACATTCTAGTTAACGCTGGACACATCCAAGCTCATATCTCAGGAACCATTTGACCGATTGGGCCAAAATTGTGCATGTGTTTAGATCTCACATAGGTCTTTATCATACACAAAACTGGAGGGGTTACCTGCAAAGATTTTTGCACAGTGTTTGTCTGTTTGTCTGCCATGGGCAAAAATCGCTCATATACATGTAGTGGTTTGACTTTTCTGCCTAAAATTTTGCAGGTGTATACAACTTGGACAGCTTTCTGGATTTGTGGTAGGTGGCACAACCTACATACACATTTAGGCTGCAGACATCCATGCTAATATGCAACATACCTCACTCTATTTCCCCTTGCCACTCAATCCATGCCTCACTATCCGATTTTGGCAGATACATGTAGTCACTTGTCGGTTACCCGTATTCTAGTTTTAAAAGTTTACACATTTTTAGCTCAGCTGACTATAAGTCATCTGAGCTATAGTCGTGGTCCATTGTCCGTCGTCCGTCCGTCCGTCCGTCCGTCCGTCCGTCCGTCCGTCCGTAGATGTGGCACGTTTTGAAACCGTAAGACCTAGGAATCCAAAATTCGGCATAATGTTAGATGTCCCCAAGATCTCCTACCAAGCCGAAAACTGGGTCTTTTCGACTTCGTTCCTTTGAGAAATTAAGGAAAAACCTCAATTTTTTATTAAAAACCTATTTTCACACTTCAGGACTGCCTAATATCAAAACCACTCATCTGTTTTTCCTCATATTTACCATAAATATTCCTCTATATAGTTCCTATGTACATTCAAGAAATTATGTCTGTATTATATAATTTAAAAAAGTTATGGACCCAAACATAATGCATTTTGTAAAAAATCAGGAAAGATATTTGATCACTTAACACAAAACATGTTAAAGCTATGGACCTTTTTTCCAGTAATATAACTTTAATAAATCAAAATTAAATTGTATACCCAAAATTAGATGAAAATCTTTTAAATTTTTTAAAATATTAATAAAAATAAAAAATTGGTACCTTAAATTTTGCCCAACTTTGACCATGGCACGTTTTTTTCCCATAAGTACTGTGGATTTAATTTTCACAGCATGTTTTTGCTACCTTTTCAACTGTTAACACCAAAAATTTGAAACCAGTTGATCAAAAACTGTAGATTTTATTCAGGTTTTCAAGCACCATGTAACATATTTTTTTCATCAAGCTAGTGTTATGCAGTTTGCAAGAGCTCAGCTCCCCAGCTTCAGCTCTTAGTTCCTTAAATTCGGCATACAGCTAGATGTCTCCAAAATCCCCAACCATGCCAAGAATTTGGTCACTAGGACTTAATACCTTCAAGATATTATTGAAAAACTTCATTTTTCCATTAAAAACCCATTGTTACACTTCAAGACTGCCTAATATCAAAACCACTGATCTGACTTCATAAATAATATACATATTTTTCATTCTCTATGCACATGCCAGAATGATATCAGTATTGCGTATTTGTTTTAAATTAGGGCCCAAACATAATGCACTTTGTAAAGAATCAAGAAATATATTTACTCCCTTAAAAAGGAGATTGCTGAAGCTAGAGATTTTTTGTCAGGAATGTAACATTATTTAATCAAGATTCAATTGAATACCCAAAATTAGTTATGAATTTATCAAATTTTATAAGTTATTAGTATAAATGTAAAATTAGAAACTTAAATTTTGCCCAACTTTGACCATGGCACGTTTGTTTCCTGTGAGCACTGTTGATATAATTTTCATATCATGCACACATAAGGATTTCAGCTTTTAAATTTAGAAAGCTGAAAGAAATTGGCCAAAAATTGTAGCTTTTATTAATGTTTTATGAGACCCTGTCAGACTTTGGCTCTCTCAAGCCCCTCTTGAGTCACCTGTATGTTGACCGTGTTGAACTTTCAGCAAATTATGCATGCTTGAGGCGAGGCATACACCGGAATCCAGGCAGCTTATGGCCAGCCACAGTTGATCCAGGTGTCCAACCCAACTCATCTAGTAGTTTTAACCAACTTCATAACAATAAACAATAAATTAATAAATTTTCATTGGTTTTTTAATAAAAAATTAAAGAAAAATAGAAAAGGAATTTGTTAGTTTATAATAACAGGAAATTAACTTGCAGTTACTGATGATATAAGAATCTTGTATCGATGGATAGAATGTCAGGTATTCCAAATAACACCATGCAGTCACCTATGGTATTTTTCAGTTCAATTTTAATGATAAAGAAGTAAATCATATCATTCATTACTAATCATTAGGGATCATATGATGGAAATTAATGATAGACAAAGATGCAGTGGATAATATTAATCTAGATTCCTACTGTGTCTAGTGTGTACATTGATGTGAAATTAGTCCAAAAAGAATCTATTACAGTTATTTTTTAATATAAATAAAAGCCATAAAACCAGGTACTTATGATCATTGTTTAAATGTGTGAATTTTGTATATTCTGGATTCTCAACATCATTGTTTGGTGAAAACTGAATAAATACCAGACATGGTGCGAATACTTTGTAATTGTATTTAAATACGAATATGATTATGTACTCCATTATAAAATTTCTTGCATAAAGAATTTGAATTCAGCTAAAAATGAAAGTATATGAATACCAGTGCAAATACTTTCAAAATGTATTCATGAATGCATTCATGAATATATTCTTTAATATCATTTTAATAATCATTTCAGTTATATTTCATTTTAAAAAATCATGATTCTCTTATTATTTTTAATAAAAATTATATTTGGGACAATATTTGTAATTTTTTTATTTAATAGTTAAACCCTTATATTATATATTCTGCTTATAAGTTATATGGCCAAGTCAAAATCTGTGTGACAATAGTACTCCATTTGTTAATAAAATAAATGAAATCGATCCTCTTCCCTGTCTCCAAAGGTACTATCAAAATCATACACAAGCTAAACAACAACAACTAATAATACAGCTTATATTTATTACCACACAAAACCAGCATGTGCCTCATTTCTAAATAATATTTTTAATCATATATAACAGCTGAGCGTCGTGACCCATAGGTCCCTTGTTCTCTATTTTTGAGATATATAAATACAGACAAAATCTTGGCCTGTTGGTTAATCTGTTTGATGCTTCAGTTGAATGGGTATATACTACCATTCTGATGATAAAATTTCCTTTTGCGAATCTCTTCCCAGTCAACTGAGCGTCATGACCCATGGGTCACTTGTTTTAAAAGCTTTTAAAAAATTTAGATTTATGATTTAAGTTATTCATCATACCAGGCAATGTTACAATCATGGATATTCAGTTCTCTGTGGCTATATAGAGACAACTGTACATGGATTATACATCATTGGTATTCCTACTCAACTTAATTCAAGAATTTGCCATCAATGAGATATATGTGTATTTTAATTTTGCATTCAGTATGTATCCGTAATAATTTTACATATATTCCTGATTTCTTTCTTATGAAAAGTCAGCTGAAAAGCATTTTGTATTGGGAAAATATATTTCAAAGTTATTACAAGTAGGGACCACTTTTGTGTACATATGGCAGCACTTGGTTTACCATTGGCAGATTGCCAGTGCCTTGATGTTGGCCATTAGCCAAGATGATGTCAGCTCTATAAATAGTTTTGGCACAGTGCCAGGGTTGGAAGAAGTGCAGCCAGGTATAGGTCAAGAGTTCACTCAGTGCAGTAGCTGCATTCTATTTATAGCTTTGGCAGACTGCTAACTGCATCATATTTGGCACCAAATTGCAGCCTGAATCTATTTATAGCTTTGGCAGACTGCCAACTGTGTCAGATTTTGCAACAGGTCAAGAGTTCACTCAGTGCAGCTAGGTACAGGTCAAAAGTTCACTCAGTCTAGCCAGGTGCAGGTCAAGGGTTCACTCAGTGCAATAGCTTGAGGCAGCAATTTGTCACAGGTCACTCGGGGGCAACTGCCTTACTCACCTAAGCCTTGTCTGCCCAGTGCATCAAACTTTGGGGAAGTTTGATGTATTGGATTGATATTTTTACCTGTTTTTGCGTCTTTGATGGTATTCTCATTTACAAGACAGGTGGTGCCACCTACATTGACTTTTGCAGTGTATGCGCCTGCTTATTTCTACAGAGGAATTTTATACATCAGCCTAAAATTGGGCATGTATATACATATCGGGTAGCTTTATAGTGTTCAAAACTGGTGGCGCCACGTACAATAATTTTTGCACAGTGTATGTCCCTGCTTATTTCATAGGAGGGGTTTGTTTGACATACTGGTGGTGCCAGCTACAATCATTGTATCCGCCAAAACAGAGTTTTGCGGATACTTTGTTTTCAGTCAGACGCGGAAGCTGCCGCCATCGCCGCATAGGTTTCCGGAGAACTCCTCCATAACCACTGGGCAGAATTTTTTAAAATTCGGAATTATGATCGGTCATATGTGAACTGCTGCGCCCTCATTTTTGGTTATCCTCTGACCTTTCCGCTCTGCTGAGCGTCCATTTGTGTGTCTGTTTCCACACATAAACCCACATATCTCGGGAACCGTTTGACCGATAAGGCTAAAGATTCTGCACAAATGTAGCCCTTGGAAATCTTTATAACATACACTAAAAATGGTGGTGCCACCTGCAACCCTTTTTGCACAGCATCCATCTGTTCATCAGCCTTGGGATAAAAACACTCATAACTCTGCATTGGTTGGACTTATCCACCTGAAATTTTGCATGTGTATACATCCTGGAAAGCTTTCTTGATTTTATGACAGGTGGCACCTACATACATATTTTGGCTGCAGACATCCAGGCTATTATGCAACACACCTCACTCTATTTCCCCTTGCAACTCAATCTATGCCTCACTTCACCTTTCCCACTCTGATTTTGGCAGATACACGTAGTCACTTGTTGACTACCCATATTCTAGTTTTTGTGTTGTGTGCACCCATGCCAGAATTGCAGCAGTGATGTTTGTTTAATTGTATCCGCCAAAACAGAGTTTTGCGGGTACTATGTTTTCAGCTGCACGCCGTCGCCGCCGTGTAGGTGTCCGGAGAACTCCTCCGTAACCGCTGGGCAGAATTTTAGGAAGCCCGGGATTATGTTCGGGTCACATGTGAACTGTTGTTTTGACCTCTGACCTTTCCTTTGCGCTCTGCGTCCGTTTTTGCATCTGTTTCCACACATAAACCCACATATCTGGGGAACCGTTTGACAGATCAGGAAAATTTTTTTGCACAAATGTAGCCTTTGGAGAGCTTTATAACAAACACAAAAAATGGTGGCGCCACCTGCAACCATGTTTGCACAGTGTCCATCTGTTCGTCTGCCTTGGGTTAAAATCACTCATATCTCTTCAGTGATTTGACTTGTTCACCTGAAATTGGGCATGCGTATACATCCTGGATAGCTTTTCTGATTTTATGACAGGTGGCGCCACCTACATTCACGTTTATGCTGCAGACATCCAAGCTCATATCTCAGGAACTGTTTGACCGATTGGGCCAAAATTTTGCATGTGTATAGATCTCACATAGCTCTTTATCATAGGCAAAACTGGTGGCGCCACCTGCAGCCATTTTTGCACAGCTCCCGTCTGTTTGTCTGCCATGGGATAAAATCACTCATATCTCTGCAGTGGTTTGACTAATTCACCTGAAATTCGGCATACGTATACATCCGGGATAGCCTTTCTGATTTTATGACAGGTGGCGCCACCTGCATTCACGTTTACGCTGCAGACATCCAAGCTCATATCTCGGGAACCGTTTGACCGATTGGGCAAAAATTTTGCATGTGTATAGTTCTCACATAGCTCTTTATCATACGCAAAACTGGTGGCGCCACCTTCAACCATTTTTGCACAGCGTCCATCTGTTTGTCTGCCACGGGCTAAAATCACTCATAAACATATAATGGTTTGACTTGTCTGCCTCAAATTTTGCATATGTATACAACTTGGATGGCTTTCTGGATTTTGTGGTAGGTGGCGTAACCTACATACCGTATTTCCTTGATCAGACGCCGGGCCTTAAATAGTCGCCTGCCTTGTTTAGTCGCCAGGGTAAAACAGTGTCCAAGAAAAATAAACGCCGGCCTTAAATAGACGTCTTGTTCACAGGCCTGGTGTCAGAGTAGTTTCCATGTTTGTCGCCAGATGTCTTATCCCTTCACTATAATTGGTGTATTTACCAGTCAAATTGACCAAAGATTGTTGTATGAATTTCGATTTGTGTTTTATTGATATTTAATTCTTCTGTAAATATGTTTTTATCTTACGTGAATGCCTGTTTCAATGCACGAGGGACACCAAATATTCCCGATCCGTCCTTTGATTAAAGCCGATCACCGATCCTAATAAACGCTCCACAAATACGTCAGCAGTGAGAAGCTAACACTATCACTGCTGTCAAGCTAGATAAAAATAGTACCACCTGATACAAGCGGTTAATCTTGGTACGGTAAAAGTATACCTAACGAATGGTTGAACAGAACTGTTAAAATAAGTTTGGGCACATATTTCTTGTGTAGCATGAAGACACCAAATGATGGTGTCAAGCGGTACAATTTGTAGCTACTGTCAAGCCAAATTACGCTCCTTGCGTTCATTTTTCAAGCGCTTTAAGTGCGTCCCCATTGTTACCAAAACCAGGCTTCTGAGATAAACTTTAAAGTTGAAAATAGTATTACTCTATATTCAGAAATATTCCCGGCAGTAAATGTCACATACAAGTATATACCAGGTCGGAAATGCTTCAACACGCTGTGTCTAGCTGAATCAGTTAAAAGTCGGACAGAAGGTGTCATGAAAACGAATTACACAGTGCCGTTATACATACCAGCCCCCCGTTTTTCGATGGAACCAATATTAACAGTTCTCCACGGAGCACAGTTAATGGGAGAGCCAACCGTGTTAAGTATGAACCAGGTCAGAAACACTTGATTACGCTGTGTCGAGCTGAATCAGTTGAATAGTTGACGGGAGGAAAGTGTGATGAAAATGAATTACGCTGTGCCGTACCGACCCCCCGTATTTCGATGGAACCACTGTTACCATTTGTACGCGGAGAACAGTTCATGGAAGAGCCACCCATGTTCAGAGGGAAACAACACGCGGTGTAAAATAAATGGAACAGCCACATGAAACACCTGAGGCTCGCGCGGACAGATTCTTGTGGACAACTGCAATCTCTCGCTGTGATTCTCCGTTTATTCTTATTATGATGCGTAATTGTGGAGATTGCGCGTTTCCCATATCCCTATGACATCTAAGGAAATTTCGTAAACACAATCCGTGTACCGGCAATGTTTTCAATTGTGTCCCTAAGTAGTGACCGGCGGGTTTATTGTTTCAGCGTGTTCTATTTTTTAGTTTGTCTGATGAGCCTGATAATGTATTTTTGAATAAACGCCGGCCTTAAATAGAAGCCGGCCTTGTTTAGACACCGGGTCAAAGCAGGGTTTGAAAAAAATAAATGCCCGGGCGTCTATTCAAGGAAATACGGTACACCGTTTGGCTGCAGACATCCATGCTAATATGCAACACTTCACTCTATTTCCCCTTGCCACTCAATCCATGCCTCACTTCACCCGTTCCACTCTGATTTAGGCGGATACACGTAGTCGCTTGTCGACTACCCGTATTCTAGTTGTTTCCTTTTCTAAGTTATTAGTACTTGCATTGTTCACATGTTCTTGAAAAGTAATGGTCCAGCATTGAAGCATTATACCTGGTGTTATCTCATTGCACAGGTTCGCATTAGGCCTGTAGGCCTTGTTTCTCTATTTTGGAGACCTTTAAAATTGCGGTCGTCTGTTAACAAGGCAAAAATCGCAACCATTCGTCCTAGAATCTTCTAACTTGACATCCAGGGAGGTCTGTGAAAAATATCCTTTGAAACTTGAAATAAGGTCTCTGTTACCCATATTCTCCATACTATGGGGTGGATTATAAGCACCCCCAGCATAATTAAAAATTTGATACCAGAGGAGGGCACAAATCATAACCATCGGACCCAGAATCTTCTAACTTGATACCCTGAGAGTTCCTAAAAAGTTCTCCCAAGAAACCTGAAACTTGGTCACTGTGACCTTTATGTTTTGAGGTATGTATGGGCATCCCAGAAATAATGCAAAATACACACAAATTGCCAGATTTCTCAGGAAAGGCTGGTTGGATTGTCATCAGATTTGATGTGCTTATGGGTCTTGATGAACTTAGGCTAATATGCATGAATGATGATGCCACCTACATTATCTTAATTAGTTGCCTGTGCAGGGACATATTATCAACATGTAAGTTGGCTGAGCATCTTGACCCATGGGTCACTTGTTTTTATTCCAGAGGTCTGTTACCAATGTAAAAAGTGACAACGATGTCATATTTAAATCATTGTTCATAGTAAATAATATCATCTCCAGTACACTACAGATGTCAGTAAAACCCACACTATAAATTAAGGGATTTTAAGCTGCTGTTTCCAGGTTTCTTTAACTTTATAAATCTAAATACTGGAAAAATACTCAACATATATTTACCTTAAATACAACATACCCAGTAAAAGCAGGAATGTTCGAGCTTTTGTTCAGTTGGAATTGGATTCAGCATGTCCTAAATCCTAAGAATCAATAAAAGAATCATTAAAATTAGACAAATGAGTCATGTTTCACTACCAAAAGCCTGATCTCAAAGTGGTCAATGGCAGCCCTCTTAAAAAATGGCCCCGATCTTGTAATTTTTGTTGGCTAAAGTTTTTATGAAAAATATAAACCCTAGGCATTACACAGAGAGAAGAGAGAACAGAAACAGATAAGTGGAAAATAAGGCAAACTATCAGCATATATTTTGGACACTTGTTATTGTTAAATTTGACAGAATAAACTTTGAAGTAAATTACACCTGGACTAAAGAATTCTTCTATCTGAGAAAATCAGCAATCTGTGAACAAAAGCACTTAAACATCTGGATGGTGATACATCTGTAGATCTGTTTTTGGTGAAAATTTCACATATATTAGGAGTTTAATTGGCATCACTGATGCCACAAATTTGGAGTCATGTCATGTCAGGAACATTTAGTGCCTTACACTACCCATTCTTTGTGATTTGGTGGATCACGTAATCACTTGTAGACAGCTCATTTTCTAGTAGAACAATGATGGTATCATAATATCCACTAAAACAGGATACTATGTTTTCACACAGTTCCATGGCTGACACGTTTGTTTCCAGATAACTACTCTGAGACCCTTGGACTGATCTTTTCTAAACCCAGCATTATTATTGAAACGTGAACTGGTACCTAACAGAGTGTTGTTACCACCTGCAGTCCTTTTCATGCAGTATGAATCTTGGTGTCTTAGTGAAAACAGGTGTATATTTAAGTTTACACCAGAAATGAAATCAGGAATTTTTTTTTCAAAGTGATTAGCTGAAAATGTGTGCCATAAATTTTGCCCCACTTGAACAGTTGCACATTTTGCCTGTAATTCAGCACTGTTGATTTAATTTCCTAGGATGCACATGTATGGATTTAATTAAGCTTTTAAGGTCTTAAAGCAATTGATAAAAAATTAGGTTTTTATACAGATATTCTCACAATCAATTTCAGCTAAATACCATGACCTACAGGTCCCTTGTTTAAGTAACTAATAACTATTCCTATGAAATTATAATATATTGTTAATTTAATTTTGTACATATAAATGGACAAGCTATGTCTCAAAGCTGACCCTTCATGACAGGCTTGTATCGCTCTTAGCCCTGATCCATTATGCTAATCTTTAACAAAATCACAATTGTCAAATTCAGCTGAGAGCTGTGACCATGGGTCCCGTGTAAATTTTGATACTATGATACCACATTTAATAGATGATATAGTATTTCCAGGCCTATTGTCTTACAGACACCACTATTTATGTAGCTGCCTAATTTACATTAAATCTCAATCCAGGCACCTGAAGATGATCTTGCTAGGTCCCCACCAACTCCCACACAAGATGAACAGTTTTACCTGGATGCTGCAGTGGCAGAAGATCAAAAAGGAATTCCAATATATGAGGTGCAACCAGTGGCCAGTCACCCTGCAGTCTCTAGTCTGGGTCACATGACCCGGTCACGAAGCAAGAAATCATCAGATACAGGCTCAGCGGGTGACCCCTCAGAGGGCCGTCCAGTCACCCCTGGTAGTGATACATCAGATCGGTCAAGGGCTGAGTCTATGGATGGCAAATGCCGCAGAACTGGTCGTAGAAAGACTGATGATCTCAGCTCTGTCAACAGCAGGTCACCAGAAGGCTCTAACCAAAGGGGATACTCCAGAATGAAGCATCGCACATCCAGTGAAGGACCAGCCAGGTTTGATGATCTGCCTCTCAGCATGTAAGACATGACTCTCAGTTCTGTTTTAGCTCAGCTGACTGTCAGTCATTTTGAGCTTTAGCCATTGGTCCTTGTCCATTGTATGTGTTCCCATCTGACTGCATGGCACAACATGGCACAAATTGTAACTATCAGACCCACACAGTTCTTGTTAATATCCAAACAGGTCCTGATAAATGTCCTTGCAAACCTGAAATTAGTCCACAATGTTCGATATTCTGTAAGCAATGCACTGAAAACATGATATTGAATCCTTTTAAACTAGAACTTACCAAGGCCTTTGTACAGAAAGTGACCATTGGACCTCTAAATTAAGATAATGTATCTCATTTAAACATATATCCCTATCAGGGTACAAATAAAAAAGTTATATTTCCAGATTTAAAGTTTTGCATACTGTTAGTTAAGGGCAAAAACTAATACCATACCTAGTTGGTATGGTTGCCCTGTCTGTTATCTTTTTTTTGTGTGGCATCCATCCAAGCATTTGCTTTGGGTGAAAATTGCTCATATCTCAGGAGTGGTTCAATGTATTTGCCTGAAATGGGATTGTCCATCCAGCTTGGAGTGTTTTCTAGTAGACCAAACAAGTGGCACCACCTACCTTCCCATTTTTAGCGAATTGTGAGCTTATGCGATGGTGTGGCGTCGTCCGTCGGCCGTCGTCTGTACGTTAACCCATACTATCTTAAAAACGGCAAGAGGTAGCACCACGAAATTTTATGCAAAAAATTAGTCATCTAAAAAACTATATCGGATTTTACTTATTTTTTGGCTAACTGCATTTTCTTAGATTTTATAGGGAAAAAGCTAAAAAAGCTTTAAAAATCTTCTTCTCCAAAACTGTTCAGCCAAATTGTCCAATATTTCACAGAAATGATTCCTGGAATAATCTTTCTCAAGTTTGTTCGAATGGTTTAAGTTCGGTGATTTTTGGCCGAGTTATAGGAAGTTGAACTTAGTCATCTGTCCATAAAAGCATACTAAAATTACAACCTCAGAAAAGGCTGGAGCTATCATCACCAAATTTTATGCCAATGTTGTTCACATGAGACATATCTGAAATTGAGGTATTGGTGGCGCCACCTGCATCGACCTTTTTTGTACGGGGGTCATCAGTGCCAGTATCATACTGACGGCTACAAAAAACTTCTTCTCTGAAACCATATGGCCAAATAGTTTAAGATTGCACAGAAATGATCCTAGGATAGTGCTTTCTGAAATTTGTTCAAATGGTCTAAGTTCAGTGACTTTTAGCTGAGTTATGGGAAGCTGAATTTCGTCATATGCTGTAACAGCCCATTTTAGCTCAGTGGCTACAAAGATCTTCTCCTCAAAAACCACTGGGCCAAATTCTTAAATCTCACACATTAATTATCCTTAGATGTTGATAATTCAAGTTTGTTCAAATGGTTTTGGTTCAGTGATTTTTGGCTGAGTTATGGGAAGCTTAACTTAGCCATTTTGCTGTATTTTCCCATATGAGTTATAAACCTGTAAAATTTTTTTTGACTGACCCTACTGAGGCCAATTCGTTTAATATTTTACAAGAATTATCCCCTGAATAATTCTTATAATAATTGTCTTTTATGGTTCCAAAGTGAATTTTGGCTGAATTATTAAGGTTCAATTGAGTCATTTTACCATATATGTTAGCTGTGTGAAGCAGATACACAGATACATCTAGATACATCTAGACTGGCACCAGTTTATCAGCATTTATTACATCATGCCTCTAGACATTTAGATTTCAGGTTATCTATAGTTAATATTGACAAGAATGTTTTTTAAAACCTTTTAAAAAATGTAGATTTATGATTTTTAGATATTCCTCATGCCAGGCAATGTTTACAATCACAGCTATACAGCTCTCTGTGGGTATATAAAGACGGCTGTACATGGATTATAAATAATTGGTATCCATAGTCAAATTAATTCAAGATTTTGCCATCAGTGAGATGTATCTGTATTACAATTTTTCATTCAATATGCATCTGTATTAATTTTTAGTGAACCTGTGAACTAATGCGATGGTGTGGCGGCGTTTGTCTTCTGTACATTTACCCATACTATTTTGAAAATGATTGGAGCTAGCATAATGAAATTGAATGCAAAAAATTAGCCATCTGAAAATTTTTTAAATTTTATAGAGAAAAAGCTAAAAAAAACCTTTAAAAATCTTCTCCTCCGAAACATCAAGCCAAATTGTTCAATATTTCACAGAAATAATCTTTTATACCATCTCCCTCAATTTTGTTCAGGAAGTTGAACTTAGTCATCTGTCCAAAAAAGCATACTAAAATGACAGTCTCAGAAACAGCCAGAGCTATCATCACCAAATTTTTTGCCAGTGTTGGTCACATGAGTCATATATGAAATTCAGGTATTGGTGGCACCACCTGAATTGACCTATTTTTGTACGGGGGTCATTGGTCATCTGTACATTAATCCATAATTTCTCAAGAATAGCAGGAGCTAACATTCCCAGATTTTATGCAATAATCTGTCAAATATCAAATTTTGTTGGATTCAGCTTATTTTTTTGCAGTCTGCATTTGCTTAGATTTTATAAGGAAAAAGCTGACAATATTGAATCTGTATCTTTAAATAGGATGAGAAACTGCCAACTGTTTCAGATTTGGGAACAGATCAAGAGTTCATTCAGTGCAGCCAGATATAGGTCAAGAGTTCAATCAGTGCAGCCAAGCACATGGCATGTGATCACCTCATGGGTGACATGTAAGCACCTCATGGGCACCATGTGATCACTTCATGGGTGTCAAGCCCCTCAAGGCAGGGCCCCTGCATGAGCTTATGCAATGGTGTGGCTACTATTTCAGATTTGGCAACAGGCTAGAGGTCAGTCTGGATCTATTTATAGCTTTGGCAGACTGCCAACTGTATCAGATTAGGCAACAGGTCAAGAGTTCACTCAGTGCAGCCAGGTATGGGTCAGGAGTTTACTCAGTGCAGTAGCTGCATTCTATTTATAGCTTTGGCAGACTGCCAACTGTGTCAGATTATGCAACAGGTCAAGAGTTCACTTAGTGCAGCCAGGTACAGGTCAAAAGTTCACTCAGTCTAGCCAGGTGCAGGTCATGAGTTCACTCAGTGCAGTAGTCTGAGCAAGCAATTTGTCACAGTTCACTCGGGGCAACAGCCTTTCTCACCTAAGCCTGGTCAGCCCCATGCATCAGACTCAAGGTAAGTTTGATGTATTGGCCTAATATTTTGACCTGTCTATGTGTCTTTAATGGGTTTCTTGCTCACAAGACAGGTGTCACCACCTACCATGACTTTTGCACACGTTTTCTCAGGAGGGGTTTGATATATCAGTCTGAAATTGGGCTTATGTATATATCTCTGATAGCTTCGTTGTATACAAGACTGGTGGTGCCAGCTACAATCTTTTTAGTGTTGTGTGCACCCATGCCAGAATTTCAGCAGTGATGTTTGTGTAATTGTTTCTTATTCAAAATGTTTAGTACTTGCATAGTTCATATACTTGAAAAGTAATGGTCCAGCATTGAAGCATTATACCTGGTGTATTTCCCAATGCACAGGTTCGCATTAGGCCTGTAGGCTTTGTCGTAGAATACCTTGACGCCCTCTTCTCAAGAGTGGTTTGCTGTATAAGCCTGAAACTGGGCATGTCCATAGATCTAAGATACCTCCATATTGAACCAAAGAATAGTGGTGCTATCTGCAATTGCTTTTGCATGGCATTTATCTGTCTGTTTCCTATGGGTGAAAATCACTCATATCTCAGGAGTGGATTTATGTATCAGCCTTAAATTTTGCATGTTTTTTGCCACTTTGCTAGCTTTGTTGTATAGCAGACAGATGGCACCACCTGCAGTGCTGTTTTTAGTGAACCTGTGAGCTTATGCTATGGCGCAGCATGGGCCATCTGTCGTCTGCCGTAGTCCATACGTGAACCCAAGCTATCTCAAAAAGCTGGCATCCCCAAATTTTCTGCAAAACTCTGTCACACATCAAATGTTGTGGGATTGAGCTTTTGTGGAGCTACCTGCATAAATTTTTGCTAAAAAGCTAAAAAAAACTTTGAAAATCATCTTCTCTGAAATCATTCAGCATATTGTTTAATGTTTCACAGAGATGATCCCAAAGACAAGCTCACTCAAGTTTGTTCAAATGGTTTAGGTTTGATTAAATTTGGCCGAGTTACAGGAATTTGAACAGGTTAGTCATTTGGCCAAGTAAGCACACTAACATAACAATCTCAGAAACTACAGGTGCTAGCACCACCAAGATTTGTTCAAATGATGGTCACGTGATTCATATTTGATATTGCAGTTTTTGTGGTGCCACCAACATAGACCTGTTTTTTTACAGGAAAAAATCTCATAATTTTAGCCTCTTTCACCTTAAAAAAATTTATGATGAAATGTCAAACTGATCTGTTTAATTTTTTCCCAAGAGTTATCCTAGGGTAGGGATCTTTCAAGTGTATATGAATAGATTGTGTTCATTGATTTTTGGGAGAGTCACAGGTAGCTGAAGTTGGTCTTGGGGCCATTAGTAAACCTATTTCAAACTGAGGGCTGCAATAATCTTCTTCTGCAAAACTGTTGTTTCATCTTCTGTAACATCGCCTAAAAATGATTATTTAAAGAATTTTTTTCAAGTTTACTTCAATGCTTTTTGGCAGAATTATTGGACCTTAAACAATGAAAAGACTGCACCTTTCATTATTCTAAACATTTTGATAAAAAATTTTTATGAATATGTCAGCTCTAAAAAAAAGTATTGTAGCCAAAGTCTTTCAGTATGTGTAAACAGATATAAAGTGAAACCTCTGTACCCAACAACCACTGCCACCTGCAACCTGTGTTTACGAAGTAAACTGAATACACCAAGCTTAATCACTCTTCAGTGCCTCTGCGTTGAGCTACCTTTTGTGGTACGTGACCACCAACCGCTCAAATGTGGCTGGTCGGTGGTCTTTACTTCCATTAAGCGACCGCCAGGTTGTAGCAGTACAAGCACCTGGCGTCCTAAGGAGAGACTAAAACAACCATGCCATTGAACGTGACTTGAATGTGAAAGTGGCAATGGTGACCTACTTTCCCCACACTGAATTGGACAATAACATCAATTTACAATACCCCTCTAGGTGTCAATGGCCCCGGGCCATTGTGTTTTTAATCTTTCTCTAAAAATGAAAGTTCCACAAATACTATGAGGGAACATGTACATCGACACAATTCTTTATTCTGATGGCTATGTTCCATTACTTTTTGGAACACAGTCTATCTTTTGAACACAGCTTATTTGTTTATCAGTTCTCTAAAACATCTTTATGGTAAAGGATCACATGCTTTAGGGGAATTCCCTCATTAATATTCATCAAATAGAACACCCGTTGTATATCTGACACAGTAAGTTACAATTTCAACAAAAGCGGTCATTGACCAGAGTTCAAAACTAGTCTCAGCGATGTGTAAGTAACATTTACGCGGATAAAAAAAAAAGTAACGGCAGAGAGTCATAAAGTAAGTTTGTTTGATTACGTAAGAGATCAACTATCAAGTAATTATTTATTTTTATGCCCCCACCACAAAGTGGCCGGGGCATATAGTTTTACCCATGTCCGTCCTTCCGTCATTCCGAAATCAAACAGTTGTACAGACTTTTTTTCGCAATGCCTGCAGATATTGGCCTGATTTTTGGTGTGTGGGCAGATAATGACCAGTTACAGATCGAGTTCGCGTTACGTCCGGGTTGACCTACTTTTGACCGTTTTACGGCTCCTGAACTTAGAAAATTTCATGAAAAATAAAGATTTAATGACAAATACACATGTACGGACTTTTTTTCGCAATGCCTGCAGATTTTGGCCTGATTTTTGGTGTGTGGGCAGATAATGACCAGTTACAGATCGAGTTCGCGTTTCATCCCGGTTGACCTACTTTTGACCTTTTTACAGCTCCTGAACTTAGAAAATTTCATGAAAAATAGACATTTTCATGACAAATACACATGTACGGACTTTTTTTTGCAATGCCTGCAGATATTGGCCTGATTTTTTGTGTGTGGTCAGATATTGACCAGTTACAGATCGAGTTCGCATTTTGTCCCAGTTGACCTACTTTTGACCGTTTTACGGCTCCTGAACAGAAAATTTCATGTAAAATATAAATTTTCATGACAAATGTACATGTACAGCCTTTTTTAGCCCTCAGCTCATAGGCAGATGGGCAGTTGTTGTCACCCTAGCTGTCTGTCTGTCTGTCCTTCTGGGGTCCGTCCATCCAGTGTCCATTAACTTTTATCTTGTGAGCTGGATATCTCTAAAAGGATTCACCGTTGGAATTTTATTTCATCACTGAAGATGTATATCGATAAAATCCCAGTCAAGTGCGAAGATGGGTGACCTTGACCCATTTATCTACATTTTAGAGCTGATTATAGAAAACACTTAGAAGCTTATATCTCAAGAACCATTGTGTAGATTTTCACAAAACTTTCTATGATCATTGGGACTGATGGTCTGTACGTGATGCACAATTTTGGTGGCGCCACCTGCAATTTCTAATTTTTTAATCAATTTTTATCAGATTTTTCAATTTATTGCCTTGTGAGAGGGATATCTCTAAAAGGATTCACCATTGGAATTTTATTTCATCAGTGATGATGTATATCGACAAAATCTCGGTCAAGTGGGAAGATGGGTGACCTTGACCTACTTTTCTTTGTTTAAGAGCTGATTATACAAAAACACTCAGAAGCTTATATCAGGAACCATTGTGTGGATTTTCTCAAAACTTACAATGATCATTTGGAATGATGGTCTGTACGTGCTGCTCAATTTTGGTAGCACCACTTACAATTTCTGATTTTTAGCGAACCTGTGAGCTCCTGCAATGGTGCGGCAGCATCCATCGTGCGTCGTCTGTCGTGCGTGGTGCGTCGTCTGTACGTTAACCATAGCTATCTCAAAAATGGCAGGAGTTAGCATCACCGAATTTTTTGCAAATAATCAGTCATCCAAAAAACTATATCAGAATTTGTTTATTTTTTTTAACTGCATTTTCTTAGATTTTTTATGGAAAAATCTAAAAAAGCTTGATGTAGTGGACTGATATTTTGACCTGTTTATGCATCTTTGATGGTATTCTCATTTACAAGACAGGTGGTGCCAAGTACATTGACTTTTGCACAGTGTATGTGCCTGCTTATTTCTACAGAGGAATTTGATATATCAGCCTGAAATTGGGCATATTTATACAAATCCAATAGCTTTGTCTTATATAAGACTGGTGGTGCCACCTACAATAATTTTTGCATGGATATTAATCATGGAGTGTTTTATCAGTGTCTGCAGACTGGTGGCACCACCTGTATTTTTTTTTATTTTTAACTATTTTTTTCTCTATTTTGAGACCTTAAAAGATGCCGTCATCTGTTAACAGGGCACAAATCATAAACACTGGACCTGGAATCTTCTACCTTTACATCCAGATAGGTCCAGGAAAAGTCTCTTTGGAAACCTGGAATAAGGTCTCTGGTACCCATATTCTTCAAGCTATTAGGCTCCTAATTACCCCCCAGAATAATGAAAAATTTGATACAAAAGCTCAAGTATCTGAACAATTGATGCATTGATCACCATGATTCTTTACATGGATATTGATCATGGAGTTTTTCATCAGTTTCTGCAGACTGGTGGTGCCACCTGAATTTTTTTCAATTTTTTACTATTTTTGTATCTATTTTTGATTTTTGAGACTTTAAAAGATGTGGTCATCTGTTAACAGGGCTCAAATTGCAACAACTAGACATAGAATCTTCTCACTTTACATGCAGAGAGGTACATGAAAAGTCTCCATGGAAACCTAAAATTAGGTCTCTGTTACCCATATTCTCTGAGCTATTTGGCTTATAAGCACCCCCCCCCCCCCCCCCCATCATGATTAAAAATTTGATACCAAAGCAGGGCACAAATCATAAACATTAGACCTGGAATCTTCTAACCTAAAATCCAGGGAGGTCTATGAAAATCTCCTTTGAAACATATTTAGGTCTCTGTAACCCATATTTTCTGAGCTATGGGGCTTATAAATATAAGCACCCCATAGAATAATTGAAAATTTGATACCAAAGTAGGGCACAAAAAATAACCTTGGGGCCCAGAATCTTCTAACTTTACATCCTGAGAGTTCCTCAAAAGTTCTCCCCAGAAACCTGAAATTGGGTCACAGTGAACTATATTCTCAGAGTTTTGGGGTATGTTTGAGCACCCTAGAAATAATGCAAAATACACACAAATTGCCAGATTCCTCATGAAAGGCCAGTTGGTTTGTCATCAGATTTGTTGTGCTTATTGGTCTTGATGAACTTAAGCTAATATGCATGAACAATGATGCCACCTAAATTACCTTAATTAGTTGTCTGTGCAAGGACATATTGTCAACATGTCAGTCAGCTGAGCGTCATGACCCACAGGTCACTTGTTTCTAAAAGCCTTAATTATTTTTTTTAAGTAGATGATTTCATAAAATAAAACTTGGCACTTGGTTGTCATGCTGTTGGTATTGTGTTGGTTGCCATCTTGTCTTGTAAAATCATTACCGTATTGAATGGAACAAGAACTGGGCACTTTAGGTCAAGCAAAAGTATTCCAAATCTCATTATATTGTCATACAACATAATTGGTTCTGAAAAAAAAAATTAATATAGATTCTAAATAAAATTAGCCCAATTCCTGGAGGAAAAACATTTTTTCTATATATTTTTCCACTAAAAACATGAGGTTGTGTGATTTGTTCAAAAACTATTGGCACATCTGTGAGAACTGTTAACTCTTCAGTGACGTCACACTGGGAAATCCCCTGTGACTAAAAATTCTAGATCTCAGTAAAAGCACAGTATTTCTGCCACTGTGAGTCCCAAATTTTCAGGAGAGAATAAAAACAACATGCATTACTAGATCTGTGTTGTTGATAAAATTCAGTCCATGATGTCATATGTGTACCAGCCAATCAATTCAGGGCAAAGTCAGGGATCTGGATGAAATGCTCAATTCATTCATCATGCCCCTGGATTTGGGAGATCACTAAAAAAAACTAAGGGATGAGCCATCCTAACCTCAATTTTTATCCCTAGCCCATATAACATGGGGCAACGTTATGCTTTCATATCTCTCCGCCAAGCTTAAAAGTTACCGCCAGTTTTTAGCGAACCTGTTAGCTTATGCGATGGTGCGGCGTCGTCCGTCGTACGTCGTGTGTGGTGCGTTGTCTGTACGTTAACCATAGCTATCTCAAAAACGGCAGGAGCTAGCATCACCAAAGTTTTTGCAAATAATCAGTCATCCAAAAAACTATATCCGATTTTGTTTATTTTTTTTCTTACTGCATTTTCTTTTTTTTATAGGGGAAAAGCTAAAAAAGCTTTAAAAATCTTTTTCTCTGAAACTGTCAAGCCAAATTGTCCAATATTTCACAGAAATGATCCCTGGAACAATCTCTCTCAAGTTTGTTCAAATGGTTCCAGTTCAGAGTTTTTGGCCGAGTTACAAAATTTTATACCAATGTTTGTCACTTATGTTACATCTGATTTTGAGGTATTAGTGGCGCCACCTACATTGATGTGTTTTTTACAAGCAAAAATGTAATTTTAAACTCTTCTAGCTTATACATTGATTTATGATGAAACTGTTAAGCTGATTGGTTTAAACTTTACAAGAATTATTCAATAGTAGGGTTCTGCCAGTTTTATAAGAAAAGATTGGGTAAATACAGTTTTAAAAAAGCATTGTAGCCAATTGAAAAAGGCTTTCTGTATTTGAAAACAGATTTGACAACATTCTGAGTTTCAGCAGCCAAGTCAAGAGGTCACTCAGTACAAACAGGTGGGGTCAAGACATCACCATAGCAACTGACCTGGCTTTGGGAATGTGTCTAGACGTCTAGACACAATGTTTAGATGCAGAATTCCAAGATTATTGGAACTATATCTTTCGACTGTTTGAAAAAACTTGGTTTGCATTTTAAGCGAATCGGGTCTATCATCAGGTCACATGTGAACTGCTGCGCCCTCATTTTTGGTTGACCTCTGACCTTTCCTCGCTGCCCAGCGTCCATTTGTGCGTCTGTTTCCACACATAAACCTGCATATCTTGGGAACCGTTTAACCGATCAGGCTAAACATTTTGCACAAATGTAGCCCTTTGATAGCTTTATAACATACACTAAAACTGGAGGTGCCACCTGCAACTACTTATGCACAGCATCCATCTGTTCATCTGCCATGGTATAAAATCCCTCATATCTTAGCAGTGCTTTGACTTATCCATCTGAAATTTTGCAGGTTTATACATCCTGGATTTTATGACAGGTGGCGCCACCTACATTCATGTTTACTCTGCAGACATCCAAGCTCATATCTCGGGAACCGTTTGACCGATTTGGCCAAAATTGTGCATGTGTATAGATCTCACATAGCTCTTCATCATAGGCAAAACTGGTGGCGCCACCTGCAACCACTTATGCACAGCATCCATCTGTTCATCTGCCTTGGCTTAAAATCACTCATATCTCAGCAGTGGTTTGACATATAAACACCTGAAATTTTGCAGGTTTATGCATCCTGGAAAGCTTTCTCGATTTTATGACAGGTGGCGCCACCTACATTCAGGTTTACTCTGCAGACATCCAAGCTCATATCTCGGGAACCGTTTGGGCCACAATTGTGCATGTGTATAGATCTCACATAGCTCTTCATCATAGGCAAAACTGGTGGTGCCACCTGCAACCATTTATGCACAGCGTCCATCTGTTCATCTGCCTTGGGATTAAATCACTCATATCTCAGCAGTGGTTTGACTTATCCACCTGAAATTTTGCAGGTTTATACATCATGGACAACTTTCTCGATTTTATGACAGTTGGCACCACCTACATTCACATTTACTCTGCAGACATCCAAGCTCATATCTCAGGAACCGTTTGACCGATTGGGCCAAAATTTTACATGTGTATAGATCTCACATAGCTCTACCTCAAAACTGGTGGCGCCACCTGCGACCATTTTTTCACAGAGTCCATCTGTTCATCTGCCTTGGGATAATATCACTCATATCTCAGCAGTGGTTTGACTTATCCACCTGAAATTTTGCAGGTTTATACATCCTTGACAGCTTTCTCGATTTTGTGACATGTGGCGCCACCTACATTCAGGTTTACTCTGCAGACATCCAAGCTCATATCTCGGGAACCATTTGACCGATTGGGCAAAAAGTTTGCATGTGTATAGATCTCACGAAGCTCTTCATCATAGGCAAAACTGGAGGTGCCACCTGCAACCACTTATGCACAGCGGCCATCTGTTCATCTGCCTTGGGATAAAATCACTCATATCTCTGCAGTGGTTTGACTTATCCACCTAAAATTTTGCAGGTTTATACTTCCTTGACAGCTTTCTCGATTTTATGAAAGGTGTCACCACCTACATTCACATTTACTCTGCAGACATCCAAGCTCATATCTCAGGAACCGTTTGACCAATTAGGCCAAAATTTTGCATGTATATAGATCTCACATAGCTCTTCATCATAGGCAAAATTGGTGGCGCCACCTTCAACCATTTATGCACAGTGTCCATCTGTTCATCTGCCTTTGGATAAAATCACTTATATCTCAGCAGTGGTTTGACTTATCCACCTGAAATTTTGCAAGTTTATACATCCTGGACAATTTTCTTGATTTTATGACAGGTGGCACCACCTACATTCATGTTTAAGCTGCAGACATCCATGCTAATATGCAACACATCACGCTCTATTCCCCTTGCCACTTAATCCATGCCTCACTTCACCCATCCCACTCTGATTTCTGCGGATACACATAGTGGCTTGTTGACTACCCATATTCTGGTTTTAAAATGTTCTAGTCCGAAACTTGCAGGTCAGAAACGTCTATTTGCTGAAATCATAATGACTAAGGTAGATATGCAGGACTTAGGAGGATCAATATTAAAGTTTCAAAATAAACCTCCATTCATACTCCTAAACTTTGCACAGGTTTGCATTAGGACTGTAGGCCTTGTTTTTCTCTATTTTTGAGACCTTTAAGGATGTAGTTATCTGTCAACAGGGTACAAATCATAAAGACTGGACCTAGAATCTTCATTCTTGACACACTGAGAGGTCCATGAAAAGTCTCCATGGAAACCTGAAATAAGGTCTCTGTTACCCATATCCTTTGAGCTGTGGGGGGCTCCCAATTACCCCCTAGTATAATGGAAAAGTTCCATCAGTTTCTGCAGACTGGGTGCGCCACCTCTATTTTTAGCTCAGCTGACTATAAGTCATCTGAGCTATAGTCGTGGTCCATTGTCCGTCGTCCGTCCGTCTGTCCGTCCGTCCGTCCGTCCGTCCGTCCGTCCGTCCGTCCGTCCGTAGATGTGGCACGTTTTGAAACCGTAAGACCTAGGAATCCAAAATTCGGCATAATGTTAGATGTCCCCAAGATCTCCTACCAAGCCGAAAACTGGGTCTTTGCAACTTTGTTCCTTTGAGAAATTAAGGAAAAACCTCAATTTTATATTAAAAACCTATTTTCACACTTCAGGACTGCCTAATATCAAAACCACTCATCTGTTTTTCCTCATATTTACCATAAATATTCCTCTATATAGTTCCTATGTACATGCCAGAAATTATGTCTGTATTATTTAATTTAAAAAAGTTATGGGCCCAAACATAATGGATTTTGTAAAAAATCAGGAAAGATATTTGATCACTTAACACAAAAAATGTTAAAGCTATGGACCTTTTTTCCAGTAATATAACTTTAATTAATCAAAATTAAATTGTATACCCAAAATTAAATGAAAATCTTTTAAATTTTTTAAAATATTAATAAAAATAAAAAATTGGTACCTTAAATTTTGCCCAACTTTGACCATGGCACGTTTTTTTTCTGTAAGTACTGTTGATTTAATTTTCACAGCATGTTTTTGTTAGCATTTCAACTGTTAACACCAAAAAGTTGAAACCAGTTGATCAAAAACTGTAGATTTTAATCAAGTTTTCAAGCACCATGTAACATATTGTTTACATCAAGCTAGTATTATGCAGTTTGCAAGAGCTCGGCTCCCCAGCTTCAGCTCTAAGTTCCTTAAATTCGGCATACAGTTAGATGTCTCCAAAATCCCCTACCATGCCAAGAATTTGGTCACTAGGACTTAATACCTTCGAGATATTAATGAAAAACTTCATTTTTCAATTAAAAACCCATTGTTACACTTCAAGACTGCCTAATATCAAAACCACTGATCTGACTTTAATCATAAATAATATACATATTTTTCATTCTCTATGCACATGCCAGAATGATGTCAGTATTGCTTAATTGTTTTAAGTTATGGGCCCAAACATAATGCACTTTGTAAAAAATCAAGAAATATTTTTACTCCCTTAACAAGGGCATTGCTGAAGCTAGAGATTTTTTTGTCAGGGATGTAACATTTTTTAATCAAGATTCAATTGAATACCCAAAATTAGTTCTGAATTTTTCAAATTTTATAAGTTATTAGTATAAATATAAAATTAGTACCTTAAATTTTGCCCAACTGTGACCATGGCACGTTTGTTTCCCGTGAGCACTGTTGATATAATTTTCATATCATGCACACATAAGGATTTCAGCTTTTTAGTTTAGAAAGCTGAAAGAAATTGGCCAAAAATTGTAGCTTTTATTAATGTTTTTTATGAGACCCTGTCAGACTTTGGCTCTCTCCAGCCCCTCTTGAGTCACCTGTATGTTGACCTTGTTGACCTTTCATCAAATTATGCACGCTTGAGGCGAGGCATACAGGAATCCAGGCAGCTTATGGCCAGCCACAGTTGATCCAGGTGTCCAACCTAACTCATGCATCTAGTAGTTTTAACCAACAACATAACAATAAACAATAAATTAATAAATTTTTTTTGTTTTTTTCATAACAAATTAAAGAAAAATAGAAAAGGAATTTGTTAGTTTATAATAACAGGAAATTAACTTGCAGTTACTGATGATATAAGAATCTTGTATCAATGGGTAGAATGTCACATATTCCAAATAACACCATGCAGTCACCTATGGCATTTTTCAGTTCAATTTTAATGATAAAGAAGTAAATCATATTATTCATTACTAATCATTAGGGATCATATGAAGGAAATTAATGATAGACAAAGAAGCAGTTGATAATATTAATCTAGATTCCTACTGTGTCTAGTGTGTACATTGATGTGAAATTAGTCCAAAATGAATTTTTTACAGTTATTTTTTAATATAAATAAAAGCCATAAAACCAGGTTCTTATGATCATTATTTAAATGTGTGAATTTTGTATATTCTGGATTCTCAACCTCATTGTTTGGTGAAAACTGAATAAATACCAGACATGGTGCGAATACTTTGTAATTGTATTTAAATACGAATATGATTATATACTCCATTATAAAATTTCTTGCATAAAGAATGGGAATTCAGGTAAAAATGAAAGTATATGAATAATCGTGCAAATACTTTCAAAATGTATTCATGAGTGCATTCATGAATATATTCTTTAATATTATTTTAATAATCATATCAGTTATATTTCATTTTAAAAAATCATATGATTCTCTTATTATTTTTAATAATAATTATATTTGGGACAATATTTGTAATTTTTTTTAATAAATAGTTAAACTCTTATATTATATGTTCTGCTTATAAGTTATATGGACAAGTCAAAATCTGTGTGACAATAGTACTCCATTTGTTAATAAAATAAATGAAATCAATCCTCTTCCCTGTCTCCAAAGGTACTATCAAAATCATACATAAGCTAAACAACAACAACTCATAATACAGCTTATATTTATTACCACACAAAACCAGCATGTGCCTCATTTCTAAATAATATTTTTTTATCATATATAACAGCTGAGCGTCGTGACCCATAGGTCCCTTGTTTTAAAATTTTTACGAATTTTTTCTCTTTTTTTGAGACCTTTAAAGATGTGGTTATCTGTCAACAGGGTACAAATCGCAACAACTGGACCTAGAATCTTCATTATTGTCATGCAAGGAGGCCCATGAAAAGTGCCTGTGGAAACTTGAAATTAGGTCTCTGTTACCCATATCCTTCAAGCTATAGGACTCCGAAGTATCCCTCAGAATAATGGACAATTTGATACAAAAACTGAAGTATCTGAACAACTAATGCAGAGATCACCATGATTTTTTGCATGGATATTGACCATTAAGTGTTTTTATTAGTTTTTGCAGACTGGTGGAGCCACCTGTATTTTTGTATCCGCCAAAACGAAGTTTTGCGGATACTATGTTTTTGACCGAGTTCCTCCGCCGCGGCAGCGTTCGTTTCCAGAGAGCTCCTCGGAGACTAATAGACCGATTTTTCCCAAACATACACCTATTATCAGGTCACATGTGAACTGGTGCCTAACCAATTTGCATTGACCTCTGACCTTTCCTCTCTATCCAGTGTCCATTTGTGGGTCTGTTTCCACTCATAAACCCTCATATCTCAGGAACCGTTTGACCGATCAGGAAATAAAATTGATACAAATGTAGCCCTTGGATTGCTTTATAACATACACAAAAAATGGTGGCGCCACCTGTAACCATGTTTGCACAGTGTCCATCTGTTCATCTGCCTTGGGTTAAAATCACTCATATCTCTGCAGTGAATTGACTAATTCACCTGAAATTCGTCATGTGTATACAGCCAGGATAGCTTTCTTGATTTTATGACAGGTGGCGCCACCTACGTTCACGTTCACGCTGATGACATCCAAGCTTATATCTCGGGAACCGTTTGACCGATCAGGAAATAAAATTTATACAAATGTAGCCCTTTGATAGCTCTGTAACATACACAAAAAATGGTGGCGCCACCTGTAACAATGTTTGCACAGCGTCTGTCTGTTAGTCTGCCGTGGCCTAAAATTACTCATTTCTCTGTAGTGGTTTGACATAACTGCCTAAAATTTTGCAGGTTTATACATCGTGGACAGTTTTCTTGATTTTATGACAGGTGGCGCCACCTACATTCTAGTTAACGCTGGACACATCCAAGCTCATATCTCAGGAACCATTTGACCGATTGGGCCAAAATTGTGCATGTGTTTAGATCTCACATAGGTCTTTATCATACACAAAACTGGAGGGGTTACCTGCAAAGATTTTTGCACAGTGTTTGTCTGTTTGTCTGCCATGGGCAAAAATCGCTCATATACATGTAGTGGTTTGACTTTTCAGCCTAAAATTTTGCAGGTGTATACAACTTGGACAGCTTTCTGGATTTGTGGTAGGTGGCACAACCTACATACACATTTAGGCTGCAGACATCCATGCTAATATGCAACATACCTCACTCTATTTCCCCTTGCCACTCAATCCATGCCTCACTATCCGATTTTGGCAGATACATGTAGTCACTTGTCGGTTACCCGTAATCTAGTTTTAAAAGTTTACACATTTTTAGCTCAGCTGACTATAAGTCATCTGAGCTATAGTCGTGGTCCATTGTCCGTCGTCCGTCCGTCTGTCCGTCCGTCCGTCCGTCCGTCCGTCCGTCCGTAGATGTGGCACGTTTTGAAACTGTAAGACCTAGGAATCCAAAATTCAGCATAATGTTAGATGTCCCCAAGATCTCCTACCAAGCCGAAAACTGGGTCTTTGCGACTTCATTCCTTTGAGAAATTAAGGAAAAACCTCAATTTTTTATTAAAAACCTATTTTCACACTTCAGGACTGCCTAATATCAAAACCACTCATCTGTTTTTCCTCATATTTCCTATAAATAATCCTCTATATAATTCCTATGTACATGCCAGAAATTAGGTCTGTATTATATAATTTAAAAAAGTTATGGGCCCAAACATAATGCATTTTGTAAATAATCAGGAAAGAAATTTTATCTCTTAACACAAAACTTGTTAAAGCTAAGCACTTTTTTTCCAGTAATATTACTTTTAATAATCAAAATTAAATTGTATACCCAAAATTAGATCAAAATCTTTTAAATTTTTTAAAATATTAGCAAAAATAAAAAATTGGTACCTTAAATTTTGCCCAACTTTGACCATGGCACGTTTTTTTGCTGTAACTGCTGTGGATTTAATTTTCACAGCATGTTTTTGTTAGCATTTCAACTGTTAACACCAAAAATTTGAAACCAGTTGATCAAAAACTGTAGATTTTATTCAATTTTTCATGCACCATTTCACATATTGCTAGTGTTATGCAGTTTGCTTGAGCTCAGCTCCCGAGCTTCAGCTCTAAGTTCCTTAAATTTGGCATACAGTTAGATTTCTCCAAAATCCCCTACCATGCCAAGAATTTGGTCACTAGGACTTAATTCCTTTGAGATATCAATGAAAAACTTCATTTTTCCATTAAAAACCCATTGTTACACTTTAAGACTGCCTAATTTCAAAACCACTGATCTGACTTTGATCATATATAATATATATATTTTTCTATACATTCGCTATGCACATGCCAGAAATGATGTCAGTATTGTGTATTTTTTTTAAGTTATGGGCCCAAACATAATGCACTTTGTAAAAAATCAAGAAATATATTTACTCCCTTAACAAGGGCATTGCTGAAGCTAGAGATTTTTTGTCAGGGATGTAACATTATTTAATCAAGATTCAATTGAATACCCAAAATTAGTTCTGAATTTTTCAAATTTTATAAGTTATTAGTATAAATATAAAATTAGTACCTTAAATTTTGCCCAACTGTGACCATGGCACGTTTGTTTCCTGAGAGCACTGTTGATATAATTTTCATATCATGCACACATAAGGATTTCAGCTTTTTAGTTTAGAAAGCTGAAAGAAATTGGCCAAATATTGTAGCTTTTATTAATGTTTTTATGAGACCCTGTCAGACTTTGGCTCTCTCCAGCCCCTCTTGAGTCACCTGTATGTTGACCTTGTTGACCTTTCATCAAATTATGCACGCTTGAGGCGAGAATCCAGGCAGCTTATGGCCAGCCACAGTTGATCCAGGTGTCCAACCCAACTCATCTAGTAGTTTTAACCAACAACATAACAATAAACAATAAATTAATAAATTTTTCTTGGTTTTTAATAACAAATTAAAGAAAAATAGAAAAGGAATTTGTTAGTTTATAATAACAGGAAATTAACTTGCAGTTACTGATGATATAAGAATCTTGTATCGATTGGTAGAATGTCACATATTCCAAATAACACCATGCAGTCACCTATGGCATTTTTCAGTTCATTTTTAATGATAAAGAAGTAAATCATATCATTCATTACTAATCATTAGGGATCATATGATGGAAATTAATGATAGACAAAGATGCAGTTGATAATATTAATCTAGATTCCTACTGTGTCTAGTGTGTACATTGATGTGAAATTAGTCCAAAATGAATTTTTTACAGTTATTTTTTAATATAAATAAAAGCCATAAAACCAGGTACTTATGATCATTATTTAAATGTGTGAATTTTGTATATTCTGGATTCTGAAAATCATTGTTTGGTGAAAACTGAATAAATACCAGACATGGTGCAAATACTTTGTAATTGTATTTAAGTACGAATATGATTAAGTATATGAATACTCGTGCAAATACTTTCAAAATGTATTCATGAATGCATTCATGAATATATTCTTTAATATTATTTTAATAATCATATCAGTTATTTCAGTTTAAAAAATCATATGATTCTCTTATTATTTTTAATAAAAATTATATTTGGGACAATATTTGTAATTTTTTTAATAAATAGTTAAACTCTTATATTATATGTTCTGCTTATAAGTTATATGGCCAAGTCAAAATCTGTGTGACAATAGCACTCCATTTGTTAATAAAATAAATGAAATCAATCCTCTTCCCTGTCTCCAAAGATACTATCAAAATCATACATAAGCTAAACACCCACAACTCATAATACAGCTTATATTTATTACCACATAAAACCAGCATGTGCCTCATTTCTAAAAAATATTTTTTTATCATATATAACAGCTGAGCGTCGTGACCCATAGGTCCCTTGTTCTCTATTTTTGAGATATATAAATACAGACTAAATCTTGGCCTGTTGGTTAATCTGTTTGATGCTTCAGTTGAATGGGTATATACTACCATTCTGATGATAAAATTTCCTTTTGCGAATCTCTTCCCAGTCAGCTGAGCGTCATGACCCATGGGTCACTTGTTTTTAAAGTTTACACATTTTTCTCTATTTTTGAGATATATAAATACAGACTAAATCTTGGCCTGTTGGTAAATCTGTTTTATACTTCAGTTTAATGGGTATATACTACCATTCTGATGGTAAAATTTCCTTTTGCGAATCTCTTCCCAGTCAGCAGAGCGTCATGACCCATGGGTCACTTGTTTTTATTAAAAACCTATTTTCACACTTCATGACTGCCTAATATCAAAACCACTCATCTGTTTTTCCTCATATTTACCACAAATATTCCTCTATATAGTTCCTATGTACATGCCAGAAATAAGGTCTGTATTATATAATTTTACAAAGTTATGGGCTCAAACAATGGATTTTGTAAAAAATCAGGAAAGATATTTGATCGCTAAACACAAAACGTGTTAAAGCTAAAGACTTTTTTCCAGTAATATAAATTTGATTAATCAAGATTAAATTGTTTACCCAAATATTTTAGGCAAAAATATTTGATCAGGAAAGATATTTGATTGCTTAACATAAAACGTGTTAAAGCTAAAGACTTTTTTCCAGTAATATAAATTTAATTAATCAAAATTAAATTGTATACCCAAATTTTTTAGGCAAAAATAGGCAAGTTATTGAATTTTTTTTTAGGCTCTTGTTGTATTCCCTTACACTGTAGAACAGTCCACTTTGGTCACTGTAGGTCATTCAGTGCAGCTCTATGATCTCCAGGCTGTTGGCATAATATTACACAATCCCATCACTAGGGCAAGCCCTCTCTCCACTGAGTTGAGCTTGATCAGGCTGTCTGCAGTTAATACCATACCACAGGGAGCCTTTTTCTCTCCCCCCCCCCCCCCCCCCAACCACCCCATTCTGTTGACAGACCTGAACTATGAACTAGATGAATCTTAAAACATTTTTTTTCAGCAACGAGCAGTAACAACGGAGACCCCTCTCCCCACCCACCCGTTCAATACACAGGACTAATAAACAAGACGAATCTTATAATTTTAATGTTAAATAAATTCTTGGAAAATTTTGATATTTTTAAAGAAAAAAAATGTCAGGAATTTAATCCTAATATAATATTCAAATATGATAAAATATTAGGATCTAATGTAAGTGCTTACTGACAAGATTTAAGAAGATATAAATACTTTGTAGTATTTCATTCATATCTGTTAAAGTTGGAGGAGCCTAGGTGTGAATAACACTGTTAACTTAGTATTAAAATTAGGAATATTGGTCAACCTTTGTGGGATTAATTTTTAACTCATATGTCCATATATTTAACTTTTGAAAACTTAATTACCTTCACACATTATTTGTTTATGAAATGTTACTTTTATATAACTCTTACGGCCGGCCTATTTGTTCCCTTGGTGCATCACTAAATGGTTTAGCTCATGTCCATTATTCTATAATTTACAGAGATTCATTTTAGCAGGGCCATTTTCTCATGGCTTTTCTAATGATAATATACATGAAAAACCAATAGAAATAAAAGTATTTTGCAGTTACTAATATTTTCCAAAATTCAGCTGAGTGATGTGACCCATGGGTCCCTTCTTAGTGAACCTGTGAGCTTATGAGATGGTGCGGCGTCGTACGTTGTGCGTTGTCTGTACGTTAGCCATAGCTATCTCAAAAACAGCAGGAGCTAGCATCACCAAATTTTTTGCAAATAATCAGTCATCCAAAAAACTATATCGGATTTTGCTTATTTTTTGGTTAATTGCATTTTCTTAGATTTTATAGGGAAAAAGCTAAAAAAGCTTTAAAAATCTTTTTCTCTGAAACTGTTCAGCCAAATTGTCCAATATTTCACAGAAATGATCCCTGGAAGCTGTGTGATGCTGTTACATCTAGCTTGGCACCAGTTTATCAGCATCTATCACATCATGTCAATAGAAATTTAGATTTCAGGTTATCTTTGGTTAATATTGACAAGATGGCTTTTTAAAAGCTTTTAAAAATTTAGATTTATGATTTAAGTTACTCTTCATACCATGGCAATGTTACAATCATGGATATTCAACTCTCTTTGGCAATATAAAGATAACTGTACGTGGATTATAAATAATTGGTATCCCTACTCAACTTAATTCAAGAATTTGAGATATATCTGTATTTTAATTTTGCATTCAGTATGCATCCGTAATAATTTTACATATATTCCTGATTTCTTTTTAGCAAACCTGTGAGCTTATGCGATGGTGTGGTGTCGTCCGGCGTCCGTCATCTGTCGTCCGTCATCCATCGTCTGTACGTTAACCTATACTATCATGAAAATGGAAAGAGTTAGCATCACCAAATTTTATGCAAAAAATTAGTCTTTGAAAAAACTCTATCGGATTTTGCTTATTTTTTGGCTAATTGCATTTTCTTAGATTTTATAGGGAAAAAGCTAAAAAAGCTTTAAAAATCTTCTTCTCCAAAACTGTTCAGCAAAATTGTCCAATATTTCACAGAAATGATTCCTGGAACAATCTCTTTCAATTTTTTTCGAATGGTTCAAGTTTGGAGAATTTTGGCCGAGTTACAGGAAGTTAAACTTAGCAAACTGTCCAAAAAAGCATACTAAAATTACAATCTCAGAAAAAGCTGGAGCTATCATCACCAAATTTTATGCCAATGTTGGTCACATGAGTCATATCTGAAATTGATGTATTGGTGGTGCCACCTGCATTGACCTTTTGTACGGGGGTCATTGGTCATTTGTACATAACCCATAATTTCTCAGGAATAGCAGGAGCTACCATCCCCAGATTTTATGCAATAATCTGTCACATATCAAATGTTGTGGGCTTCAGCTTATTTTTTTGCTATCTGCATTTACTTAGATTTTATAGGGAAAAAGCTGAAAAACCTCTGTAAGTCTTCTTCTTGTAAACGGTCCAGCCAAACTATTCAATATTTTACAGAAATGATTCCAGAGGCAAGTCCTCTCAAGTTTGATCAAATGGTTTGCGTTTGATGAATTTTAGTGGAGTTACACAAATTTGAACAGTCATTTGCCCAAGTAAGCAAACTGACATAGTAGTCTCAGAAATGACAGAAGCTAGGATTACCAAGTATTTTGCAAATGTTGGTCACATGACTCATATTTGAAGTTGCAGATTTTGTGATGCCACTTACATTGACTTGTTTTTTGGGGGGCAAAAACTTCATTATTATAGCCTCTTTCAGCTTAAAATGTTTATGATGAAACTGTCAAGTTAAATCGTTCAATTTTTCAAAAGAATTATCCTAGGACATTGTTCTTTCAATCACATCAGAAAAGCTTAAATTGAACTTATGGCCATTATTATTTCTATTTCAGACTGAGGACTGCAAAACTGTTCTTCTACAAAATTATTGTTTCAATTATAACTTCTGTAACATTGCACAAAAAATTATTCAAAGGTGGCCTTTGTTCAAGTTTACTTGAATGATTTTTGGCAGAGTTATTGGACCTGTAACAATGAAAGGACTGCATCTTTTATTATTCTAGATATTTTGATAAAAAGTTTATCAATATGTCAGCTTAAAAATAAACATTTTAGCCAAAGTCTTTCAGTATGTGTAAACAGATTTACCAACAGGCCAAGATTGTATCTTTAATTTGGTTGAGAAACTTTCAACTGTTTCAGATTTGGAAACAGATCAAGAGTTCATTCAGTGCAGCCTGATATAGGTCATGAGTTTAATAAGTGCAGCCAAGCACAAGGCCTGTGATCACCTCATGGGTGACATGTGATCACCACATGGATGTCAAGCCCCTCAGGGCTGCATGTGGAGCCAATCTGTGAGCTAATGCAATGGTGTGGCTACTATTTCAGATTTGGCAACAGGCCAAAGGTCAGTCTGGATCTATTTATAGCTTTGGCAGACTGCCAACAGTATCAGATTAGGCAACAGGTCAAGAGTTCACTCAGTGCAGCCAGGTATAGGTCAGGAGTTCACTCAGTGCAGTAGCTGTATTCTATTTATGGCATTGGCAGACTGCCCAGTGCATCAGATTTGGCACCAAAGTTCAGCCTGGATCTATTTATGGCTTTGGCAGACTGCCAACTGTGTCAGATTATGCAACAAGTCAAGAGTTCATTCACTCAGTGCAGCCAGGTACAGGTCAGGAGTCCACTCAGTGCAGTAGCTGCATTCTATTTATAGCGTTGGCAGACTGCTCAGTGCATCAGATTTGGCACCAAAGTTCAGGCTGGATCTATTTATAGCTTTGGCAGACTGCCAACTGTGTCAGATTATGCAACAGGTCAAGAGTTCACTCAGTGCAGCCAAATGCGGGTCATGAGTCCACTCATGGCAGTAGCCTGAGCAAGCAAATTTGTCACAGTTCTCTCTGGGCAACTGCCTTTTTCACCAAAGCCTCATCAGCCCCATGCATCAGACTCAAGGTAAGGTTGATGTATTGGCCTGATATTTTGACCTGTCTATTTGTCTCTGATGGCTTTCTCGTTCACAAGACAGGTGTCGGCACCAACAATGAATTTTGCACAGTGTATGTGCCTGCTTATTTCTACAGAGGAATTTGAAATATCAGGCTGAAATTGGGTATATTTATACATATTGAATATTTTTGTCGTATACAAGACTGCTATTGGCCTACAATAATTTTTGCACTGTGTGTCCCTGTTTATTTGTATCCCCCAAAATGAAGTTTTGTGGATACTATGTTTTTTACCTGGTTCCGCCCCGCCCCCATATTCGTTTCCAGAGAACTCCTTTGAGACTACTGGACTGGTTTTTCCGAAACTTACACCAATAATCGGGTCACATGTGAACTGGTGCCTAACCAATTGGTGTCGACCTCTGACCTTTCCTCTCTGAAAAAGATTTTGTACAAATGTAGCCCTTTGATAGCTTTATAACATACACAAAACATGGTGGGGCCACCTGCAACCATGTTTGCACAGAGTCCATCTGTTTGTCTGCCATAGGGTAAAATCACTCATATCTCGGCAATGGTTTGACATATCTGCCTAAAAATTTGCAGGTTTATACATCCTGGACAGCTTTCTTGATTTTATGACAGGTGGCACCAACTACATTCACATTTACGCTGCAGACATCCAAGCTCATATCTCGGGAACCGTTTGACCAATTTGGCCAAAATTTTGCATGTGTATAGATCTCACATAGCTCTTCATACATAAAACTGGAGGGATCATCTGCAACAATTTTTGCACAGGGTCCATCTGTTTGTCTGCCGTGGGATAAAATCACTCATATCTCTGTAGTGGTTTGACATAACTGCATAAAATTTTGCAGGTTTATACATCCTGGACAGCTTTCTTGATTTTATGGCAGGTGGTGCCACCTACATTTATTGTAATGCTGCACACACATTCAGGCTTATATCTCAAGACTGGTTGGACATATCCCTCTGAAATTTTGCATGTTTATAGATCTCACATAGCTCTTTATCATACACAAAACTGGAGGGACCACCTGCAGCCATTTTTGCACAGCATTCGTCTGTTTGTCTGCGATGGGCTAAAATCACTCATATCTCAGTAGTGGTTTGATTTTGTGTGTTTATACATCTTGGATAGCTTTCTCAATTTTTTTTGCAGGTGGCACCACCTTTATTTATGTTAACGCTGCACACATTCAGGCTTATATCTCAGGACTGGTTGGACATATCCCTCTGAAATTTTGCATGTGTATAGATCTCACATAGCTCCTTATCATACACAAAACTGGAGGGACCACCTGCAACCATTTTTGCACAGCGTTCGTCTGTTTGTCTGCCTTGGGCTAAAATCACTCATATCTCAGTAGTGGTTTGATTTTGTGTGTTTATACATCTTGGATAGCTTTCTCAATTTTTTGGCAGGTGGCGCCACCTTCATTTATGTTAACGCTGCACACATTCAGGCTTATATCTCAGGACTGGTTGGACATATCCCTCTGAAATTTTGCATGTGCATGTATAGATCTCACATAGCTCCTAATCACTCACAAAATTGGTGGCGCCACCTGCCACCATTTTTGCACAGGTCCTTCTGTTTTTCTGCTGTGGGATAAAATCACTCATATACATGTAGTGGTTTGATTTATCTGCCTAAAATTTTGCATATGTATACAGCTTGGACAGCTTTCTGGATTTTGTGATAGGTGGCGCAACCTACATACACATTTCAGCTGCAGACATCCATGGTAATATGCAACACACCTCACTGTTTCCCCTTGCTACTCAATCAATGCATCACTACACCCGTTCCACTCTGATTTTGGCAGATACATGTAATAGACTACCCGTATTCTAGTTATCAGGAGGGGTTTGATATATCAGTCTGAAATTGGGCATACGTATATATCTCTGATGACTTTGTTGTATTCAAGACTGGTAATGCCAGCTTCAATCATTTTTGTGTGGTGTGCACCCATGCCAGAATTTCAGCAGTGATGTTTGTGTAATTGTTTCTTATTCAAAATGTTTAGTTCTTGCATTGTTCATATACATGAGAAGTAATGGTCCAGCATTGAAGCATTATACCTGATGTATTATACCTGATGTAGGCCTTGCTTTTTTTTTTTTTTTCCTTTTCCCATGACCATTTCATACATCTACAAATTGTAAAAAATGGTTAAATTATAGTTTTACAAATGTTAATACTATAGAATTGAACCTCCATATCGTCAAAATGGACAAATTGATTACGTTCTAGTTGGACACAGATCGATACGACGCATATTGTTTCAGAGTACAAATGTTAATACTATAGAATTGAACCTCCATATCGTCCAAATGGACAGGCTATACACGCCTTGCCCGGGGTACATCCTGCTGAGTTACATCTCAATGGGCACCGCTTCGGTAAACTGGGCGGCGCTTCTCAGCAAGCTGCTTCATAACGAGTTGTGAAATTAGCCATATATCCTATTGATCTGCATTGTTCAGGGATGACACCGTCAAGACCCACAGGTCCCTACTTAATGACAAGGCCTGTCATTATGATATTGTAAATACAGTGATGGTGTTTTGATTTATTTCAGATCTGATGAACCACACAAGCGAAGCCAAACCTATGATGAGTCTGACTTGTATAAACCACGTACTTCATTTCGTAGTCATCGTAGAGCTCCTTCACCTAATGACTCGGCCAAGTTTGATCGTCCTGGAAACTCAGAGCCGTCTGGTGGGGGATCCAGGAGAAGCTGTGGCTCTTCAACACCTACAGAAGAGGAGGCAGCGTCAGTAGGTGGTTATCATCCGACTCAAACCAAGGAGGATTGCGACACCAGTGTACAACAAAGAAAACTAATCTCCAGGCCCCTGTCACCTCAACCTGAAGAGCCTAAGATGTCCAGTAACAGAGATAGAATGAGTAAAGACAGCTTACAAACAGAAACACACAACCAAAAACGAAGTAGATCAGCAACCCCACCCATGTCTGATGACAGTAATGATGAAGATGAAAAACCAAAGAATAAATGTGTTCGATCTGCCAGCCCAGGCAATTCACTTAGGTAATGATGTAAGATCTATTTTCTGTATATTTGTTGTATGCTTTTATTTTATGCCTTCATAATGAAATTTATTACACTAATAATACTAACAAGTATCATACATGTGTGCATGTGTGTCCAGACTAATTTAGATCTTATCTTCTTTATTTGTTTGATAATAAATTAAATCCAAATGAAACAGCTTTACTTGTGAAAAGAAAATTTGCTTGAAAAAATTGTAAAATATGTGTATCCATAATTTGACATGACTAAACTAAGGATAAATAATGATGCAAGTTATAATTTTGAATTAACCTACATTTGGAGATTTTTAGCTCAGCTGACTATAAGTCATCTGAGCTATATTCGTGGTCCGTTGTCTGTCTGTCTGTCCGTCCGTCCGTAGATGTGGCACGTTTTGAAACCATAAGACCTAGGAGTCCAAAATTCGGCATAATGTTAGATGTCCTCAAGATCTCCTCCCAAGCTGAAAACCTGGTCTTTGCAACTTCTTTCCTTTGAGAAATTAAGGAAAAACCTCAATTTTTAATTAAAAACCTATTTTCACACTTCAGGACTGCCTAATATCCAAACCATTCATCTGTTTTTCCTCATATTTATCATTATCATAAATATTCCTCTATATAGTTCCTATGTACATGCCAGAAATTAGGTCTGTATTTTATAAATTTAAAAAGTTATGGGTACAAACATATTGCACTTGGTAAAAAAATTATAAAAAATATTTGGTCACTTAACACTAAAAAATTGTCAAAGCTAGGGACTTTTTTCAGTAATATAGCTTTAACTAATCAAATTTAATTGTATACCAAAAATTAGATCAAAATCTTTTAATTTTTTAAAATATTAGCAAAAGGCTAAAATTGGTACCTTAAATTTTGCCCAAATTTGACCATGGCACGTTTTTAGCTCAGCTGACTATAAGTCATCTGAGCTATAGTCGTGGTCCATTGTCCGTCTGTCCGTCCATCTGTCCGTCCGTCCAAAATTCGGCATACTGTTAGATGTCCCCAAGATCTCCTACCAAGCCGAAAACTGGGTCTTTGCAACTTCGTTCCTTTTAGAAATGAAGGAAAAACCTCAATTTTTTTATTAAAAACCTATTTTTACACTTCAGGACTGCCTAATATCAAAACCACTCATCTGTTTTTCCTCATATTTATGGCTGTATTATGTAAATTTAAAAAGTTATGGGCCCAAACGTAATGCATTGTGTAAAAAATCAGGAAAGATATTTGACCACTTAACACAAAATGTGTTAAAGCTATAAACTTTTTTTCCAGTAATATAACTTTAATTAATCAAAATTAAATTGTATACCCAAAATTAGATCAAAATCTTTTAAATTTTTTAAAATATTAACAAAAATGAAAAATTGGTACCTTAAATTTTGCCCAACTTTGACCATGGTACGTTTTTTAGCGAACCAGTGAGCTTATGCGATGGTGCAGCGGCGTCCGTCATGCATTGTGTGTTGTGCGTCGTGCGTCGTCTGTACGTTAACCATAGCTATCTCAAAAACGGGCAGGAGCTAGCATCACCAAATTTTTTGCAAATAATCAGTCATCTAAAA
This sequence comes from Sipunculus nudus, assembly GCA_026874595.1. Classification (NCBI taxonomy): domain Eukaryota; kingdom Metazoa; phylum Annelida; class Sipuncula; order Golfingiida; family Sipunculidae; genus Sipunculus; species Sipunculus nudus. The sequence continues at coordinate 67,511,347 of CM049306.1, forward strand.
AACTATATCGGATTTTGTTAATTTTTTTTCTAACTGCATTTTCTTGGATTCTATAGGGAAAAAGCTAAAAAAGCTTTAAAAATTTTCTTCTCCGAAACTGTCCAGCTAAATTGTCCAATATTTCACAGAAATGATCCTTGGAACAATCTTTCTCAAGTTTGTTCGAATGGTTCCAGTTCAGAGATTTTTGGCCGAGTTACTGGAGGTTGAACTTTGTTAATTGTGCAAAAACGCATATTAAAATTTAAATATCAGAAACGGCTGGAGCTATCAACACCAAATTTTATGCCAATGTTGGTCACATAGGTCATATCTGAAATTGAGGTATTGGTGGCGCCACCTGCATCGACCTTTTTTGTACGGGGGTCATCAGTGCCTGTATCACACTGAGGGCTAACCATATGGCCAAAATGTTTAATATCGCACAGAAATGATCCTAGGGGTAGTGCTTTCTGAAATTTGTTCAAATGGTCTCTTTTCAGTGACTTTTGGCTAAGTTATGGGAAGCTGAATTTAGTCATATGCCATAACAGCCCATTTTAGCTCAGTGGCTACAAAGATCTTCTTCTCAAAAACCACTGGGCCAAATTCTTAAATCTCACATATTAATTATCCTCAGATGTTGATAATTCAAGTTTGTTCAAATGGTTTTGGTTCAGTGCTTTTTGGCTGAGTTACGGGAAGGTGAACTTAGCCAGTTTGCTGCATCTTCCTATATGAGTTATAAACCTGCGAAACGTTTTTCGACTGATGCCACTGAGGCCAATTTGTTTAATATTTTACAAGAATAATTCTCTGAATAATTCTTATAATAATTGTCTTTTATGGTTCCAAAGAATGAATTTTGGCTGAATTATAAAGATTGAATTGAGTCATTTTACCATATATGTTAGCTGGTATATGCTGTTACATCTAGCCTGGCACCAGTTTATCAGCATCCGTTGCATCATGCCTCTATAGACATTTAGATTTCAGGATATCTATGGTTAATATTGACAAGAATGTTTTATTTAAAAGCTTTTAAAAAATGTAGATTCATGATTTTAGATATTCCTCATGCCAGGCAATGTTTACAATCACAGGTATACAGCTCTCTGTGGGTATATAAAGACGGCTGTACATGGATTATAAATAATTGGTAACCATACTCAACTTAATTCAAGATTTTGCCATCAGTGAGATGTATCTGTATTATAATTTTGCATTCAGTATGCATCTGTAGTAATTTTTAGCGAACCTGTGAGCTAATGTGATGATGTGGAAGTGTCCGTCGTCTGTACATTAACCCATACTATTTTGAAAACACCTGGAGCTAGCATAATGAAATTTAATGCAAAAGATTAGCCATCTGAAAAATTTTGCATTTTCTTAGATTTTTTAGAGAAAAGCTAAAAACCTTAAAAAAATCTTCTCCTCCGAAAATGTCAAGCCAAATTATTCAATATTTCACAGAAATAATCTTTTATACCATCTCTCTCAAGTTTGTTCGAATGGTTCAAGTTCTGTATTACAATTTTGCATTCAATATGCATCTGTAATAATTTAGGGAACCTGTGAGCTAATGCGATGGTGTGGCGGCATTTGTCTTCTGTACGATAACCCATATTATTTTGAAAATGATTGTAGCTAGCTAATGAAATTTAATGCCAAAAATAGCCATCTCAAAAACTCTGCATTTTCTTAAATTTTATAGAGAAAAAGCTAAAAAAACCTTCAAAACCTTCTCCGACGAAAACACTCAAGCCAAATTGTTCAATATTTCACAGAAATAATCTTTTATACCATCTCCTGCAATTTTGTTCCAATGGTTCAAGTTTGGTGAATTTTGGCCAAGTTACAGGAAGTTAAACTTAGTCATCTGTCCAAAAAAGCACACTAAAATGACAGTCTCAGAAACAGCTGAAGCTATCATCACCAAATTTTATGCCAGTGTTGGTCACTTGAGTCATATATGAAATTCAGGTATTGGTGGTGCCACCTGCATTGACCTTTTTTTGTATGGGGGTCATTGGTCATCTGTACATTAACCCATAATTTCTCAGGAATAGCAGGAGCTACCAGCCCCAGATTTTATGCAATAATCTGTCACATATAAAATTTTGTGGGATTCCGCTTATTTTTTTTTTACTATCTGCATTTAATTAGTTATTACATGGAAAAAGCTGAAAAACTTTTAAAAGTCTTCATGTAAACGGTCCAGCCAAATTGTTCAATATTCTACAGAAATTATCCCAGAGGCAAGCCCTCTCAAGTTTGTTCAAATGGTTCGCATTTGATGAATTTTAGTGGAGTTACATTAATTTGAACAGTCATTTGGCCAAGTAAGCTTACTGACAAAGTAATCTCAGAAATGCAGAAGCTAGCATTACCAAGTATTGTGCAAATGATGGTCACATGACTCATATTTGAAGTTGCAGATTTTGTGGTGCCATCTACATTGACCTGTTTTTTATGGGAAAACCTCACAATTTTAGCCTCTTTCAGCTTAAAATGTTAATAATGAAACTTTCAAGTTGAATTGTTCAATTTTTCAAAAGAACTATCCTAGGACATTGTTCTTTTAATCATATCAGAAAAGCTAAAGTTGGTCTTATGGCCATTATTATGTCTATTTCAAACTGAGGACTCCAAAACTGTTCTTCTACAAAATTATTGTTTCAATTATAACTTCTGTAACATTGCACAAAAATTATTCTTAGGTAGCCTTTGTTCAAGTTTACTTGAATGATTTTTTGCAGAATTATTGGACCTTTAACACTGAAAGTACTGCATCTTTTATTATTCTAGATATATTGATAAAAAGTTTATGAATATGTCGGCTTGAAAAAAGAAATTTTAACCAAAGTCTTTCAGTATGTGTAAACAGATATACCAATAGGCCAAGATTGAATCTGTATCTTTAAATAGGATGAGAAACTGCCAACTGTTTCAGATTTGGGAACAGATCAAGAGTTCATTCAGTGCAGCCAGATATAGGTCAAAAGTTCAATCAGTGCAGCCAAGCACAAGGCATGTGATCACCTCATGGTTGACATGTGAACACCTCATGGGCACCATGTGATCACTTCATGGGTGTCAAGCCCCTCAGGGCAGGGCCCCTGCATGAGCTTATGCAATGGTGTGGCTACTATTTCAGATTTGGCAACAGGCTAGAGGTCAGTCTGGATCTATTTATAGCTTAGGCACACTGCCAACTGTATCAGATAAGGCAAAAGGTCAAGAGTTCACTCAGTGCAGCCAGGTATGGGTCAGGAGTTTACTCAGTACAGTAGCTGCATTCTGTTTATAGCTTTGGCAGACTGCCAACTGTGTCAGATTATGCAACAGGTCAAGAGTTCACTCAGTGCAGCCAGGTACAGGTCAAAAGTTCACTCAGTCTAGCCAGGGGCAGGTCATGAGTTCACACAGTGCAGTAGCCTGAGCAAGCAATTTGACAAAGTTCACTCGGGACAACAGCCTTTCTCACCTAAGCCTGGTCAGCCCCATGCATCAGACTCAAGGTAAGTTTGATGTATTGGCCTAATATTTTGACCTGTCTATGTGTCTTTGATGGCTTTCTCGCTCACAACACAGGTGTCACCACCTACAATGACTTTTGCACACGTTTTTCTTAGGAGGGGTTTGATATATCAGTCTGAAATTAGGCTTATGTATATATCTCTGATAGCTTCATTGTATACAAGACTGGTGGTGCCAGCTAAAATCTTTTTAGTGTTGTGTGCACCCATGCCAGAATTTCAGCAGTGATATCTGTGTAATTGTTTCTTATTCAAAATGTTTAGTACTTGCATTGTTCATATACATGAAAAGTAATGGTCCAGCATTGAAGCATTATACCTGGTGTATTTCTCAATGCACAGGTTTGCATTAGGCCTGTAGGCCTTGTTTATTATAAAATGACAACAATCATGTCAGTTTCTCAGCTGTAATTACATCTAGTGTCCCAAAACTTGGTGTGTTTATTGATCACAAGTGGATGCCATATAGTAATAACCTTGTCTGTCTGTCTGTTCGTCTGTCTGTCTGTCAATCCGTCCATCCACACAAATTTGTTTCCAGATGATAACTCCAGGTTGTATTGAGACATGGATTTCAAACTTGACTTACGTATGGCCTACCACTGAAGCAGGAACCTATATGATTTTGGGGTCACAAGGTCAAAGGTCAAGGTCACAGGACTCGCTTATTTAAAAAGATTATGGCTGCATTTTAAGCCAAGCTTTTCATCCCAAACTTTCCATTTTGCGCATTTAGCTGACTTGCAAGTATGGGAGGAGCATAAATGAATTTGGGGTCCATGGTCAAAGGTCAAGGTCACAGGGGCTATCTGTTCACAAATTAGTTTCCAGATGATAACTCCAGTTTATTTTGACATATTGGTTTCAAATGTAACATATATGACTTGCCACTAAAGTAAGAACCGTGTTGATTTTTGAGTTCAACGGTCAAAGGTCAAGGTCACAAGACTAATTTCTTTAAAAAGAATGCATATGCATTTGAAGCCAAGCTTTTCATTGCAAACCTTCCATCTTCAAGATGTTGCTAATCTGCCAATAGGGAAAGATTCTGTTCAATTTTGGGGTCATGAGGTCAAAGGTCAAGGTCACAGTACCCACTTATTTAGAACGATTGTGGATGCATTTAAGTCAAACCTTTCATCCCAAATCTTCCATCTTGCACATATAGCTGAGCTGCCAATAGGGGAAGACCTGATTGATTTGGGGGTCACAAGGTCAAAGGTCATGATCACAGGGGCCCATCTGTCCACATATTTGTTTCTGGATGATAACTCCAGTTTTGATTGACATATTGGTTTCAATTTTCACTTATATATGACCCACCAATGATGTAAGAAACCTTTTGATTTTGGGGTCATCAGGCCAAAGGTCAAGGTCACAGGACCCACTTCCTCAAAAAGATTGTTGATGTATTTTTATCCAAACTTTCTGTCCTAAACCTTCTATCTTCCAGATGTTGCTCACCTGCCAATAGTGGAAGTAACTTATGGATTTTTGGGTCACAAGGTCAAAGGTCAAGGTCATGTAGGCCATCTATCCACATATTAGTTGCCAGATGATAACACCAGTTTGGTTTGAAATATTGGTTTCAGACTTGACTTATATATGGCCCACCACTAAAGTAAGAACTGGTGATTCTGTGGTCATGAGATCAAAGGTCAAGGTCACAGGACCCAAAGATTGTGGATGTATTTTAAGCCAAACTTTTCAACTCAATCCTTCCATCATCAATATGTGATGCACCTGTCGATAGGGGAAGTTTCCTTTTGATATTTGGGTCACAAGGTCAAAGGTTAAGGTCACAGGGCCCATCCATTCACAAATTAGTTTATAGATGATAACTCCAGTTTGGGTAGACAGGTTGGCTTCAAATTGATCACAGGACCAATATTTTGGAAAACCTCATAATCATTTATCCTTATAGACAAATGCAGCTGAGCGTCGAGACCCATGGGTCCCTAGTTAAGAAATTATTTCCTTTTAAAATAATTAAACAAAATATAATTTAACCCATCTGTAGGCATAATTTGATAATATATGAAACATATCATGCATAAATAAAGGTGCAATTTAAATTGGGAAATTTTGGAGTGTTATTTTCATATATTTATTGCTTTGCAAATTTAAAAAAATATATTTTATAAAAATAAAGAAATATATCTGTGTGCATTATGTTATGTTACCTGACTAAAATAAATATAAATATTGATGCAATTTAGATTTGTGAATTTGTGAATTTAAATATTCAGATATATATATGATATACTGTTAATATATAGTAAAATTTATAAACTTTAAAAAAAACTTAACTTACATTTAAAATGACTTAACAAAAGAAAAAAATAGGATCAAATGCAAATATTTGTTCATTATTTTTCTGTCTTAGTAGAATGGAAATTTAAGTTATTTGCTTTGTTTTCCATCTCTCTGCCTGTTTTTAAATATTTAAAATAATTTCATTTAAATTAAATTTTATCCTTTAGGTATATGCAAAGGTGCTGTAACTCCCACCAGTCCCTGTAAGCACCATTGAATTTAATTCCATATTCTGTATTTATATCCAAAAGTTTTGTAACTCTTACCCCCCCCCCCCCCCCCCAATCATTGAGCCCTAGTTCCTGAGCACTGAGGATTGTATTTTTATTGCAACTTCAAAAAATCTATGGTGATGCAGTTATAACTGTCACAATCAGCTGAGTGCTGTGACCCATGGGTCCCTTGTTTTTTTGGCGAACCTGTGAACTTATGCGATGATGTGGCGGCGTCCGTCGGCTGTCCTCCATCATCTGTACGTTAACCCATACTATCTTGAAAATGGCAAGAGTTAGCATCAAGAAATTTTATGCAAAAAAATTAGTCATCTAAAAAACTCTATCGGATTTTGCTTATTTTTTGGCTAACTGCATTTTCTTATATTTTATAGAGAAAAGGCCAAAAAAAATTTTAAAATCTTCTTCTCCAAAACTGTTCAGCCAAATTGTCCAATATTTCACAGAAATGATCCCTGGAACAATCTCTCTCAAATTTGTTCGAATGGTTTAAGTTCAGTGATTTTTGGCCGAATTACAGCTAGTTGAACTTAGTCATCTGTCCAAAAGAGCATACCAAAATTACAATCTTAGAAACGGCTGGAGCTGTCATCACCAAATTTTATGCCAATGTTGGTCACATGGGTCATGTCTGAAATTCAGGTATTGGTGCCGCCACCTGCATCGGCCTTTTTGAACGGGGGTCATCAGTGCCCGTATCATACTGACAGCTACAAAAAACTTCTTCTCTGAAACCATTGTGCCAAATTGTTTAATATGGCACAGAAATGATCCTAGGGTAGTGCTTTCTGAAGTTTGTTCAAAAATGGTCTCTTTTCAGTGACTTTTGGCTGAGTTATGGGAAGCTGAATTTAGTCATATGCCATAACAGCCCATTTTAGCTCAGTGGCTACAAAGATCTTCTTCTCAAAAACCACTGGGCCAAATTCTTAAATCTCACACATTAATTATCCTCAGATGTTGATAATTCAAGTTTGTTCAAATGGTTTTGATTCAGTGCTTTTTAGCTGAGTTACAGGAAGCTGAACTTAGCCAGTTTGCTGTATCTTCCTATATGAGTTATAAACTTGTGAAACGTTTTTTGACTGATGCCACTGATGCCAGTTTGTTAAATATTTTACAAGAATAATTCCTACATAAATTCTTATAATAATTGTCATTAATGGTTCCACATGAATGATTTTTGGCTGAATTATGGAGATTGAATTGAGTCATTTTACCATATATGTTGGCTGTGTGATGCAGTTACATCTAGCCTGGCACCAGTTTATAAGCATCTATTACATCATGCCACTAGACATTTAGATTTCAGGTTATATTTGGTTAATATTGACAAAAAATTTTTTTGAAAGCTTATAAAAATTAAGATTTATGATTTAAGTTATTCATCATACCAGGCAATGTTACAATCATTGATATTTAGCCCTCATGGCTATATAAAGACAACTGTACGTGGATTATAAATTATTGGTATCCCTAGTCAACTTAATTCAAGAATTTGCCATCAATGATATATATCTGTATTTTAATTTTGCATTCAGTATGCATCCATAATAATTTTACATATATTCCTGATTTCTTTTTTTTATAAAAAGTCAACTGAAAAGCATTTTGTTTCGGGAAAATAAATTTCAAAGTTATTTCAAGTAGGGACCACTTTTGTGTACAGATGGCAGCACTTGGTTTACCACTGGCAGATTGCCAGTGCCTTGGTGTTGGCTATTGGTCAAGATGATGTCAGCTCTATAAATAGTTTTGGCACAGTGCCAGGATTGGAAGAAGTGCAGCCAGGTATAGGTCAAGAGTTCACTCAGTGCAGTAGCTGCATTCTATTTATAGCTTTGGCAGACTGCTCACTGCATCATATTTGGCACCAAAGTTCAGCCTGAATCTGTTTATAGCTTTGGCAGACTGCCAACTGTGTCAGATTATGCAATAGGTCAAGAGTTCACTCAGTGCAGCCAGGTACAGGTCAAAAGTTTACTCAGTCTAGCCAGGTGCAGGTCAAGAGTTCACTCAGTGCAGTAGCTTGAGGCAGCAATTTGTCACAGGTCACTTGGGGGCAACTGCCTTACTCACCTAAGCCTTGTCAGCCCAGTGCATCAAACTCTGGGGAAATTTGATGTATTGGACTGATACCTGTCTATGCGTCTTTGATGGTGTTCTCAATATAAGACAGGTGGTGCCACCTACATTGACTTTTGCTCAGTATATGTTCCTACTTATTTCACAGGAGGGGTTTGACATATCAGTCTGATATTGGGCATATGTATATATCTCTTCGTTGTATATAATACTGATGGTGCCAGCTACAATCATTGTATCCGCTAAAACAGAGTTTTGCAGATACTATGTTTTCAGTCGGACACCGACGCTGCCGCCATCGCCACAAAGGATTCCGGAGAACTCCTCCATAACCACTGGGTAGAATTTTTAAAATTCGGAATTATGATCGGTCACATGTGAACTGCTGCGCCCTCATTTTTGGTTGACCTTTGACCTTTCCTCTCTGCCCAGCGTCTATTTGTGCGTCTTTTTCCACACATAAACCCACATATCTCGGGAACCGTTTGACCGATAAGGCTAAAAATTTTGCACAAATGTAGCCCTTGGAAAGCTTTATAACATACACTAAAAATGGTGGCGCCACCTGCAACAATCATTGCACAGCGTCCAACTGTTCATCTGCCTTAGGGTAAAAACACATATATCTCTGCATTGGTTGGACTTACCCACCTGAAATTTTGCATGTGTATACATCCTGGACAGCTTTCTTGATTTTATGACAGGTGGCGCCACCTACATTCACATTTTAGCTACAGACATCCAAGCTCATATCTCGGGAACCGTTTGTCCAGTTGGGCCAAAATTTTGCATGTTTATAGATCTCCCATAGCTCTGTATCATACCCAAAACTGGTGTCGCCACCAGCCACCATTTTTGCACAGCGTCCATCTGTTCATCTGCCTTGGGATAAAATCACTCATATCTCGGCAGTGTTATGACTTATCCACCTGATATTTTGCATGTGCATACATCCTTCACAGCTTTCTTGTTTTATGACAGGTGGCACCACCTACATTCAAATTTACGCTGCAGACATTCAAGCTCATATCTCAGGAACCATTTGACCGATTTGGCAAAAATTTTGCATGTTTAAAGATTTCACATAGCTCTTAATCAGACGCAAAACTGGTGGTTCCACACGCAATCATTTTTGCACAGCATCCGTCTATTTGTTTGCTGTGGCATAAAATTACTCATATCTTGGCAGTGGTTTGACATATCTGTTTTAAATTTTGCAGGTTCATACATCTTGGATAGCTTTCTGGATTTTGTGACAGGTGGCGCCACCTACATTTATGTATACGCTGCAGACATTCAGGCTTATATCTCAGGACTGGTGTGACATATCCCCCTGAAATTTTGCCCTATATAGATCTCACATAGCTCTTAATCATACACAAAATTGATGGCACCACCTGCCACCATTTTTGCATAGCACCCGTCTGTTTTTCTGCCATGGGCTAAAATCACTCATATCTCAGTAGTGGTTTGACATATCTGCCTAAAATTTTGCATGTTTATACATCTTGGACAGCTTTCTGGATTTTGGGGTAGAAGGCGCAACCAACATACACATAACGGCTGCAGACATCCAGGCTATTATGCAACACACCTCACTCTATTTACCCTTGCCACTCAATCCATGCCTCACTTCACCTTTCCTACTCTGATTTTGGCGGATACACGTAGTCGCTTGTTGACTACCCATATTCTAGTTTTTGTGTTGTGTGCACCCATGCCAGAATTGAAGCAGTGATGTTTGTTGCTTGCTGGAATCAAAGATTTCGGCAAGCATATTGGTCAGTTGCGTATGTCTGTTTGTTGCTTGCCGGAAATCTTCCATTTTCGCAAGCTGGTTGGTCAGTCGCAGATGTCTGTCTGTTTGTCTGTCATCTCTCTACAGGTCTCAATTTTGCACCAATCACTTTCAAACTTACACACTTTATAGATAATCAAAAATGCAAGAAGCCTATTGTTTTTGGTCAATATTGCTCCAAGGTCAAGGGTCAAGGTCACGACAGGTATGTTAACGGTTTTTGCACTATAACTTCGCCATAAATAGGCTTATCCACTTCTGCAATAGCTCATTTTTTTCGTCATCACCTGGCCTTTCTTTTGACATGTAGCTGACTTAAATTTGCTGTTACCATGGTTACGCAATTTTGGGGAGAAATCATGGAATTTTGTGATATTTTTCGAATTTGCAGCAATCGTACTGATTCTGAGATATTTTATGTAACACAAGAATATCTCGAAATTGTTTTTTCAGATTTTGGAAATGGCCGCCAGGGGGCGTTGCAGATGAAAAAACATGAAAATTTGTTTTGGTGCTATACCTCCAGAACTATTAAACATTGGGCCATTTCCATCACAGCACCTTCAACTGGGGTCCATGGGCTTATTTTTGCGCATAGGTGCCAAAGTGCGCTATTGCCAGATTTCTCTATTTTTGGGGTAAAACTTTTGAATTTTGAAAATATGCAGTTTTCAGCGTCTAACTCTGTCAGTTTTAATGCTGGAGAGGTCAATTTTTTTGCATCTTGTAGCCCTACGTGAGTCCACGGTGATCCAATCAAAAATCTTGCAAAATCTCGCACCGTTTCTCGTCAAACGAGAGTCTTTGAGATTTCATTAAATATGACCGACAGGTTGCATTTTTTTAACAATTCCTTTGAAATTGATATATTTTGTGTTATTTATAAATATCTCGAAATCAGTTTTTCATTTTTTGGAAATAGCCACCAGGGGGCGTGGTACCTGAAACACTGTAACATATCATTTTTCTGCAATATCTCAAAAAATATTAAAGGTGACACCATTTTTTTTGTGGTATCTTAAACTAGGAACATTGGCTTATTCCTCCGCTTATGTAGCTTTGTACTGCCGTTACCATGGTTACCAAATTTAGGGGTAAAACGTGACAACTTAAAAAAAAATACGAAGTTTACCTGCTTCTATCTCTGTTGATATTTGCCATAGAAAGGTCTGGTTTTCGGCGTTAGACAGCATCCGTCTAGTTCTTAGTCATTCAATCGCAAGTCTCGTCATATCTCGCACCGTTTCTCGTGAAACGAGAACACGTGACCATTCAAAGAAATGCCTATAATTCTGTCATTTTTTACGCCACAGACACATGGTCTGCAGCGCCGGATAGCGTCAGACACTCTCAGTCACATTCAGGGGTCGCATTGTAAGTCTCGTCCAATCTCGCGCCGTGTTTCACCAAACCACGAAGTCACGTGCCGTCGCCGCAAGTGCCGGCAGGGTCCCTACGGTGGGCGGCCGGCGTGTGCAGCAGTGCGTGACGGCCTTTCCGGGCCCTGTCTATTATCATACATGTTGGAGGCACAGTCACAACTTTATTGCTTGCCGGAAATCTTCCATTTTCGCAAGCTGGTTGGTCAGTCGCGGATGTCTGTCTGTTTGTCTGTCATCTCTCTACAGGTCTCAATTTTGCACCAATCACTTTCAAACTTACACACTTTATAGATAATCAAAAATGCAAGAAGCCTATTGTTTTTGGTCAATATTGCTCCAAGGTCAATGGTCAAGGTCACGACAGGTATGTTAACGGTTTTTGCACTATAACTTCGCCATAAATAGGCTTATCCACTTCTGCAGTAGCTCATTTTTTTCGTCATCACCTGGCCTTTCTTTTGACATGTAGCTTACTTAAATTTGCTGTTACCATGGTTACGCAATTTTGGGGAGAAATCATGGAATTTCGTGATATTTTTCAAATTTGCAGCAATCGTACTGATTCTGAGATATTTTATGTAACACAAGAATATCTCGAAATTGTTTTTTCTGATTTTGGAAATGGCCGCCAGGGGGCGTTGCAGATGAAAAAAACATGAAAATTTGTTTTGGTGCTATACCTCCAGAACTATTAAACATTGGGCCATTTCCATCACAGCACCTTCAACTGGGGTCCATGGGCTTATTTTTGCTCATAGGTGCCAAAGTGCGCTATTGCCAGATTTCTCTATTATTGGGGTAAAACTTTTGAATTTTGAAAATATGCAGTTTTCAGCTTCTAACTCTGTCAGTTTTTATGCTGGAGAGGTCAATTTTTTAGCTCAGCTGACTGAAAGTCATCTGAGCTGTAGGGATCACCTTTTGTCTGTCGTCCGTCTGGCCATCCAGGCGTCTGTCTGTTAACAGGGCACAAATCGTAACCGTTAGACCGGGAATCTTCTTACTTGAAATCCTGGGAGGTCTATGGAAATTCTCCTTGTAAACCTGAAATTAGGTCACTGTGACCTATATTCTTTGAGCGATGGGGTTCTGAAGTACCCCCCAGAATAATGCAAAATTTAATACAAAAGCTCAAGTATCTGAACAACTAATGCATTAATCACCATGATTCTTTGCATGGATATTGATCATGGAGTGTTTCATCAATTTCTGGAGATTGGTGGCGCCACCCATATTCTGTGAGCTATGGGGCTCTGAAGTACCCCCCAGAATAAAGATTTGGTCATATATTAACAGGGCACAAATCATAATGACTGGACCTAGAATCTTCTGTCCTCACCTCCGGGGAAGCCCATAAAAGGTCTACATGGAAACCAGAAATAAGGTCCCTGTTACCCATATCCTTCATGCTCTGGGGCTCCGAAGTACTCCCCAGGATAAAGATTTGGTCATCTGTTAACAGAGCACAAATTATAATGACTTGACCTAGAATCTCCTTTCTTGATATGCTGGGAGGCCCCTGAAAAGTCTCCTTGTGCACCTGAAATTACATCTCTGTTACCCATATCCTTCATCCTATGCGGCTTTGAAATACCCCCCAGAATAAACATTTGGATTTGTTAACAGGGCACAAATCATAATAACTGGACCTAGAATTTTATTTTTTGACATGCTGGGAGACCCCTGAAAAGTCATCTTGTAAACCTTGAAAATAGGTGTCTGTTACCCATATCCTTCATGCTACAGAGCTCCATAATACCCCAATGAATATTGGATGATTTTATACAAAAGGTCATGTTTGGAAAATGTATTTCATTCAAATTTGACATTCAGATGATAAAATTACTTTTGTCAATGTCTTCCTGGTCAGCTGAGCGTCATGACCCCTGGTTTGCATCTTGTAGCCCTTGGTGAGTTCTCGGTGATCCAATCAAAAATCTTGCAAAATCTCGCACCGTTTCTCGTCAAACGAGAGTCTTCGAGATTTCATTTAATATGACCTACAGGTTGCATTTTTTTAACAGTGGCTTTGAAATTGATATATTTTGTGTTATTTATAAATATCTCGTAATCAGTTTTTCATTTTTTGGAAATAGCCACCAGGGGGTGTGGTACCTGAAACACTGTAACATATCATATTTCTGCAATATCTCAAAAAATATTAAACGTGACACCATTTTTTTTGTGGTATCTGAAACTAGGAACATTGGCTTATTCCTCCGCACATGTAGCTTTGTACTGCCGTTACCATGGTTACCAAATTTTGGGGTAAAACGTGACAACTTGAAAATACGAAGTTTACCTGCTTCTATCTCTGTTGATATTTGCCATAGAAAGGTCTGGTTTTCGGCGTTAGACAGCATCCGTCTAGTTCTTAGTCATTCAATCGCAAGTCTCGTCATATCTCGCACCGTTTCTCGTGAAACGAGAACACGTGACCATTCAAAGAAATGCCTATAATTCTGTCATTTTTTACGCCACAGACACATGGTCTGCAGCGCTGGATAGCGTCAGACTCTCGCAGTCACATTCAGGGGTCGCATTGTAAGTCTCGTCCAATCTCGCGCCGTGTTTCACCAAACCACGAAGTCACGTGCCGTCGCCGCAAGTGCCGGCAGGGTCCCTACGGTGGGCGGCCGGCGTGTGCAGCGGTGCGTGACGGCCTTTCCGGGCCCTGTCTATTATCATACATGTTGGAGGCACAGTCACAACTTTATTGCTTGCCGGAAATCTTCCATTTTCGCAAGCTGGTTGGTCAGTCGCGGATGTCTGTCTGTTTGTCTGTCATCTCTCTACAGGTCTCAATTTCGCACCAATCACTTTCAAACTTACACACTTTATAGATAATCAAAAATGCAAGAAGCCTATTGTTTTTGGTCAATATTGCTCCAAGGTCAATAGTCAAGGTCACGACAGGTATGTTAATGGTTTTTGCACTATAACTTCGCCATAAATAGGCTTATCCACTTCTGCAGTAGCTCATTTTTTTCGTCATCACCTGGCCTTTCTTTTGACATGTAGCTTACTTAAATTTGCTGTTACCATGGTTACGCAATTTTGGGGAGAAATCATGGAATTTCATGATATTTTTCAAATTTGCAGCAATCGTACTGATTCTGAGATATTTTATGTAACACAAGAATATCTCGAAATTGTTTTTTCAGATTTTGGAAATGGCCGCCAGGGGGCGTTGCAGATGAAAAAACATGAAAATTTGTTTTGGTGCTATACCTCCAGAACTATTAAACATTGGGCCATTTCCATCACAGCACCTTCAACTGGGGTCCATGGGCTTATTTTTGCGCATAGGTGCCAAAGTGCGCTATTGCCAGATTTCTCTATTTTTGGGGTAAAACTTTTGAATTTTGAAAATATGCAGTTTTCAGCTTCTAACTCTGTCAGTTTTTATGCTGGAGAGGTCAATTTTTTTGCATCTTGTAGCCCTTGGTGAGTTCCCGGTGATCCAATCAAAAATCTTGCAAAATCTCGCACCGTTTCTCGTCAAACGAGAGTCTTCAAGATTTCATTAAATATGACCTACAGGTTGCATTTTTTTAACAATGGCTTTGAAATTGATATATTTTGTGTTATTTATAAATATCTCAAAATCAGTTTTTCATTTTTTGGAAATAGCCACAAGGGGGCGTGGTACCTGAAACACTGTAACATATCATATTTCTGCAATATCTCAAAAAATATTAAACGTGACACCATTTTTTTTGTGGTATCTGAAACTAGGAACATTGTCTTATTCCTCCGCACATGTAGCTTTGTACTGCCGTTACCATGGTTACCAAATTTTGGGGTAAAACGTGACAACTTGAAAATACGAAGTTTACCTGCTTCTATCTCTGTTGATATTTGCCATAGAAAGGTCTGGTTTTCGGCGTTAGACAGCATCCGTCTAGTTCTTAGTCATTCAATCGCAAGTCTTGTCATATCTCGCACCGTTTCTCATTAAACGAGAACACGTGACCATTCAAAGAAATGCCTATAATTCTGTCATTTTTTACGCCACAGACACATGGTCTGCAGCGCCGGATAGCGTCGGACACTCGCAGTCACATTCAGGGGTCGCATTGTAAGTCTTGTCCAATCTCGAGCCGTGTTTCACCAAACCACGAAGACACATGCCGTCGCCACAAGTGCCGGCAGGGTCCCTACGGTGGGCGGCCGGCGTGTGCAGCGGTGCGTGACGGCCTTTCCGGGCCCTGTCTATTATCATACATGTTGGAGGCACAGTCACAACTTTATTGCTTGCCGGAAATCTTCCATTTTCGCAAGCTGGTTGGTCAGTCGCGGATGTCTGTCTGTTTGTCTGTCATCTCTCTACAGGTCTCAATTTCGCACCAATCACTTTCAAACTTACACACTTTATAGATAATCAAAAATGCAAGAAGCCTATTGTTTTTGGTCAATATTGCTCCAAGGTCAATGGTCAAGGTCACGACAGGTATGTTAATGGTTTTTGCACTATAACTTCGCCATAAATAGGCTTATCCACTTCTGCAGTAGCTCATTTTTTTCGTCATCACCTGGCCTTTCTTTTGACATGTAGCTTACTTAAATTTGCTGTTACATTGGTTACGCAATTTTGGGAAGAAATCATGGAATTTTGTGATATTTTTCAAATTTGCAGCAATCGTACCGATTCTGAGATATTTTATGTAACACAAGAATATCTCGAAATTGTTTTTTCAGATTTTGGAAATGGCCGCCAGGGGGCGTTGCAGATGAAAAAACATGAAAATTTGTTTTGGTGTTATACCTCAAGAACTATTAAACATTAGGCCATTTCCATCACAGCACCTTCAACTGGGGTCCATGGGCTTATTTTTGCGCATAGGTGCCAAAGTGCGCTATTGCCAGATTTCTCTATTTTTGGGGTAAAACTTTTGAATTTTGAAAATATGCAGTTTTCAGCTTCTAACTCTGTCAGTTTTTATGCTGGAGAGGTCAATTTTTATGCATCTTGTAGCCCTTGGTGAGTTCTCGGTGATCCAATCAAAAATCTTGCAACATCTCGCACCGTTTCTCGTCAAACGAGAGTCTTCAAGATTTCATTAAATATGACCTTGAGGTCACCATTTTTTTAACAATGACTTTGAAAATGACATATTTTGTGTTATTTATAAATATCTCGAAATCAATTTTTCATTTTTTGGAAATAGCCACCAGGGGGCGTGGTACATGAAACACTGTAACATATCATTTTTCTGCAATATCTCAAAAAATATTAAACGTGACACAATGTTTATTGTCTTATCTGAAACTAGGATCATTGGCTTATTCCTGCGTACATGTAGCTTTGTTGCTACTGTTACCATGGTTACCAAATTTTGGGGTAATACTTGACAATCTGAAAACATGATGTTTTTGGCTTTTATCTCTGTTAATATTTATGCTACAAGGGTCTAGTTTTTTGCATAAGGCAGCATTCCCTTGGTTCTAAGTCATTCAATTGCAAATCTCGTCAATTCTCGCTCGGTTTATCGTCAAACGAGAAATTACGAGATTTTAAATAAATATCTTTACCTCGGCTATTTTAATGCTACAAGGGTCTAGTTTTTTATTGTTCTAGGATTTTTTAGTAGATTAAAGTGACAAAAGTGAACATCTCGTAAAATCTCGCACCATTTGTCGTCAAACTAGAACAGAGGACCATTTAATCAAATGCCTATAATGCTGTCATTTTTTACACTACAGACATATAGTTTTCAGCATGTGACAGCGTCTGACACTCTCAGTCATATTATGTGATTATATAGCAATTCTCGTCAAATCTCGCCTCGTTTTTTATCAAATGATGAAGATACATCCAATTGCCGTGAACACAAGTGGCTTCAGGGTTGACCGGTAAGTGCCGGCAAGGCCATTACAGTTGCAAGTTGGCGTGCGCGGTCGTCCATGAATTTCACAAAGCAGCATTGAATAGAGGCCAAAGCCGTTAAATTTGAATTGAACACACCTGTTATTTTCATTGTGTCCCCTTGTGGTGCCACTTGTGTTGCAAGGAATCACTTGCAAATCTTTCAAACCAGGGACAGATCCCCTTTTTTGAAGTTGAGTGTGTCAAAATATGGGCGGATCCCTGGTTTAGCAGTTTGGGGGGGGGGGGGGGGGGGCAGTGGATTAATTTTAAACTATACATCAAATATTTATAATAAAAAATTTAATATTTCGAAACTTATTTTTTTCTTTTAGAAAATAGCCGCCAGATGGCGCTGCAGCAATCATTATTGTGCCATATCTCCAAAACTATACACACTGTCACAACATTGATTGCAAAATCTGATACTAGATTTAATGCGTTCATCCTCCTGGGGACTCTGTCATATTCTACAGGGGTTAAATTTAAATTATAAATCAAATATATATAATAAAAAATATCTGGGAACTAATTTTTTTTCTTTTAGAAAATAGCCGCCAGATGGCGCTGCCGCAATCATTATTGTGCCATATCTCGAAAACTATAGACAGTGTCACAACATTGATTGCAGCATCTGAAACAAGATTTAATGCGTTTATCCTCGTGGAGACTCTGTCATATTCTTCCATTACCATGGGGACCTAATATACGTTACAATTATAATCTTCTTTTTCTTATAATTCAAAATATGGAGTTTTATTCTAATAGACGGTTTTCCATTCTCCATGACAGGAGTACATGGCCATCACATGGAGTTTTTTCCCGTCTGTCTGTCTGTTTGTCTGTCTACTCATCTGCGACTTTTGAAAATCAGCATAACCACTCAAAATTGTGCTTCTGTTTCCGCCATAATTGGGGTAATTCATTTGCCCAGTTCCAAATGTAACCTGACTGTCTGCTGTATGTTTTCTCCTAGTGTGACTTTCTTATTTCCGCTTCCGGCAAGCGTTCGACCTCTGGTCGTCTAGTCTGTCTGTTTGTTTGTTTGTCATCACTCTCCTGGCCACAATTTTGCCACAATAACCTTGAAACTTACAGGGATGATGAAAAACATAATTTCTAGGTGCCCTATTGTTTTTGGTTAAAATAGGTCAAAGGTCAATGTCAAGGTGGTCAAATCTTCTCAAAACTTTTTTTCTTCATATCTTTGTGACTATTAGTCATATCTACTTCAACAATAGCTCATTTTAATTGTCATTCCAAGGCCTGTCATCTGGTATGTAGCTGACTCAAATTTGCCATAACCATGGTAACAAATTTTGGGGGAAAAGTCATGATATTCGAAAATAAGGGGTCTTATTTTTCTAACTTTGTCAGTTTTAAAGCTTGAGTGATTTAGTTTTTTGCATCATGTAGCATTCAACTAGTACTACAAGATTTTGTTACAAGTCTTGCAGTATCTCGTAAAATATCTTGTGAATAGAGATATTTCGAGATTTCATTTATCTTGCGCCAAAGGCCACAGTGTTGCAGGAATCTTTTTGAAACTGACATATCATTTTTTTAATATGGCTGCTAGGGGGTGCTGCACACAACCCTCACACACATGTCATTACATTGCCATATCTCTAAAACCCAAAGCCTCAATTACATAAAATATAGCTTATTTTTTCTCTCTGAGTCTTCTCCATATATTGATAATGTCATCTGGTCTCAATCTTGTGTCACTTTGTCAGTGTGTCCGTCTGTTTGTCAGTTGTCCTCAAATTCGCCTGCTTGCTCTTGCGTCTCACATATAGCATTCTACAGGCCACAATTTTTAAAGAAGCATTTGAAAACTGATGCATATTATGTTTTACAGAAATATCTCAAAAATTTTTTTCATTTTCCGGATATGGCCGCTAGGTGGCGCTGCACATGACCCTCACACACATATCATTATATTGACCATATCTCTAAAACCCAAATTCTCTATTACAGAAACTATGGCTTATTTTCTTTCCCTGAGTCTTCTTCATGACCTAGTAATGTCATCTGGTTTCAATCTTGTGTCACTTTGTCAGTGTGTCTGTCTGTTTGTCAGTTGTCCTAAAATCCGCCTACTTGCTGGTTCTTGCGTCTCATATATAGCATTCTACAGGCCACAGTTTTTTCAGGAATCCTTTTAAAACTGGTATATCTTATGTGTTACACTAATATCTCAAAACAGATTTTTCATTTACCAGATATAGCCACTAGGGGGCGCTGCACCTTCACCTCCCCAACATATCATGTTTTGGCCATATCTCCAAAATTATAAACCTTACCTACATAAACTGTCGCTAATTTTGCTCTTCTTTACCTTTGGCACTTTTGTCTGGTAATCTGTTATCACAGATGTGTCAGTATGTCTGTCTGTTCGTTTTTTGTGGTCAGCTTTGTCTGCTTCCTCGTTGTTTGGTCTGATATGTCATTTTACAGGCCACAACTTCTCAGCAAACGCTGAGGGTCATTCAAATAATAGAAAACCCACAATATGTTCTGTCTGTCCGTTTGTCTGTCATTTCAACTTCCGGCAAGCACTCGATCTCTGGTCCTCTAGTTTAATTGTTTCTTGTTCTAAGTGTTTAGTACTTGCATTGTTCATATACATGTTACACATGTTCTTGAAAAGTAATGGTCCAGCATTTAAGCATTATACCTGGTGTAATCTCATTGCACAGGTTCGCATTAGGCCTGTAGGCCTTGCTTTTATTTTTGAGACCATCCAAATAAAGCATCATCTGTTAACAGGGCACAAATCATCACTGTTTGACCTAGAATCTACTACCGTATTTTCTCAAATAATTCGGAAAGAAAAAAAATTACAATCTTGGAATCACGAAATAAAACTAAAAAATGAGTAAATTTATTTTGCTGATGCATGGACCATCGATGTCATTTCAAAATTGGGCCATAATGCCAGAAGTTTAAATATCTACCTTATATAAGACCAAGGTGCCAATTTTTGTCACGTTTGTTAGATTAAACCTGTTTCTGCAGTTCTTTTTTCCCTTCAGATAATCTTTAAATACGAGATTCTCCATGAAAACTTATGATTTTGTTGTTTTATAATGGTAAATTATATAGAAGGGTCTCACATATGGGCCGCTATACTTGACAGTCGACTTCCGATCAGCTGTAAAGGCCATATGGAGTAAATTTTATAACAGATTTTGCTTAAACTTTTAATCTTCAAGGTCAAAACATATGCAATTCTAGGCTTATTGTGACCCCAATAACTTTGTAAGTAGAGTTTTCTTCAAATTTGATACGCCAGTTTTTCTGCCAAAATGTCATCAGAGTTTGAAAAGCAGTGACCTTGACCTTCAAAGTCTAATCTGCTGAGATCTAGATTCATTGTTTTGAGATATTGCATATTTTACCCCTTATGTTTTGGGATGAACCATAGGGGGAGACATATATCTGTTTTGCACTGCAAAAACAGACCCATTCTAGTTTTGACTTTTTTTACACATTTAATGTCTGTTTTTGAGAACTTCAAATGAAGCAGTTGTCCATTAACAGGGCACAAATCATGAGTGTTGGACCTGGAATCTTCTAACTGATATCCTTAGAGTTCCATGAAAAATATCCTAGGAAAATTGAAATTAGGTCATGGTTAACTATGTTTTGTAAATTAGGGGAGAAAACATGAGCACCAAGTGAGTCAGGTTGGGCACAAATTGTATCCATTTGGCCTAAAATCCCCATACATGACTTTCACGGAGGTCCCTTAAAATCTCCTTGGAAACCTGATATTGGTTTCACTCTGACCCATTTTCTACAAACTGTGTGAAAGAACTTGATTTTAACACTAAATTAGTCAGGAGGGCATAAATGGAAGCAGCTGCATGTAGATTAAGGTCACTGTAACCTATATCTAAGGTCTATTGGCAAAATACATGATTTTGACTCTGGGAGTCCTTTTTGCCCATTTTTCAAGGCTCCTTGAATTCAGCTGAGCTTCATGGCCCATGGGCCATTTGTTAAAATTTTAACACATTTTTTCTCTCTATTTTTGAGATTTTCAAAGATGAGGTCGTCCATTAACAAGGCACAAATTGTAATCATTGGTCCTAGAATCTTCTAACTTGACATCCTTGGAGGTCTGTGAAAAATATCCTTGGAAACTTGAAATTAGGTCTCTGTTACCCATATTCTCTGAGCTATGGGGCTTATAAGCACCCCCCAGCATACTTAAAAATTTGATACCAAGCAGGACACAATTCATAACCATTGGACCAGAAATCTTCTAAATTAAAATCCAGGGAGGTCCATGAAAAGTCTCCTTGGAAACATGTAATTAGGTCTCTGTTACCGATATTTTCTGAGCTATGGGGCTTAGAAGCACCCCTCAGAATAATTGAAAATTTGATACCAAAGTAGGGCACAAATCATAACCATTGGGCTCAGAATCTTCTACCTTGATATCCTGAGGGTTCCTCAAAAGTTCTCCCCAGAAACCTGAAATTCGGTCACTGTGACCTTTATTCTCAGGGTATGTTTGAGCACCCCAGAAATAATGCAAAATACACACAAATTGCTGGATTCCACAGGAAAAGCTGGTTGGATTGTCATCAAATTTGTTGTGCTTATGGGTCTTGATGAACTTAAGCTAATATACATGAACAATGATGCCACCTACATTATTTTAATTTGTTGTCTGTGCAAGGACATATTGTCAACATTTAGTAAGCTGAGCGTCATGACCCATGGGTCACTTGTTTAATATTTTTATTCATCATAATATATCTACATATAGCACTGGTACATTGCAAAACATTTAAAAAGGCTCATTGGAACACAGAAAGTATCTTATGCAATACTGATCCACTACAAAAATTCTGTTAATATTCAAATAAGTCATTTTAAAATCTTAACCCCCCTTTGTTCCCATTTTTAAGGATGCTTGGACAACGATCCCATTGTTAAAGATGCTTGGACATGGGATGGAAAAGTATTCCTGAAAGATGATGTAACAGAAATAAAATATGGGGAAACATTCCAACAGTTACCTGATTCCAAATAAAATATATATTAGTTACATTCTGTCTGGCAGTCAAATGACCCGACAGTGATGTGTAATGTTGTAAGTCTTTCATATATATATATATGTTGTAAAGGTCTTGTGCTCTGTTCAGCTGAGTGAAATAGAACAAAACATACTTCATCTTTATAATCTTAAATACTTTTGACAGAATTGACTCCTTATAAGCAAAATGGCAAATAACATACAATTTAGGTCTTCTCTTTGAATGTGAGAGGCATATAAGAAGTTATAATAAGAGGAGGCAGATACTTACTTGGTTGGTGAAACACAGTGCATATTATGAAATAAGTTTTAGCTCAGCTGACTATAAGTCATCTGAGCTAAAGTCGTGGTCCATTGTCTGTCGTCCATCCATCCGTCTTTCTTTCCATCTGTAAGACTGACACGTTCTGATACAGTTACCTAAATCTAAAATTCGGCATACTGTTAGATGTCCCCAAGATTTCCTACCAAACTAAAAACTGGGTCACTCTGACTTCTTTCCTTTGAGAAATTAAGGAAAAACCTCAAATTTCAATTAAATACCATTTATCATACTTCAGGACTGCCTGATATCAAAACCACTTATCTGATTTTCTTAATATTGACCAGGAGTATTTTCCTATAGATTTTCTATATACATGCCAGAAATTAAGACTGTTAAGTGTAATTTTTATAAGTTGTGGCCTTGAACATACTGGACAAAAATATTTGCTTACTTAACATGAAAATTTTTGAAGCTAGAGACTTTTTTTCCAAGTATATAACTTTTTTCATTAAGATTCAATTGAATACCCAAAATTAGATCTGAATTTAGTTAATTTTTTAAGTTATTAACATAAAATGAAATCAGTACCTTAAATTTTGCCCAACTTTGAACATGGTTTGAACACTGTTGTTTTAATTTTTGCAACATGTAAACATACATATTTGATTTGTTAAAATATTAAATTTAGAAATAAAAGCTTGAAAACTAGGCAAGATATTGAAACTTTTTTCTTGAGGCTCTATTGTAGTTATTTGCTTTGTCCAGATGCAGGCAACTCACTCCTGGTCACTGGAAGTCAGCTATGCCAGGGTTCCTGATTTGTTATAGTCACTCGGGGAGATCCCCAGCTGTGACAGGTGTACAGTTATTCTCAAGTCACAGCCCCCCCTCGCCAACTTCCCCACCAAGTGTTATGCAGTAAATGTAATTGTGTTCACTATATTTCCTTAATTGTATTGAGGTTTCCACTCAAATATACAACACTTTCCTTGATGCCAATGTTTTGTGAATGTAGCATTTTTAAAGAAATCAATTTTCTTTTAAATGATTTTAACAAATTGAAATATAATAAAACCCATCAGTATGCATAAATTTATAAAATATGAAGCAAATTATGGATAAATAAAGGCACAATTTTATATTGTGAAATCTGAATCAAGTATTGTTCACAGATATTGATTGTTTTTCAAATACAAAGATAATTTTTTGTGGTAAAAAAAACAAATATACATTTGTATGCATGATGTGGTGTTATCTGATTGAGATTTAAGATGATGCAATTTAGAATTATGAATAAACTTTTATATTCAGATATATATATTATATTGGAAATGTTTAGAAAAATAAACTTAAAATAAAAGAAAAATGATGTAATAATAAAATGAGGATCTAGTACAAACATTTGCTTATTATTTACCTGCCTCAGCAGAATTGAAGACATGCTTTGTTTGCCCTGTATGTATATGCCCCCCCCCCCAACTGCCATTGATTTCTGTGCACTTGGACATTAATTGTTATTGCAAATGTGTAAAATTTATTGAATTGGATTAGAAAAAAATAAGATCTGATTGAAACATATTCTTTCCTCAGGAGAATGGAACATAAAGTTATCAGCTCTGTCTGTCCATCATCTCTCCATTATTATTAAATATATATTAATTATGAAGGATTTCCTATAAGCACTGTTGAAAAAACTTTCATATGCTGTATGTGTATGGATCAAAGCTATGAAACTCTGAAATTTGAAAGCATCATATATTCTGTTGTGTAATATTACAGCTGTTAAACTTTAATCCCATCATCCCCCCCCCCCAACACACAAAAAAACCACCACCAAGTCCTTGCATCTGTGGACTAGGGACTTAAGTTATATTTCAGCTGTATATAATCCATAAAATAAAAAATACATATATTTAATAATATATATATATTATAAAAAATAGGTCCAATTGAACAAATGTGTAAACTACTGAACTGTCAACAATTTATCAAAAAGCAAACCAATGATCATGGTAATAATATAGGTCTTATGGTCACAAACTGCACACATGCTTCAATTTAAACATTAGGAAAGGCATGGTTTGGTCACAAAATATTTTTTGCAACAATTCCTTACTCATCAATATAAACCACTCATGTCAACCAGCACATTATATCTCCATTTGATATTTTTTTAGAATTTTCCCTTAAGGTCAGCTTCAGCTGAGCACAGTGATCCATGGGTCCCTTGTTTACAAGAATGTTATTGCATAAAACAAGATGAAAGCAAATGGTCCAAACAGTGGCGTGGTAAAATGTATTCATCTCATAGGAGCACCAAGTCATGTGGAGTATCTATAAGAGTCAGACAATGTATTGAATTTAAAAAGATTAATAAGAGTATTGACAATAATGGAAGATACATTATTATTGAATGTAAACTTTAAGGTCTTCATTGAATACATGCTAATGTTTACCAACCAAATGATGAAGCACAGCAGGTTGCCATTTATCAAACATTGTTGGAAGAAATACTTAATAGGTCTAATAATATAAATATTGATCTTATTTGGGGTGGAGATTTTAATGTACATCTTATTAAACATAATGCTGATGGAGGCCAATGATGCTGACTGATCACTGTAACTCAGATTACTTACAGTCAGCCGAGCTAAAAAAGAAGTTTATTGCCATGATCATGTGTATTAGGAAAGAAAATACAGAATATTACAGGGGTAGATGACAAACAACTTTGTCGATTTTTCCAAGCCAGGCGGTAGGGCCTCCTCCTCTGAACCTGTTTATGCTGATAGTTTTTACTTTCATTTTTCTCAGGGATAACCATTTTCCACTCTTTGCATGTGTTTTCTGTTATTTCAGAAGTGCAAATCACATGTTCTTTACCATGATCTGAGGAACACTGAGGCTAACTGCATGTTCATGCTCTAAAATTTGAATAAAATATCTCCTTCAGATTCTGTGTTTGTGTTGTGTTTTTCTGTCATATGAAATAACTTTGTCTGCCATTCCATATCTCCCCTCTATAGAGGACAGCCCTGAGACTGGACAATCTGTCCATTTATAAAATGGGGTGTTCATCTGGCCCCGCAGTCATGTTGTTGCCAGATGTCTGAAATCCAGACATCCACAGTCTGGTAAATACCCCAAAGAATTATGAAATTAAATGATATTTACCTGGGTGAGTGGAAGTTTGATTGAGTTCTTCTGAACTGAAACAAAAAGATGTGGTGACTTGAGATAGCATGCAGCTGCTAGCCACAGGTCAGACTTCAAGGAATGTGCATTGTGGATACATGTTAAATGAAAATGGGTAGGACTGGGTTGGCACGTAACCACTTTGTATTTATCACAGCTCATAGAATCTCAATCAAACTTGCACTCACCAATTAAGGTGTCATTTAATTTTACAATTCTACCTCGCTCTAACTCCCACTCAGTGGTCACTTGAGATGTTCAGAGAAGTATCCATCTGTTATGCAAAACCTTGTCATGAAAACAAGACAAATTCACCTGAAAAACTATGACTACTACTAATTTAATGTCATGTACCTCAAGTATATAATAGAAAAGTTCTGTTCAAGAATTAAGCACATTATGACTGATAAAAATTTGCAGCAAATTCACCAAAATTATAAACTGGCTTTTCATAGGTTTTGCCAAACGTGATCATTACTCTAGCCAGCAGTCTTTAAAATGGTGTCAACTGGTACCTTGCCTTGCTTGGCAGCACTGGCCGATGCTGATCATGTGCTGAGTGGTCTCATATCCATGTTTACACTAGCCTGTATCAGTGTTTCTCTGATACATCTGGACAAAGTATCTTTAGAGGCCCCTCTGTGGTCTTTTCTGAATGTAATGAACTATCTCTTGTCTTCTCCTCTAACACCTTCAGTTCTCCTGTGCTCACAAGTTTGCATTATTATTGAAAGCAGGTATTTCTATTGTTTTAAATGTCTCCCAGGCTTTGATGTACGTTTTAAGAGGAACTCCTGTCCTAATAATGACACTATCTTCATTACATAGTAAACTCCTAATTATTATCTCATGCAAAATCTGCACATGCTGTGCCATGAATAAAGCTGACAAAGTTACACATGTCAGTGTTAAACTTTTCAAACTTGTGACACATATGTCACCAAGGTACTTAAGGACAGGTTTAGTATTTCATGTGACACTGTTTCTAGGTAAGCTGAGTCTCAGGTTAAAAACCACTCTCAGTGCAATCTCACCACTAACTGATGGGACCCAACTGGCATATTATTCATGAAAATAACAGTGCTGACCAGGCTGTATTGTTAGCACTGTAACTTTCCAGCCTTAAATAATGAATTTTAAAATTCAAGTACAGCCATCTGCCAAGTTAGCTATTGCAATTTGTAATGTTTCTCGGTGCTCCCACTCCAGCTACACACACATAATGACATACTGTGCATCTGCAGGAACATTTTCTCTCGAGGGAATCCTGATAAAAGCCAAGCCAAGAGCTTCATCTTGGGCTGTTGTTCTAGTGGTGGGTGTCTTGGGCAGTAAAACTGGACAGGCTACAAGAAGCTGTAGCAGCCTGCCAAACCATGCCTGTGTTGGCCACATTAGAGCAATGACTATAATTATAGTGCTCTCTTCACTTTCTCCTCTTCTGTTTTCTCCAGTGCATGCCCCCAGCAGGCTGAATTGAGGAAATATAAGCCCATGGTAAATTTAAAGCATCTATCCAGCACCAGGATCCATTTTTTAGGAAAAATACATACCCTTACAGAAAATTTTTATAAGTGCCACATCTGTGAAAGTTATATGGCACATATATGTGCCTTATAAGTCCCTTTTATTTCCCCTTATAACTCCCATATATTTCACATATATATGGCATATATGTGGATTTGTATGCAAATGAGGTAGGAGCCATATATGTTACATATTTGTCACTTATAAGGCTGTCCAATATATGTTCCTTATAACTGACATATAACTGACATATAAGTCGCAATAATTTGCCAAGATGTGCCTTATAAGGGACATATAACTGACATGTAAGTGCTATATATATATCCCTTTATTGGCCATATATGTACCATATAAGTGACATATAACCAATACATATGTCCAGTATATGCACCTTCTGTGCTGTTTGTCAAAAGCTCAGTCGTCTTTTTAGCACCTGTCACACCGGGAAAGTGAATGAAAAGCGAATCAATAGCTTAAATCCGTTTTTATATCCCTTTCCATGCAGCCATTGATTCGCTGACTTCACTTTTCATTCGCCAAATTGTCAAAATTAAAAGCAAAATTATTCTGACAGTATAATAATGTCTCTTTTGAGTCGCCCAACTTTCAGAAATAAAAAATTCGTTTTTAGTTAAAGTCAAAAAAGAAAACAGTATATTTTGCTGAATTTACATCTGCTCTCTAGATAAGGGTTTTTTAATGGGACAGGGCAGGAAATGGTTCACATTTCTGTTATGTCAATAGGCCTGTTGAACTTTTATTAATACAAGTAAATACTGTTGAACATCTCAATTACAAAACTGGTAGATAGAACGAAGTTATAGAGAGTATATATATTAACATTACAGATTAACAGACACTGTGGCCAAAAGATGCTCATAAGCTCAGCAAAGTTCCCCTGTCAAAACACAATTTTAACTTGTAAGCTGTCATGTGAATATCCCATATGCATAACTGTTAGCCACCAAATTTGCAGGTGTTCACTTTAAAAAATGGCATGCTCAAGCTGTTTGATTGACAAAAACAAAAATTTATAAATCATAACATTGTCCATATAATAAAAGCTTAATTTACATGTTATGTTTATATGAATATGCTTACCAGACATTTCTTGCAAGGGCTGGAGATGTCTAAGCTTTCCTTTTATTTTCAGCACCATTTCTTCATAATGGTTCTGTAAAATGTAAAGAAATTACAAATCATACAAACAAAGGTTGTTAAAAATCAATAATAATTAAAAAGAAACATGAAATTGTTCATACATGACTTTTAAGGAACACAAATGTACATTAAAAATGGTCAGTCTCACATGAAATTATATGATAAAAACAGTACAGTTATGATATATTGGTGGTCAGTGATGTCCTAAATGATGTCTGACATTTTAGGGTGAAGTGGCACTGCTACTTACTTAAAGTAATCATGGTGTACAATCTCTCTTTTGGTTTAACTGTAAATTGACTTCTATTTTATTTCTCAGTGGAAATCAAAATAGTACCAAATGAAAACATGTGATCCTTAATGAAACAGTTCCATTTCATCATGCTTTACCTTTTGTAAAACAAAGTTTTATCTAAGATGAAACCTTAAAGAGAAACAGTCAGAGGAACAAGCCCTTTAAACAAAAGGCTAATAACCTTTGTATATGAGTGTCCTGGACCTTCGGATGTCACATTCTGATTTAATTCATACAGCTGAATGGCTTTATGGATTGTTGTGAAACATAGTGTAATTTATGGGTCAATATATTTAAATAAGTGGTGTTTACTGCACAGAGAAATGAGTGCTCTTTCTTTTTGTCAATTCAAATGTTTACAGGTGAACACTTGGTCTGTGGGCCCTTGTTTTAACATAGGTTAACAGCCAGTCATTTTAAGCTGTGCTATAGTCATGGTCCTTTGTCAGTCGTCCTTCTGTCCAGCGAGCTGTCCGGCCAACCAGGGCACGTTTTGAAACCGTTGGACCTATGAAGCCAAAATTTTGCATACAGTTAGATGTCCCCTAATCCTTTTCTGTACAAAAAATTGGGTCACTAGGACTTCATTCCAAAAACTGCAGCTTTTATTAAAGTTTTTAAAGCGACCATGTCACACCTAGGCTATACTTAAACCCCTCTATATGTCCTCTTGTTTCCCCTTCAGGCGCCAAATATGCGTGCTTGAAGCAAGGCATACTCTGCAGCCAGCCAGCTCTTGGGTAGCTTCAGCTGGATCTAACTGTCCAACCCCCCTCCGAAAGAGCTGGATCTAACTGTCCAACCCCCCTCCAAAAGTAGTTGTTTTGGCTAACAACATAATAATAAACAACAATTTTTTTTTTTAATTTTATGAAAAATTAATTGAAAAGGAATTTTATAGTTAACGAGTAACAGGGAATTACATTGCAATTACTGAAGTTGTATGGATCTTCAATGGATGGCCATAAATGTATTCCAAATGACACCATGCAGCCACCATTTGGCATTTTTCATTTCAACCACAAAAAAATGTAAAACTAGAATACGGGTAGTCGACAAGCGACTACGTGTATCCGCCGAAATCAGAGTGGGATGGGTGAAGTGAGGCATGGATTGAGTAATAAGGGGAAATAGAGTGAGGTGTGTTGCATATTAGCATGGATGTCTGCAGCCAAAATGTGAATGTTGGTTGTGCCACCTACCACAAAATCCAGAAAGCTATCAAAGTTGTATACAAATGCAAAAGGTCAAACCACTGCTGATATGTGAGTGATTTAACCCCACGGCAGACAAACAGACGGACTCTGTGCAAAAATTGTTGCAGATGGGCCACCAGTTTTGCGTATGATAAAGAGCTATGTGAGATCTATACACATGCAAAATTTTGGCCCAATCGGCTAAATGGTTCCCGAGATATGAGCTTGGATGTCTGCAGCGTAAATGTGAATGAAGGTGGCGCCACCTGTCATAAAATCAAGAAAGCTTTCCAAAATGTATAAACCTGCAAAATTGTAGGCAGATAAGCCAAACCAGTGCAGAGATATGAGTGATTTTATCCCACAGCAGACAAACAGACGGACGCTGTGCAAAAATGGTTGCAGTGGCAGATAAGTCAAACCAGTGCAGAGATATATGAGTGATTTTATCCCACGGCAGACAAACAGACGGATGCTGTACAATGGTTGCAGTGGCGCCACCATTTTTTTTGTATGTTATAAAGCTATCCAAGGGCTACATTTGGGCATATTTTTTTCCGGATTGGTCAAACGGTTCCCGAGATATGTGGGTTAATGTGTCATAACAGACGCACAGACAGATGCAGAGCACAGAGGAAAGGTCAGAGGTCAAAACAAAATAGGGGCGCAGCAGTTCACAAGTGACCCGAACATAATCCCGGGTTTCGTAAAATTCCGTCCAGCGGTTCCGGAGGAGTTCTACGGACACCTACGCCGCGGCGGCGTCCGGCTTAAAACATAGTATCCGCAAAACACTGTTTTGGCGGATACAATAAATAATTAAATAAAATTGTTTACTATTAGGGATTATTTGAAGCAAATTAATAATAGACAAGGATGCAGTTGATTATTAGAGAACCTGTTAGTTATGCATTGGTGTGGCCACTTCCATCGTCCGTGGTCAGTACGTTAACCCATACTATCTCAAAAATGACAGGAGCTAGCATCATGAAATTACATGCAAAAAATTAGCCATATTAAAAAAATCTATTGGATTTTGATTATTTATTGGCTAAATGCATTTTCTTAGATTTTATAGAGAAAAAGCTGAATATTTTAAAGGAAAAATGCTGCTTGTCTGACAGTTCCATATGAGGGTAATGAGCTGCCTTGGCAGAGGTCTGCACCCTCTGACTGTTTTTCTAGTTCTTGTTTTGATTTCATGAAGAAAAAATTGGGGATTATTTATGCTTGCAGGACAGACTTAATAATTATATTGCCAAATACCTGTAGCATTTAGACTCATATTTTCAAGTGCAGCTATATGAATACTGATAACTCTTTTCTGTATGACATGATTTGATAAATTTCTCTCTTAGGCAAATTCAGCAGAGCGTCATGACCTATAAATCAGTTGTACTCTCCATTTTAAAATTATTGGTATTGCTGGTTCCTAAGATTTCATATATATTTAAGGATAAGTCCTAAGAAATGGATTAGTAAAATTAATTTATAAGTTAGTAAGCATTTACTATTTTTACAGTTGAGCTAAATAGCTGTGCTTCGATCCAGTTACTGAAAATTTATAAGGCCTCCAAAAATGTATGTGGCATCACCTATTGGATCAAATTATCATGTTTTACCAAGACGGGTGTTGGTGCAAAATTTGATGAATACCCAAAAAGACATAGCAGAGAAAAACAACGAAAAGTGTCTGAATTTTCATAAATTAGCCACAAATCATGAAAGCTTGTATGACACTTAAGCTTTTAAATCTGTTTAATTATCATTTTTTGATAAAGGACAAAAACTGCAAGAATTAAAATTTAAATGTACAAACACTTTTAAAGTTTCACCAACAGGGTACTGGGTGGGTTAATGCATGTAGAGGACAAGGTCAGCATATGCTAATATTAGTGGTGGGTCGATCATCGAGTTTTTCGAAAGTCAGTCAGTTTGCTGCAACTTTCAAGCGCTCGATTACCAAAGGCAACTATCGATTACATCATACTCATGATTGTTTTTACCAGAATGTCTTTATGTTTTAGGCAAAAATTATTCTTGATTACTATAATTATTTAAAATGAAACTCTGAATAGCATATCTTAGTGATAAAAGGAAAATATAAAAAAGGCAAAAACTTCTTTTCGTCAGGTAGAATTACAAAGACATGTGGGCTGGCTTAAGAGAGTACAGTTACAAAGATAATTGCACATTTCTTTATATTTGTCTGAATGGATTAATAATCGATCATCGATTGGTTTGCCCAAACCGATGATCGATTTTGTAAAAGGAACCAACTCCCACCACTAGCTAATATCACCATTTGAAAGTAAAGTAATAGTAATAATAATACTAGCCAAGTGATAATAGTAAAAGCGATAGTAATAGATGAAAAATGTTGTAATAGTAATACATAGATTAAGAAGTAATAGTTATAGTTATAGAACCTAGGGCTGTATCAATATATTGATATATCGATACGAATCGATAAACGACGTCGATACGATAACCGAAATGCGTTGCATGCTGTATCGGTCGTATCGATGTAAAATATTTTTTGCTAACGAATAGGGATATGACTCTTAAGTTTAAATATAACCTTGACCATTTATAAAGCTAAATGCACTGTATATTTGTTGCTTTGGCTTTTAAGACTTGATAAGAAATGTTTATACGCATGCACGTCAGTACTTCCATGATAAGCAGGTGCATGTAAGCGATAATAGGAAAATGATACTGACTTTCCTCTTTATTAATGAAATCGATATTCACATCACATATTGCTACTAGGAACAAAGTACATTCACATCTATATCCTATATATATGTGTGTGTGTCACACTTATTTACTTTAATGATACAGTGAAACCCTGGGTTGCAGGCGGAATCCCGCTTAACGGACACTTTTTGGGCGGACAGAGCGTTTTTACTACTTTAAGAACCCCATTAAGGCCCAGCCACACCGAACGCTGCGCTGCAAATAATGAAACAGTTGAGCATTTTTGTGGTGCAGCAAAGCGGAGAGTTGAACTTTTTTTCAGCTTTGTTTTGCAGGGCTGCACAGCACGGCGCAGCGCGGCGTTTAATGTGGACTAGCCCAGTGTATTAGCATGTACTCAACATTTTCTGCAGCGCAGCGAAGCGTTCGGTGTGGCCGGGCCTTTAGGGCGGACACCCCTGCTATTCAGGACAACAGCAGTTTGCCCGATGGAAAAAAAATCACCCCAGCTAACGGACATCAATGCGGCCGCCCCAATTGAAGTCGGCAGAAATGCTTTGAAATTGCAAATATGGTCTGCTTCTGGTACCCCTTATATCGCATAAATGTTCTCATGATTTAGGCATACTACCATGACTCTAAGACCGGAGTTAGTTTACTCAAGTTGCCTTATTTTTCAGCTGGAACATTCATTCATGTATCATTTTATCAATAGCAGTCCCCCTGAAAAATGACGGAATTAACGAAGTTTCTGTTGTGCCGAGCTTTCAGTGAAGCAACATATTTATTCTGAATTTGGGCCACATTATTCTATCATAGGCCCAGAAGCGAGGATAACAACGTATCTGTTACACACCCTGATGATAACAGTCACGAGTCATGACCTATCGCCTGGGGTGAGGGGTCAGGGATATCAACCAATCCCCGATCCTGTAATCTTGGGTCACGGAAATCAGTCCCAACTACCGATTATAAGGCGTATATGATATCATGCATTGATTAATCATATTTGCTTACGCTCACAAAAGAGATTTTCACAAAACTTGAATGAAATTAATTTATGTCATAAGCGATTCTTTTATTATCACAGAAAGAGTGAGTAATTGAGAAATTTTTCAGACCCAGTGCAGAAATGTATATTTCGAGACGAGTAAGTCCTGTTGATGTCAATCAATGTAAGAATATCATTTTAATAATAGGTAATGACAGTAATGTTCCAGTAAATTTAAAAAGCCTCATTAAAAAAATATAAATAAATAAAACAACATTAAATTTTATTTACATGAAACATATAATTAAGGTTAAATATCAAAGAAAAAATACCAGTTTTTTATGATTGATAGTCCCATACTTGGGTCTCCGTCATGTTGCCGCAGCCGGACCTCCTGGGCCCGACCCCCTCTGGGGCGGACACCTTGCTGCAATGGACAAATTGTCCAGTCCCGTGACTGTCCGCCTCAGAGGGGTTTCACTGTATATCATTTTATCTTTTTTTTTTTTTTTTATTTATGCAGCCAGTCATAGGTTACTTGAAACTCCCACGTTTCACATCAGACGTAAAATTACGTTACTGCCTGGGGACAAATTCTGTTCACACAAGAAATTGACTAACTACAAATTAAAGCCATAAGAATTATCACAAATAGCAAATACAATGCCCAAACTAAACCAATTTTTACATCATTAAAAATCCTTTCAATTAAAGACATTTCCAGACTAAATGTATAAAAATTTTACTATAATTACTGCCATGAAGCACAATAAAAATATTTACAAACATTTAACTTTTCAACAAGGACCATGACATACGAATATGACATAAAGATACCCTTGTTACAAATAAAACCAGACCTAAGATAGCAGACAGCTGTCCAAGAAACATAAGACCAAAAGTCATCAATGAAACCGACTAAATCATTATTGACAAAATCTTCACTCATAGTATTCAAGGTTTGATTTGCTACATCAAACAACATTTCATAAATTATTATAAAGACAAACGCCTTCAGATAAACTGCTACATCTGTAACAAAAATTAGTCTAAGCCATAAAAAATTTGTTTTAATGAATAACAAACTATAACTTCAGTAATTCAGGTTGTAAATCTTCAAAGTTTTTTTGTTTTTTTTTTACCAATTTTCTCATTAAATCATATTGTCTCAAATATTAAGAATGTATAACCATTTAACCTCCATATTTATGTACAATTTCTCTCTCTCCATGTTTCATGCACAGGGGGCTGTTGAGTAAGCGGATTAAAATGCTTAACAACAGTCTCCAGACATAATAAAAACAAAACTATTGACATACTTAATATATTTTGTATGGATGCTTTACTTTTATGTCGAATAAAATATTTCTCTCTCTCTCTCTCTCTCTCTCTCTCTCTCTCTCTCTCGCTTGCTCTCTCTCTCAGTGATGGATTCATATTCACAGAAATATACAAAACTAATTACATGACACAAAAAAATACAGCCTATGATCTTTCCTATCGAATGAAATAAAACTGTTTGTGCAAAAGGGGGGGGGGGGGTGCAAAGGGCTAAAAGAAGATCGAGATTTTGGTAGTTTTAATCAGATTTTGATAATTAAAATCAACTGGTCTGTTTATTTAATATCAAGCTTAAGCTACTCAACTTGGGTGCAGAGCATACGGAATATGTGGTATATTAAATGAAAAAAAATATATATATATATTTAAACATGAAACATAGGTTTATAAAAGAAATGATGTACAAAAAGAAATGAAGCGTATCGTCAATACGTATCGGTATCAAATTAACTGTATTGCAATACGTATTGTACCGGATGAGGCAAACCGATACCCAGCCCTAATAGAACCCCAGTAATAGGACCCACCCTGCTTCTATCATTGTATGAGATAAGTGGTAACAGTTGTAAATTTTCCTGTTTTGAGCTAGCCTGTGAGCTTATGCAATGGAGCAGAGTCGTCCGTCTGCCGTCAAATGTCCGCCATCCACTATCGTCCATAAGTTAACTCATGCTATCTCAGAAACCATAATCACCCTGTCTGTCTGTCTGTTAATCTGTCTGTCTGTCTGTCTATCCTTCATTCCACAAAAATTTGTTTCCAGATGATAAACATGACTTACACATGGCCAATCACTAAAGAAAGAACCTGTATGATTTTTAGGTCAGAGGTCAAGGGCACAAGACTCACTTATTTAAAAAAATTATGGCAGCATTATAAGCCAAGCTTTTCATCCCAAATTTTCCATATTGTACATTTAGCTGACTTGCCAGTATGGGGAGTGGCGCTGAAAAGAGTACTTGAGTCCGGGTAATACTTACCGAGTACTCGAGTCCAAAATTTGGACTCGAGTACTCATGTATGTACATGCATATCTGCATATTATTGCAAATTTACTTGCAGTCTGTAGGCCTATTTATTCCTTATGGTAACCTGGCATAGGGCTCTTAACATATGCTAGTCGACTTGTCCAATAAAAGAGGTTTTGACTCTTGTTATGACATATATCTATTCCTTCGTTGGGATAAAGTTAAGCCGTCAAAAAGTCAAAGTTATGCATATTTTGCATGGGTAAACGGATGTCTGTTTTATAATCTTTATAGTGTTACCATGGTAACTAGTACTCCAGTCCGAGTCAGGTAATGCCTATCGGGTACTCGGGTCCAAAAGTTTGTACCCGTTTCAGCCCTAATGGGGAGAGCATAAATGAGTTGGGGTCACAGTGTCAAAGGTCAAGATCAAAGGGGCAATCAGTTCACAAATTAGTTTCCAGGTGATAACTCCAGTTTAGTTTGACATATTGGTTTCAAACTTAATTTATATATGGCTCACCACTAAAGTAAGAGCACTATTGATTTTAGGGGGCCAAAGGTCAAGATCACAGGACCCATTTCTTTCAAAGGAATGTGTATGCATTTCAAGGCAAACTTTTCATCACAAACCTTCCATCTTCAATATATTACACCCCTGCTAATAGGGCAAGATTCTTTTCGATTTGGCATCATAGGGTCAAAGGTCAAGGTCTCAGGGCCCATCCATTAACAAATTAGTTTTTGGATGATAATTCTGCTTTGGCTAGACAGATTGGCTTCAAACTTGATTTATTAATGACCCACCACTTAAGTAATTACGTTTTGATATTCAGGGTCCAGAGGTCAAAGGTGAAGGACACAAGCCACATCTTTAAAATGATTGAAGATGCACTGTAAATCAATATTTCAGGTTACCTGGTCAGAGGTCAAGGTCACTGGACCCACTTTTTTTAAACAATTGTTACAGTTATGTAAATGCTGCAAATTCAAGGATAATCTCTCAGATATTTTAGTCACAAGGTCATTGGTTAAGATCACAGGACTGTCATTCTGAAAATTTTCTTTAAAAATATCCTTATAGACAAATACAGCTAAGGGCCAAGACCCCTGGGTCCCTAGTTAATTGTATAAGAATTGGTTGGGTTCATTGATTTTTTGTGGAGTCATAGAAAGCTTAAGTCGGTCTTTAGGCCAAAAGTAAGCCTATTTCATATTGAGGGCTGCAATGGTCCCCTTGAGCAAAACTGTTATTTCAATTTATGTATCATTGCACAAAAATCTTAGATGGCCTTTGTTCAAGCTTACTAAAATGATTTTTGGCATATTTCTTAGACCTTTAAATATGAAAGGACTGCATCTTTTTTAGCGAACCTGTGAGCTTATGCGATGGTTGGGCGTTGTGCCTCGTCTGTTGTGTGTCGTCTGTACGTTAACCATAGCTATCTCAAAAATGGCAGGAGCTAGCATCACCAAATTATTGGCAAATAATCAGTTATCCAAAAAACTATTTCGGATTTTGTTTATTTTTTTTCTCACCGCATTTTTAGCGAACCTGTGAGCTTATGCGATGGTGTGGCGTCGTCCGGCGTCTGTCGGCCGTCGGCCGTGGTCCGTCGTCTGTACGTTAACCCATACTATCTTGAAAACGGAAAGAGGTAGCATCACGAAATTTTATGCAAAAAATTAGTCATCTAAAAAACTATATCGGATTTTGCTTATTTTTTGGCTAACTTAGATTTTATAGGGAAAAAGCTAAAAAAGCTTTAAAAATCTTTTTCTCCAAAACTGTTCTGCCAAATTGTCCAATATTTCACAGAAATGATTCCTGGAATAATCTTTCTCAAGTTTGTTCGAATAGTTTAAGTTCGGTGATTTTTGGCCGAGTTACAGGAAGTTGAACTTAGTCATCTGTCCATAAAAGCATACTAAAATTACAATCTCAGAAAAGGCTGGAGCTATCATCACCAAATTTTATGCCAATGTTGTTCACATGAGACATATCTGAAATTGAGGTATTGGTGGCGCCAACTGCATCGACCTTCTTTGTACGGGGGTCATCAGTGCCCGTATCATACTGACGGCTACAAAAAACTTCTTCTCTGAAACCATATGGCCAAATAGTTTAATATTGCACAGAAATGATCCTAGGGTAGTGCTTTCTGAAATTTGTTCAAATGGTCTAAGTTCAGTGACTTTTGGCTGAGTTATGGCAAGCTGAATTTAGTCATATGCTGTAACAGCCCATTTTAGCTCAGTGGCTACAAAGATCTTTTCCTCAAAAACCACTGGGCCAAATTCTTAAATCTCACACATTAATTATCCTTTGATGTTGATAATTCAAGTTTGTTCAAATGGTTTTGGTTCAGTGATTTTTGGCTAAACTTAGCCATTTTGCTGTATTTTCCCATATGAGTTATAAACCTTTAAAATTTTTTTTGACTGACCCAACTGAGGCCAATTTGTTTAATATTTTACAAGAATAATCCCCTGAATAATTCTTATAATAATTGTCTTTTATGGTTCCAAAGAAGGAATTTTGGCTGAATTATAAAGGTTCAATTGAGTCATTTTACCATATAGGTTAGCTGTGTGAAGCAGATACACAGATACATCTAGATACATCTAGACTGGCACCAGTTTATCAGCATTTATTACATCATGCCTCTTGACATTTAGATTTCAGGTTATCTATGGTTAATATTGACAAGAATGTTTTTTAAAAGCTTTTAAAAAAATGTAGATTAATGATTTTTAGATA
The DNA here is from genome assembly GCA_026874595.1 of Sipunculus nudus. NCBI lineage: Eukaryota > Metazoa > Annelida > Sipuncula > Golfingiida > Sipunculidae > Sipunculus > Sipunculus nudus. The sequence continues at coordinate 67,550,001 of CM049306.1, forward strand.
TTTCTCATGCCAGGCAATGTTTACAATCACAGCTATACAGCTCTCTGTGGGTATATAAAGACGGCTGTACATGAATTATAAATAATTGGTATCCATAGTCAAATTAATTCAAGATTTTGCCATCAGTGAGATGTATCTGTATTACAATTTTGCATTCAATATGCATCTGTATTAATTTTTAGTGAACCTGTGAACTAATGCGATGGTGTGGTGGCGTTTGTCTTCTGTACGTTTACCAATACTATTTTGAAAATGATTGGAGCTAGCATCATGAAATTTAATGCAAAAAATTAGCCATCTGAAAATTTTCTTAAATTTTATAGAAAAAAAGCTAAAAAAAACCTTTTCCTCCGAAACACTCAAGCCAAATTGTTCAATATTTCTTTTATACCATCTCCCTCAATTTTGTACAGGAAGTTGAACTTAGTCATCTGTCCAAAAAAGCATACTAAAATGATAGTCTCAGAAACAGCCAGAGCTATCATCACCAAATTTTTTGCCAGTGTTGGTCACATGAGTCATATATGAAATTCAGGTATTGGTGGCACCACCTGAATTGACCTATTTTTGTACGGGGTTCATTAGTCATCTGTACATTAATCCATAATTTCTCAGGAATAGCAGGAGCTACCATTCCCAGATTTTATGCAATAATCTGTCACATATCAAATTTTGTGGGATTCAGCTTATTTTTTTGCTATCTGCATTTACTTAGATTTTATAAGGAAAAAGCTGACAATATTTTAAAAGTCGTCTTCTTGTAGACGGTCCAGCCAAATTGTTAAATATTTTACATAAATGATCCCAGAGGGAAGCCCTCTCAAGTTTGTTCAAATGGTTTGCATTTGATGAATTTTAGTAGAGTTACACAAATTAGAATAGTCATTCGGCCAAGTAAGCATACTGACATAGTACTCTCAGAAATGACAGAAGCTAGCATTACCAGGTATTGTGCAAATGTTGGTCACATGACTCATATTTGAAGTTATAAATTTAGTCGTGCCACCTACATTGACCTGTTTTTTATGGGCAAAAAAAAACCTCATAATTTTAGCCTCTTTCAGCTTAATGATGAAACTGTCAAGTTGAATTGTTCAATTTTTCAAAAGAATTATCCTAGGACATGGTTCTTTCAATCATATCAGAATATACTGAGTTTGTTGATTTTTGGTTGAGTTGTGAAAAGCTTAAGTTGGTCTTATGGCCATTATTATGTCTTTTTCAAACTGAGGACAGCAATAGTGTTCTTCTACAAAATTATTATTTCAATTATATCTTCTGTAACATTGCACAAAAATTATTCTTAGGTGGCCTTTGTTCAAGTTTACTAGAATGATTTTTTGCAGAACTGTTGGACCTTTAACAATGAAAGTACTGCATCTTTTATTATTCTAGATATTTTGATAAAAAGTTTATAAATATGTCAGCTTGAAAAATGCATTTTAGCCAAAGTCTTTCAGTATGTGTAAACAGATTTGCCAACAGGCTAAGATTGTGTCTGTATATTTAAATAGGTTAAGAAACTGCCAACTGTTTCAGTTTTTGGAACAGATCAAGAGTTCATTCAGTGCAGCCAGATTTAGGTCAAGAGTTCAGTCAGTGCAGCCAAGCACAAGGCTTGTGATCCCCTCATGGGTGATATGTGAACACCTCATGGGCACCATGTGATCACCTCATGGGTGTCATGCTTCTCAGGGCTGCATGTGGAGCCAGTCTATTTATAGCTTTGGCAGACTCCCAACTGTGTCAGATTAGGCAACAGGTCAAGAGTTCACTCAGTGCAGCCAGGTACAGGTCAAAAGTTCACCCAGTGTAGCCAGGTGCAGGTCATGAGTTCACTCGGTGCAGTAGCCTGAGCAAGCAAATTTGTCACAGTTCACTCGGGGCAACTGCCTTTCTCACCTAAGCTTGGTCAGCCCCATGCATCAGACTTAAGTTTGATGTATTGGCCTGATATTTTGACCTGTCTATGCGTCTTTGATGGGTTTCTCGTTCACAAGACAGGTGTCACCACCTACAATGACTTTTGCACACGTTTTTCTTAGGAGGGGTTTGATATATCAGTCTGAAATTAGGCATATTTATACCTATCGAATATCTTTGTCGTACACAAGACTGGTGGTGCCACCTACAATAATTTTTGCACTGTGTCCCTGCTTATTTCTCAGGAGGGGTTTGATATATCAGTCTGAACTTGGGCATATGTATATATCTCTGATAGCTTTGTTGTATACAAGACTGGTGGTGCCAGCTACAATCATTTTTAGCTCAGCTCACTGTAAGTCAACTGAGGTGTAGGAATGGCGCTTTGTCCGTCGTCCATACGGATATCTGGCCGTCTGTTAGCAGGGCACTAATCGTAACAGCTGGTCCTAGAAATTTCTGAGTGATAATCCAGGGAGGTCAATAAAAAATCTCCTTGGAAACCTGAAAGTAGGTCACTGCGACCTATATCCTTTGAGCTACGGGGCTTGAAAGTACCCCTCAGAATAGTAAGAAATTTGATACAAAACCTCCAATATCTTGATAATTAATGCATGGTTTGTCATGAATCTTGCCTTGAATATTGACCATGACTAGTTTTGTCAGTTCCTGAAACGTGGTGGCGCCACCTGTATTTTTCTATTTTAACAAATATTTTTCTAATTATTTACAAAAAATAAACTGGCTTCAAACTTGATTTAATAATGACCAACCACATAAGTAAATTCATTTTGATTACGAGGGTCCAGCGATCTAAGTTGAAGGTCACAGGAGCCACATCTTTAAAAAGATTGTGGATGCACTGTAAATCAAACTTTTCATCCTGAACTTCCCAACGTTCACACATGGCTTACTTGCCTAAAGTAAGGAAACCTGTAGAATTTGAAGTTATCTGGTCAGAGGTCAAGGTCACTTTTTAAAAGATTGTTACAATAATCCTAATGCTGCAAGTTCAAGGATATTAAGTTCTAAGATTTTTTGGTCACAAGGTCATTAGTTAAGGTCACAGGACTGTCATTCTGAAAAATTTCTTTAAAAATATCCTTATAGACAAATTCAGCTGAGCGTTGAGACCCATGGGTACCTAGTTGTGTTGTGTGCACCCATGCCAGAATTTCAGCAGTGATGTTTGTGTAATTGTTTCTTATTCAAAATTTTTTGTAAATATGTCAGTCTGCTGAGTGTCATGACCCATGGGTCACTTGTTTAATTACAAAATTAAAAAAAAACTTGTAAATTAAAAAAAAATGTGATAAAAACCATAAATGGAAAACGTGGATATGCTAATAAAAAAAAGGGTTTAATATAAACTTTTAAATGCATTATTCCCCTGAAAGTGAAATAAAGGTATCAGTCCATTCTGTCCACTTGCCTGCATGTCTATCTGTAAATTTTTCATATGCATCACAGTATCTCAAAAACTGTTTTTCTTCATGAAAGTCTTGTCCGAGTATTAGTTTTGCAGTTGAATATTTAGAAATTTACGATAACCAAGTTGGAGGGCCATTTCCACTTAGCTGCTCACATGCTTATATATAAGTCCCCAAAATCTCCTACCATGCTGAAAATTGGGTCAGTAGGACTTTGTTCCTTCGAGATATTAAGAAACTAGATGTGTCGGAACGACACGAATGCCCCCGCCTGGAGCAAATTGTTAAATTTTGTCAACTTTTTTAAGTTCAGGACCTGTCATATGGTTAAAAGTCAGTCAACGAGGGCAAAATGCAAACTCGATCTGTAACAGGTCATTATCATGCAAGACACCAAAAATCAGGCCTGTATCTGCAGCCATTGTGAAAAAAAGTCCATACATGTGCATTTTTCAAAAAATTTCTTTCTTTCATGAAATTTTCTATGTTCAGGATCTGTCATATGGTCAAAAATAGGTCAACTAGGACAAAACGCGAACTCGATCTGTAAGTGGTCATTATGCGCCCACAGACCAAACATTAGGCCAGTATCTGTAAGCATTGCATTGTGAAACTAGAAATTATTAGCAAAAGCTGATAATCAGTTATAAATTTAAATTGGAGAGGTATGTACCATATTTCATAACAATCCACCAGATGCTTCCTGAGAAATAAGCTCCTAATTTTTTTTCTATTCTAAGCTCGGTGACCTTGGAAAGTAGGTCAAGATCACCCATCTTTGAATTTGACCAAGATTTTGTAAATATGCAATAGCACTGAAGAAATGAAGTTCCTGTGTTGAAGTTCCTGTGTTGAATACCTTTGGAGATATCTGCACAAAAATCCAAAATTGAAAAATCCAATAAAAATTCATTAAAAAAACAGACATTGTAGGTGGTGCCACCAATATTGTACAGCACGTACAGACCATCATTCCCGTTGATCATAGTAAGTTTTGTGAAAATCCACACAATGCTTCCTGAGATATAAGCTTCTGAGTGTTTTTGTAAAATCAGCTCTAAAACAAAGAAAAAAAGGTCAAGGTCACCCATCTTCCAACTTGACCAAGATTTTGTTGATATACATCTTCACTGATGAAATAATATTCCAGCAGTGGATCCTTTTAAAGATATCCCGCTCAAAAGGCCACAATTGAAAAAGCTCTGTGACCTTGAAAAGTAGGTCAAGATCACCCATCTTTGAATTTGACCAAGATTTTGTAAATATGCAGCAGCACTGAAGAAATGAAGTTCCTGTGTTGAAGTTCCTGTGTTGAATCCCTTTGGAGATATCTGCACAAAAGGCCAAAATTAAAAAATCCAATAAAAATTCATTAAAAAATCTGAAATTGCAGGTGGCACCACCAAAATTGTGCAGCACGTACATACCATCAGTCCCCATAGTAAGTTTTGTGAAAATCCACAGAATGGTTCCTGAGATATAAGCTTCTGAGTGTTTTTCTATAATCAGCTCTAAAATGTAGAAAAATGGGTCAAGGTCACCCATTTTCAAACTTGACTGAGATTTTATCGATATACATCTTCACTGATGAAATGAAATTCCAACGGTGAATCCTTTTAGAGATATCCCACTCACAAGGTAAAAGTTAATGGACGCCGGACAGACACCAGACAGACAGACAGACAGCACACAGACAGCTTGGGTGACGACAATAGCCCATCAGCCTATGAGCTGAGGGTTAAAAAAAGCTGTAAATGTACATTTCTCATGAAAATTTCTATTTTAATGAAATTTTCTATGTTTATAGGAGCCGTAAAATGGTCAAAAGTGGGTCAACTGGGACGAAATGCGAATTTGATCTGTAACTGGTCATTATCTGGCCACACATAAAAAATTCACGGCAGTATGTGCAGGCATTGTGAAAAAAAAGTCCGTACATGTACACTTGTCATGAAAATTTATATTTTTCATGAAATTTTCTATGTTAGGGCACCGTCATACAGTAAAAAGTAGGTCAACTTGGACAAAATGTTAACTCAATCTGTAACTGGTCATTAACTGCCCACACACCTGAAAATCAGGCCCGCATTTGCAGGCATTGTGAAAAAAAGTCCGTACATGTGCATTTTTCATGAAAATTTCCATTTTTCATGAAATTTTCTATGCTCAGGAGCCGTAAAACGGTCAAAAGTAGGTAATTAGGGACGAAACACAAACTCGATCTGTAACTGGTCATTATCTTCCTACACACATAAAATCAGGCCAATATCTGCAGGCATTGAGAAAAAAGTCCGTACATGTGTATTTGTCATGAAAATTTCCATTTTTCATGAAATTTTCTATGTTTAGGAGCTGTAAAACAGTCAAAAATAGGTTATCCGGGACGAAACACGAACTCTATCTGTAACTGGTCATTATCTGCCCACACACCAAATATCTGCAGTATTATATAATTTATAATAGTTATGGCCCAAACATAATGGACTTTGTAAAAAATCAGGATAGATATTTGGTGACTTAAGAGAAAGAGTGTTAAAGCTAGGGACTTTTTTTCAGGAATACAACTTTAATTAATCAAAATTTAATTTTATACCAAAAATTAGATCAAAATCAGTTTTTTAAATATTGGCAAAAATATATAATTGGTACCATAAATTTTGCCCAAGTTTGACCATGGCATGTTTCTTTCTTGTAAGAACATTTGATTTACTTTTCACAGTCGGTATATATATATTTAATCTGTTAAATTCTGAAATTTGAAAGTAAAAGCTTAAAAATTATTCTAGTTATTGAAGTTTTTCGGAGGCTCTGATGTATTTACATTTTGGAACCTCCAGACCAGCCATTTCTGGTCCCTACAGTCTTGGTAAACATATTAGTGATGCAACACTGCTTTTATAAATGTAGAATCACATGTGATAACCCTGCCCTCCCTCCCCCCAACCAGATATGTTGCATTACTTACATTCTTTAACTGATTGCTGTTTCCGATCCAATGTATACAACTTTTCCAATCCTGAATCAAGTGTTAATTTCAGATATTTATTATTTTGCAGATTTAAAAAACATATTTTTAGAAAAAATAAATACATCTGTGTTTCTGTTAAAAATCTATTTTCATACTTCAGGACTTCCTAATATCAAAACCACTTATCTGGTTTCCTTCATATTTACCATAAATATTCCTCTATATAATTCCTATGTACATGCCAGAAATTATGTCTGTATTGTATAATTTGAAAAAAGGTATTGGCCCAAACATAATGGACTTTGTAAAAAAATCAGGGAAGATATTTGGTTACTTGAGACCAAAAATGTTAAACCTAGGGACTTTTTTCAGTAATACAACTTAAGTCAATTAAAATTTAATTGTATACCAAAAATTAGATCAAAATCTGTTAATTTTTTAAATATTAGCAAAAATATAAATTTGGTACCTTAAATTTGACCATGACATGTTTCTTTCTTGTAAGAACATTTGATTTACTATTCACAGTCGGTATATATATAGATTTATTCTGTTAAATTCTGAAATTTGAAAGTAAAAGCTTAAAAATTATTCTAGTTATTTTAAACTTTTTTTAAAGATTTTAAACTTTACACGATTGCTTCAAATACGTCACTACAAATTAAACCTGATTTGCTATCCTTTCATATACATTTGTGATCAAAGTTACAGGACAAGTAATGTTCTTTATTATTAAATACAATTACGTGTGCTGTAATTTGAGATTTTACTTACGCATGTTTCTTATAAATATGACTAATCAATAAATATATATTTTTATAAAGTCCATCATATTTCTGGTAGAATAAGCTAGTTCTAATTATGATGAAACCGTGTTTGTAGTGATGAGGTAGCCCGGCGGCCGAAATGGTGTCCCGCCGCCCAAGTTGCGGCTGATATGGTTGACTGACCAGAGTCAGGGCCCAGCAGAGGCATCGTTGGGGTTGAGGCCGAAATGGTTGCCTGGTGGCCGATATGGTCGATATGAGGCCGGCGGCGGCCGAAATCGACCATATTCACCCTGACCTCCCCCCCCCCCCCCCCCACCCAACCAGATATGTTGCATTAGTTACATTCTTTAATTGCATTGCTGTTTCCAATCCAATGTATACAACTTTTCCTGAATCAAGTGTTATTTTCAGATATTTAGTATTTTGCAAATTTCAAAAATATATTTTAAGAAAAAATAAATACATCTGTGTATATAATGTGATGTTGCCTGAGCAGATTAACTATAGAACTAACTCAGATAATGCGTCAGAAAGACGATACATATTTTGCAGAAATACTACACCCCTTGAAAGAAGGGAATCAGACACAAGCAGACACTCCTACTCTGAAATCGAGGATAAACAGCACTGACAATTCATATCCCACTGATGCACCATATCACTTCATAAACAATGCTGATGTAGACCAACACAATGTTCTAGTGTATCTTCAGTCAAACACTGACAAAGTCATAATTACTGCAGTGGACCCAGTTCATGCAGATCTGACTGGCAACATCAAACAAGAAGTCATTTCAAGAATCCCTGAGTCCGTTACACAAGTTACAAGCAGCTACAGGACTCCCTTATGATATTGCCTGTAATGTTTCTATTCAAGATGGAATAACCAATAGGTGTTCATGTGTACTAAAAAAATTCAGTATCTACAAAATAACCCTACACCAGCAATTCTATGGGTTCAGTTTCCTTACTGCAACATTAGTATTGAAACAAGAAGAAAATATCATTTCTCCTATACACCTGATATTGATAAAACATGGACCCCGGTATTTGCTATTAAAGGGACAATTTACACAGGAAGGAAACATATATGTGTTACTCGTTCAAAGTTCCCTCTAAAATAGGAGCTGCAAAAACAATATTGAAAGCACATTGGATCAGGTGGTAATAGATATGACAAGCAGAAGGAAACTTATGCATAGTCACTATGTAGCATTTAGCAGAGCAAGACAGATGAATGGCCTATACATACTTAATTTAGTTGAACATAAAATTGCTACTTATCCTCAGGTCAAAAATGAAATGAACTGATTACGCAATGACATGCCTCTGAAAGTGAATTTCAAACAACCATCTGTTGAATCAAATGAATTATTACAGGTTATCTACCATAACACGTGGTCCCTACATTTGCATCATCAGGAAGTAAAATCTGATTGCAATATTCTTAACGCCCAAATCATTGCTTTTTCAGAGTCACGCCTTTGCTCTAGAGACCAAAATTAAATGTATGAAATACCTCATTACAACCTTATCAGAGATGATCAAATAGCTGTCAGAGGAACAACAAACAAAAGACCACCTCATGGTTGAGCCATTTATATACATGAACAGCTGAGTCCCCATGTAACCCTTCACCACCACACAACACCAGATTTTGAGTCATCTCTTCTCTATACTCACACTCAGACTCAGTCACTTCAGATTGTTTCCCTCTATAGGACACTCGCATGTCCCATCAGTAACTTCTTCTCTGAACTCCAAGTTTTAGTCTCTCAAGTTGACCTCAACCTACCTATTGTGATCATGGGCGACTTCATATTGACATTTCTAATATAATATATAACACCAAATTAACACAATTATGTCAACTCTTTGAATGTCAACAACTAGTCAGAGAACCAACCAATGACCATGGAAATACCATTGATCTTGTCTTTACTAACTGTTTAAATGCTTCAGTTTCAACATTAGAAAACACATTGTCAGATCACAAGATATTATTAGCAACAATCCCCCATTCTTCAATTCAGATCAAACATGGCAACTTCTCATAGCTTAATCTACCATTTCTTCTCTATAGATACTTTTTGAGACATTCTGTTTCCTCTCCCATTCAGCAACAACTGTTTCCCAAAAAGCATATCAGTTTTCTACTTTTCCTTAATTTTTTTGATTTATTAAATGTGTATTTTTATATTTGCAAGTCTCCACTTCCTTCCTCTGCAATTTATAACATCTGGTCATTCCCAATGCAATATTTTAGACACACCTTCTTGTACATATTTGAAATACTGATACTTCTGTATTTCTATTCCCCTCAACTACATACCGGTAATTAATACAAAAAATTACATCTGTCAAAATGAAATCTTACAGACCTACATACAACAATGGTGATACAGTTATATCTGTCACATTCAGCTGAGCGCCGTGACCCATGGGTCACTTGTTTACCTTCAAGGTCAACTTCAGCTGAGCACAGTGACCCATGGGTCCCTTGTTTACCTTTATATAGATATGATGCAAAGGCTTGGTCAGCTCCTGGGAGGAGGCGGTCTCCAGACAGACAGCCAGCCACTGATCAGCCTGATCCAGGTCATATGTTACTTCATGAAAGCAGCCAGACCTCTGCTGAAACATCCACTAGTGAGAAAGAGGGATCTCTGACTGGTGATGATGATGAACGGCGAGGTCGACCAAAGAAGCCAATTAATGAGGTCAACTTTGGTGAGGCAGCCAAGAGGACTAGACGTCCAATAGAGTATGTGGATTTTGGTGAGGCCGCTCGAAGAGCAGCAGTTGGAAGAATGGGACCAAACTCCCCGGTGAAGTGAGTACACACTCTACATTTAATAATAATAATATTTATTCATTTCATACCGCACCAATATCCAGCACTCAGTGCTGTTAGTGGTGCCATTAGAGATGAAGATAAGACATATAATAATAAAGAGTGACCCATGGGTCATGATGCTCCGCTGACTGGGAAGAGATTCGCAAAAGGAAATTTTATCATCAGAATGGTAGTATATTCCCATTCAGCTGAAGCATCAAACAGATTAACCAACAGGCCAAGATTTAGTCTGTATTTATATATCTCAAAAATTGAGAAAAAATGTGTAAACTTTAAAAACTAGAATAAGGGTAGCCGACAAGTGACTACATGTATCCGCCAAAATCAGAGTGGAATGGGTGAAGTGAGGCATGGACAAGGGGAAACAGAGTGAGGTATGTTGCATATTAGCATGGGTGTCTGCAGCCTTAATGTGTATGTAGGTTGTGCAACCTACCACAAATCCAGAAAGCTGTCCAAGTTGTATACATATGCAAAATGGGCAGAAAAGTCAAACCACTTCATGTATATAAGTGATTTAGCCCACGGCAGACAAACAGACAGACGCTTTGCAAAAATGGTTGCAGGTGGCCCCTCCAGTTTTGTGTATGATAAAGACCTGTGTGAGATCTAAACACATGCACAATTTTGGCCTAATCGGTCAAATGGTTCCTGAGATATGAGCTTGGATGTGTGCAGAGTTAACTAGAATGTAGGTGGCGCCACCTGTCATAAAATCAAGAAAACTGTCCAGGATGTATAAACCTGCAAAATTTTATGCAGTTATGTCAAACCACTACAGAGAAATGAGTGATTTTAGGCCACGGCAGACAAACATACAGACGCTGTGCAAAATGTGCAAAAATGGTTGCATGTGGCCCCTCCAGTTTTGCGTATGATAAAGAGCTATGTGAGACCTATACACGTGCAAAATTTGGCCCAATCAGTCAAACGGTTCCAGAGATATGAGCTTGGATGTCATCAGCGTGAACGTGAATGCCACCTGTCATAAAATCAAGAAAGCTATCCTGGATGTATACGCATGCTGAATTTCAGGTGAATTAGTCAATTAACTGCAGAGATATGAGTGATGTTAACCTAAGGCAGATGAACAGATGGACACTGTGCAAACATGGTTACAGGTGGCACCACCATTTTTAGCTCAGCTGACTATAAGTCATCTGAGCTATAGTCGTGGTCCATTGTCTGTTGTCCGTCCGTCTGTCCGGATGTCTGTCCGTAAGACTGGCACGTTTTGACACCGTTGGACCTACGAATCTGAAATTCGGCATACAGTTAGATGTCCCCAAAATCTCCTACCATGCTGAAAATTGGGTCAATAGGACTTTGTTCCTTCAAGATATTAAGGAAAAACCTCAATTTTTTATTAGAAATCTATTTTCACACTTCAGGACTGCTTAATATCAAAACCACCCATCTGGTTTTCTTTATATTTACCATAAATATTCCTCTATATAGTTCCTATGTACATGCCAGATATTAAGTCAGTATTATAGAATTTAAAAAAGTTATGGGCCCAAACATAATGGACTTTGTAAAAAAATCAGGAAGATATTTGGTCACTTAAGACCAAAAGTGTTAAAGGTAGGGACTTTTTTCCAGTAATACAACTTTATTTAATCAAAATTTAATTGTATACCAAAAATTAGATCAAAATCTGTTAATTTTTTTTAAATATTTGCAAAAATATAAAATTGGTACCTTAAATTTTGCCCAACTTTGGCCATGGCACGTTTTTTTCCTGTAAGTACTGTGGATTTAATTTTCACAGCATGTATACATAAGGATTTAATCTGTTAAAATCTGAAATTTGAAAATAAAAGCTGCAAAATTAGGCTAGTTATTGAATTTTTTTTTAGGCTCTTATTGTATTCCCTTACATTGTCAAGCAGTCCACTTTGATGAATGTAGGTCATTCAGTGCACATCTCTGTGCTCCCCAGGCTGTTGGCATAATTTTAGATGTCCCCAAAATCTCCTACCATACCGACAATTGGGTCATTAGGACTTCGTTCCTTCGAGATATTAAGGGAAAAAAACTCCGTTTTCCATAAAAAAAGCCATTGTTACACTTCAAGGCTGCCTAATATCAAAACCACTGATCTGTTTTTGATTGTATTTAGTATTCACATTCTTTCATACATTTTCTATGAACATACCAAAAATTAGGTCAGTATTGGGTATTATTTTGAAGTAATGGGCCAAAACATATTGCAATTTTTTAAAAAATCAGGAAATATATTTACTCCCCTAACATGAGAATTGCTGAACCTAGAGACTTTTTTTCAGGAATATAACTTTATTTAATCAAGATTCAATTGTTTACCCAAAATCAGATCTGAATTTTGCAAATATTTCAAGTTATTAGCATATATAAAAATCAATACCTTAAATTTTGTCCAACTTTGGCACTGTTGATTTAATTTTCACAGCGTATATACATAAGGATTTAATCTTTTAAAATCTGAAATTTTAAAGAAATTGATTGGAAAGAATAGCTTTTAGTCATGTTTTCATACACCATGTCAAGTGTTGTTTACATCTAGCCCACCTAGTAGTACAGCCTTCACTTGCATTATGTAACCCACCCCAGGCAGCTTGCCTTGGGTCAGCTTGGCCACTACCAGCAGGCTTCCCCTCTGCCCTGCATTCCCTCCCCCCCCCCCCCCCAGATGGTGCATAAACTAGATGAATGTTATTATTTTCTGTATTTGATTCATTTTTATTCTAGGCTATGCTACATTTTAGATTTTGTATTGTACCACCAGGGTTACAATGATTAAAGTGTACATTTAATTGTGTCCACAAAGTGGTGTATTGCTATGAAAGTGTGGATGTTCATGAGATGAAGTAATTCCTTACTTCAGAAGAGTAAAAACTTCACCAGGTTTGAAATTGACTATTAATTCCAGTAATAAATTAAAACTGGGATAGTAATTAGCACAATGATATTGTTTGTCCCTCATTCAACCAACAGTGTGTATACTTTATTTGAAAAGATGTTTTATTTTATCAAATTTACTGATTCTTTTATTTTATTTTGGTAAATAAAATTAAGCATGTACTGAAACTCCAATGTGCAAAACTTTTTAATAGTGATTCAAGGAATATTCTTGTAGATGCCATGTTGAGGCATTATTTTCTTTTAAATTCAGTTTAAACATTTATGATTTAAAAATAATAAAATATATGTGTATGCATAATATGACCCAATATGAGCTACACTCTGGATATATGATGATTGCAACTTTTGCAACAATTCTAATATTTTAACTTATAGTTTCAGTTTTTTTACTCTGTATATATAATGATTGCAACTTTTGCAACAATTCTAATATTTTAACTTATATTTTCAGTTTTTTTTATTAAAAAAATATAAAACCTGTAAATAAAAAAATTATTCAGATAAAAACTTCTAAATGGAAAAAGTGGATATGCTTAAAAAAATAGGATTATATATAAACTTAAATGCATTATTCCCTTGAAAGTGAAATAAAGGTATTAGTCCATTCTGTCCACTTGTATGTCAGCTGTAAAATAAATGCAATCCTTTTATATTTATATTAATGTTTTAAGAGAATGCACTCAGTCCAATAACTGTTTTGTATGCATGCCATGTCATAAATAAAATGCGCTCCGTCAACATTTTTTGTTAAGAACTAGATGTCGTATACAACGAAAAGCATGCATGATAATATTAGGCCTATATATATATATATATATATATATATATGTGTGAGCTCCTTTCATACACACATGCACACACACACACACACATATTTATGTATGTTAAGTGAGAATTAACGCAATAACTGAATTCCTGATAAAAGTCTGTTATGAAAAAGCCCCTCAAATTTATAGAGTTGAGATATATACAATAATATACGGATAATATATACGGATAAAATGTTCATGGTTTTCTTGTAACGTTTATGTTAAACGTTGTTGGTTATAAGTAAAGATTTAAACAGGCCTTTTCATATTATAAAATAAATACTCCCCGTTCACAGTTACGTTAAAAAACCAGCTCGTTCCTCTGTGACAATCGATATGCATCTTGTTTATAATCGTATTGATTTCTTAAAATGAGTGCGCTCCTGTAACACGATGCTGTCTGAGTTTTTACCTCACTGCGCAGATGTAGGCATGCACAAGACAGCACATGCACATGAGACATAAATATCTCTACCGAAAATAAATTTAATTTTAGGTGAATTCTCTTTAGCTTTTCAAAAGTATATAGTTTTCAGATAAACAACATTTTATATTGGACAATGGACTGACCCAGCGGAGTTAGACACAGGCTGGGCCCCGGGCCAGTACATCTGCATGTAATGGTTAAAAAAAAATGACATTTGCAGAATGTGTATAGTGGTGCAATGCAATGTTTGTGTTCCTTGGCAAACGTTTAGTCTAAGCCATATATATATATATATATATATATATATATATATATATATATATATATATATATATATATATATATATTTCGCATTAATAGCAAGTACATTTTTTGTACATAATTTTGTGTTAATTTTGGATGTAACAATAAGCAGTTTTTGGCTATTTTGATCACACAAATAAGTAAAATCTCAATACAAAACGCCTAAAATAAGATCGTTTATATACATTACAGTGCTTGATTGGGCAAACACATCTTGTCCACCATATTTTTTTATTTCCCGGCCTGCATATGCAAGCGTGTTTGTGAAAATCGTAAAAGGCTGTATATATGGTTATGGCTTCCATAAAAAAAATTATTGAGAAATTTAATTGATTGTACAATAGGCTTTTCATGAATTCTTTTCTTGTCTAATGTCATGTTTTAATATGTATTCGGGATAAATCCTTTATTATATGTTTATATCTTGCCTGGGGGAGGGGGACGGAAGGAAAAAATCACAAAGTGAGCGCGAGAGAGAAATATTACAAACAAAATGTAGAAATAGAGTGGCGGATCCAGAAATATGAGAAAAAAGGGGTGCTAATATGGGTTAGCGGTAAGTGGGTATATTAAGAATTAATAAGTTCTTTTGTTCTTTTTTTTAACAATTTTCTGTCATATATATATATATATATATATATATATATATATATATATATATATATATATAAGGTTTATTACTGGTATACATGGTGAGGGTCTTCCTCCCATATTGAAAAAAAATTATAAACTGTTTCCTCGAAGTTATGACCCGGCAGAGAGTTATAACGGAAAGACTAGATCCGTTGGTAAAGAAATTTTGGGTGCTGTCTTAATTATTGAGCATATCACGTACAGATATGCACATTATGAATTAGAAAGTAACAAACTGTGGTTTATTTTATAATTTAATAGCTAGGGAATAAAATAATCTGGAAAAAAAAATGAAAATTAATTACAAATATCTGGGAAAAATTAAGTAAAAAGAGAGATGTTTCAGCTCAAGGGGAGGGGGGGGCACCCCTCTTGATCCACCACTGTCATACAATATGATAAAATTGACCACATCTGTATGAGGGAAAGCAGCAAGCCTAATAGACCTTTATGGCATCGATTTCTAGGTATTTTCCTAAAGATAATGAACAGATCCAGTCATTTCTATCATTAGGTTTTTCCTTTTGGCAATAAAGAGGTCGTGAATGCTGGAAACCATCTCAAGGTCTTAGGGTCCGGCCCGATTGCAGTGAATGCAGACATACAGCAGGCTTTCATATGCATGGAGAGTGCGATTCCGTCCCACAGTGCACCGCGGTAGGTCTTCCATATTGTAAACAGGTCATGACTGCCTGTCTTAGAGGATCCGTGAGGAAAAAGAATCAAAATATTATATTTTTGAAGTAGGAAAGTACAATCAAACATGTAGACGGTTAGTAACGGTTCTCTAGATAAGCCAGGTGCAGTTTTTGTAAGCGATTAGGCCTGTCATCTCAGTGGAGGACCCCAAACCCATCGTTACATATTTTGTAACGATGGTGCTCCTAGGATTTGGAAGATGTGCCATGGACCCTACGTGTCTGTCCATCAGGTCTAACATAGGACACAAGGGTCCAGAGATGGACTACACAATAATGTACCTTGTCAAGACTAAAGAGATATTGTGTCATACAGTCACAAATTCATAAATCACTTCATCAGCATAGTTAATCATAACATCATATCTGTCAAATTGAAAGCTTGCAGACTACCATACACTTTAGATCCTTCAACAAATAGCCTTATCATCATTCTATTACTGCTTATTACTGCTGTCATTGCATTCATATTTGCTCAAATATATCACAATTTTCAACCCCTCCTAAATAAATAAAAAATAAACCACTGTATTTTACTCTATCAATCCACCAGTCAGGTAATTTCATTTATCATTTACTCACATATTACATTACATTCCTTTATAATAGCCCAACATGTCCATGATATTCAGAAGCTTTATCGACTCGATATAGTATCACAGTGGAGAAACATTTATAGTCCAATGACAATCAGCTGAGCGTCCTGACCCATGGGTCCCTTGTTTGTGTATGTTATAGAGCTATCCAAGGGCTACATTTGTATAAATTTTATTTCCTGATCGGTCAAACGGTTCCCGAGATATGAGCTTGGATGTCATCAGCGTGAACGTGAATGTAGGTGGCGCCACCTGTCATTAAATCAAGAAAGCTATCCAGGATGTATACGCATGACAAATTTCAAGTGAATTAGTCAATTCACTGCAGAGATATGAGTGATTTTAACCCATAGCAGATGAACAGATGGACACTGTGCAAACATGGTTACAGGTGGTGCCACCATTTTTGTGTATGTTATAAAGCAATCCAAGGGCTACATTTGTATAAATTTTATTTCCTGATCGGTCAAACGGTTCCCGAGATATGAGGGTTTATGTGGTGAAAGAGATGCACAAATGGACGCTGGATAGAGAGGAAAGGTCA
The DNA here is from genome assembly GCA_026874595.1 of Sipunculus nudus. Lineage (NCBI taxonomy): Eukaryota > Metazoa > Annelida > Sipuncula > Golfingiida > Sipunculidae > Sipunculus > Sipunculus nudus. The sequence goes on from CM049306.1 coordinate 67,566,863, forward strand.
GAGGTCAACTCAAATTGGTTAGGCACCGGTTCACATATGACCCGATAATTGTTGTAAGTTTCGGAAAAATCGGTCTATTAGTCTCAGAGGAGGTCTCTGGAAATGAACGTGGCGGCAGCGGAGGAACCGGGTCAAAAACATAGTATCTGCAAAACTTCGTTTTGGTGGATACAAAAATACAGGTGGCTCCACCAGTCTGCAGAAACTAATAAAAACACTTAATGGTCAATATCTATGCAAAGAATCATGGTGATCTCAGCATTAATAGTTCAGATACTTTAGCTTTTGTATCAAATTGTCCATTATTCTGTGGGATAGCTTGAAGGATATGGGTAATAGTGAGCTAATTTCAAGTTTCCACAGGCACTTTCCATGGTCCTCCTTGCATGACAAGAATGAAGATTTTAGGTTCAGTTGTTGCGATTTGTACCCTGTTGACAGAAAACCACATCTTTACAGGTCTCAAAAAAAGAGAAAAAAATTTGTAAAAATTTGAAAAAAATAGAGGTGGCGCACCCAGTCTGCAGAAGCTGATGGGACAGCTCATGATCAATATGTATGCCAAAAATCATGACCATCAGTGTTGTAGTTATTGAGATACTGCAGTTTTTGTATCAAATTCTCCATTATTCTGGGGGGTATTTTGGAGCCATACAGCTTAAAGAATATGGGTAACAGAGACCTAATTTCAAGTTTCCATGGAGACTTTTCATGGGTCTCCCTGTGTGTCAAGAATGAAGATTCTAGGTCCATTTTTTATGATTTGTGCCCTGTTAACAGATGTTAATATCTTTAAAGGTCTCAAAAATAAAGAAAAAATTCGTAAAAAAACCTAAACAAATACAGGTGGTGCCACCAGTCTGCAGAAACCGATGTAACACTCCATGATCAATATCGATGCAAACAATTATGGTGATCTCTGCATTAGCTGTTCAGATACTTCAGCTTTTGTATCAAATTTTCCATTATTCTGAGCTGTACTTTGGAGTGCCATAGCTCAAAGGATATGGGTAACAGAGACCTAATTTCAAGTTTTCATGGAGACTTATCATGGGTCTACCTGTGTGTCAAGAATGAAGATTTTAGGTCCAGTCGTTATGATTTGTGCTACATTAATAGATGACAGCATCCTTAAAGGTCTCAAAAATAGAGGAAAAAATCAGCTCTAAGTTCCTTAAATTCGGCATACAGTTAGATGTCTCCAAAATCCCCTACCATGCCAAGAATTTGGTCACTAGGACTTAATACCTTTGAGATATTAATGAAAAACTTCATTTTTCAATTAAAAACCCATTGTTACACTTCAGGACTGCCAAATATCAAAACCACTGATCTGACTTTAATCATAAATAATATACATATTTTTCAGTCTCTATGCACATGCCAGAATGATGTCAGTATTGCATAATTGTTTTAAGTTATGGGCCCAAACATAATTCATTTTGTAAAAAATCAAGAAATATATTTACTCCCTTGACAAGGGCATTGCTGAAGCTACAGATTTTTTTGTCAGGGATGTAACATTATTTAATCAAGATTCAATTGAATACCCAAAATTAGTTCTGAATTTTTCAAATTTTATAAGTTATTAGTATAAATATAAATATATTAGTACCTTAAATTTTGCCCAACTATGACCATGGCACATTTGTTTCCCATGAGCACTGTTGATATAATTTTCATATCATGCACACATAAGGATTTCAGCTTTTTAGTTTAGAAAGCTGAAAGAAATTGGCCAAAAATTGTAGCTTTTATTAATGTTTTTTATGAGACCCTGTCAGACTTTGGCTCTCTCAAGCCCCTCTTGAGTCACCTGTATTATGCATGCTTGAGGCGAGGCATACACGGAATCCAGGCACCTTATGGCCAGCCACAGTTGATCCAGGTGTCCAACCCAACTCATCTAGTAGTTTTAACCAACAACATAACAATAAACAATAAATTAATACATTTTTATTGGTTTTTAATAACAAATTAAAGAAAAATAGAAAAGAATTTGTTAGTTTATAATAACAGGAAATTAACTTGCAGTTACTGATGATATAAGAATCTTGTATCGATGGGTAGAATGTCACATACCGTATTCGACGTAATAAGCACCCCTCCCGTAATAAGCGCCCCCCCCCCAACCGGATTTTGGAGATCACTTTATGAAACTAAAGGATGAGCCATCCTAACCTCACTTTTCTCCCTAGCCAATATAACACAGGACAACGTAATGCTTTCATTTCTCCCCGCCAAGCTTAAAAGTTACCACCAGTTTTTATTCAATCTCCGTTAAGCTTTATCATCTAATATAATAATAATATTAGTTACACATAACAGAATCAGTGGTCAAGTGTATCATAGATAACACTGGATGACGGTGTCCGTGAAGGCAGACCCTGCAGGTGGCCATGCTGATCGGGTGACCTGAATTCAGGTACGTATGTGGATGTATTATGGAATGAAATAAATATTACTTACCGTATTAGCTCGTGATGGGCGATAAATTTTATCCTAAAATATTGGCAAAGAAGGGCGGCCGTCTTTTACACTGGTACAAGTTTCTCAGCGTCCTCAGGGCCGCCAAGGATAATTTACGGCAATGTGAATTATTACGTCGGCCGAACTTGATGCCGTGAATATCAGTGATCATGTCCGTATGGTGTTAATATACACTCAATAAAGAGCATTACAATGCTTTGTTTTTGTTTGAATTTATTGTTTTTACATCAGATTTCCATGTGCACATAGTTAAATAATTGGTAAGAAAAGGTTTGCCCTTGCCCCATTGACACAGGGATTTTAACTGAATCACTATTTGAAAGCCCTTCTGACAGTAGAGCCAGTGAATTTATGCGAACGCGGACGGAATTGCGGAATTGACGGACCAAAACGGAATTCCCAATCCTGATAATATATAAGTTTTAATGTATTTTTTGCCAAAAAATATCTTGGTAATTCACTTGAAACATGTACACAGTAATATAATTGTCGATGCCGCTGACAGCGTGCAGGGCTTACCCGTGTTCTCAAGATCCCAGTGCCCTGGGTTAATCTGTGTGTATACAGCGCTCGTGCAAGGGATGCTGGGAATTTGCCTAACCAAGTGCCATCCAGTAGCACGTAATATGCATGTTAAAACAAGGATGATTTTTAGCTCAGCTGACTATAAGTCATCTGAGCTATAGTCGTGGTCCATTGTCCGTCGTCCGTCCGTCTGTCCGTCCGTCCGTCCGTCCGTCCGTAGATGTGGCACGTTTTGAAACCGTAAGACCTAGGAATCCAAAATTCAGCATAATGTTAGATGTCCCCAAGATCTCCTACCAAGCCGAAAACTGGGTCTTTGCGACTTCATTCCTTTGAGAAATTAAGGAAAAACCTCAATTTTTTATTAAAAACCTATTTTCACACTTCAGGACTGCCTAATATCAAAACCACTCATCTGTTTTTTCTCATATTTCCTATAAATAATCCTCTATATAATTCCTATGTACATGCCAGAAATTAGGTCTGTATTATATAATTTAAAAAAGTTGTGGGCCCAAACATAATGCATTTTGTAAATAATCAGGAAAGAAATTTTATCACTTAACACAAAACTTGTTAAAGCTAAGCACTTTTTTTCCAGAAATATTACTTTTATTAATCAAAATTAAATTGTATACCCAAAATTAGATCAAAATCTTTTAAATTTTTTAAAATATTAGCAAAAATAAAAAATTGGTACCTTAAATTTTGCCCAACTTTGACCATGGCACGTTTTTTTGCTGTAACTGCTGTGGATTTAATTTTCACAGCATGTTTTTGTTAGCATTTCAACTGTTAACACCAAAAATTTGAAACCAGTTGATCAAAAACTGTAGATTTTATTCAAGTTTTAAAGCACCATGTCACATATTGCTAGTGTTATGCAGTTTGCTAGAGCTCAGCTCCCGAGCTTCAGCTCTAAGTTCCTTAAAGGGGCCCAATCACCTATAAAGCATGTTGAGTTAACACGAAAAATAGCTTTTTCCCTTTAAAATAAATCGGTACCTGACAAAATATTGCCCTGAAACTGTTTGCTTTCTCCTGTAACCAAATGTTAAAAATTGTGGACCGGGCGCGATGAAAGGTGTCAACATAAACACAGCGCGTAGGGCCGTGTGTATCCTTGAGCCATAACACGTGTCAATCAGGAGATACCCGGTCTGACTTGGCCCAAAAAATGTAATACATATTTCTGCTGGCTGAAACACAGCGTGTTGCCCCTCTCAATCGGACCTCTGGTCATGCGGCCTTGTTATGGTAAACAGATTGTGTTTACCAACACGCAGAGCCTTAACATGGTGTTAAACTGCCGTATGCGAGGAAACGATGTGCTGGGATAGTTTTGCTTATGGAACATTTTTATAAAACAAAACTGAACTGAAAGTGTGAAAGAATTGTCATAATCTAGCTCCTGGTTATGCCCCTTTAAATTTGGCATACAGTTGGATTTCTCCAATATCCCCTACCATGCCAAGAATTTGATTACTAGGACTTAATTCCTTCGAGATATCAAAGAAAAACTTCATTTTTTCATTAAAAACCCATTGTTACACTTTAAGACTGCCTAATATCAAAACCACTAATCTGACTTTGATCATATATAATATACATATTTTTCTATACATTCGCTATGCACATGCCAGAAATGATGTCAGTATTGTGTATTTTTTTTAAGTTATGGGCCCAAACATAATGCACTTTGTAAAAAATCAAGAAATATATTTACTCCCTTAACAAGGGCATTGCTGAAGCTAGAGATTTTTTTGTCAGGGATGTAACATTATTTAATCAAGATTCAATTGAATACCCAAAATTAGTTCTGAATTTTAAAAATTTCATAAGTTATTAGTATAAATATAAAATTAGTACCTTAAATTTTGCCCAACTGTGACCATGGCACGTTTGTTTCCCGTGAGCACTGTTGATATAATTTTCATATCATGCACACATAAGGATTTCAGCTTTTTAGTTTAGAAAGCTGAAAGAAATTGGCCAAATATTGTAGCTTTTATTAATGTTTTTTATGAGACCCTGTCAGACTTTGGCTCTCTCCAGCCCCTCTTGAGTCACCTGTATGTTGACCTTGTTGACCTTTCATCAAATTATGCACGCTTGAGGCGAGAATCCAGGCAGCTTATGGCCAGCCACAGTTGATCCAGTTGTCCAACCCAACTCATCTAGTAGTTTTAACCAACAACATAACAATAAACAATAAATTAATAAATTTTTATTGGTTTTTAATAACAAATTAAAGAAAAATAGAAAAGGAATTTGTTAGTTTATAATAACAGGAAATTAACTTGCAGTAACTGATGATATAAGAATCTTGTATCGATGGGTAGAATGTCTCATATTCCAAATAACACCATGCAGTCACCTATGGCATTTTTCAGTTCATTTTTAATGATAAAGAAGTAAATCATATTATTCATTACTAATCATTAGGGATTATATGAAGGAAATTAATGATAGACAAAGATGCAGTTGATAATATTAATCTAGATTCCTACTGTGTCTAGTGTGTACATTGATGTGAAATTAGTCCAAAATGAATTTTTTACAGTTATTTTTTAATATAAATAAAAGCCATAAAACCAGGTACTTATGATTATTATTTAAATGTGTGAATTTTGTATATTCTGGGTTCTCAACATCATTGATTGGTGAAAACTGAATAAATACCAGACATGGTGCGAATACTTTGTAATTGTATTTAAATACGAATATGATTATGTACTCCATTATAAAATTTCTTGCATGAAGAATGGGAATTCAGGTAAAAATGAAAGTATATGAATACTCGTGCAAATACTTTCAAAATGTATTCATGAATGCATTCATGAATATATTCATGAATATATTCTTTAATATTATTTTAATAATCATATCAGTTATATTTCATTTTAAAAATCATATGATTCTCTTATTATTTTTAATAAAAATTATATTTGGGACAATATTTGTAATTTTTATTAATAAATAGTTAAACTCATATTATTTGTTATGCTTATAAGTTATATGGCCAAGTCAGAATCTTTGTGACAGTAGTACTCCATTTGTTAATAAAATAAATGAAATCAATCCTCTTCCCTGTCTCCAAAGGTACTATCAAAATCATACATAAGCTAAACAACAACAACTCATAATACAGCTTATATTTATTACCACACAAAACCAGCATGTACCTCATTTCTAAATTATATTTTTTTATCATATATAACAGCTGAGAGTCGTGACTCATAGGTCTCTTGTTATTAAAAACCTATTTTCACACTTCAGGACTGCCTAATATCAAAACCACTCATCTGTTTTTCCTCATATTTACCATAAATATTCCTCTATATAGTTCCTATGTACATGCCAGAAATTAGGTCTGTATTATATAATTTAAAAAAGTTATGGGCCCAAACATAATGCATTTTGTAAGAAATCAGGAAAGATATTTGAACACTTAACACAAAACATGTTAAAGCTATGGACTTTTTTTTCCAGTAATATAACTTTGATTAATCAAAATTAAATTGTATACCCAAGATTAGATCAAAATCTTTAAAATTTTTAAAAATATTAACAAAAATAAAAAATTGGTACCTTCAATTTTACCCAATTTTGACCATGGCACATTTTTTTCCTGTAAGTACTGTTGATCTAATTTTCACAGCATGTAAAAATAAGGATTTAATCTGTTAAAATCTGAAATTTGAAAATAAAAGCTGCAAAATTAGGCTAGTTATTGAATTTTTTTGGAGGCTCTAGTTGTTTTCCCTTACATTGTCAAGCAGTCCACTGAGGTCACTGTTGGTCATTCAGTGCAGCTCTGTATGCTCCCAAGGTTGTTGGCATAATGTTAGATGTCCCCAAGATCTCCTACCAAGCCAAAAACTGGGTCTTTGCGACTTTGTTCCTTTGAGAAATTAAGGAAAAACCTCAATTTTTTATAAAAAACCTATTTTCACATTTCAGGACAGCCAAACTATGAAACCACTCACCTGTTTTTCCTCATATTTACCATAAATATTCCTCTATATAATTCCTATGTACATGCCAGAAATTAGGTCTGTATTATATAATTTAAAAAAAGTTATGGGCTCAAACAATGCATTTTGTAAAAAACCAGGAAAGATATTTGATCACTTAACACAAAACATTTTAAAGCTATGGACTTTTTTCCAGTAATATAACTTTTATTAATCAAAATTAAATTGTATACCCAAAATTAGATCAAAATCTGTGAATTTTTTTTAAATATTAGCAAAAATAAAAAATTGGTACCTTAAATTTTGCCTAAATTTGACCATGGCACGTTTTTTTCTTATAAGTACATTTGATTTAATTTTCACAGCCAGTTTACATATGGATTTAATCTGATGTATTTTGAATTTGAAAGTATAAGCTTAAAAAATAGTCTAGCTATTGAAGTTTTTTAGAAGACTTAATGTATTTGTATTTTCTAGCATCTTGACCCAACTGTTGTTTACCTGGTAACCCAAAAATTGGCATAATGTTAGATGTAATTGTAAATATTCATATTCTTCTATACATTTCCTATGTACATACCAAAATTTAGGTCAGTATTGCATAATTTGTTGAAGTAACAGGCCCAAACATAATGCACTTTGTAAAAAATCTGGATATATATTTACTCACTTAACATAAAAATGGCTGAGACTTTATATCAGGAATATAACATCATTTAATCAAGATTCAATTGTATACGGAAAATTAGATCTGAAATTTGCAATTTTTAGCTCAGCTGACTGAAAGTCATCTGAGCTATAGCGATCACTCTTTGTCCGTCGTCCGTCTGTCCGTCTGTCTGTCTGTCCGTCTGTCCGTCCGTTAACCAGGCACAAATCGTAACCGCTGGACCTAGAACCTTGTAACTTGGGATTCTGAGAGGTCCATAAAAAATCTCCTTGGAAACCAGAAATTAGGTCTCTGTTACCCATATCCTTCGAGCTATGTGGCCCCAAAGTACCCCCCAGAAAAGTAAAAAATTTCATACAAAAACTTCAATATCTCATTAACTACTTGACTGATGGTCATGATTTTTGGCATACATATTGATCATGAGATGTTACATCACTTCCTGCAGACTGGTGGCGCCACCTGTATTTTTCGATTTTTTACCATTTTTTTTCTCTATTTTTGAGACCTTTAAAAATGTGAACATCTGTTAACAAGGCACAAATCATAAAGACTAGACTTAGAATCATAATTCTTGAAACACTGAGAGGTCCATGAAAAATCTCCTTGGAAACCAGAAATTAGGTCTCTGTTACCCATATCCTTCGAGCTGTGGGGCCCCAAAGTACCCCCCAGAATAGTAAAAAATTTCATACAAAAACTTCAATATCTCAATAACTACATCACTGATGGTCTTCATTTTTGGCATACATATTGATCATGAGATGTTCGATCAGTTCCTGCAGACTGGTGGCGCCACCTGTACTGTTTGATTTTTTACGATTTTTTCCTCTATTTTTGAGACCTTTGAGGATGCTGTCATCTGTTAGCGTGGCACAAATCGTAACGACTGGACCTAGAATCTTCATTTTCGACACACTGAGAGACCTATGAAAAGTCTCCATGGAAACCAGAAATTAGGTCTCTGTTTCCCATATCCTTCGAGCTATGGGGCCCAAAATTACCCCCCAGAATAGTCAAAAATTTCATACAAAAACTTCAATATCTCATTAACTACATCACTGATGGTCATGATTTTCGACATACATATTGATCATGAGATATTTCATCAGTTTCTGCAGACTGGTGGCGCCACCTGTATTTTTCAATGTTCACGAATTGTTTTCTCCATTTTTGAGACCTTTAAGGATGTAGTTATCTGTCAACAGGGTACAAATCGTAACGACTGGACCTAGAATCTTCGTTCTTGACACACAGGGAGACCCATGATAAGTCTCCATGGAAACCTGAAATTTTGTCTCTGTTACCCATATCCTTTGAGCTATGGCACTCCAAAGTACAGCTCAGAATAATGGAAAATTTGATACAAAAGCTAAAGTATCTGAACAACTAATGCAGAGTTAACCATAATTGTTTGCATGGATATTGATCATGGAGTGTTTCATAAGTTTCTGCAGACTGGTGGCACCACCTGTATTTGTTCGGGTTTTTTTACGAAATTTTTCTGTATTTTTGAGACCTTTAAAGATATGAACATCTGTTAACAGGGCACAAATCATAAAAACTGGACCAAGAATCTTCATTCTGGACACACAGGGAGACCCATGAAAAGTCTCCATGGAAACTTGAAATTAAGTCTTTGTTACCCATATTCTTTAAGCTGTATGGGTCCAAAATACCCCCCCCCCCCCCAGAATAATGGAAAATTTGATACAAAAACTGCAGTATTTCAATAACTACAACACTGATGGTCATGATTTTCGGCATACATATTGATCATGAGCTGTTCCATCAGTTTCTGCAGACTGGGTGTGCCACCTCTATTTTTATGCCCCCGCCACAAAGTGGCCGGGGCATATAGTTTTACCCATGTCCGTCATTCCGTCCTTCCGTCCTTCCGAAATCAAACAGTTGTACGGACTTTTTTTCGCAATGCCTGCAGATATTGGCCTGATTTTTGGTGTGTGGGCAGATATAGACCAGTTACAGATCGAGTTCGCGTTTCGACCCGGTTGACCTACTTTTGACTGTTTTACGGCTCCTAAACTTAGAAAATTTCATGAAAAATAGAAATATTCATGACAGATACACATGTACGGACTTTTTTTCGCAATGCCTGCAGATATTGGCCTGATTTTTGGTGTGTGAGCAGATATAGACCAGTTACAGAACGAGTTCGCGTTATGTCCCGGTTGCCCTACTTTTGACCGTATTACGGCTCCTAAACTTAGAAGTTTTCATGAAAAATGTTAAATTTCATGACAAATACACATGTACGGACTTTTTTTCGCAGTGCCTGCAGATGTTGGCCTGATTTTTGGTGTGTAGACAGATATAGACCAGTTACAGATGGAGTTCGTATTTCGTCCCGGTTGACCTACTTTTGACTGTTTTACGGCTCCTGAACATAGAAAATTTCATGTAAAATATATATTTTCATGACAAATACACTTGTACAGACTTTTCTTCACAATACCTGCAGATATTGGCCTGATTTTTGGTGTGTGGGCAGATAATGACCAGTTACAGATCAAGTTCACGTTTTGTCCCAGTTGACCTATTTTTGACCGTTTGACGGTGCTCTAACATAGAAAATTTCATAAAAAGGTGCACATGTATGGACTTTTTTTTGCAGTGCCTGCAGATTCAGGCCTGATTTTTGGTGTGTAGGCAGATAATGACCAGATACAGATCGAGTTCTTGTTTTGTCTCAGTTGACCTACTTTTGACCATTTGACTGCTCCTGAACATAGAAAGTTTCATGAAAAATATAAATTTTCATAACAAATGCATATGTACTGACTTTTTTGTACTGATAATGACAGTTACAGATCGAGTTTGCGTTTCATCCCGGTTGACCTACTTTTGATTGTTTTACGGCTCCTAAACATAGAAAATTTCATGAAAGACAGAAATTTTTATGGAAAATGCACATGTATGGACTTTTTTTCACAATGCCTGCATATACTGGCATGATTTTTGGTGTGTTGCTTGATAATGAGTTTGCATTTTGCCCTTGTTTACCTACTTTTGACCATACCACACCTCCTGAACTTAAAAAATTTTCCAAATTTTACAAATGTTTCTAATTTGCCCAAGGCGGGGGCATTTGTGTCGTTCCGACACATCTAGTTTTTCAAATTTTTACGAATTTTTTTCTTTTTTTTGAGACCTTTAAAGATGTGGTTATCTGTCAACAGGGTACAAATCGCAACAACTGGACCTAGAATCTTCATTCTTGTCATGCAAGGAGGCCCATGAAAGGTGCCTGTGGAAACTTGAAATTAGGTCTCTGTTACCCATATCCTTCAAGCTATAGGACTCCGAAGTATCCCTCAGAATAATGGACAATTTGATACAAAAACTGAAGTATCTGAACAACTAATGCAGAGATCACCATGATTTTTTGCATGGATATTGACCATTAAGTGTTTTTATTAGTTTCTGCAGACTGGTGGAGCCACCTGTATTTTTGTATCCGCCAAAACGAAGTTTTGCGGATACTATGTTTTTGACCGAGTTCCTCAGCCGCGGCGGCATTCGTTTCCAGAGAGCTCCTCGGAGACTAATGGACCGATTTTTCCCAAACTTACACCTATTATCGGGTCACATGTGAACTGGTGCCTAACCAATTTGCATTGACCTCTGACCTTTCCTCTCTATCCAGTGTCCATTTGTGGGTCTGTTTCCACTCATAAACCCTCATATCTCGGGAACCGTTTGACCGATCAGGAAATAAAATTGATACAAATGTAGCCCTTGGATTGCTTTATAACATACACAAAAAATAGTGGCGCCAACTAATTGACTAATTCACCTGAAATTCGTCATGCGTATACATCCAGGATAGCTTTCTTGATTTTATGACAGGTGGCGCCACCTACGTTCACGTTCACGCTGATGACATCCAAGCTTATATCTCGGGAACCATTTGACCGATCAGGAAATAAAATTTATACAAATGTAGCCCTTTGATAGCTCTGTAACATACACAAAAAATGGTGGCGCCACCTGTAACAATGTTTGCACAGCGTCTGTCTGTTAGTCTGCCGTGGCCTAAAATTACTCATTTCTCTGTAGTGGTTTGACATAACTGCCTAAAATTTTGCAGGTTTATACATCGTGGACAGTTTTCTTGATTTTATGACAGGTGGCGCCACCTACATTCTAGTTAACGCTGGACACATCCAAGCTCATATCTCAGGAACCATTTGACCGATTGGGCCAAAATTGTGCATGTGTTTAGATCTCACATAGGTCTTTATCATACACTAAACTGGAGGGGTTACCTGCAAAGATTTTTGCACAGTGTTTGTCTGTTTGTCTGCCATGGGCAAAAATCGCTCATATACATGTAGTGGTTTGACTTTTCTGCCTAAAATTTTGCAGGTGTATACAACTTGGACAGCTTTCTGGATTTGTGGTAGGTGGCAAAACCTACATACACATTTAGGCTGCAGATATCCATGCTAATATGCAACATACCTCACTCTATTTCCCCTTGCCACTCAATCCATGCCTCACTATCCGATTTTGGCAGATACATGTAGTCACTTGTCGGTTACCCGTATTCTAGTTTTAAAAGTTTACACATTTTTCTCTATTTTTGAGATATATAAATACAGACTAAATCTTGGCCTGTTGGTTAATCTGTTTGATGCTTCAGTTGAATGGGTATATACTACCATTCTGATGATAAAATTTCCTTTTGCGAATCTCTTCCCAGTCAGCTGAGCGTCATGACCCATGGTTCACTTGTTTTAAGTTATTAGCATAAATATAAAATCAGTACCTTAAAGTTTGCCCAACTTTGGCCATGGCACAATTTTTTCCTGTAAGTACTGTGGATGTTATTTTCACAGCATGTACACATAAGGATTAAATCTGTTAAAATCTTAAATATGAAAAATAAAAGCTGCAAAATTAGGCTAGTTATTGAATTTGTTTGGAGGCTCTTGTTGTATTCCCTTACATTGTCAAGCAGTCCACTGAGGTCACTGTAGGTCATTCAATGCAACTCTCTATGCTCCCCAGGCTGTTATGTAATCCCATCACTCCGGCAAGCCCTCTCTCTTGTTGAGCTTGATCAGGCTGCCAGCATAAATACCACAGGGAGCCTTTCTCTCTCCCCCCCCCCCCCCCATTCTTTTGACAGACCTGTACTCTAAACAAGATGAATCCTATAATTTCACATTTTTTCAGCGATGAACAGTAACAACAGAGACCCCTCACTGAACCCACCGCTTCGATACACAGGACTAATATACAAGACAAAGCTGATAATCTTAATGTAAAAAAAATTCTTTTTGTTGAAACTTGGACAATTTTGATTTTTTTTAAAGAAAAAAAATGTTCAGGAATTTAATCCTAATATTCATATATCGTAAAATATTAGGACCTAATGAAACTGACATGATTGGAAGATATAAATACTTTGTAGCATTTCATTCATATCTCTTAAAGTTGGTGGGGCCTAGTTATCTAGTTTTTAAAATTAGAAATATTGGTCAAACTTTGTGGGATTAATTTTGGTAAACTCATATGGCCATATATTTAACTTTTGAAAAATTAATTACCTTCACACATTATTTGTTTTTGAAATGGAACTTTTATATGACACTTACCGTAAGCCAATTTTTTCCCTTGGTGCATCACTAAATGGTTTCAGGCCAAAGGTTTCATTTATTACACAGTCTATATGCTTTAGCTCATGTCCATTATTCTATAATTTACAGAGTTTCATTTAAGCTGGGCCATTTTCTCTTAGCTTTTCAAATGGTAATATACATGGAAAAACCATAAGAAACAAAAATATTTTGCAGTTACAAATATTTTCCAAAATTCAGCTGAGCGACTTGACCCATAGGTCCCTTGTTTGAAAAGTGCATTATGTTTGGGCCCATAACTTAAAACAATTACGCAATACTGACATCATTTCTGGCATGTGCATAGCGAATGTATAGAAAAATATGTATATTATATATGATCAAAGTCAGATCAGTGGTTTTGATATTAGGCAGTCTCACAGTGTAACAATGGGTTTTTAATGGGAAAATGAAGTTTTTCATTAATATTTCGAAGGAATTAAGACTTAGTGATAAAATTCTTGGCATGGTAAGGGATTTTGGAGACATCTAACTGTATGCTAAATTTAAGGAACTTAGAGCTGAAGCTGGGGAGCTGAGCTCTAGCAAACTGCATAACACTAGCTTGATGTAAACTTGATGTGACATGGTGCTTGAAAACTTGAATAAAATCTACAGTTTTTGATCAACTGGTTTCAAATTGTTGGTGTTAACAGACAAAATGCTAACAAAAACATGCTGTGAAAATTAAATCCACAGTACTTTCAGGAAAAAAACGTGCCATGGTCAAACTTGGGCAAAATTTAAGGTACCAATTTTATATTTTTGCCAATATTTAAAAAAATTTAACAGATTTTGATCTAATTTTTGGTATACAATTTAATTTTGATCAATCAAAGCTGTATTACTGAAAACAAGTCCCTACCTTTAATACTTTTGGTTTTAAGTGACCAAATATCTTTCCTGATTTTTTTACAAAGTCCATTATGTTTGGGCCCATAACTTTTTTAAATTGAATAATAATGACCTACTTTCTAGCATGTACATAGGAACTATATAGAGGAATATTTATGGTAAATATGAAGAAAACCAGATGAGTGGTTTTGATATTAGGCAGTCCTGAAGTGTGAAAATAGATTTCTGATAAAAAATTGAGGTTTTTCCTTAATATCTCGAAGGAACAAAGTCCTATTGACCCAATTTTCGGCATGGTAGGAGATTTTTGGGACATCTAACTGTTTGGCAAATTTCAGATTCGTAGGTCCAATGGTGTCGAAACGTGCCAGTCTTACGGACGGACATCCAGACGGACGGACGACGGACAATGGACCACGACTATAGCTCAGATGACTTATAGTCAGCTGAGCTAAAAATCATGACCATCAGTGATGTAGTTATTGAGATATTGAAGTTTTTGTATGAAATTTTTTACTATTCAGGGGGGTACTTTGGGGCCCCATAGCTCGAAGTATATGGGTACCAGACACCTAATTTCTGGTTTCAAAGGAGATTTTTTATGGACCTCTCTCAGTGTGTCAAGAATTTAGATTCTAGGTCCAGTCTTTAAGATTTGTGCCTTGTTAACAGATGTTCATATTTTTAAAGGTCTCAAAAATAGAGAAAAATATTTGAAAAAAATCGAAAAATACAGGTGGCGCCACCAGTCTGCAGGATGTGATGGAACATCTCAATATCAATACTTATGCCAAAAATCATGACCATCAGTGATGTAGTTAATGAGATATTGAATTTTTTTTATGAAATTTTTCACTATTCTGGGGGTTACTTTGGGGCCCCAGAGCTCGAAGTATATGGGTAACAGAGACCTAATTTCTGGTTTCCATGGAGACTTTTCATAAGTCTCTCAGTGTGTGGAGAATGAAGATTCTAGGTCCAGTCGTTATGATTTGTGCCACATTAACAGATGACAGCATCCTTAAAGGTCTCAAAAATACAGGAAAAAATCATAAAAAATCGAACAATACAGGTGCGGCCACCAGTGTGCATGAACTGATGGAACATCTCATGATCAATATGTATGCCAAAAATCATGACCATCAGTGATGTAGTTATTGAGATATTGAAATTTTTGTATGAAATTTTTGACTATTCTGGGGGGTACTTTGGGGCCCCATAGCTTGAAGGATATGGGTAACAGTGACCTAATTTCTGGTTTCCAAGGAGATTTTTCATGGACCTCTCAGTGTGTCAAGAATTAAGATTCTAGGTCCAGTCTTTACGATTTGTGCCTTGTTAACAGATGTTCATATTTTTAAAGGTCTCAAAAATAAAGAAAAAAATTCGTAAAAAATCGAAAAATACAGGTGGCGCCACCAGTCTGCAGTAAGTGATCGAACATCTCGTGATCAATATGAATGCCAAAAATCATGACCATCAGTCAAGTAGTTAATGAGATATTGAAGTTTTTGTATGAAATTATTTACTCTTCTGGGGGGTACTTTGGGGCCCCATAGCTCGAAGGATATGGGTAACATAGACCTAATTTCTGGTTTCCAAGGAGATTTTTCATGGACCTCTCAGAATCCCAAGTTACAAGGTTCTAGGTCCAGCTGTTACGATTTGTGCCTGGTTAACAGACGTACAGACAGACAGACGGACAGACAGACGGACAACGGACAAAGAGTGATTGCTATAGCTCAGATGACTTTCAGTCAGCTGAGCTAAAAATTAAAGAAAAAGTTATGAAAGCTAAAATAACTATTTGCATTTAAATAAAAAAATTAATAATATGATGGTATGGTATGCTGTAAATTGCAGCTGAAAGTTTATGATGTTTCCATTATAAATATAACTATATAAATAGGCATAGTTTATAAAGAGCAAAAATGCATCCCGAAACAGATAGGTTTTAATCTGTCTTTCGAAACCAGTATAATTACCGTATTTTCTCAAATAATTTGGAATGAAAAAAATAATTACGGTCTTGGAATTACGAAATAAAACAATAAAAAAGAGTAAATTTAGTTTAGCTGACGCATGGACCATCGATGTTGTTTCATAGATGGGAGATAATGCCAGAAGTTTAAATCTACCTTATATAAGAACAAGGTGCATATATATTTGTTACGTTTGCTTGATTAAACCGGATTCTGTAGTTCTTTTTCCCCCTCAGATAATCTTTAAATATGAGATTCACCGTGAAAACAAATGATTTCGTAGTTTTATAACGGTACATTATAAAAATTCCTGTAAAATTCCTGAACTGCTCAAGGTAGTGCGCGAGCAAGGGCCGCTTCCCGGGAGTCACGGTCCGAGCGGTGAAGCATAAATTGCTTGTGTAAGGAAGACCGCCTATGCGCGAGACAACATCCCTTTGATTATTAATTACATAGCAAAATCGCAGGGGTGCAAGGCTCAAATCACAATCCTTTGATGATTAATTAGTACGCTAAATCAAAACACACCTTAAGCAAACGAGCGACCGTTACAAACTCCGCATGAATGGTTAGACAATGTTAATTGTAACCAAAAGAGCAAAATCAGTTAACAATAACACAGTTTAATGAAATGAAGAACAACAAATTATATATAAGTTTTATTTCACATGTCAGAAATAAGAGTAATTAGTATATGTGTGGCCCTGTTTGACCACAGGTAACGCACGCTGATGTGGCATTGTAAAGTTCATACATACAATAAGCAAGCAGGTGCTACCTGCGCAATATAAAATTCCATGATTACTATAACTAATATTTTATCATTATTATTATACTATTCAGTTTCAATTCCATGTGCATAAATTGTGAATAATAATGACCGTAGAGCGGGAGCGTCAGACAAGTAGGAGTAGTGTCATAATAGAACAGGATTGAATGGGAAAATTCAAGTAATAATATTATTTGTGACAATCATGTAACCATACATAGTAAGTAGCAGCCAGGGAATACCATAAGTTTATTTTTCCCACAGTACGGGTGCGGGGGGGGGGGGGATTAGTCATCAAGGAGCGCACTATCATAGGCCAGGCGGCCCCGCCGGACACGAGCCGGATTAAATAGATACGCTAGAACACTAGGGAGCTGTGGTAGCAGATCCTGATAGATACCCCTAGCTAGGTCTCAACACAGCACCGGGGGTTATGCCATGGCTGGTTAGGTAACACAGATACGATAGCCAGGTGCGAATCCATCCACGGCCGACAATCAGCTGAGCTGACATGGCAGTGTTAACACACCTGCGCTACACACCAAGAGCACCCCCCGATAAGCCTACGATAGTACGATACCCCTGGCTGATTTAGATAGTGGTGTCAATGCCGGCTCAGACTAATTAATCCTGTGCCGGCCCTCAGTGTCAAGGCGGGGGGTAGCCAGGTAATAGGGTAGCTGTTAGTGGCCAGTAGTTACGGCCAATAGGAACTCAAATCAGTCAGGATGGGTGGAGTTAGATAATGAATGACACCAGGGAAAATGGGTAAAAAGGGGTAGAGAGTAGGAACAGGTAGATTGTGGGCTACTGAACTGTGATCGCCTGAAAGAGAGATCTTCCGACATGCATGCGGGGAAGCTCTCTCAATTTTTTCAGTTCCAACCCAGAGAAATTATCCAGCTGTTAAGTTAGCTTACTGTTAGCTATCATCACGACGCATCCACAAGGTCACATCGCTGTACATTCTTGGATTACCGGAATAAATTCAACGGGTGAAATTTACAACAGTGTTTTTCTTCTCTCTGCAATTGACTGGCCCAAACCCTGACATCCTTTTACAATGGCGAGCGGTGCCAACCAGTCAGCAGAGAACGCTATCTCCAGACGTATCGCGGAATTCCAGGAAGGTTTTGCCAAGGCACATCAGGAAACAGCACACATAGCCAGCTGACACTAATATGAAGTAGGTAAGCGGAACGTCAGAAAAGATGTAGTTTCTAGAACTAGCACTTGTGATGGGACCTCCTATACGGCCGTTAAAGACTGGTTAGAGTAAATAGAGTGGGCTAAGGAATATGTTCCCGGGGAAGCTGAACTTATAGACATTATTACTCGTACGGTCACCGGGTCGCTAAGGAGGGAGGTGGAACGATACTTAACGGAACACACACTTGCTAACCCAGGGGCACCGAGACTAGCAGTAGCTTGGAGTGCGCTCAAAAATCACTTCCTACAAAACTTCCTCCCTCCAAATGACATCGAATTGTTGCGCCAACTACTCAACAACTTAAAACAGCAAGTCTCTGTCTCCGTACCTCACTTCAACCGGATGTTTAGAGACCTCACCGAACAAGCATACCCGATCAGTGAGCGTACGGGAGAACAAAGGATCTAATCAAGATATACATTCGGGCGTTGGTGAATGAAAATGTAAGACGCCAAGTGTCAGGGACCCAGGGATCTCCAAGAAGTAATGTACCAGGCCACCATCACGGACCAACGCGAAGGTGAATTTGTCCGGCCCCACGTCAAGGGAACAGAAGAGCCAATGGATATTTCCGCTATTACCACGGTGGAAAAGGGAATAAATTTAGCCGATGTGTACGAAGCAATGGCTAGTGTGGGCTGATTGGTCAGTGATTCGCTTGAGTCTCAGCGTGCAGGTCATCGTGATTCGCCTTAACCTGCCAATAATTATAACAGTAGGAATGTGCACCATTCGAATCCGCTTAGCTGGACTACCGACGGCAGGCCCATCTGCTATGAATGCGGAAAAGAGGGCCACGTGGCGAGAGAATGCCCGCGATGAAACACGCAACGACACCTACAGAATCGCCAGCCGAGGTCAAGCCCAGGGTCACAGGTAAGTCACCCCCCACGCAGGTACAACCCTCCCTCAAACGCAACTTGTAATATCTGTAACCATCCCATGCAAAATAGTCATTTAAACTATTAAGCGTCGTACCAGGACACGCATTAAGGCCCGAGACTGCCCTTTGTGTGGGTGGTATTCAGGGTTTGGCATTGATAGATACAGGTGCTACTCGCACATTGCTGTGACGCGAAATTTTTGATGACATTTGTGTAAAAACACACGGCCGCCCCATTGTTCAGAAACCCCCCGTCCCTTTAAAATCTGTTACTGGACACCCCTTAGAGATAGTAGGCTGCACCCAACTACCGATACAGGACGTAGGGAATATTGACATGTACATAGTACAGGACTTTCCACAAGAAATGATCCTTGGGAATGACGCACTCTTGGCAGGTAAAGGTTGCTTAAACCTTGCGGACAATGACATGATATGGCACAGCAAACGCTGGCCCCTAAATTCAGATGGACAACAGGGCATCGCCGGGTTATCCCAAACATATCCCTCCTGCCAAAATGATATGGATGACGTGATAAAGCATTATGCTGATGTGTTTGCAGGGCGTAATGCTCCCAACGGGTTTTGTGATATATCCCCAATGAAAATAGAAACACAATACAAACCCATTTATCAGAGGCCATACAGGGTTCCCCTTGCTAAAAGAGAAATCATATCTAAAGCTGTTGATGAAATGCTAGCCGATGGTATCATCGAACCCTCCGCATCCCCCTGGGCAGCGCCCGTTACCTTGGTTCCTAAAGGAAAAGAGGGCACATTTCGCTTTTGTGCAGATTATAGGAAGCTGAACGCAGTCACCAAGAAAGATAGGTACCCGCTTCCATTAATACAAGACATCTTTGACCAAATTGGAGGGAGTACAATTTTCTCCACTCTTGACCTTAAGAGTGGCTACCATCAACTTTCAGTGCATCCTGCCGACATAGAAAAAACAGCATTTGTGTGCCACAGAGGGCAGTTTGCTTTCACAAGAGTTCCGTTCGGCCTAGCCAATGGACCAAACCATTTTCAGAGAGTTATGGAGACAATTCTCCACAATCTGCTGGGTACTTGTGTACTTATATACATTGATGACATTGATGACACTGTAATTTACAGTAAGGATAAGGTCTCACACAAGAAACATGTACAAGCTGTCCTAGAAAGGATCTGAAACGCTAATCTTAAACTGAAACCTGAGAAATGTACATTTGCCAGGTCGGAGGTCAAACTGTTAGGATACATCGTAAACAGATCAGGGGTACAACCAGATCCAGAGAAAACTAACGCTATCAAAACTCTGCCCCCTCCAGCTACTGTCAAACAAATCAGGTCCTTCTTAGGCATGTCAAACTACTACAGCCAGTGCATACCAAAGTACGCGGAAGTGGCTCAGCCATTGACGGTCCTCACCAAAAAGAATTGTAAATTCCGGTGGGGGACCAAAGAACAAATGGCATTTGACAGACTTAAATCCTTACTAACATCGCCTGCTGTTGTAGCATACCTGCGCACTGACTTACCATACAAACTGTATACTGATGCGAGCTACTCTTGTGTAGGTGCTATATTAGTACAGAAGCATGAAGACGGGGTAGAACATGTTGTTCAGTATTTGTCCCATCAACTGACAGACACACAGAAACGCTGGGCTACCATTGAAAAAGAAGCATATGCCGTGGTATACGCCCTGACTAAGTTACGTCCTTACCTTTTTTGATCTGACTTCACAGTCTATACGGACCACAAACCTCTGACCTTTTTGTTCAAAAAAGAAATTATTGGCAGAATATGGTGCAAAGATTCAATACCATAGAGGGACTAGGAATGTCCGGGCCGACATGTTGTCACGCATTCCGGCGAACAGCATTTCCGTTGTAGACATGGACCATGACTAGATTGACCCACAGGCTTTTCCGGTGGACGCTTCCTATAAACAACTACCCTTAACAGCAGACGGGTCGAACCTAGATCAAGTACGCCATGAACAAACACACCATTTCCCTGACCTCCTAGCCCAGACTGTTTCAGACCCTGACTCACCTTATATAGTCATCGACGGTCTATTGTACAGTACACACTGTCCCACGTCAGAGTCGGCCCAATACCCCCGCCTAGTCTAACCACCCCCTTTTCAAAAACAAGTCATATGGCGAGCACATAAGGAAGTAGGCCACATGGCGGCGTCAAAAACAATGCACCGGTTAAGAGAGGCTTATGTCTGGCCGGGCATGAGAAAGGATATTAGACTTAACTTGCTAAGTGCACAACATGCCAAGCTCACTCCCGCCAGAGGGATCACACACCAATGGGAGAAATGCCAATACCTGTATCACCCATGCAAATGGTCAGTCTCAACCTCATAGGGCCCTTCCCAAATTCACGCTTCAATAATCGGTATATCCTCACCATAATATGTCATTGTACCGGCTGGGCGGAGGCTTACCCGATCTCGGATAAACAAAGTGACACAGTAATGATCGCGTTCGCCAACCAATTTATTCTGACACACGGGGTGCCCGAGGTAATTGTTACTGATAATGGCGCTGAATTCACGGCTGCTAGCTTTACGTCATATTTGAGCTCAATAGGCGTAGATCACAGGCGCATCACACCAACACATCTGCAAGCAAACGGAAAGGTAGAACGTTTCAACAGAACATTAAAAGAAACCCTCTCTAAATGCATAAATAATCAAATCGACACATGGGAAAATCGTGTTGGGGACACCCTGTTCGCTCATCAGATTAGTGTCAGCTCAGTAACGGGCTACTCTCACTATTATCTACTGTATGGCAGGCAACCGAGAGCCCTGTTAACCAAATTATTACAATCACAGGTCCATCCATCACTGTTTGGCAACAGACTAGACGACCTTGCTCAGGCCTTGGTAACAGCCCGTGAAAATACGCGCAGATCACGTGACAACAACAGACAGAGATTGGCCGCGAAAGCTAATGCTAAACATATTGCAGTTGGCGACACTGTAGTCATATTAGCCAATGAACCAGTAACATTTGCAACTAAATGGGACCCCCAATGGCAAGTCACGCGTACATCCGGTACCACGTGCTACTTACGTAACCAAGTCTCTGGAGAAACAAAGAAATTACACAGAGATCATGTACGATTAGTAGACCCCTTGTTATGCTGGGATGAAATACCCCCGCGCCCGAAACGGAAACGCCGCCCCGCTTGGGATGCAAACAACGCTCAGCAGACGCCCAACCCACCTCTCGCCACAACCGATACAGTAGCGTCACCACCACAAGTGCCACACCCGAATGAGTCCGAAAATAGTAACTCCCTGAATGTTGACGCTAACGCGCAAGAACAGGGAGAAGCTGAATTCCCTTTTTCCAATATGGAGGTGGACCTTGACCCCCCACGTGAAGCGGACTTTGCGCCAGTAGCAGGGCCAGCCCCAAAACGGGCCCCGAAGCGTACAAACACCAAACCCCCCCAGATGAGTTATCGGGGAGGTAGATTACGTAACATCAAGCGTATCAGGTATGACGTATTGGCAGGAGAGGCGGAGTCAACCTCAGGGGAGGAGTCAGAATAATCGGGATCCCCTGACATTCGGCGATAAAATAAGCAGTCTACCTTTAATTCTGCAGTTCACGCTATCACGGCCTGGAAACATGGCAAGTACCTCCACGCGGATCACGAGAATCATGCTGTTCAGCCAGTTTCAACTAGTGATTATCACGCTGAGTCAACCCGCCTATGCCCCGGGGGTACACTTAACTGAGATACCCCAGGGCATCGCCGTCGAACAAACAGGGGACATATTCCCCTTACGGGCAACATGGACCGTGCTAGTAGTACTTGAATACCCATATCTGGACGAGAGACTGGTAGATGCAATCGGTAAATTCAGCATCGTGCTAAGAAACTCCAAGTTACCTGCGATACCCCGCCGCAACTGGGGGAGACGTTTTCAGTGGATCAAACATTCACTCAGCCAGGCAATTCCCACCAAGGACCCAATCCGACGTGGTAAGCGTCTCTTTTATTGGTACAATTTCAAGAGTCTTATTTGGAACTGTAACACAAGACCAACTCGTCCTGTATCAACAAGCAGTAACGACGGCACTACGTTCAGCTAATCGCACCATCCATATCACGAACCAGTTAATAACAGTTACCAGGAACTTACGAGACGACGTCCAGGCTAACAGCAGGCAAGTCATTGAAACTGCAGTGTCGGGTATCCATAAAAACACTCCAAGACCCAGTGATCGCAGAACCTAACCCTGGACAATATACGCTGAGCACGCATGGAACTATTCTTCTAATCAATTGCCCGGGGCAGGTGGAATGCCGCTTAAAATTGACACGTGGGGTATACCAGCTTAAAATAAAGCCGTTCTGTTTGGCACGCGTGGCAGATTGGACATTACCGGGCATATATAGCACAACAACGAACGATAATATAACAATCCACTCAATACGTATAAATTTCTCGGATATCCTTCATCAGATTTTGCCACCAGCTGCAGCCGAATTAGCCTGTGCCCCTAAGTGGTTATTGCTCAAGAAAATAACAAATGTGTCACTGAAATACATGACACCAATACCAGAGTACGCTACAGAAGCCAAGGATTTCCCAGGGTCCAACACTCACACGTATGTGAACACAGGCATAGCCCTGGCAGTTCTCATAATCGTCGCTATCGCTATCGCTGTCCCAAGATGCGCAGCACGACAGGGGACAGCATCACCAGCGCCATCACCACAAAGTAACCAGCCATCAGAGTGGGACAGACTGATGAACCGCGCCGCATCGTCCAAACCTGAGCAGCCAACCCGCGAACAATTAATGGGACACTGAGAACTTTTCATTATTTTTTTAGAACAATAATTTAACCTTCTTTATAAAACAAAAAACAAAACACGCATCACCTATGGACTGAAACCAGAATGGAAGTAATGCTTGTTTCACGAACATTTACATCTATTAGTTCTATTCATATTTTTAGCGAACCTGTGAGCTTATGCGATGGTGCGGCGTTGTCCGTCGTGCGTCATGTGTCGTGCATCGTGCGTCATCTGTACGTTAACCATAGCTACCTCAAAAACGGCAGGAGCTAGCATCACCAATATTTTTGCAAATAATCAGTCATCCAAAAAACTATATCGGATTTTTTTTTTTTTTTCTAACTGCATTTTCTTAGATTTTATAGGGAAAAAGCTAAAAAAGCTTTAAAAATCTGCTTCTCCGAAACTGTCTAACCAAATTGTCCAATATTTCACAGAAATGATCCCTGGAACAATCTTTCTCAAGTTTGTTTGAATGGTTCCAGTTCGGAGATTTTTGGCCGAGTTACAGGAGGTTGAACTTTGTTAATTGTGCAAAAAAGCATATTAAAATTTAAATCTCAGAAACGGCTGGAGCTATCATCACCAAATTTTATGCCAATGTTGGTCACATAGGTCATATCTGAAATTGAGGTATTGGTGGCGCCACCTGCATCAGCCTTTTTTGTACGGGGTCATCAGTGCCTGTATCACACTGAGGGCTACAAAAAACTTCTTCTCTGAAACTATATGGCCAAAATGTTTAATATCGCACAAAAATGATCCTAGGGTAGTGCTTTCTGAATTTTGTTCAAATGGTTTCTTTTCAGTGACTTTTGGCCAAGTTATGGGAAGCTGAATTTAGTCATATGCCATAACAGCCCATTTTAGCTCAGTGGCTACAAAGATCTTCTTCTCAAAAACCACTGGGCCAAATTCTTAAATCTCACACATTAATTATCCTCAGAGGTTGATAATTTAAGTTTGTTCAAATGGTTTTGGTTCAGTGCTTTTTGGCTGAGTTACGGGAAGCTGAACTTAGCCAGTTTGTTGTATCTTCCTATATGAGTTATAAACCTCCGAAACGTTTTTCGACTGCTGCCACTGAAGCCAGTTTGTTAAATATTTTACAAGAATAATCCCTGCAATAATTCTCAAATAATTGTCATTAATGGTTCCACATGAATGATTTTTGGCTGAATTATGGAGATTGAATTGAGTCATTTTACCATATATGTTAGCTGTGTTATGCTAGCCTGGCACCAGTTTATCAGCATCTATTACATCATGCCACTAGACATTTAGATTTCAGGTTATCTTTGTTTAATATTGACAAGAAATTTTTTTAAAAGCTTTTAAAAAATTTGGATTTGTGATTTAAGTTATTCATCATACCAGGCAATGTTACAATCATGGATATTCAGCTCTCTGTGGCTATATAAAGACAACTGTTCGTGGATTATAAATTATTGGTATCCCTACTCAACTTAATTCAAGAATTTGCCATCAATGAGATATATCTGTGTTTTAATTTTGCATTCAGTATGCATCCGTAATAAATGTACATATATTCCTGATTTCTCTTTTATAAAAAGTCAGCTGAAAAGCATTTTGTATTGGGAAAATAAATTTCAAAGTTATTTCAAGTAGGGACCACTTTTGTGTACAGATGGCAGCACTGGGTTTACCATTGGCAGATTGCCAGTGCCTTGTTGGCCATTAGCCAAGATGATGTCAGCTCTATAAATAGTTTTGGCACAGTGCCAGGATTGGAAGAAGTGCAGCCAGGTAGAGGTCACAAGTTCACTCAGTACAGTAGCTGCATTCTATTTATAGCTTTGGAAGACTGCTCACTGCATCATATTTGGCACCAAAGTTCAGCCTGAATCTATTTATAGCTTTGGCAGACTGCCAACTGTGTTTGATTATGCAATAGGTCAAGAGTTCCCTCAGTGCAGCCAGGTACAGGTCAAAAGTTCACTCAGTCTAGCCAGGTGCAGGTCAAGAGTTCACTCAGTGCAGTAGCTTGAGGCAGCAATTTGTCACAGGTCAATCGGGGGCAACTGCCTTACTCACCTAATTTTTAGCCTTGTCAGCCCAGTGCATCAAACTATGGGGAAGTTTGATATATTGGACTGATATTTTGATCTGCCTATGCGTATTTGATGGTATTCTTATTTACAAGACAGGTGGTGCCACCTACATTGACTTTTGCAGTGTATGCACCTGCTTATTTCTACAGAGGAATTTGATACATCAGCCTAAAATTGGGCATGTTTATACATATTGGGAAGCTTTATAGTGTACAAGACTGGTGGTGCCACCTACAATAATTTTTGCACAGTGTGTGTCCCTGCTTATTTCGCAGGAGGGGTTTGACATATCAGTCTGACATTGGGCATATTTATATATCTCTTAGTTGTATATAAGACTGGTGGTGCCAGCTACAATCATTGTATCCGCCAAAACAGAGTTTTGCGGATACTATGTTTTCAGTCGGACGCTGACGCTGCTGCCATCGCCGCATAGGTTTCCGGAGAACTCCTCCATAACCACTGGGCAGAATGTTTTAAAATTCGGGATTATGATTGGTCACATGTGAACTGCTGCGCCCTCAATTTTTGGTTGACCTCTGACCTTTCCCCTCTGCCCAGCGTCCATTTGTGCATCTGTTTCCACACATAAACCCACATATCTCGGGAACTGTTTGACCGATCAGGCTAAAAATTGTGCACAAATGTAGCCCTTTGATAGCTTTATAACATACACTAAAAATGGTGGCGCCACCTGCAACCATTTTTGCACAGAGTCCATCTGTTCATCTGCTTTGGGATAAAATCACTCATATCTCAGCAGTGGTTTGACTTTTCCACCTGAAATTTTGCAGGTTTATACATCCTGCACAGCTCTCTTGATTTTATGACAGGTGGTGCCACCTACATTCACGTTTACTCTGCAGACATCCAAGCTCTTATCTCGGGAACTGTTTGACCAATTGAGCCAAAATTTTGCATGTGTATAGATCTCACATAGCTCTTCATCATAGGCAAAACTGGTGGCGCCACCTGGAACCATTCATGCTCAGCGTCCATCTGTTCATCTGCCTTGGGATAAAATCACTCATTTCTCAGCTCAGTGGTTCGACTTTTCCACCTGAAATTTTGCAGGTTTATACATCCTGCACAGCTCTCTTGATTTTATGACAGGTGGCACCACCTACATTCACGTTTACTCTGCAGACATCCAAGCTCATATCTCAGAAACCGTTTGACCAATTGGGCCAAAATTGTGCTTGTGCATAGATCTCACATAGCTCTTTACATAGGCAAAACTGGTGGCGCCACCTGGAACCATTCATGCACAGCGTCCATCTGTTCATCTGCCTTGGGATAAAATCACTCATATCTCAGCAGTGGTTTGACTTTTCCACCTGAAATTTTGCGGGTGTTTACATCCTGGACAGTTCTCTTGATTTTATGACAGGTGGCACCAGCTACGTTCAGGTTTACTACGCAGACATCCAAGCTCATATCTCGGGAACTGTTTGACCGATTGGGCCAAAATTTTGCAAGTGTATAGATCTCACATAGCTCTTCATCATAGGCAAAACTGGTGGCGCCACCTGCAACCACTTATGCACAGCATCCATCTGTTCATCTGCTTTAGGATAAAATCAATCATAACTCAGCAGTGGTTTGACTTTTCCACCTGAAATTTTGCAGGTTTATACATCCTGGACAGCTTTCTCGATTTTATGCCAGGTGGCGCCACCTACATTCACGTTTACTCTGCAGACATCCAAGCTCATATCTCGAGAACCGTTTGACCAATTGAGCCAAAATTGGGCATGTGTTTAGGTCTCACATAGCTCTTCATCATAGGCAAAACTGGTGGCGCCACCTGCAACCATTTATGCACAGTGTCCATCTGTTCATCTGCCTTGGGATAAAATCACTCATTTCTCAGCTCATTGGTTCGACTTTTCCACCTGAAATTTTGCAGGTTTATACATCCTTGACAGCTCTCTTGATTTTATGACAGGTGGCACCACCTACATTCACGTTTACTCTGCAGACATCCAAGCTCATATCTCGGGAACTGTTTGACCGATTGGGCCAAAATTTTGCAAGTGTATAGATCTCACATAGCTCTTCATCATAGGCAAAACTGGTGGCGCCACCTGCAACCACTTATGCACAGCATCCATCTGTTTATCTGCCTTAGGATAAAATCACTCATAACTCAGCAGTGGTTTGACTTTTCCACCTGAAATTTTGCAGGTTTATACATCCTGGACAGCTTTCTCGATTTTATGCCAGGTGGCGCCACCTACATTCACGTTTACCCTGCAGACATCCAAGCTCATATCTCGAGAACTGATTCACCAATTGAGCCAAAATTGTGCATGTGTATAGATCTCACATAGCTCTTCATCATAGGCAAAACTGGTGGCGCCACCTGCAACCATTTATGCACAGTGTCCATCTGTTCATCTGCCTTGGGATAAAAGCACTCATTTCTCAGCTCATTGGTTCGACTTTTCCACCTGAAATTTTGCAGGTTTATACATCCTGGACAGCTCTCTTGATTTTATGACAGGTGGCACCACCTACATTTACGTTTACTCTGCAGACATCCAAGCTCATATCTCAAGAACCGTTTGACCAATTGAGCCAAAATTGTGCATGTGTATAGATCTCACATAGCTATTCATCATAAGCAAAACTGGTGGTGCCACCTGCAACCATTTATGCACAGCGTCCATCTGTTCATTTGCCTTGGGATAAAATCACTCGATATCTCAGCAGTGGTTTGACTTTTCCACCTGGAATTTTGCAGGTTTATACATCCTGGACAACTCTCTTGATTTTATGACAGGTGGCACCACCTACATTCACGTTTACGTTGCAGACATCCATGCTAATATGCAACACACCTCACTCTTTTCCCCTTGCCACTTAATCCATGCCTCACTTCACCCGTCCCACTCTGATTTCTGTGGATACACATAGTCGAGTGTTGACTACCCATATTCTAGTTTTAAAATGTCCTAGTCTGAAACTTGCAGGCCCAAAACATCCATTTTGCTGAAATCATAATGACTAAGATAGATATGCAGGACTTAAGAGGATCAATATTAAATTTAAAAAATAAACCTCCATTCATACTCCCAATCTTTGCACAGGTTTGCATTAGGCCTGTAGGCCTTGTTTTTTATATATATAGATATATAGATATGCATCTCAATTATAATTTGGAAGCGCAGACTGGTCCTTGCTTGCACTACTTGTATGAATTTTTTTTTTTGTATGGCAGGAGTGAACCCCAGCCATAAATTTTGAGAAAAGGGCGCCTCATCAGTCGCCCTTTTCTTTGATAGGGGGGGGCGTGTGTAAAGTTCATACATACAATAAGCAAGCAGATGCTACCTGCGCAATATATAATTCCATGATTACTATAACTATTATTTTATCATTATTATTATACTATTCAATTCCATGTGCATAAATTGTGAATATTAATGACCGTAGAGCGGGAGCGTCAGACAAGTAGGAGTAGTGTCATTATAGAACAGGATTGAATGGGAAAATTCAGGTAATAATATTATTTGTGACAATCATGTAACCATACATAGTAAGTAGCAGCCAGGGAATACCATAAGTTTATTTTTCCCACAGTACGGGTGCAGGGGGGGATTAGTCATCAAGGAGCGCACTATCATAGGCCGGGCGGCCCCGCCGGTCACGAGCCGGATTTATTAGATACGCTGGAGCACTAGGGAGCTGTGGTAGCAGATCCCGATGGATATCCCTAGCTAGGTTTCAACACAGCACTGGGGGTTATGCCACGGCCGGTTAGGTAACACAGATACGATAGCCAGGTGCGAATCCATCCACGGCCGACAATCAGCTGAGCTGACATGGCACTGTTTACACACCTGCGCTACGTGCCAAGAGCAACCCCCCCTCCCCCCCCCCCCCCCGGTAAGCCTACGATAGTACGATACCCCTGGCTGATTTAGATAGTGATGTCAATGCCGGCTTAGACTAATTATTCCTGTGCCGGCCCTCAGTGTCAAGGCGGGGGGTAGCCAGGTAATAGGGTAGCTGTTAGTGGCTAGTAGTTACAGCCAATAGGAACTCAAATCAGTCAGGATGGGTGGAGTTAGATAATGAATGACACCAGGGAAAATGGGTACAAAGGGGTAGAGAGTAGGAACAGGCAGATTTTGGGCTACTGAACTGTGATTGCCTGAAAGAGAGATCTTCCGACGTGCATGCGGGGAAGATCTCGATCTTTCAGTTCCGACCCAGAGAAATTAACCAGCTGTAAAGTTAGCTTACTGTTAGCAATCATCTCGACGCTTCTGCAAGGTCACATCACTGTACATTCTTGGATTACCGGAATAAATTCAACGGGTGCAATTTACAACAGTGTTTTTCTTCTCCCTGCAATTGACTGGCCTGAACCCTGACATCCTTTTACAGCGTGACTTGGGAATTCCCAATAAAATGTGCATACATTAAACTCTTTTGCATTATAGTTATATACTTGCAATCGGAATAAAACTGGCACTTTGAGAGAGATAACATCGTATGGATAGGTATACTGAATTATAAAAGGTAAGTTTTATGCCCATGTTTTGAGAATGTCAGTAATTATATATTTATAAATCATAGTAAAGGGCAATATGGGAGGGCAAAACAGTAAATTGTCAACAGGTGCTGCGAATGTTTTACGCAAGGCGATAATTTGCGGTAGAGGTCGTACACGGCCCAGTTAGGGCTTAGGCCAAGGACTGTTTAAGTTGCATTTTTAGCTCAGCTGACTATAAGTCATCTGAGCTATAGTCGTGGTCCGTCTGTCTGTCCGCCCGTCCGTCTGTCCGTCCGTCTGTAGATGTGGCACGTTTGAAACCGTAAGACCTAGGAATCCAAAATTCGGCATAATGTTAGATGTCCCCAAGATCTCCTACCAAGTCGAAAACTGGGTCTTTGCGACTTTGTTCCTTTGAGAAATTAAGGAAAAACCTCAATTTTTTAATAAAAACCTATTTTCACATTTCAGGACTGCCTAATTTAAAAACCACTCATCTGTTTTTCCTCATATTTACCATAAATATTGCTCTATATAGTTCCTATGTACATGCCAGAAATTAGGTCTGTATTATGTAATTTAAAAAAGTTATGGGCCCAAACAAAATGCATTTTGTAAGAAATCAGGAAAGATATTTGAACACTTAACACAAAACATGTTAAAGCTATGGACTTTTTTTCCAGTAATATAACTTTAATTTATCAAAATTAAATTGTATACCCAAAATTTGATCAAAATCTTTTAAATTTTTTAAAATATTAACAAAAATAAAAAATTGGTACCTTAAATTTTTGACCATGGCACCTTTTTTTTCCTGTAAGTACTGTTGAACTCATTTTCACAGCATGTACAAATAAGGATTTAATCTGTTAAAATCTGAAATTTGAAAATAAAAGCTGCAAAATTAGGCTAGTTATTGAATTTTTTTGGAGGCTCTTGTTGTATTCCCTTACATTGTCAAGCAGTCCACTGTGGTCACTGTTGGTCATTCAGTGCAGCTCTGTATGCTCCCAAGGTTGTTGGCATAATGTTAGATGTCCCCAAGATCTCCTACCAAGCCAAAACTGGGTCTTTGCGACTTTGTTCCTTTGAGAAATTAAGGAAAAACCTCAATTTTTAGCGAACCTGTGAGCTTATGCGATGGTGTGGCGTCCTCCGGCGTCTGTCGTCTGTACGTTAACCCATACTATCTTGAAAACGGCAAGAGTTAGCATAAAAAAATTTTCTGCAAAAAATTAGTCATATAAAAAACATAATCAGATTTTGCTTATTTTTTGGCTAACTGCGTTTTCTTAGATTTTATAGAGAAAAAGCTAAAAAAGCTTTAAAAATCTTCTTCTCCGAAACTGTTCAGCCAAATTGTCCTATATTTAACAGAAATGATCCCTGGAACAATCTCTATTAAGTTTGTTTGAATGGTTTAAGTTTGGTGATTTTTGGCCGAATTACAGCTAGTTGAACTTGGTCATCTGTCCAAAAAAGCATACTAAAATTACAATCTTAGAAACGGCTGGAGCTGTCATCACCAAATTTTATGCCAATGTTGGTCACATGAGTCATGTCTGAAATTGAGGTATTGGTGGTGCCACCTGCATCGGCCTTTTTTGAACGGGGGTCATCAGTGCCCGTATCATACTGACAGCTACAAAAACTTCTTCTCTGAAACCATTTGGCCAAATTGTTTAATATCGCACAAAAATGATCCAAGGGTAGTGCATTCTGAAGTTTGTTCAAATGGTCTCAGTTCAGTGACTGAGTTAAGGGAAGTTGAATTTAGTCATATGCCATAACAGCCCATTTTAGCTCAGTGGCTACAAAGATCTTCTTCTCAAAAACCACTGGGCCAAATTCTTAAATCTCACACATTAATTATCCTTAGATGTTGATAAATCAAGTTTGTTCAAATGGTTTCGGTTCAGTGATTTTTGGCTGAGTTATTGGAAGCTGAACTTAGCCATTTAACTTTATTTTCCCATATGAGTTATAAACCTGCAAAACGGTTTTTGATTGACGCCACTGAGGCCAATTTGTTTAATATTTTACAAGAATAATCCCCTGAATAATTCTTATAATAATTGTCTTTTATGGTTCCAAAGAATGAATTTTGGATGAATAATAAGGATTGAATTGAGTCATTTTTCCATATATGTTAGCTGTGTGAAGCAGATACATCTAGCCTGGAACCAGTTTATCAGCATCTGTTACATCATGTTCCAGACATTTAGATTTCAGGTTATCTTTGGTAAATATTGACAAGAATGTTTTTTAAAAAGTTTTAAAAAATGTAGATTTATGATTTTAGATATTTCTCATGTCAGGCAACGTTTACAATCACAGGTATACATTAACCCATACTATTTCGAAAATGAGTGGAGCTAGCATCATGAAATTCAATGCAAAAAATTAGCCATCTGAAAAAAATTGGCATTTTCTTATATTTTATAGAGAAAAAGCTAAAAAACCTTTAAAAATCTTCTCCTCTGAAACAGCCAATTTGTTCAACATTTCACAGAAATATTCTTTTATGCCATCTCTCTCAAGTTTGTTCAAATGGTTCAAGTTAGATGAATTTTGGCCGAATTACAGGAAGTTGAACCTAGTTATCTGTCTAAAAAGCATACTAAAATGACAATCTCAGAAACGGCCAGAGTTATCATCACCAAATTTTATGCCAGTGCAAATGTTGGTCACATGACTCATATTTGAAGTTGCAGATTTTGATGTGCCACCTATATTGACCTGTTTTTTTTATGGGCAAAAACCTCATAATTTTAGCCTCTTTCAGCTTAAAATGTTTATGATAAAACTGTCAAGTTGAATCGTTCAATTTTTCAAAAAAATTATCATAGGACATAGGTTCTTTCAATCATATCAGAAAAACTTAATTGGTCTTATGGCCATTATTATGTCTAACTCAAACTGAGGACTGCAAAACTGTTCTTCTACAAAATTATTGTTTCAATTATAACTTCTGTTACATGGCACAAAAAATATTCTTAGGTGGCCTTTGTTTAAGGTTACTTGAATGATTTTTGGTAGAATTATTGGACCTTTAACAATGAAAGAACTGAATCTTTTATTATTCTAGATATTTTGAATAAAAAAAAAAGTTTATGAATAGTTCAGCTTGAAAAAAAAGCATTTTAGCCAAAGTCTTTTAGTATGTGTAAACAGATTTGCCCACAGGCCAAGATCGTGTCTGTATATTTAAATAGGTTAAGAAACTGCCAACTGTTTCAGATTTGGCAATAGATCAAGAGTTCATTCAGTGCAGCCAGATAAAGTTCAAGAGTTCAGTCAGTGCAGCCAAGCACAAGGCATGTGATCCCCTCATGGGTGACATGTGAACACCTCATGGGCAGCATATGATCACCTCATGGGCAGCATGTGATCATCTCAAGGGTGTCATGTCCCTCAGGGCTGCATGTGGAGCCAATCTATTTATAGCTTTGGCAGACTGCCAACTGTATCAGATTAGGCAACAGGTCAAGAGTTCACTCAGTGCAGCCAGGTACAGGTCAAAAGTTCACCCAGTCTAGCCAGGTGCAGGTCATGAGTTCACTCAGTGTAGTAGCCTGAGCTAGCAAATTTGTCACAGTTCACTCGGGGAAACTTCCTTTTTCACCTAAGCGTGGTCAGCCCCATGCATCAGACTTAAAGTTTGTTTGATGTATTGGCCTAATATTCTGACCTGTCTATTTGTCTTTGATGGGTTTCTTGTTCACAAGACAGGTGTCACCACCTACAATGACATTTGCACAGTGTGTGACTTTTGTGCCTGCTTATTTCTATTGAGGAATTATATCAATAGTTAATCATAGTTAATTATATCAATAATTAATGATATATCATCCTGAAATTGGGCATATTTATACCTATTGTATTTTAATTATCGTATACTTGTCGTATACAAGACTGGTGGTGTCACCTACAATAATTTTTTTGCACAGTGTGTGTCCCTGCTTATTTGATATATCAGTCTGAAATTGGGCATATGTATATATCTGTGATAGCTTTGTTGTATACAAGACTGGTGGTGCCAGCTACAATCATTTTTAGCTCAGCTGACTGAAAGTCAACTGAGGTATAGGAATGGCACTTTGTCCGTCGTCCGTCTGGATGTCCGTCCCTCCGTTAGCAGGGCACAAATCGTAATAGCTGGTCCTAGAAACTTCTAAGTGAATATCCAGGGAGGTCAATTAAAAATTTCCTTGGAAACCTGAAATTAGGTCACTGCAACCTTTTTCCTTCAAGCTATGGGGCTTGAAAGTACCCCCCCCCCCCCAGAATAGTAAAAAATTTGATACAAAACCTCCAATATCTTGATAATTAATGCATGGTTTGTCATGAATCTTGCCTTGAATTTTGACCTTGACTAGTTTTGTCAGTGCCTGAAACGTTGTGGCACCACCTATATTTTTTCCTATTTTAACAAATATTTTTCTATTTATTTACTATAAAATGACAACAATCATGTCAGTTTCTCAACTGTCATTACATCTGGTGTCCTAAACCAGGTGTGTTTATTGATCACAAGTGGATGCCCTATACTAATTTGTCTGTATAATATGATTTTAAAAAAGTTTTGGGCTCAAACATAATGCATTTTGTAAAAAAATCAGGAAAGATATTTGAACACTTAACACAAAATAGTAATATATTTTTATTAATCAAAATTAAATTGTATACCCAAAATTAGATCAAAATCTGTTAAATTTTTAAAAATATTAGCAAAAATAAAAAATTGGTACCTTAAATTTGGCCTAAATTTGACCATGGCATGTTTTTTTCTTATAAGTACATTTGATTTAAATTTCACAGCCAGTTTACATATGGATTTAATCTGATGAATTTTGAATTTGAAAGTATAAGCTTAAAAAATAGTCTAGCTATTGAAGTTTTTTAGAAGACTTAATGTATTTGTATTTTCTAGCATCATGACCCTACTTTTGTTTACCTGGTAATCCAAAAATTGGCATAATGTTAGATGTAATTGTAAATATTCATATTCTTCCATACATTTCCTATGTACATACCAAAATTTAGGTCAGTATTGCATAATTTGTTGAAGTAATAGGCCCAAACATAATGCACTTTGTAAAAAATCAGGATATATATTTACTCACTTAACATAAGAATGGCTGAGACTTTTTATCAGGAATATAACATCATTTAATCAAGATTCAATTGTATACAGAAAATTAGACCTGAAATTTGCAATTTTTTTTAAGTTATTAGCATAAATATAAAATCAGTACCTTGAATTTTGCCCAACTTTGGCCACGGCACTATTTTTTCTTGTGTTATTTTCACAGCATGTACACATAAGGATTAAATCTGTTAAAATCTTAAATATGAAAAATAAAAGCTGCAAAATTAGGCTAGTTATTGAATTTGTTTGGAGGCTCTTGTTGTATTCCCTTATGTTGTCAAGCAGTCGGCTGAGGTCACTGTAGGTCATTCAGTGCAACTCTATGCTCCCCAGGCTGTTATGTAATCCCATCACTCCCGGCAAGCCCTCTCTCTTGTTGAGCTTGATCAGGCTGCCAGCATAAATACCACAGGGAGCCTTTCTCTCCCCCCCCCCCCCCCCACCCCATTCTGTTGACAGACCTGTACTTTAACAAGATGAATCTTATAATTTCACATTTTTTCAGCGATGAACAGTAACAACAGAGACCCCTCACTGAACCCACCGCTTCGATACACAGGACTAATATACAAGACAAAGCTGATAATTTTTATGTTAAAAAATTCTTTCTGTTGAGACTTAGACAATTTTTATTTTTTATTTTTTTAAAGAAAAAAATATTCAGGAATTTAATCCTAATATTCATATATGGTAAAATATTAGGACCTAATGAAAGTGCTAACTGACAAGATTTAAGAAGATATAAATATACTTTGTAGCATTTCGTTCATATCTCTTAAAGTTGATGGGGCCTAGTCATCAAGTTTTTAAAATTAGAAATATTGGTCAAACTTTGTGGGATTAATTTTTAACTCATATGGCCATATATTTAACTTTTGAAAAATTAATTACCTTCACACATTATTTGTTTATGAAATGGAACTTTTATATGACACTTACCGTAAGCCCATTTTTTCCCTTGGTACATCACTAAATGGTTTCAGGCCAAAGGTTTCATTTATTACACAGTCCATATGCTTTAGCTCATGTCCATTATTCTGTAATTTACAGAGTTTCATTTAAGCTGGGCCATTTTCTCTTAGCTTTTCAAATTGTAATATACATGGAAAAACCATAAGAAACAAAAATATTTTGCAGTTACTAATATTTTCCAAAATTCAGTTGAGCGACTTGACCCATAGGTCCTTTGTTTTAATGTTGGGATGCTACTCAGACATATGAAAACCATTTTTTAGCAATATATATTTTTAAAAGTCACCCTATTACTACATCGAAAACCAACACTCGAAATGACCGGTATCGCATCGCAATTTGCGACGCAAAATAGACCCAGTGCAAACCAATTTCCCTTTCGTATCGCTCTGTCTGCGAATCAATTAAAATGCATATCTGGCCTTTTAGTGTGAACGATTCCCGGGATCCCCTGCGTGAAGAATGCAGCGTAAACAGAACAGTAATTTACTTAATAAGTATATCAGAAATGGAAGTGTGTGACAAAGACCGTGGGGTTCGGTTAATTCCTATGTGAGCGAGCTTCACTGAACAATGTATAACGTAACACGTGCTTGCTGCATAATTTTCTCGGAAAGCAAATCCTACTGACACCTGTGACATCTGACCCACGCACCCATTGGTTGACCTTGCTTCGTCGTCTTTTGACCCCTGCGTCCATTGGTCGACCTCAACTTTATTTGAATACACGTCATCTGACCTCCGACCCCCGCTGCTGCTACTTTCTGCATGCCCGCTGTGTTTTACACTAAAAAAATGGTCCCGCTTCAGCAGACTTGACCTGCTATAAATTGCGTTCACCAATGTGAATCTGAAAGCAAACTATCTGTAATTATTTTAGCAAAGCAAACTTTCCACATTCACTAAACAGGCCGTATTGCAGCACTTGCAATGTGCCTGTGTTTTACCGTTTCATCAATATCATAACCAAGTCTAACAAAAAGTACCGGCGGCGGCGATGACAGTCGGCAATTTACATTGTCAGTGACAATTCAAATTACAAGTAAATTCCCGATTACGCGAAAATGTGATGAAAATAACAAGAAAGATATTGTTTTCCTATGTCCCTATCCTATTATCTGATCTGCTGAACCGGGCATTTCGTTCTGTCACGGTGATGATAGAAAAAAAACGGGGATCTGGCCGCCCGCGGAAGCGGGGAATCCCCGTGATAAAGACAAAGTGACGCAGACGCAATGGTACAGAATATAGTACACAGTGTTGTTAAAGGATCTTCACAACTCGTTTGACAGCACATTTATTCAACGCTCTGGTGGTAATGCAGATATTTATACAAGAACTGCGATAATGATAAAATGTTTGTCATTGCTTTGATTTATTATTTATTTGATTTAATTCATTCAGTAAACAGATGACAATGATATCGTTTGAGTTTATTGCTCTGACAGCCCAATATGTTATTTTTTTATCACACTCAGTTGTAACTTTCTCTATAATTAAAGTAATAACTTATAGAAACGTGCCTTTTTTTACCTGAATCTCCCCCTGATGATAAACATCTCATCAGGCCTGATTTGTCCACTGGAACTTTAATCTGGTGATAATGATAATTTTCTTGAAACATCCATGATGTACCAGTTTGTTTCATAGACCCTGATACATAACTTAGTTATCTTTATTGTCACAACAGTGTAAATGATTAAGTATAAATGTACAGTCAAACATGCATGCAGATATATAAATATAATATTTACAATTTTCAGCTGAGCGATAACTAAGAAATCATGAGGGAATCATATTTACATTTTTAGCTCAGCTGACTATAAGTCATCTGAGCTATAGTCGTGGTCCATTGTCCGTCCGTCCGTCCGTAGATGTGGCACGTTTTGAAACCGTAAGACCCAGGAATCCAAAATTCAGCAAAATGTTAGATGTCCCCAAGATCTCCTACCAAGCCGAAAACTTTGTTCCTTTTAGAAATTAAGGAAAAAACCTCAATTTTTAGTGAACCTGTGAGCTTATGCGATGGTGCGGCGTTGTGCGTTGTGTGCCGTGCATCGTGCATCGTCTGTACGTTAACCATAGCTATTTCAAAAATGGCAGGAGCTAGCATCACCAAATTTTTGCAAATAATTAGTCATCCAAAAAACTATCTCGGATTTTGTTTATTTTTTTTCTAACTGCATTTTCTTAGATTTTATAGGGAAAAAGCTAAAAAAGCTTTAAAAATCTTCTTCTCCAAAACTGTCAAGCCAAATTGTCAAATATTTCACAGAAATGATCCCTGGAACAATCTTTCTCAAATTTGTTCGAATGGTTCAAGTTCGGAGATTTTTGGCCGAGTTATAGGAAGTTGAACTTTGTTAACTGTGCAAAAAAACATATTAAAATTTAAATCTCAGAAACGGCTGGAGCTATCATCACCAAATTTTATGCCAATGTTGGTCACATAGGTACTGTGTGAAATTGAGGTATTGGTGGCGCCACCTGCATCCGCCTTTTTTGTACGAGGTCATCAGTGCCTGTATCACACTGAGGGCTACAAAAAACTTCTTCTCTGAAACCATATGGCCAAAATGTTTAATATCGCACAGAAATGATCCTAGGGTAGTGCTTTCTGAAGTTTGTTCAAATGGTCTCTTTTCAGTGACTTTTGGCTAAGTTAATGGAAGCTGAATTTAGTCATATGCAATAACAGCCCATTTTAGCTCAGTGGCTACAAAGATCTTCTTCTCAAAAACCACTGGGCCAAATTCTTAAATCTCACACATTAATTAACCTCGGATGTTGATAATTGAAGTTTGTTCAAATGGTTTTGGTTCAGTGCTTTTTGGCTGAGTTACGGGAAGCTGAACTTAGCCAGTTTGCTGTATTTTCCTTTATGAGTTATAAACCTGCGAAACGTTTTTCGACTGATGCCACTGATGTCAGTTTGTTAAATATTTTACAAGAATAATCCCTACAATAATTCCTATAATAATTGTCATTAATGGTTCCACATGAATGATTTTTGGCTGAATTATGGAGATTGAATTGAGTCATTTTACCATACATGTTAGCTGTGTGATGCTGTTACATCTAGCCTGGCACCAGTTTATCAGCATCTATTACATCAAGCCACTAGACATTTAGATTTCAGGTTATCTTTGGTTAACATTGACAAGAAAGTTTTTTTAAAAGCTTTTAAAAAATTTAGATTTATGATTTAAGTTATTCATCATCAGGTTTATACGTCCTGGACAATTTTCTCTATTTTATGACAGGTGGCACCACCTACATTCACGTTTACGCTGCAGACATCCATGCTAATATGCAACACACCTCACTCTATTCCCCTTGCCACTTAATCCATGCCTCACTTCACCCGTACCACTCTGATTTCTGCGGATACACATAGCCGCTTGTCCACTACCCATATTCTAGTTTTAAAATGTCCTAGTCTGAAACTTGCAGGTCTGAAATGTCCATTTTGCTGAAATCATAATGACTAAGGTAGAAATGCAGGATCAATATTAAATTTTAAAAATAAACCTCCTTTCATACTCCCAAACTTTGCACAGGTTCGCATTAGGCCTGTAGGCCTTGTTTATTAAAAACCTATTTTTACACTTCAGGACTGCCTAATATCAAAACCACTCATCTGTTTTACCTCGTATTCACCATAATTATTTCTCTATATAGTTCCTATGTACATGCCAGAAATTATGTCTGTTTTTTGTAAATTTAAAAAGTTATGGGCTCAAACATAATGCATTGTGTAAAAAATCAGGAAAGATATTTGATCACTTAACACAAAATATGTTAAAGCTATAAACTTTTTTTCCAGTAATATAAGTATAATTAATCAAAATTAAATTGTATACCCAAAATTAGATCAAAATCTTTTAAATTTTTTAAAATATTAACAAAAATAAACAAGGGACCTATGGGTCACGACGCTCAGCTGTTATATATGATAAAAAAATATTATTTAGAAATGAGGCACATGCTGGTTTTGTGTGGTAATAAATATAAGCTGTATTATGAGTTGTTGTTGTTTAGCTTATGTATGATTTTGATAGTACCTTTGGAGACAGGGAAGAGGATTGATTTCATTTATTTTATTAACAAATGGAGTACTACTGTCACACAGATTTTGACTTGGCCATATAACTTATAAGCAGAACATATAATATAATTTATTAAAAAAATTACAAATATTGTCCCAAATATAATTTTTATTAAAAATAATAAGAGAATCATATGATTTTTTAAAATGAAATATAACTGATATGATTATTAAAATAATATTAAAGAATATATTCATGAATGCATTCATGAATACATTTTGAAAGTATTTGCACGAGTATTCATATACTTTCATTTTTACCTGAATTCCCATTCTTTATGCAAGAAATTTTATAATGGAGTACATAATCATATTCGTATTTAAATACAATTACAAAGTATTCGCACCATGTCTGGTATTTATTCAGTTTTCACCAAACAATGATGTTGAGAATCCAGAATATACAAATTTCACACATTTAAATAATGATCATAAGTACCTGGTTTTATGGCTTTTATTTATATTAAAAAATAACTGTAAAAAATTCATTTTGGACTAATTTCACATCAATGTACACACTAGACACAGTAGGAATCTAGATTAATATTATCAACTGCATCTTTGTCTATCATTAATTTCCTTCATATAATCCTTAATGATTAGTAATGAATAATATGATTTACTTCTTTATCATTAAAAATGAACTGAAAAATGCCATAGGTGACTGCATGGTGTTATTTGGAATATGTGACATTCTACCCATCGATACAAGATTCTTATATCATCAGTAACTGCAAGTTAATTTCCTGTTATTATAAACTAACAAATTCCTTTTCTATTTTCTTTAATTTGTTATTAAAAACCAATAAAAATTTATTAATTTATTGTTTATTGTTATGTTGTTGGTTAAAACTACTAGATGAGTTGGGTTGAACACCTGGATCAACTGTGGCTGGCCATAAGCTGCCTGGATTCTCCCCTCAAGCGTGCATAATTTGATGAAAGGTCAACAAGGTCAACATACAGGTGACTCAAGAGGGGCTGGAGAGAGCCAAAGTCTGACAGGGTCTCACAAAAAACATTAATAAAAGCTACAATATTTGGCAAATTTCTTTCAGCTTTCTAAACTAAAAAGCTGAAATCCTTATGTGTGCATGATATGAAAATTATGTCAACAGTGCTCACGGGAAACAAACGTGCCTTGGTCGCAGTTGGGCAAAATTTAAGGTACTAATTTTATATTTATACTAATAACTTATAAAATTTGAAAAATTCAGAACTAATTTTGGGTATTCAATTGAATCTTGATTAAATAATGTTACATCCCTGACAAAAAAAATCTCTAGCTTCAGCAATGCCCTTGTTAAGGGAGTAAATATATTTCTTGATTTTTTTACAAAGTGCATTATGTTTGGGCCCATAACTTAAAAAAAATACACAATACTGACATCATTTCTGGCATGTGCATAGTGAATGTATAGAAAAATATGTATATTATATATGATCAAAGTCAGATCAGTGGTTTTGATATTAGGCAGTCTTAAAGTGTAACATTGGGTTTTCAATGGAAAAATGAAGTTTTTCATTGATATCTCGAAAGAATTAAGTCCTAGTGACCAAATTCTTGGCATGGTAGGGGATTTTGGAGAAATCTAACTGTATGCCAAATTTTAGGAACTTAGAGCTGAAGCTCGGGATCTGAGCTCTAGCAAACTGCATAACACTAGCAATATGTGACATGGTGCTTGAAAACTTGAATAAAATCTACAGTTTTTGATCAACTGGTTTCAAATTTTTGGTGTTAACAGTTGAAATGCTAACAAAAACATACTGTGAAAATTAAATCCACAGCAGTTACAGCAAAAAAACGTGCCATGGTCAAAGTTGGGCAAAATTTAAGGTACCAATTTTTTATTTTTGCTAATATTTTTAAAAATTTAAAAGATTTTGATCTAATTTTGGGTATACAATTTAATTTTGATTTATAAAAGTAATATTACTGGAAAAAAAGTGCTTAGCTTTAACAAGTTTTGTGTTAAGTGATAAAATTTCTTTCCTGATTATTTACAAAATGCATTATGTTTGGGCCCATAACTTTTTTAAATTAAATAATACAGACCTAATTTCTGGCATGTACATAGGAATTATATAGAGGATTATTTATAGGAAATATGAGGAAAAACAGGTGAGTGGTTTTGATATTAGGCAGTCCTGAAGAGTGAAAATAGGTTTTTAATAAAAAATTGAGGTTTTTCCTTTATTTCTCAAAGGAATGAAGTCGCAAGGACCCAGTTTTCGGCTTGGTAGGAGATCTTGGGGACATCTAACATTATGCTGAATTTTGGATTCCTAGGTCTTACGGTTTCAAAACGTGCCACATCTACGGACGGACGGATGGACGGACGGACGGACAGACAGATGGACGACGGACAATGGACCACGACTATAGCTCAGATGACTTATAGTCAGCTGAGCTAAAAAATAAGAAATTCCGACCTAATTTTTGAACTCACTATTTCGGTGACACCTTATCACTTGCATTATTCATTAAATGTGGATTTATCATGACTCATAATGCCATCTGGTGGCAAAATTATGGAACCAACTTTCACATCAACAAATTGAGCCACAGAACAAAACAGTGGCCATGCAAATATGAGAAAAGATAATCAAACAGAATATTCCAGAGGGCTCTTAACTGGTGAATACATATCAAATGATAAAATAATTGTTTAGTAATACTGTGTATGATTTCCTTATCAGATATTTATTATTTTAGTCTCAAAAGTTGTGTCTGTGAACATTTTGCAAAAGTTTATAGGACCATCATATCAATAGCATGAAGGTATTTAAAAATCTAATGAGTGATGTAACATGAATCAACAGTGCTCAACATTAACAGTTCACCACTTGAACACGGCATGCAAAAATTCCAAACAAATGACCCAGAGGTCATGATGCTCAGCTGTCCAGAAAGACATTCACAAAAGGAATTTTATCACCTGACTGCCATATTTAGTAGGAGGTATCCAAAATTCAACTGAAGCATAGCTAAGAGGATCTCAGTTCAGGTTCCCAAGGAGATTTTTCATTGACTTCCCTGGATGTCAAGTTTGAAGATTCTAGGTGCAATGGTTACGATTTGTGCCCTGTTAATGAATCACCACATCTAATAATCCAGGTGGCCCCACCAGTCTGCAGGAACTGATGA
The DNA here is from genome assembly GCA_026874595.1 of Sipunculus nudus. Taxonomy (NCBI): domain Eukaryota; kingdom Metazoa; phylum Annelida; class Sipuncula; order Golfingiida; family Sipunculidae; genus Sipunculus; species Sipunculus nudus. Next base: position 67,610,652 of record CM049306.1, read on the forward strand.
CTCTGAATCATTCCATGCTGAATATGCATGCAGAGAATCATGGTGATCAATGCATTAGTTGTTCAGAGCTTTTGTATCAAATTCTTAATTATTCTGGGGGGTACTTCTGAGCCCCATAGCTCAGATATTATGGGTCATAGTGACCTAATATCAGGTTTTCAGGGAGATTTTTCATGGACCTCCCAGAATGTGAAGGTAAAAATTTCTCTGTCAAATGGTTACCATTTGTGCCCTGTTAACAGATGACATCTTTGAAGGTCTCAAATATAAAGAAAAAAAATAGGTAAAAATTTTTTTTAAAAATACAGGTGGCATCACCAGTCTCCCGGAACTGATGAGACACTCCATGATGAATATGCATGCAAAAAATCATGGTCATCAATACATTAGTTGTTCAGATACTTGAGCTTTGTATCAAATTTTCCATTATTCTGGGGCGCGGGGGGGGGGGGGGGGGGTGGGGTTCTTCAGTGCGCTATAGCTCAGAGGTTATGGGTTACAGAGACCTATTTTCAAACTTGTCATCCTGAAAATAGAAGGTCCAGTGGTTATGATTTGTGCCTGGTTAACAAATGGAGAGACAGACAAAGAGCTATATTGCTATAACTCAGATGGCTTTCAGTCGGCTGAGCTAAAAACTCACATGTGATCACCTATATCCCTCATGACAAATACTATGAAATAGAAGGTGCAAATGTTTGACGTGATTGCGGCTTAACCTCAAACTGTAATATTACTAATAATCAGGTCCTTCTGCCAGGTCAGTGACTTTGAAACATTTTTACTTTCAACTACCAGTCGCTACCACAGTCATTATGTGTTTCTGCTTTGAAATAAAAATAGAATACAGAGATCAAGAAAATTAGAAAAACTCAATCATTTAGTCACAATGGCACTGGTACAAAGTAAATTACCTACCATACTTCATGGAATTGATTTTCCTTGAACTAGTCTCCCCAGACAAATGTTCCTTGGATGTATATTCCTGGGATGTATGGCCCTGCAACTGTGAGATAGAAAGGTTAATCACTTTACTTGTGAGCATGAGGCAGGTTTCATATCAAAATTACCATGTCCTAGGTATCCAGCAGGCAAAGAAATGGCACTACTTCCTCTACTAGGTTCTTTACTGTGTGCATGCATTGTCCAAACTCATTTACTTTGAACTGTCTCAGGAACTTGAACAATGACAAAATATAACTTTATATACGGCTTCATCCTATATCTTTCACAGGTTTTACAGGCCTCGCAATAGTGTTAGATAGGGCTACAGCCTATACCTGTACACTCGAGCCCTCACAACTGCACAAATTACAATTAACTGACCACCATAAATTTTCACGTTTTCATAAATGTAAAATTTTATACTTTGAGTCATTGGAAAATCTTTAACATGGGTGGATGTTTTTTTTTCATTGCTGTTAATGAATGTTGCTATGATCTGATCTGCACTCTACCATATTTCACATACTAAAAAAACCCAACTAATTGAAGGTGACATGGCCAATAATTCCCCATTGTCCTACTCTACCACCCTCTTGAATATCTTATGATGTTGAAAGCAAGGCGGCTCAAGATTTCTAGTAATGCAATAAACAGTCTATAGTGGATACAACTGGACACCAGGATGGGCCAAGAGATCAGTAACACTGGTGATGGTCTTCTCAGGCCGACTGGGGACATCAAGACAGGTGTTCCTAGCAAGTAGTAATTGTTACTAAGTCACAGGCAGTGTCTGGCCTTTGTCTGCTTCGTATAATCTTGATGTAACATTTCACTTCTGATAAAATAACTAACAATAACACTGGTTTTTAGTTTTATTTGGTAGCATACTTCTTGCATCATGTAAAAAAAAATGGTCATGTACATACAAAAATGTGTTAATATAAATGAAGTTAAACAAGACAAAAACAGATTAATAAAAGCCCTATTTACCCTAGAAAAATGTGGCGTGCACTAGACAGGTCCAGAAAAATGTGGAGCGGGCTACATTTTAACTTGCGTTCACACTGGACCAAGACATGTACGGCGAGCTACCCTGTCACGTTAGGCTGCACTGCATTTGGCCCGGCCTAGAATCTGCATTACGTTTACACGCTGATAAATACTGCAATTTAGCGCTGTCTAGATTGAATTCCCCCTTGCACGCATGGCTAAATCCTAGTCACATGACAGCTGAGTCTTGATGGAGCCCGCTGTATAGGTAGTGCGCTCCATTTCTGTTTACACACGTTCAAAGCACAAATGTAGGCCGCCCCAGAAGTGTCTGGCGAGCCAGAATGTAGAATGTATAGGTAGCACGCTCCATTTCTGTTTACACACATTCAAAGCACAAATGTAGGCCCGGCTGAAGTGTCTGGCACGCACCAGAATGTAGAACCGACTCAAACCGGTGGTCAAAATGTAGCGTGCTCCAGACTGAAAATCCTCGAAACCTGCCGCCTTTCAGGGACTTTGCTCACGCTAAACGATGTAGAGCACTCCAGAAAAACGTGTGTAAATGGGGTTAACAAAAAACTACATTATATATATTATTATATGCAGTTGTATATAACATACTGGTGACTTGAGTGGACACGAACTATAAGGTTTCAATGTATCTTCCAATGGAAAATAAAATATTCAACAATTATGTAGTCTGAGAATAACCTGGCTTTCAAGGTGCTTGCAATCATGTTATCACTACAGAACTTAAAAATTGGTAATCTTGACCTTGTTTCATGTTTCTATGAAGGTTTAGCCAGATCCTGTCTAAATTTCATTTAGAACTTTCCAAGAGTATCTGTTACTTGTGCCTAGTTCATGGCAAGTAGACATACTAAAAATGTAACAAAGTCCCATGGTTACAGTTAAGCATGAATTAAAAGTGAGCTGAGTCAAATAACAATGTTAGATGTGAGAAGTAAGATTAGCTGGATAAGGAGTAAAGTAACACACAGAAAATGTTTTATAGTTTGCTTACAAGGGACATTCTTATGCCAGATTAATAGGGAATAACACATAGTATTTGAGTAAATAAAAAAAAGAAAGATCTGGTGATTTTGAGCGTTTAAATGAGTGAAATAAGAGCCACTGAAGACTTGCTTTACCAGAGTCTAATCCTCCCAGCATGGAGTATCATGTGACCTTAAGCCAGTTCTTTTGAGACGTTGATTTGGCATTTATTTTTCGTTTTTGCTGATCCAGATTACATTCTAAATCCCTCATACCATTCTTCCCAGATTTCAGAGTGCCGAGATTGTGGCAATCCCTGATGATGTGGAGAACCTCACTGGAATGCCCGAGTTGCTTTATATTATATCACAGTAAATCAATATGTTCTCAGATACCATTGGGCTGTCTACCTCAGCAAAAAAACAAGGGACCTATGGGTCACGACGCTCAGCTGTTATATATGATAAAAAAATATTTTTTAGAAATGAGGCACATGCTGGTTTTGTGTGGTAATAAATATAAATATATAAATGAATTATAACTGATATGATTATTAAAATAATATTAAAGAATATATTCATGAATGCATTCATGAATACATTTTGAAAGTATTTGCACGAGTATTCATATATTTTCATTTTAACCTGAATTCCCATTCTTTATGCAAGAAATTTTATAATGGAGTACATAATCATATTCGTATTTAAATACAATTACAAAGTATTTGCACCATGTCTGGAATTTATTCAGTTTTCACCAAACAATGATGTTGAGAATCCAGAATATACCAAATTCACACATTTAAATAATGATCATAAGTATCTGGTGTTATGGCTTTTATTTATATTAAAAAATAACTAAAAAATTCATTTTGGACTAATTTCACATCAATGTACACACTAGACACAGCAGGAATCTAGATTAATATTATCAACTGCATCTTTGTCTAATTTCCTTCATATGATCCCTAATGATTAGTAATGAATAATATGATTTACTTCTTTATCATTAAAATTGAACTGAAAAATGCCATAGGTGACTGCATGGTGTTATTTGGAATATGTGACATTCTACCCATCGATACAAGATTCTTATATCATCAGTAACTGCAAGTTAATTTCCTGTTATTATAAACTAACAAATTCCTTTTCTATTTTTCTTTAATTTGTTATTAAAAACCAATAAAAATTTATTAATTTATTGTTTTTTGTTATGTTCTTGGTTAAAACTACTAGATGAGTTGGGTTGGACACCTGGATCAACTGTGGCTGGCCATAAGCTGCCTGGATTCCATGTATGCCTTGCCTCAAGCGTGCATAATTTGATGAAAGGTCAACAAGGTCAACATACATGTGACTCATGAGGGGCTGGAGAGAGCCAAAGTCTGACAGGGTCTCGTAAAAAACATTAATAAAAGCTACAATTTTTGGCCAATTTCTTTCAGCTTTTTTAAACTGAAAAGCTGAAATGCTTATGTGTGCATGATATGAAAATTATATCAACAGTGCTCACAGGAAACAAACGTGCCATGGTCACAGTTGGGCAAAATTTAAGGTACAAATTTTATATTTATACTAAATAAAATTTGAAAAATTCAGAACTAATTTTGGGTATTCAATTGAATCTTGATTAAATAATGTTACATCCCTGACAAAAAAATCTCTAGCTTCAGCAATGCTCTTGTTAAGGGAGTAAATATATTTCTTGATTTTTTACAAAGTGCATTATGTTTGGGCCCATAACTTAAAACAATTACACAATACTAACATCATTCTGGCATGTGCATAGAGAATAAAAAATATGTATATTATTTATGATTAAAGTCAGATCAGTGGTTTTGATATTAGGCAGTCTTGAAGTGTAACAATGGGGTTTTAATGGAAAAATGAAGTTTTTCATTAATATCTCTAATGTCCTAGTGACCAAATTCTTGCCATGGTAGGGCATTTTGGAGACATCTAACTGTATGCCGAATTTAAGGAACTTAGAGCTGAAGCTGGGGAGCTGAGCTCTTGCAAACTGCATAACACTAGCTTGATGTAAACAATATGTTACATGGTGCTTGAAAACTTGATTAAAATCTACAGTTTTTGATCAACTGGTTTCAAATTTTTGGTGTTAACAGTTGAAATGCTAACAAAAACAGGCTGTGAAAATTAAATCCACAGTACTTACAGGAAAAAAAACGTGCCATGGTCAAAGTTGGGCAAAATTTAAGGTACCAATTTTTTATTTTTATTAATATTTTAAAAAATTTTAAAGATTTTCATCTAATTTTGGGTTTACAATTTAATTTTGATTAATTAAAGTTATATTACTGGAAAAAAGGTCCATAGCATTAACATTTTTTGTGTTAAGTGATCAAATATCTTTTCTGATTTTTTACAAAATGCATTGTTTGGGCCCATAACTTTTTTAAATTAAATAATACAGACATAATTTCTGGCATGTACATAGGAACTATATAGAGGAATATTTATGGTAAATATGAGGTAAAACAGATGAGTGGTTTTGATATTAGGCAGTCCTGAAGTGTGAAAATAGGTTTTTAATAAAAAATTGAGGTTTTTCCTTAATTTCTCAAAGGAACGAAGTTGCAAACACCCAGTTTTCGGCTTGGTAGGAGATCTTGGGGACATCTAACATTATGCCGAATTTTGGATTCCTAGGTCTTACGGTTTCAAAACGTGCCACATCTACGGACGGACGGACGGACAGACGGACGGACAGACGGACGGACGACGGACAATGGACCACGACTATAGCTCAGATGACTTATAGTCAGCTGAGCTAAAAATTGGTACCTTAAATTTTGCCCAACTTTGACCATGGCACGTTTTTTTCCTGTAAGTACTGTGGATTTAATTTTCACAGCATTTTTTTTTTTTTAGCATTTTGTCTGTAAACACCAAAAATTTGAAACCAGTTGATCAAAAACTGTAGATTTTATTCAATTTTTTAAGCACCATGTAACATATTGTTTACATCAAGCTATTGTCATGCAGTTTGCAAGTGCTCAGCTCCCCAGCTTCAGCTCTCAGTTCCTAAAATTTGGCATGCAATTAGATGTCTTAAAAATCCCATACCATGCCAAGAATTTGGTCACTAGGACTTAATACCTTCGAGATATTAATGAAAAACTTCATTTTTCCATTAAAACCCCATTGTTACACTTCAAGACTGCCTAATATCAAAACCACTGATCTGACTTTAATCATATATAATATACATATTTTTCTATACATTCTCTATGCACATGCCAGAAATGATGTCAGTATTGCGTAATTTTTTTAAGTTATGGGCCCAAACATAATGCACTTTGTAAAAAATCAAGAAATATATTTACTCCCTTAACAAGAGGATTGCTGAAGCTAGAGATTTTTTGTCAGGGATGTAACATTATTTAATCAAGATTCAATTGAATACCCAAAATTAGTTCTGAATTTTTCAAATTTTATAAGTTATTAGTATAAATATAAAATTAGTACCTTAAATTTTGCCCAACTTTGACCATGACCATGGCATGTTTGTTTCCTGTGAGCACTGTTGATATAATTTTCATATCATGCACACATAAAGATTTCAGCTTTTTAGTTTAAAAAGCTGAAAGAAATTGGCCAAAAATTGTAGCTTTTATTAATGTTTTTATGAGACCATGTCAGACCTTGGCTCTCTGTAGCACCTCTTGAGTCACCTGTATGTTGACCTTGTTGAACTTTCAGCAAATTATGCATGCTTGAGGGAGGCATAAACTGGGGCTCCAGGCAGCTTATTATATAATGGCCAGCCACAGTTAATCCAGGTGTCCAACCCAACTCATCTAGTAATTTTAACCAACAACATAACAATAAACAATAAATTAATAAATTTTTATTGTTTTTTTTTAAATAACAAATTAAAGAAAAATAGAAAAGGAATTTGTTAGTTGATAATAACAGGAAATTAACTTGCAGTTACCGATGATATAAGAATCTTGTATCGATGGATAGAATGTCACGTATTCCAAATAACACCATGCAGTCACCTATGGTATTTTTCTGTTCAATTTTAATGATAAAAAAGTAAATCATATTATTCATTACTAATCATTAGGGATCATATGAAGGAAATTAATGATAGACAAAGATGCAGTTGATAATATTATTATCTAGATTCCTACTGTGTCTATAGTTAGTACATTGATGTCAAATAAGTCCAAAATGAATATATTACATTTTTTTTTAATATAAATAAAAGCCATAAAACCAGGTACTTATGATCATTATTTAAATGTGTGAATTTTGTATATTCTGGATTCTCAACATCATTGTTTGGTGAAAAACTAAATAAATACCAGACAAGGTGCGAATACTTTGCAATTGTATTTAAACACGAATATGAATGTGTACTCCATTATAAAATTTCGTTCATAAGAATGGGAATTCAGGTAAAAATGAAAGTATATGAATACCAGTGCAAATACTTTCAAAATGTATTAATGAATGCATTCATGAATATATTCTTTATATTATTTTAATCATCATTTCAGTTATATTTTATTTGAAAAAATCATGCTGTTCTCTTATTATTTTTAATAAAAATTATATTTGGGACAATATTTGTAATTTTTTTAATAAATAGTTAAACTCTTATATTATATGTTCTGCTTATAAGTTATATGGCCAAATCAAAATCTGTGTGACAATCGCACTCCATTTGTTAATAAAATAAATGAAATTAATCCTCTTTCCTGTCTCCAAAGGTACTATCAAAATCATACATAAGCTAAACAACAACAACTCATAATACAGCTTATTTTTATTACCAAATAAAACCAGCATGTGCCTCATTTCTAAATCATAATTTTTTATCATATATAACAGCTGAGCGCCGTGTCCTATAGGTCCCTTGTTTTAATATCTATCACTTGTATAGGTATGTTTTGCCCACTATTAAATATATATTAATGAACCATTTCAGCATTTAACCATCTGAATAATTTATACTGTTTTATATATATATAGTGTGCATGACAACATTTCAACACTTAATTGAAATCAAATTTGATAAATACAAAAATTGCTAATCAAAATTCTATAATTGCTAATCAAAATTTAATTTGATTAGCAATCCTCTACACATAATTTTCTCAACAATTCAAGCACTGCATTCATATCAGTAATAGCGAATCCTTTGATAACACTAAAAAAGGTGCAAAGTTCTTGTTGTTCCATTCAATGCGGTCATGTCATATAAAGGCAAGATGGGGATCAGCACGAAACCGCCAGCCTGACAGCTGAGTTCCGAGGTTTGTTCTTTCGAAATCATATAGTAAAAAAAAATAATTAAGATTTTCATTAAACTATGTTTACGAAATAAAACAGATTCCAAATTATTTGAGAAAATACGGTATCACACAAGCTGAGGTTTAAATTTGTCTTTTGAAACCATTATTATTATCAATGGTTATAATTATCAATCATTATAAGCTGAGATCTAGGGGTTATTCTTTCCATAATTTAGGTGCAGCCACTGAAAAAGAAAGATCACCATATCTTTTATATGAGCAGCTTGTTGACACAAAAGATGCTGGTCACTAGAGCGTAAACTACATTATTGTCACAGGCACTTGACACAATGTATTTAAAGGGTGAGCAATATTACAAGCATCACTCGGCCCTTCCCCCTGTCACCTATCTAACCAACCATCCCCTAATTGTATCCGCCAGAGTTTTGCGGATACTATGTTTTCAGTTGCATGAGGCCACTGCATAGATTTCCTGATAACTCCTCTGTAACCACTGGGCAGATTTTTAGCTCAGCTGACTATAAGTCATCTGAGCTTGAGTCGTGGTCCATTGTCCATTGTCCTTCCGTCTGTCGTGCCGTCCGACGTCTGAGATGTGGCACGTTTTCAAATCATAAGACCTAGGAATTCAAAATTCGGCATAGTGTTAGATCCCCCCAAGATCTCCTACCAAGCTGAAAACTGGGTCTTTGCGACTTCATTCCTTTGAGAAATTAAGGAAAAACCTCAATTTTTTTAGCTCAGCTGCATAAGTCATCTGAGCTATAGTGATCACCCTTTGTCTGTCACCGTCTTGCCGTCTGTCTGTCCGTCTTGCCGTCCGTCCGTCTGTCTTGCCGTCTGTACGTCCGTTAACCTGGCACAAATCGTAACCACTGCACCTAGAAACTTGTAACTTGACATTATAAGAGGTCCATGAAAAATCTCCTTGGAAACCAGAAATTAGGTCTCTGTTACCCATTTCCTTTGAGCTATGGGGCCCAAAAGTACCCCCAAGAATAGTAAAAAATTTCATACAAAAACTTCAATATCTCATTAACTACATCACTGATGGTCATGACTTTTGGCATACATATTGATCATGAGATGTTTCATCAGTTCCTCCAGACTGGTGCGCCACCAGTATTTTTAAGCGAACCTGTGAGCTTATGCGATGGTGTGGCGGCGTCCGTCGTCTGTACGTTAACCCATACTATCTTGAAAACGGCATGAGTTAGCATTACAAATATTTATGCAAAAAATTAGTCATCTAAAAAAATCTTTCGGATTTTGCTTATTTTTTGGCTAACTGCATTTTCTTAGATTTTATAGGGAAAAAGCTTAAAAACCTTTAAAAATCTTCTTCTCTGAAACTGTTCAGCCAATTTGTCCAATAATTTACAGAAATATATCATGGAACAATCTCTCTCAAGTTTGTTCGAATGGTTTAAGTTCGGTAAGTTTTGGCCGAGTTACAAGAAGTTAAACTTAGTCATCTGTCCAAAAAAGCATACTTAAATTACAATCTCAGAAACGGCTGGAGCTATCATCACCAAATTATATGTGAATGTTTGTCACATGAGTCATATCTGAAATTGAGGTATTCATGGTGCCACCTGCATCAGCCTTTTTTGTATGGGGGTCATCAGTGCCCTTATCATACTGAGGGCTACAAAAAACTTCTTCTCTGAAACCATATGGCCAAATTGTTCAATATAGCACAGAAATGATCTTAGGGTACTGCTTTCTGAATTTTGTTCAAATGATCTCAGTTCAGTGACTTTTGGCTGAGTTATGGGAAGCTGAATTTAGTCATATGCCATGACAGCCCATTTTAGCTCAGTGGCTAAAAAGATCTTCTCATCAAAAACCAACAGGCAGAATTCTTAAATCTCACACATTAATTATCCTTTGATGTTGATGATTCAAGTTTGTTCAAATGGTTTTGGTTCAGTGATTTTTGGCCGGGTTATGGGAAGCTTAACTTAGCCATTTTTCTGTAATTTTCTATATGAATTATAAACCTGCAAATCATTTTTGACTGACACAACTGAGGCTAATTTGTTTAATATTTTACAATGACTGGAGCTAGCATCATGAAATTAAATGCAAAAAATTAGCCATCTGAGAAACTCTGCATTTTCTTAGATTTTATAGAGAAAAAGCTAAAAAACTGTTTAAAATCTTCTTCTCCGAAACGGTCAAGCCAGATTGTTCAACATTGCACATAAATAATCTCTTATACCATCTCTCTCAAGTTTATTCAAATGGTTAAATTTTGGTGAAGTTTGGCCAAGTTACAGAAAGTTGAACTAAGTCATCTGTCCGAAAAGGCATAACTAAAATGACAATCTCAGAAACAGCCTGAGCTTTCTTCACCAAATTTTATGCCAGTGTTGGTCACATGAGTCATATATGAAATTCAGGTATTGGTCGTGCCACTTGCATTGACCTTTTTTTGTACTGGGGTCATTGGTCATCTGTATATTAACCCATAATTTCTCAGGAATAGCAGGAGCTACCATCCCCAGATTTTATGCAATAATTTGTCACATATTATATGTTGTGGGATTCAGCTTATTTTTTTGTAATCTGCATTAACTTGAATTTTATAGGGAAAGGCTGAAAAACCTCTAAAAGTCTTCTTCTTGTAAACAGTCCAGCCAAATTGTTCAATATTTTACAGAAATGATCCCAGAGGCAAGCTTTCTCAAGTTTGTTCAAATGGTTTGCATTTGATGAATATTAGCAGAGTTACACAAATTTGAACTTAGTTATTTGTCCAAGTAAGCATACTGACATAGTAATCTCAGAAATGACAGAACCTAGCATTACCAAGTATTGTGCAAATGTTGGTCACATGACTCATATTTGAAGTTGCAGATTTCGTGGTGCCACCTACATTGACCTGTTTTTTATAGGCAAAAACGTCATAGCTTTAGCCTCTTTCAGCTTATAATGTTTAAGATGAAACTGTCAAGTTGAATCGTTCAATTTTTCAAAAGAATTATTCTAGGACATGGTTCTTTCAATCATATAAGAATAGGTTGAGTTTGTTGATTTTTGGTTGAGTCGTGAAAAGTTAAGTTGGTCTTATGGCCATTATTATATGTTTATTTCAAACTGAGGACTGCAATAGTGTTCTTCTACAAAATTGTTTAGGTGGCCTTTGTTCAAGTTTACTTGAATGATTTTTTGCAGAATTATTGGACCTTTAACAATGAAAGGACTGCATCTTTTATTATTATAGATATTTTGGGTAAAAAGTTTATGAATATGTCAGCTTGAAAAAAAAGCATTTTAGCCAAAGTCTTTTAGTATGTGTGAACAGATTTACCAACAGGCAAAGATTGTGTCTGTATCATTTAATAGGTTGAAAAATTGCCCACTGTTTCAGATTTTGCAACAAATCAAGATGCATTCAGTGCAGCCAGATATAGGTCAAGAGTTCAATCAGTGCAGCCAAGCACAAGGCATGTGATCGCCACATGGGTGTCATGTGAACACCTTATGGGCAGCAAGTGATCACCTCATGGGTAGCATGTGATCATCTCATGAATATCATGTGATCACCTCATGGGTGTCATGCCCCTCAGGGCTTCATGTGGAGCCAATCTGTGAGCTTATGCAATGATGTGGCTACTATTTCAGATTTGGCAACAGGCCAAAGGTCAGTCTGGATCTATTTATAGCTTTGGCAGACTGCCAACTGTATCAGATTAGGTAACCGATCAAGAGTTCACCCAGTGCAGCCAGGTATAGGTCAGGAGTTCACTCAATGCAGTAGCTGCATTCTATTTATTGCATTGGCAGACTGCCCACTATGCCAGATTATGCAATAGGTCAAGAGTTCACTCAGTGCAGCCAGGTACAGGTCAAAAGTTCACTCAGTCTAGCCAGGTGCAGGTTATGAGTTCACTCAGTGCAGTAGCCTGAGCTAGCAATTTGTCACAGTTCACTTGGGGCAACTGCCTTTCTCACCTAAGCCTGGTCAGCCCCATGCATCAGACTCAAGGTAAGTTTGATGTATTGGCCTGATATTTTGGCCTGTCTATGTGTCTTTGATGGCTTTCTCGTTCACAAGACAGGTGTCGCCACCTACAACGACTTTTGCACAATGTATGTGCCTCCTTATTTCAACAGAGGAATTTGATATAATCAACCTGAATTTGGGCAAAGTTATACATTTCGAATAGCTTCGTCATATACAAGACTGGTGGTGCCACCTACAGTCAAATTTGTGTTGTGTGCACCCATGCCAAAATTTCAGCAGTGATTTTTGTGTAATTGTTTCATATTCAAAATGTTTGGTACTTGCATTGTTCATACACATGAAAAGTAATGGGCCAGTATTGAAGCATTATAGCTAGTGTATTTCCCAATGCACAGGTTTGCATAAGGCCTGTAGGCCTTGTTCTATATTTTACAATTTTTTTTTCTCTATTTTTTTAGACCTTTAAAAATGTGAACATCTGTTAACAGGGCACAAATCTTAAAGACTGGACCTAGAATCTTCATTCTTGACACACTGAGAGATCTATGAAAAGTCTCCATGGAAACAAGAAATTAGGTCTCTGTTACCCATATCCTTCAAGCTATGGGGCCCCAAAGTACGCCCCCCAGAATAGTCAAAAATGTCATACAAAAACTTCAATATCTCATTAACTACATCACTGAGGGTCATGATTTTTGGCTTACATGTTGATCATGAGATGTTCCATCAGTTTCTGCAGACTGGTGGCACCACCTGTATTTTTCAATTTTTTACAAGTTATTTTCTCTATTTTTGAGACCTATAAAAATGTGAACATCTGTTAACAGGGCACAAATCGTAAAGACTGGACCGAGAATCTTCATTCTTGACACAGTGAGAGACCTATGAAAAGTCTCCATTGAAACCAGAAATAAGGTCTCTGTTACCCATATCCTTTCAGCTGTGTGGCTCCTGTTAAACCCCCCCCCCCCCCCAGAATAATGGAAAATTTGTTAAAAGAAAACTGCAAAATCTCAATAACTACAACACTGATGGTCATGATTTGTGGCATACATATTGATCAAGAGGTGTTCCATCAGTTTCTGCAGACTGGGTGTGCCACCTATTTTTTTTTCAAATTTTTACGAATTTTTTTCTCTATTTTTTGAGACCTTTAAAGATGTTGTTATCTGTCAACAGGGTACAAATCATAACAACTGGACCTAGATTCTTCATTCTTGTAATGCATTGAGGCCCATGAAAAGTGTCTGTGGAAACATGAAATTAGGTCTCTGTTTCCCATATCCTTCAAGCTATAGGACTCCAAAGTATCCCTCAGAATAATGGAAAATTTGATACAAAAGATGAAGTATCTGAACAACTAATGCAGAGATCACCATGATTCTTTCCATGGATATTGATTATGGAGTGTTCCATCAGTTTCTGCAGACTTGGTGGTGCCACCTATATTTTATTCAATTTTTAAGCGAACCTGTGAGCTTATGCGATGGCACAGCGTTGTCCGTCAGCCATCCGCCGTCCAGGGCTGGCTTTCCGCCGTCCATGGCTGTAAGTCAGAAACCGTCGGAGCTAGCAGCTCCAAATTACATGTAAAAATTAGTCACATATGAAATTTGATGCCCTGGAGCTTATTATTGGGTATCTGCATTGATTTAGATTTTATAGAGAAAAAGCTTGAAAACCTTTAAAAATCTTCTTCTCTGAAACTGTCCAGCCAAATTGTCCAATATTTCACAGAAATGATCCCTGTAACAAAAAAACTCTCACAAGTTTGTTCGAATGGTTCCAGTTCGGAGATTTTTGGCCAAGTTACAGGAGGTTGAACTTAGTCATCTGTCCAAAAAAGCACACTAAAGTTAAAATCTCAGAAACGGCTAGAGCTATAATCACCAAATTTTATACCAATGTTTTTCACATATGTCATATCTGAGTTTGAGGTATTGGTGGCGCCACCTACATTGATGTGTTTATTACAAGCGAAAATGTAATTTTAAACTCTTCTAGCTTATACACTGATTTATGATGAAAATGTTAAGCTGATTGGTTTAAACTTTACAAGAGTTATTCTATGGTAGAGTTCTGCCAGTTTTATAAGAATAGATTGGGTAAATACAGTTTTAAAAAAGCATTGTAGCCAATTGAAAAAGGCTTTCTGTATTTGAAAACAGATTTGACAATATGTTGAGTTTCAGCAGCCAAGTAAAGAGGTCACTCAGTACAAACAGGTGGGGTCAAGACATCACCATGGCAACTGACCTGGCTGGGGGGGGGGGTCTAGACAATGTGTCTAGACATCTAGACACAGCGTCTAGACACAATGTTTAGATGCAGATTTCCCAGATTATTGGAACTATATCTTTCAACTCTTTGAAAAAACTTGGTTTGCATTTTAAGCAAATCGGGTTTATCATCAGGTCACATGTGAACTGCTGCACCCTCATTTTTTGTTGACCTCTGACCTTTCCTTAATGCCCAGCATCCATATGTGTGTCTGTTTCCACACATAAACCCGCATATCTCGGGAACTGTTTGACCGATCAGGCTAAAAATTTTGCGCAAATGTAGCCCTTTGATAGCTCTATAACATACACTAAAAACGGTGGAGCCACCTGCAACCATTTTTGCACATCGTCCATCTGTTCATCTGCCTTGGGATAAAATCACTCGTATCTCAGCAGTGGTTTGACTTATCCACCTGAAATTTTGAAGGTTTATACATTCTGGACAGGTTTCTCGATTTTATGACAGGTGGCGCCACCTATGTTCACATTTACTCTGCAGACATCCAAGCTCATATCTTGGGAACCGTTTGAGCGAATGGGCCAAAAGTTTGCATGTGTATAGATCTCACATAGCTCTTCATCATAGGCAAAACTGGTGGCGCCAGCTGCAACCAATTTTGTACAGCATCCATCTATTCATCTGTCTTGGGATGATGTCAATCTTATCTCAGCAGTGGTTTGACTCGTCCACCTGAAATTTTGCAGGTTTATACATCCTGGACAGCTTTCTCGATTTTATGACAGGTGGCGCCACCTACATTCACATTTACTCTGCAGACATCCAAGCTCATATCTCTGGAACCGTTTGACCGATTGGGCCATATTTTTGCATGTTTATAGATCTGACATAGCTCTTTATCATATGCAAAACTGGTGGCACCACCTGCAACCATTTTTGCACAGTTTGTTTGCCATGGGATAAAATCACTCATATCCTGGCAGTGGTTTGATATATCGCTTAAAATTTTGCAGGTTTCTACATCTTGGATAGTTTTCTGGATTTTGTGGCAGGTGACGACACCTACATTTATGTATACGCTGCAGACATTCAGGCTCTTATCTCAGGACTGGTTTGACATATTCCCCTGAAATTTTGCATGTGTATAGATCTCACATAGCTCTAATCATACACAAAATGTGTGGTGCCACCTGCCGCCATTTTTACATAGCGTCCTTCTGCTTGTCTGCTGTGGGATAAAATCACTCATATACAAGTAGTGGTTTGACTTATCTGCCTAAAATTTTGCATATGTATACAAGTTGGACAGCTTTCTGGATTTTGTGGTAGGTGGCGCAACCTACCTACACATTTCGGCTGCCGACATGCAGGCTATTATGCAACACACCTTACTCTATTTCCCCTTGCCACTCATTCCATGCCTCACTTCACCCATCCCACTCTGATTTTGGCAGATACATGTAGTTGCTTGTTGACTACCCATATTCTAGTTTCTGTGTTGTGTGCACCCATGCCAGAATTTCAGCAGTGATGTTTGTTGCTTGCCGGAATCAAAGATTCTGGCAAGCATATTGGTCAGTTGCGTATGTCTGTTTGTCTGTTTGTTGCTTGCCGGAAATCTTCGATTTCGGCAAGTTGGTTGGTCAGTTGCGTATGTCTGTTTGTGTGTTTCTTTGTCTGTGGACTCTCTACAGGCCACACTTTTGCAGCAATTACTTTCCAACTCACAAAGCTGGTCAAGAATCAAAATTCCAGGGAGCCTATTGTTTTTGGTTAATATAGGTCAAAGGTCAAGGTCATCAAAAGTATTCAAAACGGTTTTTTCTTCATATCTTTGTCACCATTGGTGGTATCTGCTTCAACTGTAGCTCATTTTAATCGTCATTCCAAGGCCTTTCTTCTGGTGTGTAGCTGCTTCAAATTGGCTGTAACCATGGTTACGAATTTTTGGGAAAAATTCATGATATATAAAAATCTGGGGTCTTATTTTTATAACTTTGTCATTTTTAAAGCTAGAGAGGTCTAGTTTTTTGCACAAGGTAGCATTTAACAAGTGCTGCAGGATTTTATTACAGGTCTCGCGATATCTCGTATAATATCTCGTCAAACGAGATATTTCGTGATTTCAGTAATCTTGCCCTGGATGTCACAGTTTTGCAGGAATCTTTTTGAAACTGAATCTCGAAATTGTTTTTCCATTTTTTGAATGCGGCCGCTAGGTGGCGCTGCATGCAAACCTCCCCAACATATCATGTTTTGGCCATATCTCCAAAACTGTGAGCCTCAATTACATAAACTATAGCTTATTTTCATCCTCTGAGTCTTTTCTAAATCCTGGTGTAGTCATTTCGACTTAATCTTGAGTCACTTTGTCAGTGTGTCCGTCTGTGTCTCAGTTGTCCTCAAATTCACCTGCTTACCGGTTCTTGCGTCTCACATATAGCATTCTACAGGTCACAATTTTGAAAGAATTCTTTTAAAACTATTACATCTTATGTCTTACACTAATATATCGAAACAAATTTTTCATTTTCTAGATATGGCCGCTAGGGGGCGGTGCACTCAAACTTCAACAACATATCATTTTTTGCCCATATCTCCAAAAGTATAAACCTCATTTACATAAACTATAGCTTATTATCTTCCTCTGAGGTTTCTTCATCACATTATTAAGTCAACTGGTCTCAATCTTGATTCAGTTTTCTCAGTATGTTTGTCTGTTTTTTAGTTGTCCTTAATTTCGCCTGCTTCCTGGTTCTTGCGTCTCACATATAGCATTCTACAGGTCACAGTTTTGAAAGAATCCTTTTAAAACTATTACATCTTATGTCTTACACTAATATCTCGAAACGAATTTTTCGTTTTCCAGATATGGCCGCTAGGGGGCGGTGCACTCTAACTTCCACAACATATCATTTTTTTAACATATCTCCAAAAGTATAAACCTCATTTACATAAACTATAGCTTATTATCTTCCTCTGAGGTTTCTCCATCACATCATTAAGTCAACTGGTCTCAATCTTGGGTCAGTTTGTCAGTAAGTTTGTTGCTTGCCGGAAATCTTCGATTTCCGCAAGCATATTGGTCAGTTAAGTATGTCTGTTTGTCTGTCTGTCTGTCTGTTTGATTGTTTGTCACCACTCTCATGGCCACAATTTTGCCACAATAACCTTGAAACTTACAGGGATGTTCGAAAACGTAATTTCTAGGTGCCCTATTGTTTTAGGTCAACATTGCTCCAAGGTCAAGGGTCAAGGTCACGACAGGTATGGTAAACGGTTTTTGCACTATAACTTCGCCATAAATAGGCTTATCCACTTCTGCAATAGCTCATTTTTTTCGTCATCACCTGGCCTTTCTTTTGACATGTAGCTTACTTAAATTTGCCGTTACCATGGTTACATTTTTTGGGCAAAAATCATGGAAATTGGAAATAACACGACCATTTTTTGTAACTTTGTCAATTTTTAAGCTACAGACGTCTGGTTTTGGTCATTATGTACCTTATAGGCAGCTTGACATGATAAAACTGAAAGTCTTGCCAAATCTCGCACCATTTCTCGTCAAACGAGAGTCTTCGAGATTTCTTTAAATATGACCTACAGGTTGCATTTTTTTAACAATGGCTTTGAAATTGATATATTTTGTGTTATTTATAAATATCTCGAAATCGGTTTTTCATTTTTTGGAAATAGCCACCAGGGGGCGTGGTACATGAAACACTGTAACATGTCATTTTTCTGCAATATCTCAAAAAATATTAAACGTGACACCATTTTTTTTGGTCGTATCTGAAACTAGGAACATTGGCTTATCTCTTCGCACATGTTGCTTTGTGCTGCCGTTACCATGGTTACCAAATTTTGGGGTAAAACTTGACAATCTGAAAATTCGGAGTTTTCCAGCTTCTATCTCTGTTGATATTTGCGATAGAAAGGTCTGGTTTTTGGCGTTAGACAGCATCCCTCTAGTTCTAAGCCGTTCAATCGCAAGTCTCGTCATATCTCGCACCGTTTCTCGTGAAACGAGAACACGTGACCATTCAAAGAAATGCCTATAATTCTGTCATTTTTCACGCTACAGACACATGGTTTGCAGCGCTGGATAGCGGCTGACACTCGCAGTCACATTCAGGGGTCACATTGTTAGTCTTGTCAAATCTCGCGCCGTTTTTCGCCATACCACGAAGACACTCGCCGTCGCTGCAAGTGGCGGCAGGGTCCTTGCGGTGGGCGGCCGGCATGTGCAGTGGTCCGTGACGGCCTCTCCGGGCCCCATCTATTATCATACATGTTGGAGGCACAGTCACAACTTTATTGCTTGCCGGAAATCTTCGATTTCCGCAAGCATATTGGTCAGTTGCGTATGTCTGTTTGTCTGTCTGTCTGTCTGTCTGTCTGTTTGATTGTTTGTCACCACTCTCATGGCCACAATTTTGCCACAATAACCTTGAAACTTACAGGGATGTTCGAAACGTAATTTCTAGGTGCCCTATTGTTTTTGGTCAACATTGCTCCAAGGTCAAGGGTCAAGGTCACGACAGGTATGGTTAACGGTTTTTGCACTTTAACTTCGCCATAAATAGGTTTATCCACTTCTGCAATAGCTCATTTTTTTCGTCATCACCTGGCCTTTCTTTTGACATGTAGCTTACTTAAATTTGCCGTTACCATGGTTACATTTTTTGGGCAAAAATCATGGAAATTGGAAATAACACGACCATTTTTTGTAACTTTGTCAATTTTTAAGCTACAGACGTCTGGTTTTGGTCATTATGTACCTTATAGGCAGCTTGACATGATAAAACTGAAAGTCTCGCCAAATCTCCCACCATTTCTCGTCAAACGAGAGTCTTCGAGATTTCATTAAATATGACCTACAGGTTGCATTTTTTTAACAATGGCTTTGAAATTGATATATTTTGTGTTATTTATAAATATCTCGAAATCAGTTTTTCATTTTTTGGAAATAGCCACCAGGGGGCGTGGTACATGAAACACTGTAACATGTCATTTTTCTGCAATATCTCAAAAAATATTAAACGTGACACCATTTTTTTTGGTCGTATCTGAAACTAGGAACATTGGCTTATCTCTTCGCACATGTTGCTTTGTGCTGCCGTTACCATGGTTACCAAATTTTGGGGTAAAACTTGACACTCTGAAAATTCGGAGTTTTCCAGCTTCTATCTCTGTTGATATTTGCGATAGAAAGGTCTGGTTTTTGGCGTTAGACAGCATCCCTCTAGTTCTAAGCCGTTCAATCGCAAGTCTCGTCATATCTCGCACCGTTTCTCGTGAAACGAGAACACGTGACCATTCAAAGAAATGCCTATAATTCTGTCATTTTTCACGCTACAGACACATGGTTTGCAGCGCTGGATAGCGGCTGACACTAGCAGTCACATTCAGGGGTCACATTGTTAGTCTCGTCAAATCTCGCGCCGTTTTTCGCCATACCACGAAGACACTCGCCGTCGCCGCAAGTGGCGGCAGGGTCCTTGCGGTGGGCGGCCGGCGTGTGCAGCGGTCCGTGACGGCCTCTCCGGGCCCCATCTATTATCATACATGTTGGAGGCACAGTCACAACTTTATTGCTTGCAGGAAATCTTCGATTTTCGCGAGCATGTTCGTCACCCGCGTATGTTTGTTCCTTCATCTTATGTTTTACACTAATATCTCAAAACTTATTTTTCATTTTCCGGATATGGCTGCTAGGGGGCGCTGCACTAGACCCGTCAAAACAAATCAGCTTTTGGACATATTTCCGTAAGAGTAAACCTATATAACACAAACTGTAGCTTATTTTCTTTCTCTTAGCCTTCTGCAAAACATGGTAACGTCATCTGGTGTCCATCTTGTGTTACTTTGTCAGTATATCTGTCTGTTTGTCAGTTATCTTCGAATTCGCCTACTTGCTGGTTCTTGCATCTCACATATAGCAATCAACAAGCCAGATATTGGGAGGAATCCTTTTGAAACGATTACATCTCATGCCATTCACTAACATCACGAAACGCATTTGTCGTCTTCAGGATATGTCCACTAGAGGGCGCTGCAGTCGAACATCCCCAATATATCATTATTTGGCCATATCTCCAAAACTAGAAACCTCAATTTTATAAACCATACCTTTTTTTTCTTCCTCTGAGTCTTCCCCATAACCTGGTTAAGTCATCTTGTCTTCATCTTGTGTCCCTTTGTCAGTATGTCTGTTTGTTTGTCAGTTGTCCTCAAATTCGCCTGCTTCTTTGTTCTTTCGTCTCACTAATAGAATTCTACAGGCCACAGTTTTGAAAGAATCTTTTTTAAACTATTAAATCTTATGTCTTACAGTTATATCTCGAAACAAATTATTAGCGAATCTGTGAGCTTATGCTATGGTGCAGCGTCGTCCGTCGTCTGTAGGTTAACCATAGCTATCTCAAAAACGGCAGGAACTAGCACTACCAATTTTATTTTGTAAATAAACAGTCATCTGAAAAGCTCTATCGTATTTTGTTTATTTTTTGGCTTTCTGCATTTAATGAGATTTTATAGAGAAAAAGCTACAAAAGCTTTAAAAATTTTCTTCTGCGAAACAGTCCAGCCAAATTGTCCAATATTTCTAAGAAATGAACTCTTGAACAATCTATCTCAAGTTTGTTCGAATGGTTTCAGTTCGGAGATTGAACAGGAGGTTGAACTTATTCATCTGTCCAAAAAAGCAAACTAAAATTAAAATCTCAGAAACGGCTAGAGCTGTCATTACCAAATTTTATACCTATGTTTGTCTCATATGTCATATCTGAAATTCAGGTATTGATGGCGCCACTTATATTGATCTGTTTTTTACAAGGGAAAATGTAATTTTAGACTCTCCAGCTTATACTCTGTTTTATGATGAAACTGTTTAGCTAATTGTTTTAAACTTTACAAGAATTATTCTATGGTAGGTTTCTGCCAGTTTTATAAGGAGGGATTGGGTAAATACAACTTTAAAAAAAGCAGTGTAGCCAATTGAAAACTATGATTTATTTTCTTCCTCTGAATCTACTCGATAATCTGAGTAGGTCATCTGGTCTTATTCTTGTATCATTTTTTGAGTATGTCTGTCTGTTTGTCAGTGATCCTAAATTTCGCCTGCTTGCTGGAACTTGCTTCTTCCAGTTAGCAATTTTCAGGACACAGTTTTGCGGGAATCCTTTTGGAACTGGAACAACATCTTATTCCTTACATTAAAGTCTCAAAAGAAATTTTTAATGTTTGGGATATGGCCTCTTCCATATATTGGCCATACCTCCGACACTATAAACTCTACCTACTAAAACTATAGCTCATTTTGCTTCTCTTTACGTTCCCAACTTTTTTCTGGTAGTCTGTTATCTCAGGTGTGTCAGTATATCTGTCTGTTGTGAGCTATGTCTGCTTTCATGATCTTTTGTGTGATATATGTCATTCAACAGGCAAAACTTTCCAGCAATCGCTCTGAAAGTCATTCAATTGATAGAAACCGACAGTTTGTCCTGTTTGTTTCGCTATCTTATTTCCGGCCATTTCCGGCAAGAGTTCGACCTCTGGTCGTCTAGTTTGTTTTTCAGTTGTCCTTAATTTCGCCTGCTTCCTGGTTCTTGCGTCTCACATATACCATTCTACTGGCCACAGTTTTGCAGGAATCGCTTTGTTACTTACACTTGTCATATTTCGTAACGATATCTGGAAAACCTATGTCTATTATTCAAATAAGTCAAAGGTCAAGGTCAAGGTGATCAAAACGTATCAAATTTTTTTTCTTCAGAACTTTGTTAATATTGATCCTATCTTTACAAACTAGGGATTATTTTCTTTCACTTTGACATTGCTCGTTCATCTGACTAACTTTACGTCATTTACGGCAAGCGCGTGACCTCAGGTCATCTAGTTTGTTGCTTGCTGGAATCAAAGATTTCGGCAAGCATATTGGTCAGTTCCGTATGTCTGTTTGTTGCTTGCCGGAAATCTTCGATTTCGGAAAGCATGTTCGTCATTTGCATATGTCTGTTTGTCTCTTTTTTGTTTGTTTGTCACGACTCTCCAGGCCACACTTTTGCATCAATCAACTTGAAACTTACAGGCTTGATTGACAAACCGATTTCTAGGTGCCCTATTGTTTTTGGTCAACATTGCTCCAAGGTCAAGGGTTAAGGTCACGACAGGTATGGTTAACGGTTTTTGCACTATAACTTCGCCATAAATAGGCTTATCCACTTCTGCAATAGCTCATTTTTTTCGTCATCACCTGGCCTTTCTTTTGACATGTAGCTTACTTAAATTTGCCGTTACCATGGTTACATTTTTTGGGGAGGAATCATGGGATTTCGTGATATTTTTCAAATTTGCAGCAATTGTACTGATTCTGAGATATTTTGTGTAACACAAGAATATCTCGAAATTGTTTTTTCAGATTTCGGAAATGGCCGCCAGGGGGCGTTGCAGATGAAAAAACATGAAAATTTGTTTTGGTGCTATACCTCCAGAACTATTAAACTTTGGGCCATTTCCATCACAGCACCTTAAACTAGGGTCCATGGGCTTATTTTTGCGCATAGGTGCCAAAGTGCGCTATTGCCAGATTTCTCTATTTTTGGGGTAAAACTTTTGAATTTTCAAAATATGCAGTTTTGAGCTTCCAACTCTGTCAGTTTTTATGCTATAGAGTTCAAACTTTTTGCATCTCGTAGCCCTTGGTGAGTTCTCAGTGATCCAATCAAAAATCTTGCGAAATCTCACACCGTTTCTCGTCGAATGAGATTTTCGCGATTTCACGGTGACATGCCCTTAGGCCACAGATATGCAGGCATCATTTTGAAACTGACACATGTTATGTCATACATTAATATCTCGAAAGTAATTTTTCAGTTTTTGGAAAATAACCGCTAGGGGGCGCTGCACTGCAACCCCGTACCTACTATCATTGTTTAACCATACCTCCAAAACTACACCGTTGAGGTACATAAACTGTACACCATATGAATTGGCATTTCATGGCCTTTCTGCCCATGACCACTTTTGTTTAATCATACACGGTCCCCACAAGTTTTAGCAACTTTGTAAAAAATGGAAACCTGCATGCACATATACATATGCCATCACGTATGCATGCACGAGTTTTAGTATGAATGACACACACGCTTTCCCGTGAGTGCAAAAATTATAGCGTTCGCTGTATAAAATAAGTAACTATGGACACTCTTTGCCGGCCGGTTTGCCATTTCTGTCGCGTTATAGTTTATTGCTTGCCGGAATCAGAGATTTCGACAAGTATGTTGATCAGTCCCGTATGTTTGTTGCTTGCCGGAAATCTCCGATTTCGGCAAGCAGGTTGGTCAGTCGCGGATGTCTGTTTGTCTGTTTGTTGCTTGCCGGAAATCTTCGATTTCGGCAAGCAGGTTGGTCAGTAGCGGATGTCTGTTTGTCTGTTTGTTGCTTGCCTGAAATCTTCGATTTCGGCAAGCAGGTTGGTCAGTCGCGGATGTCTGTTTGTTGCTTGCCGGAAATCTCCGATTTCGGCAAGCAGGCTGGTCAGTCGCGGATGTCTGTTTGTTGCTTGCCGGAAATCTCCGATTTCGGCAAGCAGGCTGGTCAGTCGTGGATGTCTGTTTGTCTGTTTGTCTGTCTGTTTGTCTGTCGGTTTGTCTGTCTGTGTACTCTCTACAGGCCACAATTTTGCAGCAATTGCTTTTAAACTTACACAGCTGATAGACAAGCAAAAGTCCTCGAGGCCTATTGTTATTGGGCGACATAGGTCCAAGGTCAAGGTCATCAAAACTTCTCAAAACGTTTTTTTCTTCATATCTTTGTAACTGTTAGTTGTATCTTCTTCAAACATAGCTCATTTTAAACGTCATTCCCAGGCCTTTCTTCTGGTGTGTAGCTCTTTCAAATTTGCCATAACCATGGTTACGCATTTTGGGGAAAAAGTCATGATATTCTGAAATAAGGGGTCTTATTTTTCTAACTTTGTCAGTTTTAAAGCTAGAGTGATCTAGTTTTTTGCATCAGGTAGCATTCAACTAGTACTATAAGATTTTATTACAAGTCTTGCAGTATCTCGTAAAATATCTCGTGAATAGAGATATTTCGAGATTTCATTCATCTTGCGCCAAAGGCCATATTATTGCAGGAATCTTTTTGAAACTGACATATTATAAGTCCTACACTAGTATCTCGAAATCGTTTTTTCACTTTTTGAATAGGGCCGCTAGGGGGCGCTGGATGCGAACCTCCCGAACATATCATATAATTGGCCATATCTCCAAAATTATAAGCCTCAATTACATAAACTATAGCTTATTTTCTTCCTCTGAGTCTTCTCCATAACCTAGTGTAGTCATCTGGTCACAATTTTGTGACACTTTGTCAGTGTGTCTGTATGTTTCTCAGTTGTCCTCAAATTTGCCTGCTTGCTCTTGCGTCTCACATATAGCTTTCTACAGGCCACAGTTTTGAAAGAATCCTTTTGAAACTATTACATCTCAAGTCTTACACTAATATCTCGAAACCGATTTTTCATTTTCCGGATATGGCCGCTAGGGGGCGCTGAACTCGAACCTCTCCCAACATATCATGCTTTGGCAATATCTCCAAAACTATAAACCTCAGTTACATAAACTGTAGCTTTTTTCTTCCTTTGAGTCTTCTCCATAACCTGGAGAAGTCATCTGCACTCAATTTTGAGTCACTTTGTCAGTGTTTTCGTCTGTTTGTCAGTTGTCCTCAAATTCGCCTGCTTGTTGGCTCTTGCGTCTCACATATAGCATTCTGTAGGCCACAGTTTTGAAGGAATCCTTTTGAAACTATTACATCTTATGTCTTACACTAATATCTAGAAATAAATTTTTCATTTTCCAGATATTGCCACTAGTGGGCAATGCACATGACTCTCACACACATACCATTGTATTGGCCATATCTCTACACCCAAAGCCTCAGTTACATAAGCTATAGCTTATTTTCTTCCTTTGAGTCTTCTCCATAACCTGATTAAGGCATCTGGTTTCAATCTTCTGTCACTTTGTCAGTGTGTCCATCTGTTTGTCCGTTATCCTCAAAGTCGCCTGCTTGCTGGTTCTTACGCCTTACATATAGCATTCTACAGGCCACAGCTTTGACGGAATCCTTTTGAAACTGAAACATCTCATGTCATACACTAATAATACGAAACGCATTTGTCGTCTTCGGAATATGTCTGCTAGAGGGCGCTACAGTCGAGCCTCCCAAGTATATCATTAATTCGCCATACCTCGTAAACTATAAATCTAAATTACATAAATTATAACTCATTTTCTTCCTTTGAATCTTCTCAGTAACCAGGTTATGTCATCTGGTGTCAATCTTGTCTCACAAAGTCAGTATGTCTGTCTGTTCGTCTTTTGTTGTCAGCTTTGTCTGCTTGCCTGTTCTTTTGTCTCATATGTCATTCTACGGGCCACATATTCTCAGCAATGTCCCTGAGAGTCATTCCATTAATAGAAAACCGACAATATGTTCTGTCTGTCCGTCTGTGTTTCACTTCTGAATTCCGGCAAGCGTTCGACCTATGGTCGTCTAGTTTGTCTGTGGACTCTCTACAGGCCACAATTTTTCAGCAATTGCTTTCAAACTTACACAGCTGGTAGACAAGCAAAAGTCCTGGAAGCCTATTGTTTTTGGGCATTATAGGTCAAATGTCAAGGTCAAGGTCATCAAAAGTATACAAAACGGTTTTTTGTTCATATCTGTGTTAATATTGGTTGTATCTACTTCAACTGCAGCTCATTTTAATCGTCATTCCAAGGCCTGTCTTCTGGTGTGTAGCTGACTCAATTTGCGGTAACCATGGCAACGCATTTTTGGGGAAAAGTGCTGATATTTTTCTTAATTTGTCAGTTTTGAAGCTACAGAGGTCTAATTTTTTGCTTCAGGTAGCATTCACCTAGTACTACAAGATTCTATTAAGAGTCTCGCAATATCTCGTATAATATCTCGTCAAGGGAGATATTTCGAGATTTCGGTAATCTTGCCCTGGAGGCCACAGTTTTGCAGGAATCTTTTTGAAACTGACATATCGTAAGTCCTACACTATTATCTCGAAATCATTTTTTCATTTTTTTTAATTGGGCCGCTAGGGGGCTCTGGGTGCAAACCTCTCCAACATATCATGTTTTGGCAATATCTCCAAAATTATAAGCCTCAATTACAAAAACTATAGTTTATTTTTTTCCTCCAAGTCTTCTTCATGAACTTGTTTAGTAATCTGGTCTCAATCTTGTGTCACTTTGTCTGTGTGTCCGTCTGTTTCTCAGTTGTCCTCAAATCCGCTTGCTTGCCGGTTCTTGCGTCTCACATATAGCATTCTACAGGCCACAGTTTTGAAAGAATCCTTTTAAAACCTATTACATCTTATGTCTTACACTAAATTCTTGAAACCGGTTTTTCATTTTCCAGAATTGGCCGCTAGGGGGCGGTGCACTCAAACTTGCACATCATATCATTTTTTGGCCATATGTCCAAAACTATAAACCTCATTTACATAAACTATAGCTTATTTTCTTCCTCTGGGTATTTCCAAAAACCTGGTGTATTCATTTGGTCTCAATCTTGAGTCACTTTGTCTGTGTGTCCGTCTGTTTCTCAGTTGTCCTCAAATTCGCTTGCTTGCCGGTTCTTGCGTCTCACATATAGCATTCTACAAGCCACAGTTTTGAAAGAATCCTTTTAAAACTATTACATCTTATGTCTTACACTAATATCTCGAAACCGGTTTTCATTTTCCAGAATTGGCCGCTAGGGGGCGGTGCACTCAAACTTGCACAACATATCATTTTTTGGCCATTTCTCCAAAACTATAAACCTCATTTACATAAACTATAGCTTATTTTCTTCCTCTGGGTCTTTCCAAAACCCTGGTGTATTCATTTGGTCTCAATCTTGAGTCACTTTGTCTGTGTGTCCGTCTGTTTCTCAGTTGTCCTCAAATTCGCTTGCTTGCCGGTTCTTGCGTCTCACATATAGCATTCTACAGGCCACAGTTTTGAAAGAATCCTTTTAAAACTATTACATCTTATGCCTTACACTAATATCTCAAAACCGATTTTTCATTTTCCAGAATCGGCCGCTAGGGGGCGGTGCACTCAAACTTGCACAACATATCATTTTTTTGGCCATATCTCCAAAACTATAAACCTCATTTACATAAACTATAGCTTATTATCTTCCTCTGAATTTTCTTCATAACATGATTAAGTCATCTGTTCTCAATCTTGGGTCAGTTTGTCAGTATGTTTGTCTGTTTGTCAGTTGTCCTCAATTTCGCCTGCTTCCTAGTTCTTGCGTCTCACATGTAGCATTCTACTGGCCACAGTTTTGCAGGAATCGTTTTGTAAATTACACTTGTCATATATCGTGATGATATCTGGAAGTCCTATGTTTATTATTCAAATAAGTCAAAGGTCAAGGTCAAGGTGATCAAAATATATCAAAATTTATTTTCTTTAGAACTTTGTTAATATTGGTTCTTTCTTCACAAACTATGGATAATTTTCTTTCACTTTGACACTGCTCGTTCATCTGACTAACTTTACATCATTTCCGGCAAGCGCGTGACCTCAGGTCATCTAGTTTGTTGCTTGCCGGAAATCTTCGATTTCGGCAAGCATGTTGGTCAGTTGCTTATGTCTGTTTGTCTCTTTGTCTCTTTGTCTGTTTGTTTGTTTGTCACGACTCTCCAGGCCACACTTTTGCATCAATCAACTTGAAACTTACAGGCTTGATTGACAAACCGATTTCTAGGTGCCCTATTGTTTTTGGTCAACATTGCTCCAAGGTCAAGGGTCAAGGTCACGACAGGTATGGTTAACGGTTTTTGCACTATAACTTCGCCATAAATAGGCTTATCCACTTCTGCAATAGCTCATTTTTTTCGTCATCACCTGGCCTTTCTTTTGACATGTAGCTTACTTAAATTTGCCGTTACCATGGTTACATTTATTGGGCAAAAATCATGGAAATTGGAAATAACACGACCATTTTTTGTAACTTTGTCAATTTTTAAGCTACAGACGTCTGGTTTTGGTCATTATGTACCTTATAGGCAGCTTGACATGATAAAACTGAAAGTCTCGCCAAATCTCCCACCATTTCTCGTCAAACGAGAGTCTTCGAGATTTCATTGAATATGACCTACAGGTTGCATTTTTTTAACAATGGCTTTGAAATTGATATATTTTGTGTTATTTATAAATATCTCGAAATCAGTTTTTCATTTTTTGGAAATAGCCACCAGGGGGTGTGGTACCTGAAACACTGTAACATATCATTTTTCTGCAATATCTAAAATAATTTTAAACATGGCACAATTTTTATCGTTGTATCTTAAACTAGGAACATTGGCTTATTCCTCCGCACATGTAGCTTTGTGCTGCCGTTACCATGGTTACCAAATTTGTGGGTTAAACTTGACGATCTGAAAATATGCAGTTTTTGGCTTCTATCTCGGTTAATATTTATGTTTCAAGGGTCTAGTTTTTTGCATAAGGCTGCTTCCCCTTGGTTCTAAGTCATTCAATTGCAAGTCTTGTCAAATTTCTCTTGGTTTATCATCAAACGAGAAAAAACGAGATTTCACGGAAATGCTTATAACTCGGCGACTTTTACAGCTACACAGGTCTAGTTTTAGGCATTTCATAACATATGACCAGCTTGACACGCCAGAAAAGAAATCAGGCCAAATCTCGTACCATATCTCGTCAAACGAGAAAAAAACGAGATATCATGGAAATGCTTATAACTAGGCGACTTTTACAGCTACTCAGGTCTAGTTTTTGGCATTTGGTAACATTTGGCCAACTTGACATAGTAAAACTGCGATACTTGGCGAAATCTCGCACTATATCTGGTCAAATGTGGAAAAACGAGATTTCACAGAAATGCATATAAGTCGGCGACTTTCACGGCTAGACAGGTCTAGTTTTTGGCATTCATTAACATTTGGACGGCTTGACATGACAAACGTGCAAGACTGGCCAAATCTCGCACCATATCTCGTCAAACGATAAAAAAGGAGATTTCACAGAAATGCTAATAACTCGGCGACTTTTACAGCTAGACAGATGTAGTTTTCGCCATTTCATAACATTTAGAGAGTTTGATATGACAAATCTACAAGACTGGCCAAATCCTGCACCATATCTTGTCAAACGAGAAAACACGAGAGTACACGGAAATGCTTATAACTCTGCGACTTTTACAGCTAGACGGATCTAGTTTTCGCCATTTCGTAACGTTTGGCCGTCTTGACATAATAAAACTGCTCGTCTTGCCAAATCCTGTAATATATCTGGTCAAGCGAGAAAATAACATTTCACGTAAATGCTGATAACACGGCGACTTCAGCTAGACAGGTCTAGTTTCCGGCATTTTGTAATATTTGACAAACCTGACATGACAAAACTGGAAATCTCGCCAAAGCTCGACCATTTCCCGTCAAACGAGAAAACACGAGATTTCATGCAAATGCTTATAACTCAGCGGCTTTTATAGCTAGACAGGTCTAGTTTTCGGTTTTTCATATCATTTGGCCAGCTTGACATGACAAACCTGAAAACGTCTCACTGCTTCTTGTCAAACGAGATTAACGGGATTTCATGAAAAAATTTTGAACTTGGTCCCTTTTACAGTAGAAAGATATGCAGCTGTTAAAGGTCAGCATGCATAAATAAACATATTATCCCATTCTGCTGCCCCCACAATGTTGCTCATTCATATGACTGTTTCTACATGCACTCTCTGTCTATCTGTCTGTATCATTTCCATTTCCGGCAAGCGCGTGACCTCTGGTCATCTTGTTTGTTTGTTTGTCACGACTCTCCAGGCCACACTTTTGCATCAATCAGCTTGAAACTTACAGGCTTGATTGACAAACCGATTTCTAGGTGCCCTATTGTTTTTGGTCAAAATAAGTTAAAGGTCAAGGTCAAGGTCATCAAAACTTCTCAAAACGGTTTTTTCTTCATATCTTTGTGACTATAAGTCATATCTACTTCAACAATAGCTCATTTATATCGTCATTCCAAGGCCTGTCATCTGGTATGTAGCTGACTCAAATTTGCCGTAACCATTGTTACAAATTTTTGGGGAAAAGTCATGATAACGAAATTAAGGGGTATTATTTATCTAACTTTGCCAGTTTTAAAGCTAGAGAGACCTAGTTTTTTGCATCAGGTAGCATTCAACTAGTACTACAAGATTTTATTACAAGTCTTGCAGTATCTCATAAAATATCTCGTGAATAGAGATATTTCTAGATTTCATTCATCTTGCGCCAAAGGCCACATTATAGCAGGAATCTTTTTGAAACTGACATATCATAAGTCCTACACTAGTATCTCAAAATTGTTTTTTCATTTTTTTAATATGGCTGCTAGGGGGGGCTGTACATGACCCTCACACATATATCATTACATTGGCCATATCTCTAAAACCCAAAGCCTCAATTACATAAACTATAGCTTATTTTTTTCCTCTGAGTCTTCTCCATAAACTGATAATGTCATCTGGTCTCAATCTTGTGTCACTTTGTCAGTGTGTCTGTCTGTTTCTCAGTTGTCCTGAAATTCCCCTGCTTGCTGGTTCTTGCGTCTCACAATAGCATTCTACAGGCCACAGTTTTTAAAGAAGCATTTGAAAACTGATGCATATTTTGTTTTACAAAAATATCTAGAAATAAATTTTTCATTTTCCGGATATGGCCGCTAGGTGGCGCTGCACATGACCCTCACACACATATCATTATATTGACCATATCTCTAAAACCCAAAGCCTCAATTACAGAAACTATGGCTTATTTTCTTTCCCTGAGTCTTCTTCATGATCTAGTAATATCATCTGGTCTCAATCTTGTGTCACTTTGTCAGTGTGTCCGTCTGTTTGTCAGTTGTCCTCAAATTCCCCTGTTTGCTCTTGCGTCTCTCATATAGCATTCTGCAGGCCGCAGTTTTGAAAGAATCCTTTTGAAATTATTACATCTTAAGTCTTACACTAATATCTCGAAACCAATTTTTCATTTTCCGGATATGGACGCTAGGGGGCGCTGAACTCGAACCTCTCCCAACATATCATGCTTTGGCAATATCTCCAAAACTATAAACCTCAGTTACATAAACTGTAGCTTTTTTCTTCCTTTGAGTCTTCTCCATAACCTGGAGTAGTCATCTGTACTCAATCTTGAGTCACTTTGTCAGTGTGTCCGTCTGTTTGTCAGTTGTCCTTAAATTTGCCTGCTTGCTGGTTCTTGCGTCTCACATATAGCATTCTATAGGCCACAGTTTTGACGGAAACCTTTTGAAACTATTACATCTTATGTCTTACACTAATATCTAGAAATAAATTTTTCATTATCGGGATATGGCCACTAGGGGGCGCTGCACACGACCCTCACACACATACCATTGTATTGGCCATATCTCTACACCCAAAGCCTCAGTTACATAAACTATAGCTTATTTTCTTCCTTTGAGTCATCTCCATAACCTGATTTAGGCATCTGGTTTCAGTCTTCTGTAACTTTGTCAGTGTGTCCATCTGTTTGTCCGTTATCCTCAAAGTCGCCTGCTTGCTGGTTCTTACGCCTTACATATAGCATTCTACAGGCCACAGCTTTGACGTAATCCTTTTGAAACTGGGACATCTCATGTCATACACTATTAATATGAAACGTATTTGTCGTCTTCGGAATATGTCCGCCAGAGGGCGCTACAGTGGAGCCTCCCAAGTATATCATTAATTCGCCATACCTCCAAAACTAAAAATCTAAATTACATAAATTATAACTCATTTTCTTCCTTTGAATCTTCTCCATAACTAGGTTAAGTCATCTGGTGTCAATCTTGTCTCCCAAAGTCAGCATGTCTGTCTGTTCGTCTTTTGTTGTCAGCTTTGTCTGCTTGCCTGTTCTTTTGTCTCATATGTCATTCTACGGGCCACATATTCTCAGCAATGTCCCTGAGAGTCATTCCATTAATAGAAAACTGACAATATGTTCTGTCTGTTCGTCTGTGTTTCACTTCCGATTTCCGGCAAGCGTTTGACCTATGGTTGTCTAGTTTAATTGTATCGCCAAACATAGTCTGGAGATGCTATGGTTTAGGCAAGGTTGCGCCGCCGCCGCCGCAGAGATTTCTTTTGGACACAATAACTCAAAACATATTTCAAGGATCTTTTTCAAACTTGACACATTTATAGATATAGGTGAGAGGACAAAGCCTATTTAAAATGGGGTCATGACCTCAACTAGGAGAGTGACCTTGACCTTGAATAGATCCATTTTTGGGGAAAATCACACAAATTCTTAAATATCTCAAGAAATCTTTCATGGATTTATCCAAAAATCAAGTTGGACAAAGATCCTGGATAGTGATGTCATGTACCGGAAACTGGTGGTGCCACCTAGTATCCTTTTCTTGTTTTTGTGCCGTTTAATACCCCCATCATTGCCACTTGCCAGTACTTTTAGCAAAAACTGATTGACAGATTTCTTTAATATTATGCATGTACATAGGTATGGGTTATGGGATGATGTATATTAAAATTGGGGTCATGACTTTTCCTTTGAGAGTGGCTTTGACCTTGAATATTACCATATATGGTGAAAATCACATAAAATCATGAATATCTTAAAAAGGGATGCATGGATTGGTCCAAAAATCAAGTTGACGGAAGATCTTGGATAATTTTGTCTTTTGCAGAAGATAGGTGGCGCCACCTGTTGTCCTTTTCTTGTTTTTTGTGCCTTTGAATACCCCATCATTGCCACTTGACAGTATATACTGTGAGCATTATAAGTCAAACAGTAATGGACAGATTTCTTTCATGTTATGCATGTATATAGATATGGTTTATGGAATGAGGTATATTTAATTTTTAATTTAATTTTAAAATTTAATTTAATTTAAATTATTTTTTTTTGTAATTTAATTCTTTTTTTCAAATGTTGGATATTTTGGAATGCAGTTTATTGATTTGGGGTCATGACCGTGACTATGAGTGACCTTGACCTTGAATATTCCCATATTTGGTGAAAACATAAAATCATGAATATCTTAAAAAGGGCCACTTGACAGCACTGTGAGCATTATAAGTCAAAAACTAATGGACAGATTTCTTTTATATTATGCATATACATAGATTTGGATTATGGGATGAGATATATTTAAATTTGGGTCCTGACCCTGCAAATGAGAGTGGACTTGACTTTAAATATTGCCATATATGGTAAAAATCACCAACAATCATGAAAATCTCCAGTGAACCTGGGGGATTGCTTCAGCTAGTGGTCTGCACATGGTGTTGCATCATGTATTGCCCAAACATCAGCAGTTCTGGGCCATGGTCAGATTCTATAAATAGATATGATGGTCAGTGATAAATGAATTAGTGCACTGGGTGTACCACAGAGTCACAACTGGATCATTTTCTTTGAGAGTGGTCTTGACCTTTGGACGAAGACTATTTAAAATGGCTCATGAATGTTGCCTATATGGGACTTGACAGTATTGTCAGCATTATAAAATAAAAATTAAAAAGTTGTTGGATAGTGTTGTCATGTGCTGGAAACTAATTGGCAGATATCTTTCATATTATGCATATAGAAAATACCACAAAACCTCATTTGTCTGGCGATACTATGGCACCAGCGGTGCCAAGAAATGTCTAGTTGTTTCTTGTTCTAAGTGTTTAGTACTTGCATTGTTCATATACATGTTACACATGTTCTTGAAAAGTAATGGTCCAGCATTAAAGCATTATACCCGGTGTACTCATTGCACAGGTTTGCATTAGGCCTGTAGGCCTTGTTTAAATATTAAGTAATTATGAATTAATTTTTTTTGCCCTCAGCCCTTAAGCTGATGGGCTATTGTCGTCACCCAAGCTGTTCGTCCGTCTGTCCAGCTGTCCGTCCGTCCGTCCGTTAACTTTTACCTTGTGAGCGGGATATCTTGAAAAGGATTCACCGTCAGAGTTTTATTTCCTCGGTAAAGATGTATGTCGACAAAATCTCGGTCATCAGTGACCTTGACATATTTTTCTACATTTTAGAGCTAATTATAGAAAAACAATTAGATGCTTATTACTCAGTAACCATTTGGTGGATTTTCACAAAACTTACTATGATTATTGGGACTGATAGTCTGTACCTGCTACACAAGTTTGGTGGCGCTACCTACAATTTCTGATTTTAAATGAATTTTTATCTGATTTTTCAACTTTGGGCTTGTGAGCGGGATATCTTTAAAAGGATTCACCGTAGGAATTTAATTTTTTCGGTGAAGATGTATATTGACTAAATCTCGGTCAAGTTTGAAGATAGGTGACCTTGAACCATTTTTCTACGTTTTAGATTTGATTATAGGAAAACATTTAGAAGCTTATTTCTCAGGAACCATTGGGTGGATTTTCACAATACTTGCTATGATCATAGGGACTGATGGTCTGTAACTGCTGCACAAGTTTGGGGGTGCCACCTACAATTTCTGATTTTTAATGAATTTTTCTTCGATTTTTCAACTTTGGCCTTGTGAGCGGGATATATCTCTAAAAGGATTCACAATAGGAATTTTATTTCTTTGGTGAAAATGTATATCGACAAAATCTTGGTCAAGTTTGAAGATGGGTGACCTTGATATACTTTTTAAGGTCACAAAGCTTAGAATAGAATAAAACTTAGAAGCTTATTTTTAAGGAAGCATTTGGTGGATTGTTATGAATCATGGTACATACCTCTCCATTTTAAATTTAAAACGGAGACATGTACAGATATACATCCATGTGAGAAAAGATATTTAGTACTTGTTTATACTGTTACCACCTCTAAACACTGTTCTTTTGGCTGAGGGCTTTTGTCAGCTTCTGCTGATATTCTAGTTTATCCTGTAAGCATTGTTGAATTAAGTGAAAATCCTATATATATACACTATAATAATACAGATATGTTGTAACTTCCACCATTCCACACCCCCCCCCCCCCCCCCACCACCACCACCACCACCAAGTCCTTTCATCTGTGGACTGGGGACATTAGTTATATTTCTACTGTATACATTTCATAAAATAAAAAAAATACATATATTTAATAATATATATTATAAAAAATAGATTCAATTGAACAAACGTGTAAACTACAACAGTTAACCAAAAAGCCAACTAATGATCATGGTAATAGTTCAGATAATTTGTTCACAAACTGCTCACATGCTTCAGTTTCAACATTAGGAAACACATGGTCAGGTCACAAAATATTATTTGCAGCAATTGCTTGCTCATCAATACAAACCCTTCATATAAACAAACCATGCCCAATATTAACTCTTCCTCTTACACTTTATCTCCATTTGATATTATTTTAGATTTTTACCCTCAAAGTCAACTTCAGCTGAGCACAGTGACCCATGGGTCCCTTGCAATAATCATTTTGTTGAGGCTTGGACAATTTTGATTCTTAAAGAAAAAAATGTTCAGGTATTAAATCCTAATATTCAAATGTGATAAAATATTAGGATCTCATGTTATTGCTGACAAGATTTAAGAAGATATAAATACTTTGTAGCATTTCATTTGTATCTCTTAAAGTTTGCCGGGCCTAGGTGTGAATAACACTGTTTAAACTTAAATTTAAATCAGGAATATTGGTCAAACATTTTGGGATTAATTTTTTAACTCATATGAACTTAACTTTTGAAAGCTTAATTACCTTCACACATTATTTGTTTATGAAATGTAACTTTCATATAACACTTACGGTTGGCCCATTTTTTTCCCATGGTCCCTCAATAAATGGTTTGAGGCCACAAGTTTCATTTATTTTACAGTGCATATGCTTTAGCTCATGTCCATTATTTTGATAATTTACAGAGTTTTATTTTAGCACATCCATTTTCTCTAAGCTTTTCTAATGCTAATATACATGAAAAACCAAAAGAAATAAATAATATTTTGCAGTTGCTAATATTTTCCATAATTCAGCTGAGCGATGTGACCCATGGGTTCCTTGTTAGAGGTTGTATTAATCATTTAGCCTGCATGTGAAATGAAGTTGTAGTGTAAAGATTATGAAATTAATCATTTGTGAGATACATCTGTGGCTGTATTTAGTTTTTTATCACATTGTTTACAGAAGTGTTGGTCGAGGTCGGCCTGTATATAGAGGCAGGAGTAGTCCAGGAGGGCCACCCATGAAGGGAAGAGACTTCATGCCCGAGAAGGCAGCAGGGCCTCCCTCACCAAGTTACCAATGGTCTCCCAGTAAGCATCCTCACAGCCCCAGCCCTGGTTTCAGACCCCCCTCTCCTGGCATGTACAGAGTCTCGCCTGGTCAGAAAGGACCCAGCTTCAAACTTCAATCTCCAGATGAAGACAGCTTTGCCACAGGTGTCCATCCTTCAGGTCCTTACCCCCCTGATGGAGGAAGAGGAAGACCACCTTCACCCCTTCCACATGATCCTGAAATACGCCGTCGAAGACCCTCTACCATGGAAGCCGCAGCTAGACCAGCCCCCATAAGGGGCAGGGAAGACTCCCCTACCCCACTGCCAATTCAGAAATGCATGAGAAACAGACCCTCATCTCCCCTAGGGTTGCCAGAACCAGGGGAAGTTATCGAACCTGATGTAGGGCCACACTCACCACATATTGGCTGCTGGGGAATAGAGAGGTCCCAGTCACCACCTTTTCCAACTCCTCCAGAAAGGATAGGTAGGGGAAGCCAGATGTCACCAATGCCCAGACGCCTCAGCCAAAGTGTCACACCTCCTTTGGATATTCCAATGAGGGAAACGCGTAGTGCCACTGCTAGGGCTAATGAACCTAACATAATGACTAGAGCTTTCCGTAAAAAGAGTGAAGAAGGTCGTGGAGGTCGCAAGCCAAGAATATAGCAGTGTTGAATATAGTTCACATCTGTACATCATTTTTAGCTCAGCTGACATTTTAGTCAGCAGAGCTATAGTCAATGGTCCTTTGTCCAGCCATCCAGTCTTTAACAGGGCACAATCTGAAACCATTGGACCTACAAATCCATAATTTGCATACAGTTAGATGTTGCCAAAATCTTCTGCCATGCTGAAAATTGGATCACTTGGACTTCTTTATTTCAAGATATTAAGGAAAAACCTAAATTTTCTATTAAAAAATTTATTGTTACACATCAATACTGCCTAATATCAAAACCACTGATCTGACTTTGAACATATTTAATATGTATATTCCTCTATATATTTCTTATTTATAGACCAGAAATTAAGTCAGCTTTGTGTAATTTCTTTGAGTTATGGCCCAAAACATAATGCACTTTGTAAAAAAATCAGTCAATTTATTTACTCACTTAACATGAGAATTGCTGAAGCTATAGATTTTTTTTCTAGCAAACCTATAAGCTTATGCAATGGTGTGGCATGCAATCATCCATCGTCTGTATGTTAATTAACCCATACTCTCTCAAAATTGGCAGGTGCTATCATCACCAAAATTTATGCCAAAAAATGGTCAATTAAAAAACTATCAAATTTTGCTTATTTTTATGCTATCTCCATTTCTTAGATTTTATAGGGAAAAAGCGAAGACAAACTTTAAAAATCTTCTTCTCCAAAAATTATCTTGCCAAATTGTTCAATATTTCACAGGAATAATCTCTGAAACATATTCTCTCAAGTTTGTTTGAAAGGTTCCAGTTTGATGAATTTTGGCTGAGTTATAGGAGGCTGAACTTTGTCATTTGGTGAAAAAAGGATACTAAAATTACAATATCAGAAGCGGCCTGGAGCTTAAGAAAATGTTGGTCACATGACTCATATATGAATTTGAGGTATTGGTGGCACCACCTGCATCAGTTTATTTTGTACAAGGGTAATCAATCATTAGTACATTAAACCAAAATTTCTCAGGATTGGTTGGAGCTAGCCTCCCCAAAATTTATGCAAAAATCTGTCACCTATCAAACATTGTGGGATTGAGCGTTTTGTGGCACCACCTGCATTTACTTACATTTTATGGAGAAAAGTCTAAAAAAAAATTCAAAATCTTCTCTGAAATCGTTCAGCCAAATGGTTCAATATTTCACTGAAATGATTCCAGAGATAAGCTCTCTCAAGTTTGTTCAAATGGTTTGGGTTTGGTGAATTTTAGCAGAGTTATAGAAATTTGAACTTAGTCATTTTGCCAATTAAGCATACTGACATACCAATCTCAGAATCAACAGGAGTTTTTAACATCAACAAGTTTTGTGCAAATGTTGGTCAGATATTTGAAACTGCAGTTTTTGAGGCGCCACCTACATCAACCTGTTTCTTACAGACAAAAATTTCATAAAATTAGCCTCTTTCAGTTAAAAAAGGTTTATGATGAAACTGCCAAGCTGAATGGTTTAATTTTTCACAAGAATTATCTAAGGGTAGGGTTCTTTCAATTGTATAAGAACATATTTGGTTTATTTATTTTTGGTAGAGTCACAGAAAGCTGCATGAAATTTGTTTTGTTGCCATTAGTTAGCCTATTTCAAACTGAGAACTGCAATAGTCTTCTTCTGCAAAACTTCTGTCACATTGCACAAAAATTATTCTTAGGAGGCCCTTTTTCAAGTTTACTTAAATGATTGTTGGGAGAATTATTTGACCTTTAACAATGAAAGTACTACATCTTTTATTATTCTAAAGATTTTGATAAAACAATCTTATGGATATGTAAGCTTGAAAAAAAAAAACATTGTAGCCGAAGTCTTTCAGTATGTGTAAACAGAATTACTAACAGTCTAAGATTGTGTCTGTATCTGTGAATAGCTTGACAGACTGCGAGCCCCTCTTCAGTCACCTGTATGTCGACCTTGTTGACCTGTTAGGCTAATAATACACATGAAGCGGGGCATACTGGGCAGTCAGCCAGTTTTGGCTGGACACAAAGAGCTGCTCCTAGGTGGTGGAACCCCCCTCCTTTAGTAGTTGTTCTGACCAACAACATAACAATAAACAATAATGAAATAAATTTTTATTGGTTTATAATAACAACTTTAAGAAAAATTAATGGTAAAGGAAATTATAATTAATGAGCAACAGGGAATTACCTAATGTTGTATTGATCTTGTATGGATGGCCCCAAATGTATTCCAAATGACACCATGTAGTCATCTTTAGGTATTTTTCATTACAATTTTAATATCTCAATGGAACAAAGTTGTATTGACCTAATTTTTGGTATGGTAGGAGATCTAACTGTATGCCAAATTTTATGCCAATTTTTACCTTTCACTCATTCATTCCCTAGAGATTTGTCCGTAACTCAAGTCTTCCGTTGTAAAGGATCCTATTATAACGAGACTTCATTGTATTCAAAATCAGTTTTTTTTAAATTCAATTTTCCTCCGCAGCATAGTTAAAATTTAATACAGGTACATTGCATGTAATGATTATGAGATCCTACAAATAGAAATGTTTTTAAAATAACTAAACGCTGTGTCCAAGATGTGAGCATGCCAGCATGTGATCTTGGGGCTTTATGGTACATCTTGTAAAGATTGATGTATGCTTAAGGCACATGTAACAATGGAATTAAAGCATGTAACTTATAGAATGTCTTGTTAATGGTGTTCACACAACACATGGTGTCAGAAGAGTGGATTTTACGTGGACCTTTACAAGACTGTATACTGATATTACTCTGTGACTTGTAAGTAGATTCACGAGATGAGTGAGTGATATATAGTGCATAATCATTATGGCAGCACTTCAGCGGAAGCGGATCTAGGGGAGGATCCTGGGGTTTGGACCCCCCCCCCCCTTTTTTTTCTCTGTGGTTGATGAAAATGTGCCCCATGTGGTTCATACATGTAGGAAGATTCCATTTGCTCTCCGTGAGCAAAGTTGAATTGCTTCAATTGGACTGAATGGTGCAACTAGGCATGAGATGCAGAGTATAAGAACCAACTGACTTGGTTAGCTCATTGGTTATAGCATCTAAAAAGAATGGAAGCCTTAGACTGTGACTTGATCCTCATGATCAAAACCAAGCAATAAAATGCCAGCACTATAAATTTTCTACAGGAGCACAGGCCCTGGAAATCACCATTAACAACATGTCTTAATGCCCAAGTTTAGCCTTACGGCGGTTTCACACCGGATGCGTCCGAACGAATATGACACGAACGAATATTTCTGTCGTTCCGACTAAAATCCTGTCGCATCCGAAATTTCATTCACACCAAATCCGAACGATATTTTTTGGTTTCCGACCGAGGAATTTTCGTCTCCGAAATTCGTATTGGACAGCTATATGAGAAATATATATGATGCACTACAATATCGGCTCTATTGCCATATATATATACATATAAATATATGACCTATATAGAAAACTGTCGAATATTTTTGAACTTGTAAATTGATTTTCTCATTAATTTTGTAATTAATGATAATTAATAGTAAAGTTTATCTCAGAGTATACTGACTTAATAATTGAAAATTATTGGGCCTTGCTATAGGTACCAGCTATAGTCATGAGTTCACAGGTGACATATATTTATACCACTGACTGGACCCAGATTTCCATTTCACAATGCCTTAAAAAATAATCGTGCAACCAGTTGTTTCAACAGAACAGATTCCATTGCAACTCCTGCATTTCATGTTAAATTAAAGTTTGATTCAATAGTTTATTTTAATTTATATTTGATTTTCAAATCTACCAATATGATTTAGAACAGTTTGCCCAAAGCTTTGAAACTTCTTTTCATATGCAAAACGTTTAACTAAAAATAACACTTTTGTAATAAAAAATTACACATGAAAAAGTTATTGTTTCATGATTTTTTTTCTAATTTTATCTCGGAACATTTTATTTTCGGGGGGGGGGGGGGGAGGGGTTGGGTATAGAACAGCATTATTATTCATTGTTATTAAGATAATAACTGTAAAATATTGCAAATAATAAAAAAAAATATTATATCTTAACCTGGTTCAAAAGTCTAAACGTTTTGTCCTCGATTGTAAATCAAATTACGTGGCCAAGAGGCAATTGATATCTCCTTTGATTAAAATATAGTATTCCCCAAGGAAATATACATACTACATAACAAGTGATTTTAATGGATAAATCATTGGAGCTAAAAAGTTATCAATATCTGTCTAAATCAAATGAATTTTATTGAAATAAAAATAATCCCTGGTTTTATATTTTTCTTTTATCACATAAGTTTAGAAAAGTGGATAAGGAAACAACATTCCTTTGTTGTACAGTATTATATATCAAATAGGTAACGTACAAATGAACTAGTCTGGTTATAAATGTTCCAGCTCTTTTGTGTTGAAGGTAAAAAGAATCCATTTTTATCCGATGCGAACGACATCCATTTCCCCAATATATGTCATTTTCCCCTTCAATGTGTCTATATATCAGCTTATCAAAATGTAGAGGGTTGGGGAAATGGAGGTTTACCAATGTGCTGCCTGGCCTAAAAACCCTCTACCCTTCCAGACAGCCTCTCCCCATGCCCTCTGCGACAATGTGTGACAGACCTCAAGCTGCCATTGTCGCTAAAACCAAGTGTGACAGTCAGCATTACACACCCCAGGATATATCCTACCTGTGCAACAATGCGACAATGTGCGACGGTTGGCTACTATCTCAAGCTGACATGCGACAATTAATACAGTCGCTGCAACTGTCTGCGACACTCACCCCAGTATATATCTTACCAGTGCGACAATGCGACAATGTGCAACGGTTATCCACATCTTCAAGCTGACAGGCGACAATTAATACAGTAACTGCGACAGTCCGCGACACTCACCCCAGTATATATCTTACCACTGCGACAATGTGCGACGGTTAACCACATCCACAAGCTGACATGCGACAATTAATACAGTCGCTGCGACAGTCTGCGACACTCTGCCCAGTATATATCTTACAACTGCGACAATGCTACAATGTGCGACGGTTAACCACATCCACAAGCTGACATGCGACAATTAATACAGTCGCTGCGACACACAACCCAATATATATCTTACCACTGCGACAATGTGCGACAGTTAACCACATCCACAAGCTGACATGCGACAATTAATACAGTCGCTGCGACAGTCTGCGACACTCACCCCAGTATATATCTTACCACTGCGACAATGCGACAGTGTGCGATGGTTAGCAAAATCCTCAGGGTGCAAAACCTGCTACCCTTTCAGGCAGGGACATGCACTCCAGGATGTATCTTACAACTGAGACAATGCGACAATGTGCAACAGTTGGCCAAATCCTCAAACTGCCATTGTCGCTAAAACCAAGTGCGACAGTCAGCATTACACACCCCAGGATATATCCTACCTGTGCGACAATGCGACATTGTGTGACAGTTAGCCACATCCTCAAGCTGACATGTCGACAATTAATACAGTCGCTGCGACAGTCTGCGACACTCACCCCAGTATATATCTTACCAGTGCGACAATGCGACAATGTGCGACGATTAGCCACATCTTCAAGCTGACATGTGACAATTAATACAGTGCTGCGACAGTCTGCGACACTCACTCCAGTATATGTCTTACCAATGCGACAATATGCGACAGTTAGCCACATCCTCAAGCTGACATGCGACAATTAATACAGTCGCTGCGACAGTCTGCGACACTCACCCCCGTATATATC
Organism: Sipunculus nudus; assembly: GCA_026874595.1. Lineage (NCBI taxonomy): Eukaryota > Metazoa > Annelida > Sipuncula > Golfingiida > Sipunculidae > Sipunculus > Sipunculus nudus. The sequence goes on from CM049306.1 coordinate 67,653,770, forward strand.
TTACCACTGCGACAATGCAACAATGTGCAACAGTTAACCACATCCACAAGCTGACATGCAACAATTAATACAGTCGCTGCGACAGTCTGCGACACTCACCCCAGTATATATCTTACCACTGCGACAATGCGACAATGTGCGACAGTTGGCCAAATCCTCAAGCTGCCATTGTCGCTAAAACCAAGTGCGACAGTCAGCATTACACACCCCAGGATATATCCTACCTGTGCGACAATGCGACAATGTGCGACGGTTGGCTACTATCTCAAGCTGACAAGCGACAATTAATACAGTCGCTGCGACAGTCTGCGACACTCACCCAAGTGTATATCTTATCACTGCGACAATGCGACAGTGTGCGACGGTTAGCCAAATCCTCAGGGTGCAAAACCTGCTACCCTTTCAGGCAGGGACATGAACTCCAGGATGTATCTTACAACTGCGACAATGCTACAATGTGCGACAGTTGGCCAAATCCTCAAGCTGCCATTGTCGCTAAAACCAAGTGCGACAGTTAGCAGTACACACCCCAGGATATATCTAACCTGTGCGACAATGCGACAATGTGCGACGGTTGGCTACAATCTCAAGCTGACATGTGACAATTAATACAGTCGCTGCGACAGTCTGCGACGATCACCCCAGTATATATATTACCACTGCGAAAATGCGACAATGTGCGATGGTTAACCACATCCTCAAGCTGACATGGGACAATTAATACCACTGCTGCCACAGTCTAACACACACATCCCAGTATATATCTTACCACTTTGACTGTGTGAAGGTTAGCTGCAGTCTCAAGCTGACATGTGACAATTAGTACTGTTGCTGTGACAGTCTGCGACACTCACCTCAGTATGTATCTTAATTCTGCAACAATGTGCATCAATTAATAAGCTACAATACTCTCGCAGTCACAATGTTCGACAGTTTGTGACAAACTCCCCAGTAAGTATCTTACCACTGTAAATGTGTGACAATGTGTGACGGTTAGCTACAGTCTGAAACTGACACACGACAATTAGTACTGTTGCTGTCACAGTCTGCGACACTAACCCCAGTAAATATCTTACCTCTGAGACAATGTGCGACAGTTAGCTACAGTCTGAAGCTGACACACGACAATTAGTGCTGTTGCTGCGACAGTCTGCGACACTCACCTCAGTATGTATCTTACAATGTGCGACAGTTTGTGACACACTCCCAAGTATGTATCTTACCTCTAGGAGAATGTGCAACAATTAATAAGCTACAATACTGTCGCAGTGACAATGTGCAACAGTTTGTGACACACTCCCCAGTAAATATCTTACCACTGTAAATATGTGACAAAATGCGATGGTTACCTTCAGTCTGAAACTGACACACGACAATTAGTACTTTTGCTGCGACAGTGCGACAATGTGCGACGGTTGGCTACAATCTCAAGCCGGCAAGCACAATTAATACTGTTGCTGCAACAGTGTGTGACACTCACCCAAGTATATATCCTACCTGTGCGACAATGTGACAATGTGTGACAGTTAGCTACAGTCTCAAGCCGGCAAGCACAATTAATACAGTTGCTGCTACAGTGTGCGACACTCACCTCAGTATATATCTCACTTCTGCGACAATGTCCGACAATTAATAAGCTACAATACTGTCGCAGTGACAATGTGCGACAGTATGCAACACTCATCCCAGTATATATCTTACAACTGCGACAATGTGCGACAGTTAGCCACATCCTCAAGCTGACCTGTGACAATTAATACCACTGCTGCGACACTGAGACAGTTTGCCACACACATCCCAGGATATATCTTACCTGTGCGACAATGCGACAGTGTGCGACGGTTATCTACAGTCTGAAGCTGACACATGACAATTAGTATTGTTGCTGCGACAGACTGCGACACTCACCTCAGTGTGTAGCTTACTTCTGTGACAATGTGCGACAATTAATAAGCTACAATACTGTTGCAGTCACAATGTGTGACAGCCTGCAACACTCACCCAAGTATATATCTTACAACTGCGACAATGTGCAACAGTTAGCTACAGTCGCAAGCTGCCACTGTCGCAGTGACATTGTGTATAATATATACTGGAGCGAGTGTCACAAACTGTCGTACATTGTCGCAGGTGTGTCGCAACAAGACATTCTTTGGTGTGGGGCTTGTGTCGCACATTGTCGCAGAGACAGTATGGATTGGTGTGTGACACTCCCCAGAAGGAAATGTATGTATAACGGTCGCACATTGTCGCAGAGGTATAACATATACCGGGGCGAGTGTCGCAAACTGTCGCTCACTTTAGCAGCAACGTTGCCAGTTGAAGAATTAAGCTACCCGTCGCACATTGTCCCAGTGACACTGCCAGGAAGGGAATGTATGTATAACTGTCGCACATTGTCGCAGAGGTATAACATATACTGGTGCAAGTGTCGCAAACTGTCGTACATTGTCGCAGAGGTGTGTCACAACAAGACATATACTTTGGTGTGGTGCTTGTGTCGCACATTGTCGCAGAGACAGTATGGATTGGTGTGTGACACTCCCCAGAAGGGAATGCATGTATAACCGTCGCACATTGTCGCAGAGGTATAATATATACTGGAGCGAGTGTCACAAACTGTCGTACATTGTCGCAGGTGTGTCGCAACAAGACATACTTTGGTGTGGGGCTTGTGTCGCACATTGTCGCAGAGACAGTATGGATTGGTGTGTGACACACCCCAGAAGGAAATGTATGTATAACGGTCGCACATTGTCGCAGAGGTATAAAATATACTGGGGCGAGTGTTGCAAACTGTCGTACATTGTCGCAGAGGTGTGTCGCAACAAGACATATACTTTGGTGTGGGGCTTGTGTCGCACATTGTCGTAGAGACAGAATGGATTGGTGTGTGACACTCCCCAGAAGGGAATGTATGTATAACAGTCGCACATTGTCGCAGAGGTATAACATATACTGGGGCGAGTGTCGCAAACTGATGCAGAGACATTTCCAGGTAGAGAATTTAGCTAACCGTCGCACATTGTCGCAGTGACACTCCCAGCAAGGGAATGTATGTATAACCGTCGCACATTGTCGCAGAGGTATAACACATACTAGGGTGAGTGTCGCAAACTGTCGCACATTGTCGCACATTGTCGCAGAGGTATAATATATACTGGAGGGAGTGTGGCAAACTGTCGCAGAGACATTTCCAGGTAGAGAATTAAGCTAACCGTCGCACATTGTCGCAGTGACACTCCCAGCAAGGGAATGTATGTATAACCGTCGCACATTGTCGCAGAGGTATAACATATACTGTGGTGAGTGTTGCAAACTGTCGCACATTGTCGCAGCAACATTTCCAGTTAGAGAATTTAGCAAACCGTCGCACATTGTCGCAGTGACACTCCCCGGAAGGGAATGTATTTTTAACTGTCGCACATTGTCGCAGAGGTATGACATATACTGGGGCCAGCGTCACAAAGTGTCGCTCACTTTAGCAGCAACATTACCAGGTAGAGAATTTAGCTACCCGTCGCACATTGACGCAGTGACACTGCCAGGAAGGGAATGTATGTATAACTGTCGTACATTGTCGCAGGTGTGTCGCAAAAAGACATACTTTGGTGTGGGGCTTGTGTCGCACATTGTCGCAGAGACAGTATGGATTGGTATGTGACACTCCCCAGAAGGGAATGTATGTATAACCGTCGCACATTGTCGCAGAGGTCTAACATATACTGGGGCGAGTGTAGCAAACTGTCGCAGAGACATTTCCAGGTAGAGAATTTAGCTAAACGCCACACATTGTCGCAGTGACACTCCCAGGAAGGGAATGTATGTATAACCATCGCACATTGTCGCAGAGGTATGACATATACCGAGGCAAGTGTCGCAAACTGTCGCACACTTTTGCAGCAACATTGCCAGTTAAAGAATTTAGCTAACCGTCGCACATTGTCGCGGTGACACTCCCAGGAAGGGAATGTATGTATAACTGTCGCACATTGTCACAGGGCTACAACATATACCGGGGTGAGTGTCGCAAACTGTCTCACACTTTCGCAGCAACATTGCCAGGTAGAGAATTTAGCTAACCGTCGCACATTGTCGCAGTCACACGGCCAGGAAGGGAATTTAGCTAACCGTCGCACATTGTCGCAGTGACACTCCCCGGAAGGGAATGTATGTATAACTGTCGCACATTGTCGCAGAGATATAACATATACCAGGGCGAGTGTCGCAAACTGTCGTACATTGTTGCAGAGGTGTGTCGCAACAAGACATATACTTTGGTGTGGGGCTTGTGTCGCACATTGTCCTAGAGACAGTATGGATTGGTGTGTGACACTCCCCAGAAGGGAATGTATGTATAACCGTCGCACATTGACGCAGAGGTATAACATATACTGGGCGAGTGTTGCAAACTGTCGCAGAGACATTTCCAGGTAGAGAATTTAGCTAACCGTCACACATTGTCGCAGTGACACTCCCAGGAAGGGAATGTATGTTTAACCGTCGCACATTGTCGCAGAGGTATAACATATACCAGAGCGAGTTTCGCAAACTGTTGTACATTGTCGCACAGGTGTGTCGCAACAAGACATATACTTTGGTGTGAGGCTTGTGTCGCACATTGTCGCAGAGACAGTATGGATTGGTGTGTGACACTCCCCAGAAGGAAATGTATGTATAACCGCGCACATTGTCGCAGAGGTATAACATATACTGGGCCGAGTGTCGCAAACTGTCGCAGAGACATTTCCAGGTAGAGAATTTAGCTAACCGTCCCACATTGTCGCAGTGACACTCCCAGCAAGGGAATGTATGTATAACCGTCGCACATTGTCGCAGAGGTATAACACATACCAGGGTGAGTGTCGCAAACTGTCGCACATTGTCTCAGAGGTATAATATATACTGGAGCAAGTGTCGCAAACCATCGCACATTGTCGCAGTCACACTGCCAGGAAGGGAATGTATGTATTACCGTCGCACATTGTCGCAGCAACATTGCCAGTAAGGGAATTTAGCTAACTGTCGCACATTGTCGCAGTGACACTCCCAGGAAGGGAATGTATGTATAACTGTCGCACATTGTCGCAGAGATATAACATATACCAGGGCGAGTGTCGCAAACTGTCGTACATTGTCACAGAGGTGTGTCACAACAAGACATATACCTTGGTGGCGGGCTTGTGTAGCACATTGTCGCAGAGACAGTATGGATTGGTGTGTGACAGCTTGAGACTCCATCCCTAACCCCGACCACCACCCCTAGAGGGTTTTAGAGGGTTGGGGAAATGGAGGTAGTCCCACAAAAATAGAACATGTTCTATTTTTGTCGTTCGGATAGCATCGTTCGGATTAGGTGTGTATGCACCAACATAAAATAAAGGATTTTATTTTTCATTCGCACAGCAAATTTTTGTTCGGACGTAAAATTCGTTCGGACGCATCCGGTGTGAAACTGCCTTTATGCTACACATAGTAATATAAAGACCACAATGGTGCTCAGAAGCCTCTCGGGCCTCGATGACTTGCAATGAGTGGAAGACCGCAATGCACTGTCCACTCAGCCTCATTAAACAGCTAATTATACACAAACAGGAACTGTAAAGAGAGAGAGTTTTGTGTCAGACGGAACCATTTGGTTCAATAATATGTGCATGCAAGAGATAAGTTCGTATCATGCTGTTGGTAGGTTGAAATGGATCGTTTATACAGCAGGTCACTCGGGGTCCTCCATCAGTCGTTTCATACCTTGTGTCTTTATGTAACAGGCTTATGTGTATACTCAGATAGTTTAAGCGATGCCCAATAGAGGGCATCCCATTAATAGTCTTTAAAGTTCATTTTAGTGTCTATGATGTCCAACAGGAGGCATCACTAGTCGTTAATTAGCCGAGTGCATATATTTCTTTATAGGGATAGGTTCACTTATTTTATGCACTTGTCACACTGCACCAGACATCTGACTCTGCCGCCAAAATGACTTAAATATTCTTCATTTTTGCGCCATTCTGTCACAAAACTTCGTAATGGCAACCCGCCATAAACGTTGTCTACTTGTTATTCACAGGTAAGCATTGCCTTCATTGCATACGATATTCATTGCCATTCCCATTCATAATTGTGTACAAGGTAATTACAAATATCAATGTTTGTGTGTCAATGGCATAATTCATTCATTAGCAAATATAATGCAATTTTTTAAAAATCAGGAAATATATTTACTCACTTCACATGAGAATTGCTGAAGCTGGAGACTTTTCAGGGACATAACTTTATTAAATCAAGATTCAATTGTTTACCCAAAATTAGATCTGAATTTTGCAAATTTTTTAAGTTATTAGCATAAATGAAAAATCAATACCTTAAATTTTGTTCAACTTTGGCCACAGCATGTTTTTTTTCCCCTGTAAGCACTGTTGATTTAATTTTCACAGCACATAAAGATTTTATCTTTTAAAATCTGAAATTTCAAAGGAATTGATTGAAAAGAGTAGCTTTTATACAAGTTTTTAAACACCATGTCAAGTGTTGTTTACATCAAGCCCACCTAGTAGTACAGCCTTCACTTGAGTTATGTAACCCTCTCCAGGCAGCTTGCCTTGGCTCAGCTTGGCCACTACTAGCAGGCTTCCCCTCTGCCCTGCACTCCCCCCCCCCCCCCCCACTGGTGCATAAACTAGATGAAAAATATTATTTTCTAGGCTGTGCTACATTTTAGATATTTAACCACCAGGGTTACAATGATTAAAGTGCACATTAGTTGTGTCGACAGAGTGGTGTATTGCCATGAAAGTGTGGATGTTCATCAGATAAGGAATTCCTTACTTCAGAAGAGTAAAAACATCACCAGGTGTGAAATTGAATATTAATTCCAGTAATAAATTATAGCTGAGATAGTAATTAGCAGAATGATATGATTGTGTATACTTTATTTGAAAAGATTTTTAGCTCAGCTGACTATAAGTCATCTGAGCTATAGTCGTGGTCCATTGTCCGTCGTCTGTCCGTCCGTAGATGTGGCACGTTTTAAAACTGCAAGACCTAGGAAACCAAAATTCGGCATAATGTTAGATGTCCCCGAGATCTGAAATTTGAAAATAAAAGCTGCAAAATTATGCTAGTTATTGAATTTTTTTGGAGGCTCTTGTTGTATTCCCTTACATTGTCAAGCAGTCCACTGTGGTCACTATTGGTCATTCAGTGCAGCTCTCTATGCTCCCAAGGTTGTTGGCATAATGTTAGATGTCCCCAGGATCTCCTACCAAGCCAAAAACTGGGTCTTTGCGACTTCATTCCTTTGAGAAATTGAGGAAAAACCTCAATTTTTTATTAAAATTCTATTTTCACATTTCAGGACAGCCTAACTACGAAACCACTCACCTGTTTTTCCTCATATTTACCGTAAATATTCCTCTATATCGTTCCTATGTACATGCCAGAAATAAGGTCTGTATTATATGATTTAAAAAAGTTATGGGCTCAAACATAATGCATTTTGTAAAAAATCAGGAAAGATATTTGATCACTTAACACAAAACATTTTAAAGCTGTGGACTTTTTTCCAGTAATATATCTTTAATTAATCAAAATTAAATTGTATACCCAAAATTAGATCAAAATCTGTTAAATTTTTTAAAATATTAGCAAAAATAAAAAATTTGTACCTTAAATTTTGCCTAAATTTGACCATGGCACTTTTTTCTTATAAGTACATTTGATTTAATTTTCATAGCCAGTTTACATATAGATTTAATCTGATGAATTTTGAATTTGAAAGTATAAGCTTACAAAAAAGTCTAGCTATTGAAGTTTTTTAGAAGCCTTAATGTATTTGTATTTTCTAGCATCATGACCCTACTTTTGTTTACCTGGTAATCCAAAAATTGGCATAATGTTAGATGTAATTGTAAATATTCATATTCTTCCATACATTTCCTACCGTAAAAGTCGTAACAGAAGTCGCGACTTGTACCAGGAAATAGAATTCTAAAAACAAGAAATTTCTAGCAAAGTTGGGCTTGAAATACGTAGTTATCCCGTTTCTGTCAAATTTCCCGGTATATGGAACGACGTCAGTTGAGCATAATGATGCCATAATCGGCTATACCTTAAACTTGCTTTGTGAAATGTTTCTCCCCAATAATTTACACCTTTAACCATCCCTAATACAAACCTTCCTTTTATTATGTGAACTGGCGAAATTTTCATTTTATTAACATGAAATGCATATTATAAATCTGCAGTTCAAGTCCTACCCGTTCTGACAAGTCGCAATTCAAGTGACACTTCCTTATCTGCGTTACTGTTATATCATGAGTCAATTTGACGCATATGCCGGTCTGCCTCTCATTGATGTACATTTTCTTTCCGTTTAATCTTTATAATAATGCGTGTCATTATGAAATACTCGCGGTTCCATATCCGTTTATACATGTAAAGTTGCGTCACAGTCACGCTTGATCCACTATTGTTGCGGATCCACAACTGTGATACAATCACAGTTGTGGGAATGGCCTGTACAGTTAGGCCTTGTAATGGTTAAATTGGTACCCATAAGAATGAACTCCTCAATTGCTTTTTTTCAGTGACTGACGTTGTTATGGGTTCATAACTGAAATGAGATTTCAGTTATGGGAATCCTCTTATGGAAAAGCGTAGCAGGGGTATATTGGGATATTTGCAAAATAAACAGAGAAAATGGAGGCAATTTAGCAAATTTCTTACCAATAATGGCTAATAAACTGTTCTGGAGTAAAAATAAATTATGTAGAAGTGCCCTTATAAGGAAATTGTTAAGATTTCAACTCCTGTGGTTTTTTTTAGCCTGCCATGCGGTCATGTTTATCTTTTGTCACATGACCCTGTCCTTGACCTTATTGATATGAGAAAAGTTGTCCTCTGATTATTGTTCCAAATAAATTATAGTAAATATTGTTTCCATAACTTCCATAGGCAAATTTGTTAAAACCTTAAATGATATAGCCATAAACTTATAAAGGACTTATTGAAGCCATATATTATCATTTACTCATAAGTATTATTCATGAAATAAGATTTTTTTTAATAGATTTATTAGCAATAAATTACTCTGGTACACCAGAGGTCAGGTCACAGGTCAGGTCATGGGTGACCAGAGTTCATGCCTCAGCAACATGGCTGTGTCAGTGATGGTCATGGTCTTCTGCTCTTCTCTTCATGATAAAATGCTGTTATATCATATATAACATAAACAGGAGACTCCACATGTATGGAAACTGATATATAAAGGATATATAGGTAGAGTGAACATAGTTTAAGCTGCATCTTATTCTTAATTACTCTTTTATTCTTTCCTTCTGATACATCAGAAGGACCGCTACGATATTTCGTAAGAACATACTCAAGGCTGAGTATGGAGCCCGGGTCACCTGGTGTGTAATTCTCAGCCTTGCACCAAGGCAATGACTGACGCAATGTGGAGTCCATAGATTGCACCTGCAGTTAACTGTGATTATAACACTCCATACACAACTGTGAGATTTAACATATATCCACTGATTAATGTTCAGTACATCTACGTGTATTGTATATTTGACCACTATAAAACATTACTGTTCTGTTCTCAGCCCCATTTTGCACCAAGGAAGTTAAATTATGAACATAATAGTACACAGGCATAAAGCCTTATACAGGAATGCCACCAAATGCAAGATGTCTACCGGGGCTGTTAATGCTTCAATTCTCTCTGGACAAATGATATCAGTTGTTGATGTTACGGGTGCTTCATGCTTCCAGAATGGTTATTTTTTATTACAGACCTTTCGACATACAACATTATGTGAACATTGGTTTGTTAAAACCATAGGAAATATTTTTATTAAATTTCCTTTCTAAGAGTAACAGATCGTATCGTGCTATAACCCCAGTTAGCCCTTTGGTGGGCAGGCGACGCAACAGGTTTCAGATTTATGTTGCGTCGCCGTCGGCGGCTAGTGAAATGGTTGTCATGGGACCTGACGTTGAATTGCATACAACGTCATGGAAACTTCTTGCGTGGGACAGGGAGCAAACTCTCTCGAACGATAGTAAAGGAATAAACACGTCATATAACTGCACTGTACATTAATTTTGTTTGCAAATGACTAATGGCTATTTATTTCAACAATTACAGTTAAAAAGCATAACTAATTCAACGTAATTCTTCATAAACTTACTCATTACTGTATGACTCATCCAGTTGTGAACAGTACGGCATTTGCCGCCATTTTTCAATGTTGCAAGCGGCCGTAAATTAACATTTATAATGTCAACAGAGACACGTGGATCAGAAACGTGGCAAGTCTGATTATTTAATATTTTAATGTGAATAAAAATCATTTGTAAGAGTTCTTGCACATATAGGTCATGTTGAAGATATAAAAACTACTTAATATTATAATAAATTACATCATCTTATGAGATTTTGTCTGACCCACATTGTTTTGTGACTATAATACCCAAATGTTTTTGAGAGAAGTATGGCCGCTCAAGTTTTGCACAACAGTGGGGGCACCAATAGGAAGCCTCCTGGCTTTATTCAGCTGTCCAATCAGAAAACGGATATCTGAGAGCGATCAACAAGGCCCAAACAAACACGGCCGAAACGGAGGTATTACGGTTCGAAGTGCTTATTGACACACGGTCCGAAAGTCTCGGTTACCTCGATTTGGAAGTCTCGGTTACCGTGTTTTGAGGTCTCGGGTACTGAGAATCGGGAGTCTCGGTTACCGTGTGTCACCAGTGGTCAGTCATGCGTACCGCAATTAAGCTGGCGCACCGTCGCCCCAATTAATCACTTTGATCATTGGTGTCCTAGATCAAAGGGCCAGGTAACTTCAAAGGCTACCAGGGAAACTGGGCGTCATGAAATGTGGTGTTTTTTATCATTGCGAAGACGTTTCTTTTGCCTTATTGTAACGGGTTTTTTCCAGGGTAATTGTGTAATTAAAATTTTTTTCAATGGCCTATTTTCCATCTTTAACGCAAATTATAAACAAAAGTAATGTTCTGTAATGTAAAGGTGTATAATTTTACAAAAAAATAAACATTTTATTAAAGGTGGTGTTGTATGAGAGTCACTGTGTATCCTATAAGTCGAATTTATCGGCTCAAACTTTGATCTACCACCATAACGTTATGCATGACGTTGATATTGATAAAGTCGCTAGGAAAACGTTGCATTGCATTGTACAAGCTATATTTGACTAAATTGAGCACATTTAGTCCTGAAATATCACATATGGTAGTTATTCTTATATAGATATCCATTTCCATTTATTATAGAATAATAAAAAATTGAAAATAATGCATCAAAGATAATAAATTAAATGAAACAAGCCTTTATTAATATCTAGTTGCATATTTACCTCATCCAGGGCCCATGCATGGCAAAGCATGCATTAGGAAACACTGTTCAGAGGTCGAGAAGGATGATACTGAAGAAGACTGTATTGGAATATTTAATTTTATATGGAACTTGCTTGAATATTTATGTACGGTATATTTTGTATATAATAAAAATATGTATGCATGTTTGTGTCCGTATCTTAACATGTTTATATTGTGTATATTAATTGTGTATATTTTATACAGCATGATGAATTGTTTGGATTTTCTTTCTTTTTTTATTACAGAAACGTAGTACATGCATAACGTAACAGTACATACATACAAACATACATATAGAAATTAATATTTCAATAACAATTTACATTGAATCGTAAAGATTATTCATGTGGAGAAGAGCAGGTCGGTAAGGTTTTCCCTTTTTGAATAATGTTGAGTTAATTTTCCTCCTCAAAGTTTCTTAGCGATTACATCATATGTTGAATAAATCTGCTTAACATAGCTTATACATCCATGATAGTTCGGTAACATTTTGAGACATCTGCAATTACAAACATACATTTTAGCAACCAGTGTTAGCATATTTAACCATCTATGTTCGCTTTAACCTAACAAAACTTCAGATACTGAAAACTTAACAGAGGAGTTTAATGACGAATTATTCAAAACCTCTTGTATTTTTAACCACAAGTTAGCGACAAGAGAACAATTTAAAAAAATATGTGATAAAGTTTCTCTTACTAATTTACAAAAGGTACAAGTAGGAGAATCTATTAGCCTACATTCAGTCTATATATGAAGAAATGGGTTTAACGTTGTAGTTCATAAAACTGAAAATTCCTAAGAGGTAAGAAATTTGTTGTGTCATAAATCTTGGAGAATCCCATATAAACAATCTCCTCTGAAATATCAATTAAATCTTGTTTCCATTTCTAAACTACTAAGTCTGGAGTGACTAAATGTTTATCTTGTTTTCTCTCATCATTAGGGTGTACGGGTTGTGCTTTTTTCTAACGGCGTAAAAGTAAATTTTTACACTTGTTCCAACAGCGGACCAAGTATTCTACCAAAGTCTTACCGTTAAAATTTATGAATTAAACCAATTGAATTGTTTTATCAAGTATAGGAAACTGCGTAATTGTGTAAGATGTTTTATCATACAGAATTGTTAGGGGTTCGTAACATAGGCAGAACATTTCAAACCATTGTGCCTCTCATCTTCGACGTCACCGGTTTTACATATGACACTTCAGTATTTAGGTTCTTGTATTTATTTGGTGGTATCAGTCTATATATGGTGTCGATCTGAAATCTGTCAGTTTCACTTCTCAGCGCAATTTTCCCACATCAAAGCCGAGCAAGTGTACTGAACTTTGCTGTCGTCGATCGGGCCATATATATTTTTTACGTATATACTTAATTATGAGCAGTGCACTGAGTGCTGATATAAAACTGATAAAAAATCTTAATTTCAGAACTGATCGGTATTGTTCAAGCCATGCATTTATGTTGTTTATCAGAACGTAACTTCTGGTTCAGATTACGTTGGCAATGCGGCGCTACATATATATATTAAACAGCGTGACGGATTATATCGCCTTGTACCTCACATAGTACCCCAAACCAATTTGTGAAAATATTATTACTTAATCATACATAAGCTGAATAACTACTTTATAAACTTTTTTTATGATTTATAGATTTTATAATCAATTTTTAGTCCAAACAGCCGCGAGTGAAGAGTAGTTTCCTATATTTACCCATCAACAGCTTTTTTCCTGCATGCATGCATGCACACGCCCACTTACTAGGGCGACGTGTTTCTATTCCTTGAGGCAAACGATTACTTAATAATGAAGTAACTAAAAAAAATGATCGTGTCCACTTTACATCGTGAAAATCTGGAAAGGTAAACATCTCATAAAGAAGAATGTGACAAAATTCTCAGTAATCACGTCTCTATTAAAATTAGAGTAATAAAGTATCCACTTCTCCAGGTTAATAGCAATTATTTAATTAAGTATCGATGTGCTTATAAAGTTTGTATATTTAGTAATAAAAAACTATGATTAACTTACTATATTTTGTATTAATTTCAATAAAGCTTATTTGTTCCTATTATCCTTGTTTATTAATTTCTGATTAGAAAAATGATATTGAATAAAACGAGATATATGTATGTAAATTATATTTTATTTTTAAATTGTTGAATATATTTAAAATTTTGAAATGAGTTAAATAATTTTCATCAGGGAGGTAATTTTGATCCCCGAAATTAGTAATACCCCGCCTGGTAAAAATAGGTTTTAAACTAATTAATATACCTAGGCGATGAAAGTAATAAACTATTATAAATGTTAAACATTTGTGTCAGAGATCAAAGGACCCCAATGGTAACACCTGATAAGTCCAAAGCTACCACTTCTCCTACACGGCCCGGTAATTAAGACCTGCTATAGTAACAACAACTCGCGTTATTGACACACGGTTTCGCGTATCACGACGGGGTTGTTAGTGACACACGGTGAACGCCCTGCCATCTAGCGGGAGTGTGACAGATTTGACGCATGCGCAGTTAAACCGTGTGTCAATAAGCTGGACCTTATTGACACACCCCGTGTGTCAATAAGGGCGGCCATTACGGTTTGAAGTCCCATAAATAATTTAACAAACCGTGCCATGTAACATGTATCACGCAGATTTGTCATTAAACATTCATAGAATAGCCCTGTGGTTCGTTTGTACGCATTCGCTACATGTACCTAGAAATTTCGGCCCCAAATCGCAGCGCAAATATGGATTGCGCGCCGCTGTATCAAATTGAATAGGCTTTTTTTCAAGACTAAAGTACGTATGTCACTTCAGTCTTGGTCGGGACAAGTGAAATGGTAGACACTGGTAGAAGGCACCAAAAAAACTCTTAAAACTACTAATTATACTCACCAAAATGCATCCGTTAGTATCTTTGGTAGTAAATGGGTCTTTCTGGCAACTTTACCACGTTCTTACCTTAATATATTAATGAAATATAATCCCTAACGATCCTTGTAAGCCCGCGGTGATTTAAACATAACAATATACAGGAATTTGTAATGAGCGGACGTTGATCGACTGGTACCCGCCACTAACATCTATTATCGCCCGCTTTTTCCAGTTCAAACAGTGATAAGATCAGAGCGGGTTCTCAGTCTAAATCCCGTTGCAAAGGACTGTGGGTCACTTAATGTAATCATGGCGGCTTGTTCTCTATGTAAACACATCAGCTCTTGGCAAAATTATAGATAAGTAGGGCTATTGAGCAATGTTTTGGTGCCAATACTTCGCAGATGTTTTATAAAACATCCAAAGACAACAAAAAGGTAATTATTTTATGTTGACACCGCTTGAAATGTCAATTATACGATTCCAAAGGGGTCTCATATTTGGAACCTTACAAGGCGTTTTCCTAAGGGTCGTTCCCAAGACGTTGTTGACGGAGAGGAGCAGAGCGGATCGGAATCACACGTCTTGGGCCGAGACAAGATCCACTACAGACACATCGTGCCTGCCCGGACTTCTGAAGCCGTGTAGCGGAAGTTCAAGCCCCGGGTCACCCGTGCAATGACCTTTACATCCCCAGGTCAAATAAGCCTTCCGTGACTAATATAGCCTCTTCCACAGGCTCCGATTGAGGCTTGCGGAGCGCCACCGTGTGTCTGTGTAAGAGACTATGACTAATATCCACAGTTATAAACTCCCGTATTAAGAACCATCAGGTCATCGTCACTATCTCATGGTTTTCAAGCGTATTGGATAACAATGCTATAACGTTTCATGTGAGCTGCAAATATAAGATTTGCTTCGTGTTTTACCAGTGTCTCTTTCATGACAACCGTATGCCCGGTCAACAATATGGCAGCACGCATGTATTACGGTCAATCGTGCGTTGACGTATTCCTGATTTTTCTCAATGAAGACACATTAAAAAATGTAATGAAATAACAAACACCATACAGGTATATATTTCATTCAATGAAATTGCCACATGCGTTACGAAATTCCACGGGAACCGGCACCATTCGGTGTCACCACGGAACTGGTTCAACACAGCTGTGTTCGCCATACATCCAAGCCATTTGAATATAATCACTTATAACGATGGAAATTGGACTATCCAGATATTATCACAGAATAAAATCATTAGTCTCAGTAAATATAATACCCGTTAATTCAATAATGTTTATTTTACATTCAACTGACCGGTCAATAAAACGTTCATTATCCCCTTGTTGACGGACATATTTCAGTGATTTCAGTATTACCGTGCATGTGCCGCGCCTTGATGGTAAGTTGTAACAATTAATTCAAGGGTTACTTATTTCAGCTTAAGATACCATTTTAGAAATTAGGTGAATAAATTCAAACTAAATTATTCTTTCCATCCTTGAGTTGTCTTTCGTTAAAAATATGCCCAATGCGACGGATTGGGACTCGTCCCGCATGCGCAAACTAACCCAAGTCTGATGAATCCACCATATTTTTGACGATCTTTAACGATTTACAGAGTTGCTCGATTGTGATAGTATTTTGCTTCAGACTCTTTTAGTTTATTAATACAGTCATTTAACTTGATGTTTGCATTCTAATGTTACTTAACCTAGTACGAAACGGCAATAATGACATCGTTTCACAGCAAAAAAATGTTATTGGACACAGCTGACTCTGGCACTGTATAAATCTTACCTGACAATTTAACCCCGATTTTATATGGAATGATACTGTTGTTATTCCTTAAATATAAGCATTGTACTTGAGCTGTCCAATTAATTTTATTTTTAAATGGTTTATCTAGTTTATAAAACACATTAGTATTACGGGGATGTTGGTTGTAGTCTTGCACGACAAGGAATGATACTTAAATTCCATAAGTATCAGGTGGTTAGGACGCTTCTGAAGTGTGGGTGCGACCTATATTATGTACTTTTCCTGAAACAAAACTTAAACGGCTTTTCTCCAGGAGGTCCTAAAAGTCAGGGTGCGACTTGTAATAAGGATGCGACTTCTGCAACGACTTTTACGGTATGTACATTCCAAAATTTAGGTCAGTATTGCATAATTTGTTGAAGTTATAGGCCCAAACATAATGCACCTTGTAAAAAATCAGGATATATATTTACTCACTTATCATAAGAATGGCTGAGACCTTTTTTCAGGAATATAACATCATTTAATCAAGATTCAATTGTATACCGAAAATTAGATCTGAAATTTGCATTTTTTTAAAGTTATTAGCATAAATATAAAATCAGTATAGTTCAGTATATAGTTCCTATGTACATGCCAGAAATTAGGTCTGTATTATATAATTTAAAAAAGTTATGGGCCAAAACATAATGCATTTTGTAAAAAATCAGGAAAGATATTTGATCACTTAACACAAAACATGTTAAAGCTATGGACTTTTTTTCCAGTAGTATAACTTTAATCAAAATTAAATTGTATACCAAAAAAAAAATCAAAATCTTTTAAATTTTTTAAAATATAAACAAAAATAAAAAATTGGTACCTTAAATATGCCCAACTTTGACCATGGCACGTTTTTTTCCTGTAAGTACTGTGGATGTTATTTTCACAGCATGTACACATAAGGATTTAATCTGTTAAAATCTGAAATTTGAAAAAAAAGCTGCAAAATTAGGCTAGTTATTGTATCGCCAGACATAGTCTGGAGATACTATGGTTTAGGCACGGTTGCGCCGCCGCCGCCGCCGCCGCAGAGATTTCTTTTGGACACAATAACTAAAAAAATATTTCAAGGATCTTTTTCAAACTTGACACATTTATAGATATAGGTGAGAGGACGAAGCCTATTTAAAATGGGGTCATGACCTCAACTAGGAGAGTGACCTTGACCTTGAATAGATCCATTTTTGGGAAAAATCACACAAATTCTTAAATATCTCAAGAAATCTTTCATGGATTTATCCAAAAATCAAGTTGGACAAAGATCTTGGATAGTGATGTCATGTACCGGAAACTGGTGGTGCCACCTAGTGTCCTTTTCTTGTTTTTGTGCCGTTTAATACCCCCATTATTGCCACTTGACAGTACTTTTAGCATCACAAGTCAAAAACTGATTGACAGATTTCTTTAATATTATGCATGTACATAGGTATGGGTTATGGGATGATGTATATTAAAATTGGGGTCATGACTTTTCCTTTGAGAGTGGCTTTGACCTTGAATATTACCATATATGGTGAAAATCACATAAAATCATGAATATCTTAAAAAGGGATGCATGGATTGGTCCAAAAATCAAGTTGACGGAAGATCTTGGATAGTTTTGTCTTTTGCAGAAGATAGGTGGCGCCACCGGTTGTCCTTTTCTTGTTTTTTGCGCCTTTGAATACCCCATCATTGCCACTTGACAGTATAGACTGTGAGCATTATAAGTCAAACAGTAATGGACAGATTTCTTTCATGTTATGCATGTATATAGATATGGTTTATGGAAATGGGGTATATTTAATTTTAAATTTAATTTTAAAATTTAATTTAATTTAAATTATTTTTTTTAATTTAATTTTTTTTTTCAAATGTTGGATATTTTGGAATGCAGTTTATTGATTTGGGGTCATGACCGTGACTATGAGAGTGACCTTGACCTTGAATATTCCCATATTTGGTGAAAAACATAAAATCATGAATATCTTAAAAAGGGCCACTTGACAGCACTTTGAGCATTATAAGTCAAAAACCCTTTGATCAATTGTCCTTCCCAATCCAAAATATTCCTATATTTTGTACAAATGTTTCTCACATTCATTGCTAAAATACAAATACATCACATTATATCAACAAAATACCACAAAACCTCATTTGTCTGGTGATACTATGGCACCAGCGGTGCCAAGAAATGTCTAGTTGAATTTGTTTGGAGGCTCTTGTTGTGTTCCCTTACATTGTCAAGCAGTCCAATGAGGTCACTGTAGGTCATTCAGTGTAACTCTCTATGCTGCCCAGACTGTTTATGTAATCCCATCACTCGGGCAAGCCCTTTCTTATGTTGAGCTTGATCAGGCTGCCAGCATAAATACCCAAGGGAGCCTTTCTCTCCCCCCCCCCCCCCCCCCCCCCCATTCTGTTGACAGACCTGTACTCTAAACAAGATGAATCTCATAATTTCACATTTTTTCAGCGATGAACAGTAACAACAGAGACCCTTCCCTGACCCACCGCTTCGATACACAGGACTTATATACAAGACAAAGCTTATAATTTTAATGTTAAAAATTCTTTTTGTTGAGACTTGGTTAATTTTGATTTTTAGCGAACCTGTTAGCTTATGCGATGGTGTGGCGTCGTCTGGCGTCTGTCGTCCGTCGTCTGTACGTTAACCCATACTATCTTGAAAACAGCAAGAGTTAGCATCATGAAATTTTATGCAAAAGATCAGTCATCTAAAAAAACTCCATCGGATTTTGCTTATTTTTTGGCTAACTGCATTTTCTCAGATTTTATAGGGAAAAAGCTAAAAAAAGCTTTAAAAATCTTCTTCTCCGAAAATGTTTAGCCAAATTGTCCAATGTTTCACAGAAATGATCCCTAGAACAATCTCTCTCAAGTTTGTTCGAATGGTTTAAGTTCGGTGATTTTTGGCCGAGTTACAGCTAGTTGAACTGAGTCATATGTCCAAAAAAGCATAATAAAATTACAATCTTAGATACAGCTGGAGCTATCATCATCAAATTTTATGCGAATATTGGTCCCATGAGTCATATCTGAAATTGAGGTATTGGTGTCGCCACCTGCATCGGCCTTTTTTGTACAGGTGTCATCAGTGCCCGTATCATACTGATAGCTACAAAAAATTCTTCTCTGAAACCATTTGGCCAAATTATTTAATATCGCACAGAAATGATCCCAGAGTAGTCCTTTCTGAAGTTTATTCAAATGGTCTCAGTTCAGTGACTTTTGGCTGAGTTATGGGAAGCTGAATTTAGTCATATGCCATAACAGCCCATTTTAGCTCAGGGGCTACAAAGATCTTCTTCTCAAAAACCACTGGGCCAAATTCTTAAATCTCACACATTAATTATCCTTAGATGTTGATAATTCAAGTTTGTTCAAATGGTTGTGGTTCAGTGAATTTTGGCTGAGTTATGGGAAGCTTAACTTGGCCATTTTGCTTCATTTTCCCATATGAGTTATAAACCTGCAAAACGTTTTTTGACTGACGCCACTAAGGCCAATTTGTTTAATATTTTACAAGAATAATCCCCTGAATAATTCCTATAATAATTGTCTTTTATGGTTCCAAAGAATGAATTTTGGCTGAATTATAAAGATTGAATTGAGTCATTTTACCATGTATGTTGGCTGTGTGAAGCAGATACATCTAGCCTTGAACCAGTTTATCAGCATCAGTTGCATCATGCCTCCAGACATTTAGATTTCAGGTTATCTATGGTTAATATTGACAAGAATGTCTTTAAAAAAACTTAAAAAAAATGTAGATTTGTGATTTTAGATATTGCTCATGCCAGGCAATGTTTACAATCACAGGTATATGTTAACCCATACTATTTCAAAAACGACTAGAGCTAGCATCATGAAATTTAATGCAAAAAAATTAGCCATCTGAAAAAATCTGCATTTTTTCCGATTTTATATAGAAAAAGCTAAAAAAACTTTAAAAATCTTCTCCTCCGAAAAGGTCAATTTGTTCAATATTTCTCAGAAATAATCTTTTCTACCATCTCTTTCAAGTTTGTTCAAATGGTTCAAATTCAATAAATTTTGGCCGAATTACAGTAAGTTGAACCTAGTCATCTGTCCAAAAAAAGCATACTAAAATGACAATCTCAGATATGGCCAGAGCTATCGTCACCAAATTTTATGCAAGTGTTGGTCATATGAGTCATATAGCAAATTCAGGTATCGGTGGCGCCACCTGCATTGACCTTTTTTTTGTACGGGGGTCATTGGTCATCTGTATATTAACCCATAATTTCTCAGGAATAGCAGTAGCTACTATCCCCAGATTTTATGAAGTAATCTGTCTCATATCAAATGTAGTGGGATTCAGCTTATTTTTTTGCTATCTGCATTTACTTAGATTTTATAGGGGAAAAGCTGAAAAACCTTTAAAAGTCTTGGAAATGGTCCAGCCAAATGGTTCAATATTTGAAAAAATGATCCCAGAGGCAAGCCCTCTCAAGTTTGTTCAAATGGTTTGCATTTGATGAATTTTAGCGGAGTTAAACAAATTTGAACAATCATTTGGCCAAGTAAGCATACTGACATAGTTATCTCAGAAATGAAAGAAGCTACCAAGTATTGTGCAAATGTTGGTCACATGACTCATATTTGAAGTTGTAGATTTTGTGGTGCCACCTACATTGACCTGTTTTTTTATGGGCAAAAACTTCATAATTTTAGCCTCTTTCAGCTTAAAATGTTTATGATGAAACTGTCAAGTTGAATCGTTCAATTTTACAAAAGTATTATCCTAGGACATGGTTCTTTCAATCATATCAGAAAAGCTTAAGTTGGCTTATGGCCATTATCATGTCTATTTCAAACTGAGAACTGCAAAACTGTTCTTCAACAAAATTATTGTTTCAATATAACTTCTGTAACATTGTACAAAATTATTCTTAGGTATCCTTTGTTCAAGTTTACTTGATTGATTTTCAGCAGAATTACTTGACCTTTAAAAATGAAAGAACTGCATCTTTTGTTATTTTAGTTATTTTGATAAAAAGTTTATGAATATGTCAGCTTGAAAAAAAAGCATTTTAGCCAAAGTCTTTCAGTATGTGGAAACAGATTTACCAACAGGCCAAGATTGTGTTTGTATCTTTGAATAGGTTGAGAAACTGCCAACTGTTTCAGATTTGGCAACAGATTAAGAGTTCATTCAGTGCAGCCAAATATAGGTCAAGAGTTTAGTCAGTGCAGCCAGATATAGGTCAAGAGTTCAGTCAGTGCAGCCAAGCACAATGCATGTGATCACCTCATGGGTGACATGTGAACACCTCATGGCCACCATTTGATGACCTCATGGGTGTCATGCCCCTCAGGGCTGCATGTGGACTACAAACTGTGTCAGATTATGAAACAGGTCAAGAGTTCACTGAGTGCAGCCAGGTACAGGTCGAAAGTTCACTCAGTCTAGCCAGGTGCAGGTAATGAGTTCACTTAGTGCAGTAGCCTGAGCCAGCTAGCAAATTTGTCACAGTTCACTTGGGGCAACTACCGGTAAGCCTGGTCAGCCCCATGCATCAGACTCAAGGTAAGTTTGATATATTGGCTGATATTTTGACCTGTCTATGTGTCTTTGATGGCTTTCTCGTTCACAAGACAGGTGTCGCCACCTACAATGACTTTTGCACAGTGTATGTGCCTGCTTATTTCTACAGAGGAATTTGATGTATCAGCCTGAAATTGGGCAAATGTATATGTCTGATAGCTTTGTTGTATACAAGACTGGTGGTGCCAGCTACAATCATTTTTGTGTTGTGTGCACCCATGCCAGAATTTCAGCAGTGAGGTTTGTATAATTGTTTCTTATTCAAAATGTTTAGTACTTGCACTGTTCATATACATGAAAAGTAATGGTCCAGCATTGAAGCATTACACCAGGTGTATTTCCAAATGCACAGGTTCGCACCAGGCCTGTAGGCCTTGTTTTTTAAGAAAAAAATGTTCAGGAATTTAATCCTGATATTCAAATATGGTAAAATATTAGGACCTAATGTAAGTGCTAACTGACAAGATGTAAGAAGATATAAATACTTGGTAGCATTTCATTCATATCTCTTAAAGTTGGCGGGCCTAGGTGTGAATAACACTGTTGAACCTAGTTTTTAAAATTAGGAATATTGGTCAAACTTTGTAGGATTAATATTTAACTCATATGGCCATATATTTAACTTTTGAAAACTTAATTACCTTCACACATTATTTGTTTATGAAATGGAATTTTTATATGAAACTTACCGTAGGCCCATTTTTTTCCCTTGGTGCATCACTATATGGTTTCAGGCCAAAGGTTTCATTTATTACACAGCCCATATGCTTTAGCTCATGTCCATTATTCTATAATTTACAGAGTTTCATTAAAGCTGGGCTATTTTCTCTTAGCTTTTCAAATGGTAATATACATGGAAAAACCATAAGAAACAATAATATTTTGCAGTTACTAATATTTTCCAAAATTCAGCTGAGCGACGTGACCCATGGGTCATGTTTTATTTTATCAAATTTACTGAATCTTTTATTTCGGTGAATAAAATTAAGCAAGTACTTAAAACTCCTATGTACAAACCTTTTAAATAGTGTTTCAAGGAATAATCTTTAAGATGCAATGCTGTGGCATTATTAGGGCCCTGCTTGACAAGCGGGTGCCCTATAGTGATAACCGTGTCAGTCCGTCCTTCCGTCAGTGACACTTTCTTTCGCGCGCGATAACGACAACATACTGCAGCTTTCCCAAATTCACAGGGATGATTAGTACCTATGAGGGCTCAAGACCTATCGAATTACAGACTTGTTGGAATTCCAATATGGCAGCCACAGCCCAAACGCTGATTTTCTTTCGCGTGCGATAACTCAACAACAACATACAGCAGCTTTTCCAAATTCACAGGAATCATTGGCACCTATGAGGGCTCCAGACCTATCGAATCCCAGACTTGTTGGAATTCCAATATGGCCGCCTCAGCCCAAACGCTGATATTCTTTTGTTGATAACTCAACAACAACATACTGCAGCTTTCCCAAATTCACAGGAATGATTGGCACCTCTGAGGGCTCCAGACCTAACGAATTACAGACTTGTCGGAATTCCAATATGGCTGCCACAGCCAAATCCCTGATTTTCTTTCGCGCACAAAAATTCAACAACATATACTGCAGCTTTTTCAAATTCACAGGGTTGATTGGTACCTATGAGGGCTCCAGACCTATTGAATTACAGACTTGTCGGAAATCCAATATGGCCGCCTCAGCCCAAACGCTGATTTTCTTTTGTTGATAACTCAACAACAACATACTGCAGCTTTCCCTAATTCACAGGAATGATTGGCTCCTCTGAGGGCTCCAGACCTAACGAATTACAGACTTGTCGGAATTCCAATTTGGCTGCCACAGCCAAATCTCTGATTTTCTTTCGCGCACGAAAACTCAAAAACATACTGCAGCTTTTTCAAATTCACAGGGTTGATTGGTACCTATGAGGGCTCCAGACCTGTCGAATTACAGACTTGTCGGAAATCCAATATGGCCACCACAGCCCAAACGCTGATTTTATTTCGCGTACGACAACTCAAGAACAACATACTGCAGCTTTCCGAAATTCACAGGGTTGATTGGTACCTATTAGGGCTCCAGACCTACCGAATTACAGACTTGTCGGAATTCCAATATAGCCGCCACAGCCAAATTGCCGATTTTTTTTCGCACGCAATAACTGAACAACCTACTGTAAACCGTATGTAAACTTGGTCAGCACTTGCAGAGATGCAGGGCCCTCTGAGGACCATTGTCCAACCACATCTAGTTTTCTTTTAAATTCAGTTTATACATCTGTTGTTTAAAAATCATAAAATATGTGTATGCATAATGTGACCTGATGTGAGCTAAACTCTAGAATGATATTATTGCAACTTTCAATTCTGATATTTAATATTTTAACTTATATTTTCAGATTTATTTATTACAAATTTATAAAACTTGTAAATAAAAAAATAAATCTGATAAAAACTATTAATGGTAAAAGTGGATATGTTAAAACAAGGGACCCATGGGTAACTGTGCTCAGCTGAAGTTGACCTTGAAGGTAAACGTCTTAAATAATATCAAACTAGCAAAAAACTGTGCTACGCACTGTTTGGGACGACACGACAATCTGTACAATGGTATCGGAAATCCATAGAAAATCCAGAGATACAGAAAATCACACAAATCGCATTACGATTACCAGAAATTAGGTCTCAAGCTATTGGGCCCCAAAGTACCCCCCAGAATAGTAAAATATTTCATACAAAAACTTCAAAATCTCGTTAACTACATCACTGATGGACATGATTGTTGGCATACATAATGATCATGAAATGTTCCATCAGTTCCTGCAGTCTGGTGGCCCCACCTGTATTTTTCGATTTTTTATGATTTTTTTCTCTATTTTTGAGACGTTTAAACATGTGAACATATGATAACAGGGCACAAATCGTAAAAACTGGACCTAGAATCTTCATTCTTGACACAGTGAGAGACCTATGAAAAGTCTCCATGGAAACCAGAAATTAGGTCTCTGTTACCCAAATCCTTCGAGCTATGGAGCCCCAAAGTACCCCCCCAGAATAGTAAAAAATTTCATACAAAAACTTCAAAATCTCATTAACTACATCACTGATGGTCATGATTTTTGGCAAACATATTGATCATGAGATGTTTCATTAGTTTCTGCAGACTGGTGGCGCCACCTGTATTTTTCGATTTTTATGAATTGCTTTCTCTATTTTTAGACCTTTAAAAATGTAAACATCTGTTAACAGGGCACAAATCGTAAAGACTGGACCTAGAATCTTCATTCTTGACACACAGGGAGACCCATGAAAAGTCTCCATGGAAACTTGAAATTAGGTCTCTGTTACCCATATCCTTTGAGCTGTTGGGCTCCCAATAACCCCCCTCCAGAATAATGGAAAATTTGATAAAAAAAAACTGCAACATCTCAATAACTACAACACTGATGGTCATGATTTTTGGCATACATATTGATCATGAGATGTTCCATCAGATCGTGCAGACTGGTGGCGCCACGTGTATTTTTTTCAAATTTTTACAATTTTATTTTCTCTATTTATGAGACCTTTATGGATGTAGTTATCTGTCAACAGGGTACAAATCATAATGACTGGACCTAGAAACTTCATTCTTGACACACAGGGAGACCCATGAAAAGTCTCCATGAAAACCTGAAATTAGGTCTCTGTTACCCATATCCTTTGAGCTATGGCACCACAAATTACAGCTCGGAATAATGGAAAATTTGATACAAAAGCTGAAGTATCTGAACAATTAAAGCAGAGATCACCATAATTGTTTGCATGGATGTTGATCATGGAATGTTTCATCAGTTTCTGCAGACTGGTGGCACCACCTATATTTGTTCTGGTTTTTTTACAATTTTTTTTTTCTATTTTTGCGACCTTTAAAGATATGAACATCTGTTAACAGGGCACAAATCGTATAGACTGGACCTAGAATCTTCATTCTTGACACACAGGGAGACCCATGAAAAGTCCCCATGGAAAACTGAAATTAGGTCTCTGTTACCCATATCCTTTAAGCTATATGGCTCCAAAATACCCCTAAGAATAATGAAAAATTTGATACAAAAACTGCAGTATCTCAATAACTACAACACTGATGGTTATGATTTTTGGCATACATTTAATACAGGAGGAAGACAAGGTTTGGGTAAAAAAAGGACTTTATTGCATAAGGACAGACAGGTCCAACATTATACATGAATAAAATATATATATGAGCATATATTACCCAGCATTGCCGTCAGCTTCCAATCCTAGCGTACAAGTAATAATTTACCATATGCTATATGTGATTTACAATACGAGCTGATCATTAACCAATTAAACCTCCGGACATTAAACATTAAATATTTGTGGAGTCATGTCAAACACCAAATATCATAATACATAATATAATGAGCATCTGAGTGGCAGCATCAGTATAATAACATTTTGGGGTCCTCATCAGACTACAAACCCAGGGAAACCCCAGGTACTACTAAGACTAAACCTACACTAAAAGTAATACAATAATAATGCATTTCCTAATGAGGTGGGTGGGAGGGGATTTACAGTTACTAAAAGACGTGTCTGGCCCCTGCGCTGCTGTGCCGCCGAATGAATTTAAAAGCCCCGCGGTTGCTAAGCATCTGCATATAAAACGCCCCCTGCCGGGCACACCTGAATAGCCAATCAACGGCCGCCCTCCCCCTCCAGTATTAACACATGATTAACGAATGTCAATCATACATTTAATACAGGAGGAAGACAAGGTTTGAGTAAAAAGAGGACTTTATTGCATAAGGACAGACAGGTCCAACATTATACATGAATAAAATATATATATGAGCATATATTACCCAGCATTGCCGTCAGCTTCCAATCCTAGCGTACAAGTAATAATTTACCATATGCTATATGTGATTTACAATACGAGCTGATCATTAACCAATGAAACCTCCAAAACATACCCAAACCTTCAAGTAGGAGTATTTTGTACTATTTGACCTAGGGCATCTGCCAATTTAAACTTCTCTGACAAGTCAGGGGCTAGATAATACTGGTAGGCGTGGCTACGCCATTCCCCATGCAATTTAATCAATTCCGATGGAATGTCACATTGAAAAGCTAAGGTGGCCCCACCTCTACGAAAACTATGCCCAGCATATTGTTCTGGTTTCACCCCACAGCTACTCAAGGCACTTCTTAATCTGCGTATGAACATATTGTATGTCAGGAGCTGCAGGGATTTGTTTCCTAGAAATGTGAAAGCTGGCATCTGGGGACCTGCTGGTGACACATGAAAATGAAAAAGCAGGGCCTGGGCAGGACACAAGGGGGAGCCTGAAATATGTGGGAGTGGTATACACAGAGATCTCTCCTTAAACTGAATTGTCTTAGTTTTGGGAACTTTCAAAAACACCCCCTCTGTCATAAATGTGAAGGAACCCCTTAACAGTATTTCCTCTGCGTCTACAGCAACCTGGGAGACTGGAAGTATGTGCGATTTTCTCAGAAAGCTTAAAAAAGGCGGTTAAGCAAGCAGCCCAGAAACATACATCTTTAGGTGACGAGAGATCAATGGTTTTGAAAATACCATGCAATATGGGGACTGTGATTGGCCGCTTTCTATCAGTGACATCACCAAGTGTTCTGCGGACACCTTTTAACATGAGTGCAGCACAAACATTATCCTTGATGGGGTTTGCATACCCTGCTAATTCATGCAACATCCTAACAACAGTCATATATTGCTTTACAGAGGTATAGGCTAATTTATCAGCTAAGAATGCAATAAAACACAACAGGTTTGTCTGAGAAATGGGCACTAATGGAATCCCAGCCAAGGTACAAAATTTTGAATAAGTTCTTAGATGTGTACAGTAAGTTTTCTTTGTCGCCTCAGCCAGAGATGCAGCCTGGTAAGTAGCTACCTGCCTATCTAATTGTTGAAGGAAATTACATCTCTGTTGTGGTTCGTCTGAAAAACATAGTTACAGATCTGTGTGACATATGACTAGAAATGGCAGACAAAACAATGTAAGGATACAACGTGTACAATTGTTTACGGTACAACGGATCATGGATTCGCGAAATATAGTCCGCTACCTTATTATCCTTGCCCGCTACATATGCAGCCGTTAATTGAAAATTGAAAATAACAGACAACCAAAATAAACCTCTTAATCCCTCCATTAACATTTGTTTTTTTTGTGACTCCTTTATTTATATTACTGACAGTCGTTCGGTTGTCTGACAACACAATAATCCGATTGTTACACCAATAATGGGCCCACCTATGGGCTGCCAATATCACAGCTAAGGTTTCCTTACTGTTGATATGCATTGCTTTACATGAGGGGAGATCATTTCCCCAATTACAATAAAACCAATCAGATCCATACATTCCCCCAGCACCATTTTTACAAGCATCAGTATAAACACCAGTAACAGGGATAGGATCCAGCATCATTGCTACACCATTAAAATGTTCGCTACATTTATCCCACCAATTAATGTCCTGCCTTGTCTGACAATCCAGCCGCCGCCTGTCATGCTTATTTTTCAATTTATTGCTTGCGTTAATCAGTCTACGGAGAAAAGCTCGCCCGCCTCTGATAACCTGTGCCGCGAAGTTTAATTTCCCCACCAGGCTTTGTAGTTGTCGTTTTGACATGCGCGTTAATGTGCTACAATGTTTTATTTCTGCTCGCAAAGCTGCCAGTTTATCACAAGGAAGGCTTAAAGTCATATGTACAGTATTCAAGGTTATTCCAAGAAAGTTTAAACACTGACAGGGATCAACTACCTTGTCCCAGTTTATCCTAAACCCAAGGTCCCGCAGTAGCTCTATCAATATCCTCATAGCTCATATCCTCATCTTCGTTCCATGAACCGCACCACTGCTTGAGTAAGTCTTCTGCACATTCTTGTTTATCATCAGCGATGATTAAAAAGTCATCTAAGTATGCGATAATTTTACCGAAACCTCTTCGTTCCATGAACCGCACCACTGCTTGAGTAAGTCTACTCTGGATCCAAACGGGAGCCGGGTATCGTAGAAAAACATTTGTTCACCATTAAAATCTTTCCATGCTAGTCCAGTAAACTGCTGGCTATATTTAGAAATTTTCACTGACCGATAGGCTGATTTTAAATCAACCTTTGCTAAATAAGATCCACATGAAATCATTTTTACCGCATATATCAACAGTTTGAAATTTTACCGTATTATCACTGGAAACATAATCGTTCACTGCCATCCCTTCGGGACGACTACAGTCATGAATAAGTCTAATTTCTCCATTGTCCTTTGGGATTGCCGCCAGGGGGCTAATTATCTTTGGTTGATCACTACACAAAACATAATGACCGGAATTTATTTCATTTATGAATTGATCATAAGTAGCCTTCAGATTAACACACGCTGATCTATGATTGTTCGAGTGCCCCGATTCAGGTTTCGCGTCGGGGTCTACGATATCAAATCCACGCCTTACCCCATGTAAAAGAAAATCTAGGTCGGGATCTTTAGCACATGTCAGTTCTCTTTCCCATGTTTGTTCATTTAAACTTGGCAAAGGCTGCACATTAATGTCATTATTAACTAGCTATTCTTTATGTTGTGTGGCGGGATGATTCTGGCCACATCCTGCACGCGAACAAACATGAACAAACTTACAATCTGTAAATTTGCATCCACTGACCGAGTTAAACTGCTTACAGATCTCTCTGCCGTTGACAGTAAGAGGTCCCCTCACTCTTGCGTAGTTCCTCAATCCTGTGCGGTTGTTGGTTCCTTGTGGCAACAACTGTCTATGTCGTAGCCAGACCGATTGCAGGTGCCCTACGTCAGTACCCCAGCGGAAGTTATGTCTAGCCTGCAATTTTCGATACTCACGGTCCCAGAGAAACACTGATGTTTTTTCATGATTTTTTAACAACTGGTAGACACGGGCTGTATGCGAAAAATAGTCCATCACGCCCTCAAGCGACAGCTGATTTTCCTTTACAAGTTTATTCATTATTGCGAGTGGCCCAATGACCATTGAGGGACCGATAAATGTTCAATGACCGGCTTCTTTGGCCCAGCGGATAATGTGACTGACGTACGTTCCCCAGAGCCATCCTGTTGTGAGACCATAACAGCGTCATCACGACCGCCCCCAACATCGACAAAGTCCAAAACGTCATAGAATTTACACCTACCCGTGTTGGTTAACGCGTCGAGGTGTATCTGCGGTTCATTCCAGGACGAGTGGCTCGTCAAGGGACCCGCTTGGCCACCGAGTGTGCGAAGAATCGTCTCAATACTGGTAAATCCGAGGCCGCCATCTTGGCGGACCGGATGTTGTGGTTCCACGCGTGTGTTTCCGCCTGTTGACCCGGCTTGTTGCTGTCCCATGAGAAGCTTGACTCGCCGAACATAGTCGTCCTCGGCTGTTAATGCCTCAGTGCCCCCTCGGTTACCCATGTTACCCTGGTTACCGGTAATGGCGGCATTTCGGTCCCCTTCTGTGTCGTTCGGTCTTCTTAGGCCAAGCGGCTCTTCCGCGCTGTGTTGCACACCCCCCTCATGAACCTCTGGAGAGGACGTTTCTGCGGCCTTGTCACTTCGTGTCTCAGCATTTACGGGTTTCATTTCTGCCACTGCCTTAAGGACCAATTTGCGTTGTCCTTTCGGCACTTTTGTTTTGGTCAAGTCCTCAGGTTCGAGAAGTTCCAAGGCTTCTAACGAGGTGAACCCCTCGTGCTCAAGCAGTTGAACAGTGCTCTCGTCTATCTTGTGATTGCGGGCCCAGACGAGCACCGGGTTTTCTTCATCCATATTGCCAACAAGTTCCCGAGAAATAGCAGGATTAAAAGTCACTAAAATTCACAGTTGCTAAGATTTACAGTTACTAATAGACGTGTGTGGCCCCTGCGCTGCTGTGCCGCCGAATGAATTTAAAAGCCCCGCGGTTGCTAAGCATCTGCATATAAAACGCCCCCTGCCGGGCACACCTGAATAGCCAATCAACGGCCGCCCTCCCCCTCCAGTATTAACACATGATTAACGAAAGTCAATCATACAAATTGATCATGAGGTGTTCCATCAGTTTCTGCAGACTGGGTGAAAAAGCTAAAAAAAGCTTTAAAAATCTTCTTCTCTGAAACTGTCCAGCCAAATTGTCCAATATTTCACAGAAATGATCCCTGGATCAATCTTTCTCAAGTTTGTGCGAATGGTTCCAGTTCAGAGATTTTTGGCCGAGTTACAGGAGGTTGAACTTTGTTAACTGTGCAAAAAAGCATATTAAAATTTAAATCTCAGAAACGGCTGGAGCTATCATCACCAAATTTAATGTCAATGTTGGTCACATAGGTCATATCTGAAATTAAGGTATTGGTGGCGCCACCTGCATTGGCCTTATTTGTACGGGGTCATCAGTGCCTGTATCACACTGAGGGCTACAAAAAACTTCTTCTCTGAAACCATATGGCCAAAATGTTTAATATCGCACAGAAATAATCCTAGGCCAGTGCTTTCTGAAGTTTGTTCAAATGGTCTCTTTTCAGTGACTTTTGGCTAAGTTATGGAAAGCTGAATTTAGTCATATGCCATAACAGCCAATTTTAGCTCAGTGGCTACAAAGATCTTCTTCTAAAAAACCACCAGGCCAAATTCTTAAATCTCACACATTAACTATCCTCAGATGTTGATAATTCAAGTTTGTTCAAATGGTTTTGGTTCAGTGCTTTTTGGCTGAGTTACAGGAAGCTGAACTTAGCCAGTTTGCTGTATCTTCCTATATCAGTTATAAACCTGCGAAACGTTTTTCGACTGATGCCACTGAAGCCAGTTTGTTAAATATCTTACAAGAATAATCCCTACAATAATTCTTATAATAATTGTCATTAATGGTTACACATGAATGATTTTTGGCTGAATTATGGAGATTGAATTGAGTTATTTTACCATATATGTTAGCTGTGTTATGCTCTTACATCTAGCCTGGCACCAGTTTATCAGCATCTATTACATCATGCCACTAGACATTTATTCTTCATACCAGGCAATGTTACAGTCATGGATATTCAGCTGTCTGTGGCTATATAAAGACAACTGTACGTGGATGATAAATTATTGGTATCCCTACTCAACTTAATTCAAGAATTGGCCATCAATGAGATAAATCTGTATTTTAATTTTGCATTCAGTATGCATCTGTAATAATTTTACATATATTCCTGATTTCTTTTTAATAAAAGTCAGCTGAAAAGCATTTTGTATCGGGAAAATAAATTTCAAAGTTATTTCAAGTAGGGACCACTTTTGTGTACAGATGGCAGCACTTGGTTTACCATTGGCAGATTGCCAGTGAGTGCCTTGATGTTGGCCATTAGCCAAGATTATGTCAGCTCTATAAATAGTTCTGGCACAGTGCCAGGATTGGCAGAAATGCAGCCAGGTATAGGTCAAGAGTTCACTCAGTGCAGTAGCTGCATTCTATTTGTAGCTTTGGTAGACTGCTCACTGCATCATATTTGGAACCAAAGTTCAGCCTGGATCTATTTATAGCTTTGGCAGACTGCCAGCTGTGTCAGATTATGTAACTGGTCAAGAGTTCACTCAGTGCAGCCAGGTGCAGGTCAAGAGTTCACTCAGTGCAGTGGCTTGAGGCAGCAATTTGTCACAGGTCACTCGGGGGCAACTGCCTTACTCACCTAAGCCTTGTCAGCCCAGTACATCAAACTCTGGGGAAGTTTGATGTATTTGACTGATATTTTTACCTGTTTACGTGTCTTTGATGGGGTTCTCATTTACAAGACAGGTGGTGCCACTTACATTGACTTTTGCAGTGAATGCGCCTGCTTATTTCTACAGAGGAATTTGATACATCAGCCTAAAATTGGGCATGTTTATACATATCGGGTAGCTTTATAGTGTAAAGACTGGTGGTGCCACCTACAATAATTTTTGCACAGTGTATGTCCCTGCTTATTTCACAGTGGGGGGGGGGGGGGTTGACATATCAAACTGACATTGGCCATATTTATATATCTCTTTGTTGTATATTAGACTGGTGGTGCCATCTACAATCATTGTATCCGCCAAAACAGAGTTTTGCGGATACTAGTAAGTTTTCAGTCGGACGACGATGCTGCCGCCATCGCTGCATAGCTTTCCGGAGAACTCCTCCATAACCACTGGGCAGAATTTTTCAAAATTCAGAATTATGATCGGTCACATGTGAACTGCTGCGCCCTCATTTTTGGGTGACCTCTGACCTTTCCTGTGTGCCCAGCGTCCATTTGTGGGTCTGTTTCCACACATAAACCCACATATCTCGGGAACCGTTTGACCAATAAGGCTAAAGATTTTGCACAAATGTAGCCCTTGAAAAGCTTTATAACATACACTAAAAATGATGGTGCCACCTGCAACCATTTTTGCACAGCATCCATCTGTTCATCTGCCTTAGGATAAAAACACTCATATCTCGGCATTGGTTGCACTTATCCATCTGAAATTTTGCATGTGTATACATCCTGGACAGCTTTCTTGATTTTATGACAGGTGGCGCCACCTACATTCACGTTTAAGCTGCAGATATCCAAGCTCATATCTCGGGAACCGTTTGACCAGTTGGGTCAAAATTTTGCATGTGTATAGATCTCCCATAGCTCTTTATCATACGCAAAACTGGTGGTGCCACCTGCAACCATTTTTGCACAGCGTCCATCTGTTCATCTGCCTTAGGATAAAATCACTCATATCTCGGCAGTGGTTTTAATTATCCACCTGATATTTTGCAGGTTTTTACATCCTTGGCAGCTTTCTTGATTTTATGACAGGTGGTGCCACCTACATTCAAAATTATGCTGCTGACATCCAAGCTCATATCTCAGGAACCATTTGACTGATTGGGCAAAAATTTTGATTGTTCATAGATCTCACATAGGTCTTTCTCATACGCAAAAGCTGTGGCGCCACATGCAATCATTTTTGCACAGCATCCTTTTTGTTTGCCAAGGGATAAAATCACTCATATCTCGGCAGTAGTCTGACATATCTGCCTAAAATTTTGCAGGTTTATATGTCTTGGATAGCTTTCTGGATTTTGTGGCAGGTGGCCCCACCTACATGTATGTATACGCTGCAGACATTCAGGCTTATATCTCAGGACTGGTTTGACATATCCCCCTGAAATTTTGCATGTGTATAGATCTCACATAGCTCTTAATCATACACAAAATTGGTTGTGCCACCTGCCACCATTTTTGCACAGCTTTTGTCTGTTTGTCTGCTGTGGGCTAAAATCACTCATATCTCAGTAGTGGTGTGACTTATCTGCCTTAAATTTTGCAGGTTTATACATCTTGGATAGCTTTCTGGATTTTGTGGCAGGTGGTGCCACCTATGTTTATGTATACGCTGCACACATTCGGGCTTATATATCAGGACTGGTTTGACATATCCCCCTGAAATTTTGCATGTGTATAGATCTCACATAGCTCTTAATCATACACAAAATTGGTGGTGCCACCTGCCACCATTTTTCCACAGCGTCTGTCTGTTTGTCTGCTGTGGGCTAAAATCACTCATATCTCAGTAGTGGTTTGACTTATCTGCCTAAAATTATGCATGTCTATACATCTTGGACAGCTTTCTGGATTTTGTGGTAGGTGGCGCAACCTACATACACATTTCAGCTGCAAACATCCAGGCTATTATGCAACACACCTCACTCTATTTCCCCTTGTCACTCAATCCATGCCTCACTTCACCTTTCCCACTCTGATTTTGGAGGATACACATAGTCGCTTGTTGACTGCCCATATTCTAGTTTTTGTGTTGTGTGCACCCATGCCAGAATTGCAGCAGTGATGTTCTTTTAATTGTTTCTTGTTCTAAGTGTTTAGTACTTGCATTGTTCATATACATGTTTCACATGTTCTTGAAAAGTAATGGTCAAGCATTGAAGCATTATACCTGGTGTAATCTCATTGCACAGGTTCGCATTAGGCTTGTAGGCCTTGTTGATATATTGTTGAGGGTTGAATCATGGGATTAAAGTTCATCATCTGCAATATTACACAAGTGAAGTTTCTTTCAAATTTCAGACTTTAATAGTTTAAATCCATACACATACAGCATATGAAAGTTATGTCAACAGTGCTTACAGGAAAAATTTCATAGATAATATATATTTAATGATAGTGGAGAGATGATGGATACACAGAGCTGATCATTGTATGTTCCATTCTCCTTAGGAAAGAATATGTTTCAATCAGATCTTAATTTTTTCCAAAGCTAATAATCCAATTATTTTTTTAATTAAATAAATTTTCACACATTGACACATTTTACACCATGACTGTAACAAATCAGAAACCCTGGCATAGCTGACTTCCAGTGACCAGTAGTTAGTCATCTGTATTTGGACAAAGCAATTGACTACAATAGAGCCTCAAGAAAAAATTCAATAACTAGCCTAATTTTCAAGCGTTTATTTTCAAATTTCAGATTTAAACAAATGTATGTATGTAAACATGCTGTGTACTCACAGGGAAAAAAAGTGCCATGGTCAAAGATGGGCATAATTTAAGGTATTGACTTTTTATTTATGCTAATAACTTAAAACAAATTAAAAAAAATTAGATCTAATTTTGATTATACAATTGAATCAAATTAAACAAAGTTATATACTTGGGGAAAACAGTCTCTAGCTTCAATAATTTACATGCTAAGTGGGCAAATATTTTTTAAGTTATTTGGCATAAAAATAAATCAGTATCTTAAATTTTGCCCAACTTTGACCATATCATATTTTTTTCCTGTGAGTACTGTTAATTTAATTTTCACAGCATGTAAACATAAATATTTAATTTGTTTAAATCTGAAATTTGAAAATAAAAGATTGTAAATTAAGCTAGTGATTGATTTTTTTTCTTAAGGAACTATTGTAGTCACTTGCTTTGTCCATATGGAGGTTGGCCACTCCTGGGGAACTGGAACTCAGCTATGCCAGAGTTCCTGATTTGTTACAGTCACTGGGGGAGATCCCCTGCTGTGAGGGTGTACAGTTCTCATATCACCCCCCCCCCCACACACACACACACACTCCTCAGTGAATATATAAATATACATTTGTATGCATGATCTGGTGTTATATGACAAGATTGAGATTTATGATGATGCAGTTAAGAATTATGAATCAACTTTCATATTCAGATACAGCAAACCCCTGCTAGTGCAACCACCAGTGTGACCAGGCAAAGTGGTCGTGTTAGCGGGGTGGTTGTGTTAACGGGATGCTTCTACATTAGTCTGCCAATATTAATGCAGGCGATAATATGGGTATTTCAAGTAAATGTTAAGTTGTTGTCCCTTTTTAGCGAACCTGTAAGCTTATGCGATGGTGTGGCATCGTCCGGCGTCTGGCGTCCAGCTTCTGTACGTTAACCCTTACTATCTTGAAAATGGCAAGAGTTAGTATCACAAAATTTAATGCAAAAAAAATTAGTCATCTAAAAACTCTTTCGGATTTGCTTATTTTTTGGCTAACTGCATTTTTAGCGAACTTGTGAGCTTATGCGATAGTGCAGCATAGTCCGTCGTGCGTCGTCTGTCGTGCGTCGTCTGTACATTAACCATAGCCATCTCAAAAATGGCAGGAGCTAGCATCACCAAAATTTTTGCAAATAATCATTCATCCAAAAAAACTATATCAGATTTTGTTTATTTTTTTCTAACTGCATTTCTTAGATTTTATAGGGAAAAAGCTAAAAAAAGCATCGGCTTTTTTTGTACAGGGTCATCATTGCCTGTATCATATTGAGGGCTACAAAAAACTTCTTCTCTGAAACCATATGGCCAAAATGTTTAATATAGCACAGAAATGATCCTATGGTAGTGCTTTCTGAAATTTGTTCAAATGGTCTCTTTTCAGTGACTTTTGGCTAAGTTATTGGAAGCTGAATTTAGTCATATACCATAACGGCCCATTTTAGCTCAGTGGCTACAAAGATCTTCTTCTCAAAAACCACTGGGCCAAATTCTTAAATCTCACACATTAATTATCCTCAGATGTTGATAATTCAAGTTTGTTCAAATGGTTTTGGTTCAGTGCTTTTTGGTTGAGTTACAGGAAGCTGAACTTAGCCAGTTTGCTGTATCGTCCTATATGAGTTATAAACCTGCGAAACATTTTTCGACTGATGCCACTGAAGCCAGTTTGTTAAATATTTTACAAGAATAATTCCTACAATAATTCTATAATAATTGTCATAAATGGTTCCACATAAATGATTTTCGGCTGAATTATGGAGATTGAATTGAGTCATTTTACCATATATGTTAGCTGTGTGATGCTGTTACATCTAGCCTGGCACCAGTTTATCAGCATCTATTACATCATGCCACTAGACATTTAGATTTTAGGTTATCTTTGGTTAATATTGACAAGAAAATTTTTTTAAAAGCTTTAAAAAAATTTAGATTTATGATTTAAGTTATTCTTCATACCAGGCAATGTTACAATCATGGATATTCAGCTGTCTGTGGCTATATAAAGACAACTGTACGTGGATTATAAATTATTGGTATCCCCACTCAACTTAATTCAAGAATTTGCCATCAATGAGATATATCTGTATTTTAATTTTGCATTCAGTATGCATCAGCAATAATTTTACATATATTCCTGATTTCCTTTTTTATAAAAAAAATCAGCTGGAAAGTATTTTTTATTGGGAAAATAAATTTCAAAGTTATTTCAAGTAGGGACCACTTTTGTGTTCAGATGGCAGCACTTGGTTTACAGTTGGCAGATTGCCAGTGCCTTGATGTTGGCCATTAGCCAAGATGATGTCAGCTATATAAATAGTTTTGGCACAGTGCCTGGATTTGAAGAACTACAGCCAGGTATAGGTCAAGAGTTCACTCAGTGCAGTAGCTGCATTCTATTTATAGCTTTGGCAGACTGCTCACTGCATCATATTTGGCACCAAAGTTCAGCCTGATTCTATTTATAGCTTTGGCAGACTGCCAGCTGTGTCAGATTATGCAACAGGACAAGAGTTCAGTCAGTGCAGCCAGTTACAGGTATAAAGTTCACTCAGTCTAGCCAGGTGCAGGTCAAGAGTTCACTCAGTGCAGTGGCTTGAGGCAGCAATTTGTCACAGGTCACTCGGGGCAACTGCCTTACTCACCTAAGCCTTGTCAGCCCAGTGCATCAAACTCTTGGGAAGTTTGATGTATTGGACTGATATTTTGACCTGTCTATGCGTCTTTGATGGTATTCTCATTTACAAGACAGGTGGTGCCACGTACATTGACTTTTGCACAGTGTATGTGCTGCTTATTTCTACAGACGAATTTGATATATCAGCCTGAAATTGGGCAATATTTATACATATCGAATAGCTTTGTAATATACAAGACTGGTGGTGCCATCTACAGTAATGTTTACACAATGTGTGACCCTGCTTATTTCTCAGGAGGGGTTTTATATATCAGTCTTAAAATTGGCATATATGTATATCTCTGATAGCTTCGAGGTATACAAGACTGGTGGTGCTAGCTACAATCATTTTTGTGTTGTGTGCACCCATGCCAGAATTTCAGCAGTGATGTTTGTGTGATTGTTTCTTATTCAAAATGTTTAGTGCTTGCATTGTTCATATACATGAAAAGTAATGGTCCAACATTGAAGCATTATACCTGGTGTATTTCCCAATGCACAAGTTTACATTAGGCCTGTAGGCCTTGTCTTAGATTTTATAGGGAAAAAGCTAAAAAAGTTTTAAAAATCTTCTTCTCTGAAACTGTTCAGCCAAATTGTCCAATATTTCACAGAAATGATCCCTTGAACAATCTCTCTCAAGTTTGATCAAATGGTTTAAGTTTGGTGATTTTTAGCCGAGTTACAGGAAGTTGAACTTAGGCATCTGTCCAAAAAAGCATACTAAAATTACAGTCTTAGAAACGGCCAGAGCTATCATCACCAAATTTTATGCCAATGTTGGTCACATGAGTCATATCTGAAATTGAGGTATTTGTGGCGCCATCTGCATTGGCCTTATTTGTACGGGGGTCATCAGTGCCCGTATCATATTGACAGCTACAATAAACTTCTCCTCTGAAACCATATGGCAAAATTGTTTAATATCGCACAGAAATGATCCTAGGGTAGTGCTTTCTAAAGTTTGTTCAAATGGTCTCCGTTCAGTGACTTTTGGCTGAGTTATGGGAAGCTGAATTTAGTCATATGCAATAACAGCCCATTTTAGCTCAGTGGCTACAAAGATCTTCTTCTCAAAAACCACTGGGCTTAATTCTTAAATCTCACACATAAATTATCCTTAGATGTTGATAATTCAATTTCAAATGGTTTTGGTTCAGTAATTTTTGGCTGATTAATTGGAAGCTGCAAAACCTGTTATAAACCTGCAAAACGTTTTTTAACTGATGCCCCTGAGGCCAATTTGTTTAATATTTTACAAGAATAATCCCCTGAATAATTCTTATAATAATTGTCTTTTATGGTTCCAAAGAACAAATTTAGGCTGAATTATAAAGATTGAATTTAGTCATTTTACCATATATGTTAGCTGTGTGAAGCAGATTCATCTAGCCTGGAACCAGTTTATCAGTATCCGTAACATCATGCCTCCAGACATTTAGATTTCAGGTTATCTATGGTTTATATTGACAAGAATGTTTTAAAAAACTTAAAAAAAATGTAGAATTATGATTTTATTTATTCCTCATGCCAGGCAATGTTTACAATTACAGGTATACAGTTCATTGTTGTCATATAAAGACAGCTGTACATGGATTATAAATAATTGGTATCCATACTCAACTTAATTCAAGATTTTGCCATCAGTGAGATGTATCTGTATTATAATTTTGCATTCAGTATGCATCTGTAGTAACTTTTTTTAAGTGAACCTGTGAGCTAATGCTATGTTGTGGCAGCGTCCTTCATCTGTACATTAACCCATACCATTTTTAAAAATGGCAGGAACTATCATCATGAAATTTAATGCAAAAAATTAGCCATCTGAAAAAATCTGCATTTTCACAGATTTTATGGAGAAAAAGCTAAAAACCTTTAAAAATGTTCTCCTCCGAAATGGTCAAGCCAAATTGTTCAATATTTCACAGAAATAACCTTTTATACCATCTCTCTCAAGTTTGTTCGAATGGTTCAAGTTCGGTGAATTTTGGCCGAGTTATAGGAAGTTGAACCTAGTCATCTGTCCAAAAAAGCATACTAAAATGACAATCTCAGAAATGGCCAGAGCTATCATCACCAAATTTTATGCCAGTGTATGTCACATGAGTCATATATGAAATTCAGGTATTGGTGGCACGACCTGCATTGACCTTTTTTGTAAGGGGGTCATTGGTCATCTGTATATTATTTAACCCATATCTTCTCAGGAATAGCAGGAGCTACCATCTCCAGATTTTATGCAATAATCTGTCACATATCAAATGTTGTGGGATTCAGCTTATTTTTTTGCTATCTGCATTTACTTAGATTTTATAGGGAAAAAGCTGAAAAACCTTTAAAAGTCTTCTTTATAAACTGTCTAGCCAAATTGTTCAATAACTTACAGAAATGATTCCAGAGGCAAGCCCTCTCAAGTTTGTTTAAATGGTTTGCATAGTAATCTCAGAAATCTCAGAAGCTAGCATTACCAAGTATTGTGCAAATGCTGGTCACATGACTCTGTTAGAAGTTGCAGATTTTGTGGTGGCATCTACAGTGACCTGTTTTTTATGGGCAAAAACCTCATAAATTTAGCCTCTTTCAGCTTAAAATGTATGATGAAACTGTCAAGTTAATCGTTCAATTATTCAAAAGAATTATCCTAGGACATGATTCTTTCAATCATATCAGAAAAGCTTAAGTTGGTCTTATGGCCATTATTATGTCTAACTAAAACTGAGGACTGCAAAACTGTTCTTCTACAAAATTATTGTTTCTATTATAACTTCTGTTACATGGCACAAAAATTATTCATAGGTGGCCTTTGTTTAAGTTTACTCAAATGATTTAAATGATTTTTTGGCAGAATTATTGGACTTTTAACAATGGAGGAACTGCATTTTTCAGCGAACCTGTGAGCTTATGCGATGGTGTGGCGTCGTCCGGCGTCCGGCATCTGGCGTCCGTCGTCTGTACGTTAACCCATACTATCTTGAAAACGGCAAGAGGTAGCATTACGAAATTTTATGCAAAAAATTAGTCATCTGAAAAGCTATATCGGATTTTGTTTATTTTTTGGCTAACTGCATTTTCTTAGATTTTATAGGGAAAAAGCTAAAAAAGCTTTAAAAATCTTCTTCTCCAAAACTGTTCAGCCAAATTGTCCAATATTTCACAGAAATTATTCCTGGAATAATCTTTCTCAAGTTTGTTCGAATGCTTTAAGTTCGGTGATTTTTGGCCGAGTTACAGGAAGTTGAACTTAGTCATCTGTCCATAAAAGCATACTAAAATTACCATCTCAGAAAAGGCTGGAGCTATCATCACCAAATTTTATGCCAATGTTGGTCAGATGAGTCATATCTGAAATTGAGATATTGGTGGCGCCACCTAAATCAGCCTTTTTTTGTACAGGGGTCATCAGTGCCCGTATCATACTGACGTCTACAAAAAACTTCTTCTCTGAAACCATATGGCCAAATTGTTTAATATCGCACAGAAATGATCCTAGGGTAGTGCTTTCTGAAGTTCGTTCAAATGGTCTCAGTTCAGTGACTATTGGCTGAGTTATGGGAAGCTGAATTTAGTCATATGCTGTAACAGCCCATTTTAGCTCAGTGGCTACAAAGATCTTCTCCTTAAAAAACCACTGGGCCAAATTCTTAAATCTCACACATTAATTATCCTTAGATGTTGATAATTCAAGTTTGTTCAAATGGTTTTGGTTCAGTGATTTTTGGCTGAGTTATGGGAAGCTTAACTTAGCCATTTTGCTTTATTATCCCTGTATTCTATTTATAGCTTTGGCAGACTGCCAACTGTGTCAGATTATGCAACAGCTCAAGAGTTCACTCAGTGCAGCCAGGTACAGGTCAAAAGTTCACTCAGTCTAGCCAGGTGCAGGTCATGAGTTCACTCAGTGCAGTAGTCTGAGCAAGCAAATTGTCACAGTTCACTCGGGGCAACAACCTTTCTCACCTAAGCCTGATCAGCCCCATGCATCAGACTCAAGGTAAGTTTGAGGTATTGGCCTAATATTTTGACCTGTCTACGTGTCTTTGATGGCTTTCTCGCTCACAAGACAGGTGTCGCCACCTACCATGACTTTTGCACACGTTTTTCTCAGGAGGAGTATGATATATCAGTCTGAAATTGGGCTTATGTATATATCTCTGATAGCTTCGTTGTATACAAGACTCGTGGTGCCAGCTACAATCTTTTTACTGTTGTGTGCACCTATGCCAGAATTTCAGCAGTGATGTTTGTGTAATTGTTTCTTATTCAAAATGTTTAGTACCTGCATTGTTCATATACATGAGAAGTAATGGTCCAGCATTGAAGCATTATACATGGTGTATTTCCCAATGAACAGGTTCGCATTAGGCTGTTAGCCTTGTTAATTAAAAATATAAGGAAAAATATAAAAACAAACATGGATAAAATTCAAAAGTTTTATTCAATTAGAATACAAACGCACAAATGAAAAAAATAGATTGACTAAGCCATAAAACAAGTTATTGGGAATTTTTTTTAAAAATGTACAATATACACTCGTCCAAAATATGCATCCAGAGTTGACTGTGTCTTCAACTTAACAGTTTCTTTCAGTGCTTCAGTTTGCAGCTTTTCCTCAAGTGATCTATTTTCTCCTTGAGGCAGAGCTCTAGGTTTTTAACGAGTTGGCGTTGAACTTATGCTTACAGCATTGGTCTTAATATGAAAATGGCGATCTTATGTCGAAGAGGTAGTGAGAACAGAATGAACACATCAAATTGAGTGTTATTTCTATGGTTCCTGCTTGATCATAGAAATGTGAATTGTCATAGTTTAACTTTACTCACCTGAATGTATGTGTGTGGTGTCAGGTATGTTTTCAAAACTCCTTTTTAGCGAACCTGTGAGCAATTTCCAGCAATTTCCCTGTTTCTGATCCACTTGTTTGGTATCATTCATGGAATTTGTTCACAGATTTTTGTTGTCTATGTAAAATTTTTTCCAACACATAAAATATACATTATATGTAATAATTTAATAAAATACTACACATAATAATAACTTAATATCCGAATTTTGGATATTTTTTTATATACATGCATATATTTTTATTTTCATTTTGTGGATAACAACACAACTACCATATTGTTTGTTTAACATTTATTTTGAATATGTATGTTCATGTCTTTCAGGTTTAAAATTCCAGTTACCACACACTGTATGAAGGTCCATAATTTACAACTGAGTGAGAATCCTGTGACTGTCAGACACCAGTCAGCATAATTGTGGACAAGGCATCAGGTCATTATACATATGGCAGACTGTGGCCTCTTCTGTTCCCAGCTATCAGGTGACTGTGACATAACATGTCTAGACCACTTCAGCCAACTTAAAGTAGATTATAAGTTTGTTCAGGCTAGATAGAGCCAGATAACACAAATACTTGAAAATCATGCACTTTTTATCAAATTTGAAATATTTGCTGCACCAAAGGTACATCTCCCACACAGTTTGGTTATAAATGACATCTCAGGTATATCAGGTATCAGTAAGGAACACATAAGAATGTCTCACAGGTAGGGAAGGATTATATTTCTTTGGGTAACAGA
The DNA here is from genome assembly GCA_026874595.1 of Sipunculus nudus. NCBI lineage: Eukaryota > Metazoa > Annelida > Sipuncula > Golfingiida > Sipunculidae > Sipunculus > Sipunculus nudus. The sequence continues at coordinate 67,697,249 of CM049306.1, forward strand.
ACACAGGTTGAGTCATTTTCACAGTGGCCAATGTTAGGTAAATCACAAATGATAATGAGTTAGTAACAGGCCTGTAATTTATTTAATATTAGAGATATAGAGTGTTAAAATTTCAGATTCTAATTGTAATTTAGTGTCATAATAGAATGATTTTATAATAAATGGGGTAAAAAATGTTGGGTGTGAGTGAAGGTTAAGTAAACCTATTCAACGTGCGTTTGTTGTGTGATGGGAGGATCCCAGACTTTGCCCTGGTTTGATTGGCTGGTACACGTGTGACATCATTAACTGAATTTTATCAACAACTCAGATCTAGTAAAGCATGTTGTTTTTATTCTCTGCTGAAAATTTGGGACTGACAGAGGCGGAAATACTGTGCTTTTACTGAGATCTAGAATTTTTAGTCAACGGGGATTTAATTCCAAGTGTGTGACGTCACTGCCAATTTGACAGTGGTCATAGATGTGCCTTTAGTTTTTGAAGAAATCACACAACCTCATGATTTTAGTGAAAAAATAGATAGAAAAAATGTTTTTCCTCCAGGAATTGGGCTCATTTTATGTAAAATCTATATTAATATTTTTTTCATAGGCAATTATGTTATATGATAATATAATGAGATTTGGAATACGTTTGCTTGACCTGAAAATGGCAAGAGAAATTTTATGCAAAAACATTAGTCATTTAAAAAACTCTATCGGATTTTGTTTATTTTTTGGCTAACTGCATTTTTATAGATTTTGTAGGGAAAAAGCTAAAAAGCTTTTAAAATCTTCTTCGAAACTGTTCAGGCAAATTGTCCAATATTTCACAGAAATGATTCCTGGAATAATCTTTCTCAAGTTTATTCGAATGGTTTAAGTTAGATGATTTTTGGCCGACTTACAGGAAGTTGAACTTAGTCATCTGTCAAAAAAAGCATATTAAAATTTAAATCTTAGAAACGGCTGTAGCTATCATCACCAAATTTAATGCCAATGTTGGTCACATAGGTCATATCTGAAATTGAGGTATTGGTGGCGCCACCTGCATCAGCCTTTTTTGTACAGGTTCAGAAGTGCCTGTATCACACAGAGGGCTACAAAAAACTTCTTCTCTGAAACCATATGGTCAAAATGTTAAATATCGCACAGAAATGATCCTAGGGTAGTGCTTTCTGAAGTTTGTTTAAATGGTCTCTTTTAAGTGACTTTTGGCTAAGTTATGGGAAGCTGAATTTAGTCATATGCCATAACAGCCCATTTTAGCTCAGTGGCTACAAAAATCTTCTTCTCAAAAACCACTGGGCCAAATTCTTAAATCTCACACATAAATTATCCTCAGATGTTCATAATTCAAGTTTGTTCAAATGGTTTTGGTTCAGTGATTTTTGGTTGAGTTATTGTAAGCTTAACTTAGCCATTTTGCTGTATTTTCCCATATGAGTTATTAACCTGTAAAACAAACCTGTTTTTTTTTTACTGACGCCACTGAGGCCAGTTTGTTTAATATTTTACAAGAATAATCCCCTGAATAATTCTTATAATAATTGTCTTCTATGGTTCAAAAGAATTAATTTTGGCTGAATTATAAAGATTGAATTGAGTCATTTTACCATGTATGTTAGCTGTGTGAAGCAGATACATCTAGCCTGGCACTAGTTTATCAGCACCCATTACTTCTTGCCTCTAGACATTTAGATTTCAAGTTATCTATGGTTAATATTGACAAGAATGTTTTTTTAAAAGCTTTTAAAAAATGTAGATTTATGATTTTAGATATTCCTCATGCAAGGCAATGTTTACAATCACAGGTATACAGCTCTCTGTGGGTATATAAAGACGGCTGTACATGGATTATAAATGATTGGATCCATACTCAACTTAATTCAAGATTTTGCCATCAGTGAGATGTATCTGTATTATAATTTGCATTCAATATGCATATGTAGTAATTTTTAGTGAACCTGTGAGCTAATGTGATGGCGTGACGTTGTCCGTCGTCTGTATGTTTTGAAAACGACTGGAGCTAGCATCATGAAATTTAATGCAAAAAATTAGCCATTTAAAAAACTCTGCAATTTTTTAGATTTTATAGAGAAAAAGCTTAAAAACCTGTAAACCTCTGAAACAGTCAAGCCAAAGTGTTCAATATTTCACAGAAATAATCTTTTATACCATCTCTCTCAAGTTTGTTCGAATGGTTCAAGTCTGGTGAATTTTGGCCGAGTTACAGGAGGTTGAATTGAGCCATCTGTCGAAAAAAGCATACTAAAATGACAGTCTCAGAAACAGCTGGAGCTATCATCACCAACTTTTATGCCAGTCTTGGTCACATGAGTCATATATGAAATTCAGGTATTGGTGGTGCCACCAGCATTGATCTTTTTTTGTACGGGGGTCATTGGTCATCTGTATATTAACCCACAGTTTCTCAGGAATAGCAGGAGCTACAATCCCCAGATTTTATGCAAAAATCTGTCAAATATCAAATGTTGTGGGATTTGGCTTATTTTTTTGCTTTCTGCATTTACTTAGATTTTATAGGGAAAAAGCTGAAAACTTTTAGGGTCTTCTGCTTGTAAACAGTCCAGCCATATTGTTAAATATTTTACAGAAATAAACCCAGAGGCAAGCCCTCTCAAGTTTGTTGAAATGGTTTGCGTTTGATGAATTTTAGTGGAGTTACACGAATTTGAACAGTCATTTTGCCAAGTAAGCATACTGACATAGGAATCTCAGAAATGACAGAAGCTAGCATTACCAAGTATTGTGCAACTGTTGGTCATATGACTCATATTTGAAGTTGCAGATATTGTGGAAATGTCAGCTTGAAGAAAAAAGCATTTTAGCCAAAGTCTTTCAGTATGTGTAAACAGATTTACCAACAGGCCAAGGTTGTGTCTGTATCTTTAAATAGGTTGAGAAACTACCAACTGTTTCAGGTTTGGCAACAGATCAAGAGTTCATTCAGTGCAGCCAGATATAGGTCAAGAGTTCTATCCGTGCAGCCAAACACAAGGCATGTGATCACCTCATGGGTGACATGTGAACACCTCATGGGCACCATGTGATCACTTCATGGGTGTCATGCCCCTCAGGATAGAGCCACTGCATGAGCTTATGCAATGGTGTGGCTACTATTTCAGATATGGCAACAGGCTAGAGGTCAGTCTGGATCTATTTATTGATATGGCAGACTGCCAACTGTATCAGATTAGGAAATAGGTCAAGAGTACACTCAGTGAAGCCAGGTATGGGTTAGGAGTTCACTCAGTGCAGTAGCTGCATTCTATTTATAGCGTTGGTAGACTGCCCACTGCATCAGATTTGGCACCAAAGTTAAGCCTGGATCTATTTATAGCTTTTGCAGACTGCCAACTGTGTCAGATTATGCAACAGGTCAAGAGTTCACTCAGTGCAGCCAGGTACAGGTCAAAAGTTTCCTCAGTCACTCAGTGCAGTAGCCTGAGTCAGCAAATTTGTTTCAGTTCACTCGGGGCAACTGCCTTCCTCACCTAAGCCTGGTCAGCCCCATGCATCAGACTCAAGGTAAGTTTGATGTATTGGCCTGATATTTTGACCTATGTGTCTTTGATGGTTTGCTCGTTCACAAGACAGGTGTCGCCACCAACAATGACTTTTGCACAGTGAATGTGCCTGCTTAGTTCTACTAAGGAATTTGATATATCAGCCTGAAATTGGGCATATGTATATATCTCTGATAGCTTTGTTGTATACAAGACTAGTGGTGCTAGCTATACAATAAGAGCTCAGCTGACTATAAGTCATCTGAGCTATAGTCGTGGTCCATTGTCTATTGTCCGTCCATCTGTCCGTCCGCCAGTCCGTCCGTAGATGTGGCACGTTTTGAAACCGTAAGACCTAGGAATCCAAGCAGAAAACTGGGTCTTTGCGACTTCGTTCTTTTGAGAAATCAAGGAAAAACCTCCATTTTTTATTAAAAAAATATTTTAACACTTCAGAACTGCCTAATATCAAAACCACTCATCTGTTTTTCCTCATATTATATATAGTTTGTATGTACATACCAGATATTAGGTCTGTATTATATTATTTAAAAAGTTATGGGCCCAAACATAATGCATTTTGTAAATAATCAGGAAAGAAATTTGATCACTTAACACAAAACTTGTTAAAGCTAAGCACTTTTTTCCAGTTAAATAACATTAATTAATCAAAATTAAAATGTATACCCAAAATTAGATCAAAATCTTTAAAATTTTTTTAAATATTAGCAAACATAAAAAATTGGTACCTTAAATTTTGCCCAATTTGACCATGGCACGTTTTTTTCCTGTCAATGCTGTGGATTTAATTTTCAAAGCATGTTTTTGTCAGCATTTCAACTGTTAACACCAAAAATTTGAAACCAGTTGATCCAAAACCGTAGATTTTATTCAAGTTTTCAAGCACCATGTCACATATTTTTTACATCAAGCTACTGTTATGCAGTTTGCTAGAGCTAAGCTCCCCAATAATTGTTTTAAGTTATGGGCCTAAACAATGAGCACTTTTTTCAAACACAAGAAATATATTTACTCCCTTATCAAGAGGATTGCTGAAGCTAGAGATTTTTTGTCAGGGATGTAACATTATTTAATCAAGATTCAATTGAATACCCAAAATTAGTTCTGAATTTTTCAAATTTTATAAGTTATTAGTATAAATATAAAATTAGTACCTTAAATTTTGCCCAACTTTGACCATGGCACGTTTGTTTCCTGAGAGCATTGTTGATATAAAGTCGTGCACACATACGGATTTCATCTTTGTAGTTTAGAAAGCTGAAAGAAATTGGCCAAAAATTGTAACTTTTATTAATGTTTTTATGAGACCATGTCAGACCCAGGTTCTACCCAGCCCCTCTTCAGTCACCTGTATGTTGACCTTGTTGACCTTTCAGCAAATTATGCACGCTTGAGGCGAGGCATACACTGGGGCAGCCAGGCAGCTAATGCCCAGCCACAGTTGAACAAGGTGTCCAACTCAACTCATGTAGTAGTGGTTTTGAAAAACAACATAACAATAAACAATAAATTAATAAATTTTATTGGTTTTTTATAACTAATAAAAGAAAAATTGAGAAAAGAAATTTGTTAGTTGATGAGTAACAGGAAATTAACTTGCATTTACTGATGATGTAAAAATCTTGTATAGATGGATAGATGTCAATGTCAATGTTATCCCAAATAACACCATGCAGTCACCTATGGTATTTTTCAGTGAAATTTTAATGATAAAAAAATAAATCATATTATTCATTACTAATCATTGGGGATCATATGAAGGAAATTAATGATAGACATAGATGCAGTTGATAATATTAATCTAGATTCCTACTGTGTTTAGTGTGGAGATTGATGTGAAAGTAGTCCAAAGTGAATATATTACATTTATTTCTTTTAATATAAATAAAAGCCAAAAAAACCAGGTACTTATGATTATTATTTAAATTTGGGAATTTTGTTTATTCTGGATTCTCAACATCATTATTTGGCTAAAACTGAATAAATACTAGACATGGTGCTAATGCTTTGCAAATGTATTTGAATACGAATATGAATATGTACTGCATTAAAAAAATTTATTGCATAAGAATGGGAATTCAGGTAAAAATGAAAGTATTTGAATATTAGTGCAGATACTTAAAAAATGTATTCATGAATGCATTCATGAATATATTCTATAATATTATTTTAATAATCATTTCAGTTATATTTTCACTCAGTCTAGCCAGGTGCAGGTCAAGAGTTGTGTGCAGCAGCTGGGGGCAGCAATTCGTCACAGGTCACTTGGGGGCAACTGCCTTACTCACCTAAGCCTTGTCAGCCCTGTGCATCAAACTGGAGAAGTTTGATGTATTAGACTGATATTTTGACCTGTCTATGCATCTTTGATGGTATTCTCATTTACAAGACAGGTGGTGCCACCTACATTTACTTTTGCAGTGTATGCGCCTGCTTTTTTCTACAGAGGAATTTGGTACATCTTCCTAAAATTGGGCATGTATATACATATCAGGTAGCTTTATAGTGTACAAGACTGGTGGCGCCACCTACAATAATTTTTTCACAGTGTATGTCCCTGCTTATTTCACCAGAGGGGTTTGACATATCAGTCTGACATTGGGCATATGTATATATCTCTTCGTTGTATATAAGACTGGTGGTGCCAGCTACAATCAATGTGTCCGCCAAAAAAGAGTTGCGACGCTGCCGCCATTACCGCATAGGTTTCTAGAGAACTCCTCCGAACAGAATTTTTTAAAATTCGGAATTATGATTGGTCACATTCGAACTGCTGCGCCCTCACTTTCGGTTGACCTCTGACCTTTCCTTTCTGCCCAGCATCCATTTGTGTGTCTGTTTCCACACATAAACCCACATATCTTGGGAACCGTTTGACTGATGAGGCTAAAGATTTTGCACATATGTAGCCCTTGCAAAGCTTTATAACATACACTAAAAATGGTGGCGCCACCTGCAACCATTTTTGCACAGTGTCCATCTGTTCATCTGCCTTAGGATAAAAACACTCATATCACTGCATTGGTTGGACTTATCCAACCAGACATTCAGCTTATATATCAGGACTGGTTTGACATATCCCCCTGAAATTTTGCATGTGTATAGATCTAACATATCTCTTAATGATACACAAATTGGTGGCGCCACCTGCCACCATTTTTGCACAGCGTCCGTCTGTTTGTCTGCCGTGGGCTAAAATCACTCATATCTCAGTAGTGGTTTGACTTATCTGCCTAAAATTTTGCATGTTTATACATCTGGGACAGCTTGCTGGATTTTGTGGTTGGTGGCGCAACCTACATACACATTTTGGCTGCAGACATCCAGGCTATTATGCAACACATCTCACTCTATTTCCCCTTGCCACTCAATCCATGCGTCACTTCATCTTTCCCACTCTGATTTTGCGGATGCAAGTAGTCGCTTGTTGACTACCCATATTCTAGTTTATGTGTTGTGTGCACCCATGCCAGAATTGCAGCAGTGATGTTTGTTTAATTGTTTCTTGTTCTAAGTGTTTAGTACTTGCATTCTTTATATACATGTTACACGTTCTTGAAAAGTAATGGTCCAGCATTGAAGCATTATACTTGGTGTAATCTCATTGCACAGGTTCGCATTAGGCCTGTAGGCCTTGTTTAAATATTAAGTAATTGTGAATTAACTATTTTATCCTGTAAACATTGTTGAATGTTGAATCCTATGTATATACAGTATAATAAAAACAGAGATGTAACTCCCATCATTCCATGGCCGCCCCCCCCCCCCCCACCACAAACACCAAGTCCTTGCATCTATGGAGGGGGATGTTAGTTATATTTAAACTGTATACATTTTATAAAATAAAAATACATATATGTAATAATATATTTTATAAAAAATAGATCCAGTTGAGCAAATGTGTAAACTACTGAAATGTCAAAAATTTATCAAAAAGCCAACCAATGATCGTGGTAATAATATACATCTTATGTTCACAAACTGCTTACATGCTTCAATTGTAACATTAGAGAATGCATGGTTTGATCACAAAAAATTATTTGCAACAGTTTCTTACTCATCAATACAAACCAATTATGTCAACCAGCCATGGCCTATATTACCTTTTTCTTAGACTTTATCTCCATTTGATATAATTTTAGATTTTTACCTAAAAGGTCAATTTCAGCTGAGCATGGTGACCTATGGGTCCCTTGTTTACAAAGTCCAATATCTTTAAGCCCATAACTTATAGAAATTACGCTTAATAGTCTTAAGTTTTTCTGGCATGTATATAGGAATTATATAGGATAATACTTCAGGTAAATATTAGAAAAAAAAGCAGATAAGTGGTTGTGATATTAGGCAGTCCTGATAATAGGTTTTTAATTGAAATGTGAGGGTTTTCCTTAATTTCTTAAAGGAACAAAGTCCCAGTGACCCAGTTTTCTGTCTGAGAGGAGAACTTGGGGACATCTTACAGTATACCGCATTTTTGATTGCTATATCTAATGGTTATCTAATGCTATATCTAACGGACGGACAGAGAGACGGACAGATGGACGGACGACAGACAATGGACCAAGACTATAGCTCAGATGTCGATGACATCTGAGCTAGAGCGATCACTCTTTGTCCGTCGTCCGTCTGTCTGTCCGTCTCTCAGTCCGTTTACCAGGCACAAATCGTAACCGCTGTACCTAGAATCTTGTAACTTGGCATTCTGAGAGGTCCATGAAAAATCTCCTTGAAAACCAGAAATTAGGTCTCTGTTACCCATATCCTTCCAGCTATGGGGCCCCAAAGTACCCCCCCAGAATAGTAAAAAAAAATTTCATACAAAAACTTCAATATCTCATTAACTACATCACCGATAGTCATGATTTTGGCAAACATATTGATAATGTGATGTTCCATCAGTTCCTGCAGACTGGTGGCACCACCTGTATTTTTTATTTTTTTACGAATTTTTTTCTCTATTTTTGAGACCTTTAAAAAAATGAACATCTGTTAACAGGGCACAAATCGTTAAGACTTGACCTAGAATCTTCATTCTTGAAAAACTGAGAGACCTACAAAAAGTCTTCATGGAAACCAACAAATAAGGTCTGTGTAACCCATATCCTTCGAGCTATGAGGCCCCAAAGTACCCCCAAGAATAGTAAAAAATTTCATACAAAAACTTGTATATCTTAATAACTACATCACTGATGGTCATGATTTTTTGCATACATATTGATCATGAGATGTTCCATCATTTTTTGCAGACTGGTGGTGCAACCTGTATTTTTCGATTTTTTACGAATTTTTTTCTCTATTTTTGAGACCTTTAAAAATGTGAACATCTGTTAACAGGGCACAAATCGTAAAGACTGGACCTAGAATCTTCTTTCTTGACACAGTGAGAGACCTATGAAAAGTCTCCATGGAAACCTGAAATAAGGTCTCTGTTACCCATACCCTTTGAGCTGTGGGGCTCCCAATTACCCCCCAGAATAATGGAAAATTTAATAAAAACAAACTGCAACATCTCAATTACTACAACACAGTTCCTGCAGACTGGTGGTGCCACCTGTATTTTTAGCGAACTTGTGAGCTTATGCAATGGTGCAGCATCGTGCGTTGTCTGTACGTTAACCATAGCTATCTCAAATGACAGGAGCTAGCATCACCAAATATTTTGCAAAAAAATCAAAAGTCTTCTGAAAAACTCATCAGATTTTATTTTTTTTTCTAACTGCATTTTCTTAGATTTTATGGGGAAAAAGCTAAACAAGCTTTAACAAGGGACCCATGGCTCATGGCGCTCAGCTGTTATATATGATAAAAAATATGATTTTTAAATGAGGCACACGCAGGTTTGTGTGGAAATAAATATAAGCTGTATTTTGAGTTGTTGGTGTTTAGCTTATGTATGATTTTGATTGTTTCTTTGGAGACAGGGAAGAGATTGATTTCATTTATTTTATTAACAAATGGAGTGCTATTGTCATACAGATTTTGACTTGGCCATATAACTGATATTCAGCACATATAAGATAAAAGTTTAACTATTTATTAAAATTTAATAACAAATATTGTGCCAAAATAGAATTTTTATTAAAAATCATATGATTTTTTTAATAAATTTCACTTTCAAGGGAATAAAGTTTAGATATAAGCCTATTTTTAGCGAACCTGTGAGCTTATGCGATGGTGTGGCGTCGTCCGGCATCCGTCTGCCGTCGTCTGTACGTTAACCCATACTATCTTTAAAATGGCAAGAGTTAGCATCAAGGAACTTTATGCAAACATTTAGTCATCTAAAAAACTCTATCAGATTTTGCTTATTTTTTGGCTAACTGCATTTTTTTTAGATTTTATAGGGAAAAAGCTAAAAAGGCTTTAAAAATCTTCTTCTCCGAAACTGTTCAGCCAAATTGTCCAATATTTCACAGAAATGATCCCTGGAACAATCTCTCTCAAGTTTGTTCGAATGGTTTAAGTTCGGTGATTTTTGGCTGAGTTACAGCTAGTTGAACTTAGTCATCTGTTCAAAAAAGCATACTAAAATTACAATCTTAGAAACGGCTGGAGCTGTCATCACCAAATTTTATGCCAATGTTGGTCACATTAGTCATGTCTGAAATTCAGGTATTGGTGGCGCCACCTGAATCGGCTTTTTTGAAAGGGGGTCATTAGTGCCCATATCATACTGACAGCTACAGAAAACTACTTCTCTGAAACAATTTGGCCAAAATGTTTAATATCTTACAGAAATGATCCTAGGGTAGTGCTTTCTTAAGTTTGTTCAAATGGTCTCAGTTCAGTTGTTCTTGGCTGAGTAATGGGAAGCTGAATTTAGTCATATGCCATAACAGCCCATTTTAGCTCAGTAGCTACAAAGATCTTCTTCTCAAAAACCACTGGGCCAAATTCTAAAAATCTCACACATTAATTATCCTTAGATGTTGATAATTCAAGTTTGTTCAAATGGTGGTTCAGTGATTTTTGGCTGAGTTATTGGAAGCTTAACTTAGCCATTTTGCTGTATTTTCCCATATGAGTTATAAACCTGCAAAACATTTTTTGACTGACGCCACTGAGGCCAATTTGTTGAATATTTTACAAGAATAATCCCCTGAATAATTCTTATAATAAATGTCTTTTATGGTTCCAAAGAATGAATTTTGGCTGAATAATAAAGATTGAATTGAGTCATTTTACCATATATGTTAGATGTGTGAAGCAGATCTAGTCAGATATTCCTCATGCCTGGCAATGTTAACAATCACAGGTATACATTAACCAATACTATTTTGAAAACGACTGGAGCTAGCATCATGAAATTTAATGCAAAAAATTAGCCATCTGAAAAAAATCTGCATTTTCTTAGATTTTATAGAGAAAAAGCCAAAAAAAAAACTTTAAAAATCTTCTCCTCTGAAACAGTCTAGCCAATTTGTTCAATATTTCACAGAAATAATCTTTTATACCATCTCTCTCAAGTTTGTTCAAATGGTTCAGGTTCTGTGAATTTTGGCCGAGTTACAGGAAGTTGAACCTAGTCATCTGTCCAAAAAAGCATACTAAAATGACAATCTCAGAAACGGCCAGAGCTTTCATCACCAAATTTTATGCCAGTGTTGGTCACATCATTGATAGGTCCAGCCAAATTGTTCAATATTTTACAGAAATGATCCCAGAGGCAAGCACTCTAAAGTTTGTTCAAATGGTTTGCATTTGATGAATTTTAGTGGAGTTAAATGAATTTGAACGGTCATTTGGCCAAGTAAGCATACTGACATAGTTATCTCAGAAATGACAGAAGCTAGCATTACCAAGTATTGTTCAAATGTTGGTCACATGACTCATAGCTATCTCAAAAAGGGCAGGAGCTAGCATCACCAATTTTTAGCTCAGCTGACTATAAGTCATCTGAGCTATAGTCGTGGTCCATTGTCCGTCGTCCCTCCGTCTGTCTGTCCGTCTGTCGTGCCGTCCGGATGTCCGTCCGTAAGACTGGCACATTTCGACACCATTGGACCTACGAATCTGAAATTTGCCATACAGTTAGATGTCCCAAAAATCTCCTACCATGCCGAAAATTGGGTCAATAGGACTTCGTTCCTTTGAGATATTAAGGAAAAACCTCAATTTTTTATTAGAAATCTATTTTCACACTTCAGGACTGCCTAATATCAAAACCACTCACCTGGTCTTTTTCATATTTACCATAAATATTCCTCTATTTAGTTCCTATGTACATGCCAGAAATTAAGTGAGTATTGTTTAATTGAAAAAAGTTATGGGCCCAAACATAATGGACTTTGTAAAAAAATGAGGAAAGATATTTGGTCACTTAAGACCAAAAGTGTTAAAGGTAGAGACTTTTTTTCAGTAATACAACTTTAATTGATCAAAATTTAGATGTATACCAAAAATTAGATCAAAATCTTTTAATTTTTTTTAAATATTGGCAAAAATATAAAATTGGTACCTTAAATTTTGCAAAACTTTGACCATGGCACGTTTTTTTCCTGTAACTTCTGTGGATTTAATTTTCAAAGCATGTTTTTGTTAGCATTTCAACTGTTAACACCAAAAATTTGAAACCAGTTGATAAAAAACTGTAGATTTTATTCAAGTTTTCAAGCACCATGTCACATCAAGTTTACATCAAGCTAGTGTTATGCAGTTTGCTAGAGCTCAGCTCCCCAGCTTCAGCTCTAAGTTCCTTAAATTTAGCATACAGACCAACCCAACTCATCTAATAGTTGTTTTGAAAAACAACATAACAATAAACAATAAATTAATAATTTTGTATTGTTTTTTTAGCTCAACTGACTTTCAGTCATGCTGGGCTATAGTGATGGGTCTTTGTCCGTTGTCCTTCCGTCTGTCCGTCCGGCCGGCCGTCCGTCTGTCCGTCCGGCCGGCCGTTCGGCCGTTAGCAGGGCACAAATCTATCCATAGGGGCTAGGGCCATGAACCCTATGCCGTCTTAGAGGTTCTAAAAAGATCTCCTTGCAAACCTGAAATTAGGTCACTGCGACCTATATTTTCGAAGTTATGGGGTGTGTTTGCACCCCCCAGAAATAATTCTTTTAACCAAAATTTTCATCCCAAACCTTCCATCTTTCACATACAGCCCAACTTCCAACAGGGGAAGAACCATAATTATTTTGAGGTCAAGGTCACAGAACCAACTTCTTTGAAAAGCCTGTGGATGCATTTTAAGCCAAACCTTTCATCCCAATTCTTTGATCTTTCACATATAACTCACCTAATAAGTGGGAGAAGAATCCTATAGATGTTGAGGTCACAAGGTCAAAGGTCAGGGTCACAGGATCCACTTCTTTGAAAAGGTTGTAGACACATTTCAAGCTAGACCTTTCATTCCAAACCTTTCAGCACTGATATCACTTCTCTGCCAACAGGGGAAAAGACCTGTTGATTTTGAGGTCAAAGCTCAAGTTCACAGCACCCTCTTCTTGCGTGGAGTCATTTTCAGGCAAACTTTTCAATCTATACTTTCTATCTGTCATATATTGCTTACCTACCAATAGGGGAAGAAGCTTATTGATATTGAGTTCAAAAGGTCAAAGGTCAATGTCACAATATTGTTCTAAATGCTTGTGAACATATTTCAAGTGAAACTGTTCAACCCAAACCTTCAGTCTTTCACATATGCCACATCTATGCATCACTCAATGTGATTCAAACTTCATATTTATTGGTCTTTCTGCATGAAGAAATAACTAATTGATTTTGAGGTCAGCTGGTCAGGAGGTTAAAGGTTGCAGGTCTAAGTTATTCACTCATTGGTTGCCAAGTAATTACACCCGGCCAGATGTAATTGGTTAGTAGTTAATCATCATTTAGAAAGAATCCAGTTGATATGTGGGCAAAAGGCCAAGGTCATAGGTCAGGTCAGCTTATTTTGTAGACCATCTCTATTTTTCTTGTATATATAAGCTTGCACTCCAGCTGGTACATCTCACCGTGTGGCTGTAATTGTGAGTGACACTGGTGACATATGACTCCCTTTTGTATCAGGCTATTAAGTGATAAGGCTGAGTGATAAGTACCTCGTTACTGCATAAAAAAACACTGTTGTTGGAATACTTCAGCCAGGAATTAACACTATGAGAGTATAGTATTAAGGTTTAGCCACTGATTTATTAGATGATGGGAACATTTTGCAGTTTATTTTATGGAATCATAGCAATAAACGTAGTTTCCTAGATATCTGAATATTTTATATAAATCACCACATATAAAAGCAAGTGTTTGTTCTCATAATATGTGGATGGGTACTTGATTTAGGATGGCTTTATTTTATTACAAGACTCTTAGTCATGCTTTCTGCATTTCTTTTCTTTCAGGTTTTGCAGTTTACCAACCCTGCTGACCCTATTGAAAAGCAGAGTGATAATAAAAAATATTGGACCTACACTTTTACAATTGCATATCTATAAATCTGATATGAGCGCCTGAACATGCCTTTTGAATTGTTTTGGACATTCAATACTGTAACATCATTTGGAGAATTTGCCCAAAGTTTGGTCTCTTATTGGAGGATGTGTGATATCAAATGTCAGACTTGTCAGAAATCCATTTTGTCTGCCAGTTAGCCACCTTAGAAATCCTTTTTTCCGTGCAGTTTCAGTAATTTTCCTTCAATTTTTGGTCCGATTTAGAGAATGGTTGTTATCTGATTTCAGACCTGTCAGAAGTCCAAAATGGCCACCAGGCAACCATCTTTAAATTCCTTTTAATCATATTATCTCAAGAACAGTTAAAGTGAAGGCAGTCGGATGTATATTAATGTAATCTTGCAAAGGATTGGGTCAAATATTTCTTAATAAATATTATCATCATATATGAAAGTGCAGTAGAGTTGGCTTGTATTGAATAAAAATTCATACAGAAGCACCTGTTTCTCAATAATTCTTGCATGGATTTCCTTGATTTTTTTTATATATATTTTGATCTTATATTTGCCCTTTGTGGTGTTCCTTTTGAGACTTACAGGTATCAAGTAAGCTATGGGAATAGTTCTGGATACCTTAACAATCATACATTTTCCTCAGACCATCAATTCACTGTGTTTTAACCAGACATAGGTGATATATATTTCTGTTGTGGTAGAAAATTTCAACAAATTGGCAAATTGGTTCTTCAAAATTTGAATGGGTTAGACATTAATCGTTTTGCAGATTTAAAAGATATGTTTTTGTGGTAAAAAATAAATAAACATTTATATGCATTCTGAGAGTTCCTAAAAAGTTCTCCTCAGAAACCTGAATTGAGGTCACTGTGACCTATATTATCAGAGTTATAGGCCATGTTTGAGCACCCCAGAAATAATGCAAAATACACACAAATTGCCAGAATCCTCAGGAACAGCTGGATGGATTGTCATCATATTTGATGTGCTTATGGGTCTTGATGAACTTCAGCTAATATGCTTGAACTATGATGCCACCTACATAATCTTAATTTGTTTGCTGTGCAAGGACACATTGTCAACTTGCCAGTCGGCTGAGCGTCATGACCCATGGGTCACTTGTTATAACAAATTAAAGAATAATTAATAGAAAAAGGAATTTGTTAGTTGATGAGTAACAGAAAATTAACTTGCAGTTACTGATGATATAAGAATCTTGTATGGATAGATAGAATGTCAATGTCAATGTTATTCCAAATAACACCATGCAGTCACCTATGGTATTTTTCAGTGAAATTTTAATGATAAAAAAATAAATCATATTATTCGTTACTAATCATTAGGGATCATATAAAGGAAATTTATGATAGACAAAGATTTAGTTGATAATATTAATCTAGATTCCTACTGTGTCTAGTGTGTAGATTGATGTGAAAGTAGTCCAAAGTGAATATATTACATTTATTTTTTTTTATATAAATAAAAGCCATAAACCAGGTACTTATGATCATTATTTAAATTTGTGAATTTTGTATATTCTGGATTCTCGACACCTTTGTTTGGCTAAAACTGAATAAATACTAGACATGGTGTGAATGCTTTGCAAATTTTTTGAATACGAATATGAATATGTACTGCATTAAAAAAAAAATTTATTGCATAAGAATGGGAATTCAGGTAAAAATAAAAGTATTTGAATACCAGTGCAGATACTTTCAAAATGTATTCATGAATGCATTCATGAATTATTCTATAATATTATTTCAATAATCATTTTAGTTATATTTTATTTAAAAAAATCATATGATTTTCTTATTATTTTTTAAAATAAAAATTATATTGGCACAATATTTGTTATTTAATTTTAATAAATAGTGAAACTCTTTTATAATATGTGCTGCTTATAAGTTATATGGCCAAGTCAAAATCTGTGTGACAATAGCACTCCTTTTGTTAATAAAATAAATGAAATCAATCCTCTTCCCTGTCTTCAAAGATACTATCAAAATCATACATAAGCTAAACACCAACAACTCATAATAAAGCTTATATTTATTACCACACAAAACAAGCATGTGCCTCTTTCCCAAATCATATTTTTATCATATATAACAGCTGAGCGCCGTGACCCATGGATCCCTTGTTTTCCAAAAGTGTTGTCATCTAAAAATTTATCGGATTTTTAACAAACCTGTGAGCTTATGGAAAAATAATCAGTCATCAGTCATCATTTTTTAATTTTTTTTTCTAACTGCATTTTCTTAGAATTTTGCACAGCGTCCATCTGTTCATCTGCCTTCAGATAAAAACACTCATATCTCTGCATTGGTTGGACTTATCGACCTGAAATTTTGTATGTGTATACATCTTGGACGGCTTTCTTGACTTTATGACAGGTGGCACCACCTACATCACGTTAATGCTGCAGACATGCAAGCTCATATCTCAGGAACCGTTTGACCTATTGGGCCAACATTTTGCATGTTTATAGATCTTCCATAGCTCTTTATCATACATAAAACTGGAGGGGCCACCTGCAACCACTTTTGAACAGCGTCTGTCTGTATGTCTGCCTTGAGCTAAAATCACTCATATACATGAAGTGGTTTGACTTTTCTGCCTAAAATGTTGCATACAACTTGGACACCTTCCTGGATTTGTGGTAGGTGGCACAACCTACATACACATTTAGGCTGCAGACATCCATGCTAATATGCAACACACCTTACTCTATTTCCCCTTGCCACTCAATCCATCCCTCACTTCACCCGTTCCACTCTGATTTTGGCGGATACACGTTGTCGCTTGTTGGTTGGCCTGTTGGTTAATCTGTTTGATGCTTCAGTTGAATGGGTATATCTACCATTCTGATGATAAAATTTCCTTTTGCGAATCTCTTGCCAGTCAGCTGAGCGTCATGACCCATGGGTCACTTGTTCTTATGCATCACAGTATCTCAGCTGTTTTTCTTCATGACAGTCGTGTCAGAGTATTAGTTTTGCAATCATATATAGAACTTTAACGAAGTAGGAGGGCCATTTTCTCTTGCTTATACATATGAAAAATATTATGATAGAATATTTTGCATAAATTGCATTTGTTTAAATTTCAGACTTCAGCTGAGCGCTGTGACCCATGGGTCCCTTGTTCACACTGAGTGATGATGTAGGTGTTTTATAAATTAGTTATATATATAATACCTTTTATTAACACCATACAGGGATAGAGAAACATGTTCAGATTTCATGCATAGTTATTTCAATGTCTTCAGATTATCGCGGAGAAATTCATTTATTGGTATGTACCTGAGCGGGTGTCGGGGAATTGATGGTTTAGATGTCGGATATGGAGGAGTAAGGCATCCTAGTAAATTGGTCCTTTCATATGTCATGTGACGTACAGCACTTGGTCCAGGGTGTTTGTGGCAGCTCAGGAGTCACACTCCAGTCCATCTGTTTCCAGTGGCTGTATAGGCTGTGTGCATGTGAACTTGTTTGATACCAGTATAGGGTATATAGATTAGGATTATGTGTAATATGCTGCAGTTTGAGCACTCTGTAACATTCAGTATCACACTGTAATACTTATTATATATTTTTGTGTTTTGTTAAATTAGCAAATATCAGTTGTCAAACATATATTGTTTACTCTAAAAGAGTGATGTTTGTGTGGACTGAAACATGTACTGTAATACTGCATTTCTTTGATATTCTATTACTGTAAATTGTAAGACAGACAGTCTGTTATAACTATGTTATGGTGAGTAATATGAGTCCCCATGTCACTGTACATTGCCATATGTGTTTTTAAATGGTCATGTGACTTTGGTTATTTGTAATACCTTTTTGTAATACCTTTTTGATGTTTATCATTTCTATTTAGCACTCTTTGTGTTCATGAGCTCTGCTCGCCAGAGGCTTACCGCTACCATATTTTGTGTATTTTCAATAGGTGCCAGCCACAGACAAACATGTGTACCACTTTTCTATGTGTACGTAGAGACAAGCAACTGTATGTGGAACATCATATATAAGAGCAATAAACTGTTCTGGTCACAGCAGCACATGTTTTGTCATGTAGATCACTGTAAAGTGGTTACATGAATTGGGTGTCAGCAGATGGGATGCTATGGAGATGCTCTGATGAGTTGCTGGCAGGAGATTTCTGCTGTGAGACGTCTGACAGACACATCTGTGTGCAGAGGATAGATGACAGGACAGGGAATTCTTGCCAGTGTTGATTGGGCCGGCAGCAGCAGTGACTGACAGAACTGTTTTAAAAGTGAATAGCTGAAGATTATTACTATGAAGACAGTGGGAGATGATGCCAGCAGGTTATACTGTGTGATACCAGAGACATTTGGAGTCTTATCAAGAGAGAACTGATCATTTAACAGAGTTTAAGGTCTGGACTTTAATGTACTTATTTGATGCTTAAGTCGTATACAGTTTATGTTGATGCTTATAGTGCATGTGATGTTTTATTCCCTGCAGAGAACACAACTTGCATGTTGATATTCATCTGGAAGTGGTTGGTGGTATAATAGCTGATGCAAAATTATGTTAATGTATTATTCCCATGATGCAACCTTGTATTAGTGTATTATGCCAATACAGTACAGGTCATTGATAACTGGTCAAAGCTGATTTTAAAGTGAGTCTTGATAAATGTTCCCACACCTTGATATGTATTGATACAGATGTTTAAATGTTTTGATATACTGTCTGTGGTACTCGGTCAAATGGTTTAGCTTGATAATGGTTAATTTGTTTGATGTGCTCAGATATTATGTAAAGACAACCAGGTTTAGTGGTGATAGGTTGTCAGAGTTGATATTGTTCAGTTGTGCTGGCTGTATAGGAGAGCCAGTGATACATGTTGTTTTACAGCTTGATTGACCGTTCACCCATACCAGTCTTACCTAGAGGGAGCAGCAAAGATCAAGGTCAGGTAAGCTTAGGTTCATGACCTGGATCATATGTTTGAGCTGCTGGAGGATGTGTTTGGTGATAAGGAGAGCGCTTCAGAGTTCCTCGACTTATTTTACATTTGCAAACAAGGTGGCAAGGAATTTGCTGAGGGACTTTTCCCATAGCCTCATTGCTCTGGCAGAAAGAGCCCTAAAGAAGGATCTAAGCTGCATTGTAAACAGATATCATGCACTGAGGGACCAATTTTTGGAACAGATACGTGACAAGGTTCTCCGGAGAGACTTAAAGAGAGAAATAAAGAGAAATCCTGATGTAACTTTCCCTGAGATCAGACAAGAAGCTATTGCTTGGTCGTAAGATGACAACGTGCAGAGTAAAGCCTCGACTCAGGTTGTTTCTGCGAATAACACGGAAAAAAACGCCACAATCATTTGGTATGTCGGCTGCAGCAGCTGGACAACTGGAACAACTGCGACAGGAGCAGGCAGCGTTGAGGACTATGCTGGAAAAAAGCCAGCAGCAGGCGGCGCTAGTTTGTCAAAACCAGGACTAAATGAAAGTATTCCAGGGCAAACATGAGCCACTATCCAGGACTGGATGCTATAGTTCAGGGGCTTGAGGTGTTAGGTGTTGTCAAGAGTATGGACATATTCGGCGGGATTGTCCCTAGAGAAACCAGAATCCGACTCAAGAGGAGGAAATCCCACTTGCTGCTGCGTCGCCTGGTAGCCCTAGCATTGAAGCTCAGGAGGTAGTTAGTGAGAATAGCTCTGATTCCAGGAAGGATTAAGACGATTGGTGGAAGAGCAGTCACATGTGCCAGGGTAGGTGGGTTCAAAATACAGTGTTAAGTGGTCACTGGGTCCCAGGTTTCGACACAGTCTCAGAAACGTTCTACAGGGAACACCAGGATAGTCACCTACTCATGGAACATGGATGGTTGACGTTGAATGCGGCTAATGGGCTTGATATCCTGTATCTAGGTCTACTTGTCTTACCAGCAGTTGTAGAGGGAGTGGAGCTTGCAGATGTTGGCATATTAGTTTAGAAAGACACCCCTGAGGTTAGGGAGAAGCAAGGAGCAGTTCCGAGACATGGAACCAATGTTCTGAAACAGCTACCTAGTTTTCAGGAACCAGTTTGTATTGATAGCCAGAATACTACTATTCCAGCAGAGATGTCTGCCAGGTTTGTGCGGGTGGCTGAGCTTTCAGTATTAGTTCCATCGAACAGTATCTGTGATGTTAAGATAGCTGTACCTAAGGTAGATTGAGTGGTATTAATGGAGCCGTTGCACCAGCCTATGCAAGGCGGCTTGCAGTTGACCCCGACCCTTGTCAAGGGGAGAGAGGAACCGCAGCAGATACCTGCTGTAAACTTTTCGAGTTCGGATGTAGTACTTTAGCCGAATTATTGAGTTGGTACAGTTTGTGTGGCTAAAGGGGAAATACTCCTTCCCTCCAGCATCCAATTTGAACATCCCAAGAACCATATAGGAGGATTCCACCCCAGCTGATAGATGGTGTGAGGAAACATCTGAAGGCCTTGTTGAGAAAAGGGATTATAGTTGAACGCGCATCAGAATATGCATTTCCAGTAGTCATTGTCCGAAAGCGATCTGATTAGATCCGCCATTGTGTGGACTACAGAGGGTTGAACCGCAAGGTAAAGAGGGACGTATTTCCCCTGTCAAGAATTGAAGAGTCTCCGACACGCTGAGTGACGCACAGTACTTCAGTACATTGGACTTGGCTTCAGTCTACCGTCAGGTCGAGGTTGTGCCAGCAGACAGAGCAAAGACCGCGTTCATAAATCCAATGGGGTCTCTTTCAGTTTGTGAGAATGCCGTTTGGCCTCAGCAACAGTCCAAGTACTTGGCAACGACTGATGTTGCATGTTTCGTTTTGACACATTCAACATTCTGCTAGTATATCTCAACGACATAATTGTGTTTAGCAGTAGGATCAGTGAGCACATCTGGAGGTGAAAGGCAGTGTTTAACCCATTGCGTTCTCATGGGCTGAAACTGAAGGGAGACAAGTTCTTTCTACTGTAAGAAAGTAAAGTTCTTAGGGCACATGTTCAGTCCTGAAGGGGTTGCCACTGACCCAGATAAGTTACGAGCGGTAGCTGATTTGCCAACGCCAATCACAATCAAGGAACTGCGGCGGTTTCTCGGCTTCAGTTCGTACTACCAATAGTTTGTTTAGGGGTTAGCGCGGTTGGCTGCACCTCTGCATCAGCTTGTTAGCAAAGCCATGGAAAACAGGAGGGACAGAGATCAAAGTCTGTGAGGATAATTGATCTCTGGGGCATGAAACACCAAGAGGCATTTGAGAAACTGAAGGCAGTATTGACACATCCTCTGCTGCTAAGCTTCCCTGATTTCAGTCAGCCCTTCATGTTAGAAACAGATGCCTCGCTACAAGGTGTAGGGGCAGTGCTTAGTCAGGAATATGACAGAAAGAAGTGCGTGATCTCAATGCCAGTAAAGTGCTGTGGGAAACTGAGCGTGATCCAGCACAGTACAGTTCCAAACGCCTCGAACTTATCGCTCTGAAGTGGGAAATTTGCGATAAGTTTAGGGAGTACCAACAATACGGAACATTTACCTTTTTGATAGATAATAACCCACTAACTTACCTGCTTACGAAAACTTAACTACCAGCAGTGTTGCAGAGATAGGCAGCCTCTTTAACAGTATTCAACTTAAACATTTAATACCGATCCGGTAGGAGAAATGCAAGCGCATATGCCTTGTCAAGGCAAGAGGAGCTCCCGTGGGATACAGAACAGGGAGTGCAGCAGACGCTAGGCGACATAGCTGAGATGATGTGTGTGCCATACCAGTTGTGCTCCGCAACTCTAGATTTATCACAGGAACAGTTTGACTGGCGTTTGATGGGGGCGAGGGATCCAGATATCGGAAAGTTCTCCAGTTACTGGTTGAAGGGGCAGAAGCCAAAGTTGCTTGATAAGAAACAGGAGTGTCCTTCATAGTGCAGCTGATGATTCGGCAGTGGTCCTGGTTAGGAATACAGGACGGAATACTCTATTCTAAGGTACATGAATTTTTTTATGGGAGAAATAAATCAGATTGTCCTTCCAGCTTCTCTTCAGTCAGATTTCTTTTGCGCTATGCACGACCAACATGGACATCAAGGTGTTGAATGCACGGAGGTCGTGGTTTGGGCTAAATATTACATTCCGAAGATATCCACTTTCATAAAAGACTGGATCGAGAATTTTGATAGGTGATTCTTGCAAGGCATCGCACGGTTAGGACACTACTGGGGTCCATCCTGGCAACACGACCTTTAGAGTTGGTCTGTATGGATTACATTACTTGAAAGATCAATAGATGGTCGTGAGAATGTTCTCGTCTTTACTTATGCCTTCACCAAGTGGGTTGTGGCGATCCTGACCAAGGACCAGAGTGCAACCACAGTGGCAAAGTGTTTAAGCAATCAGCAAGTACATTGTTCCACCTTTAATGTGTCTGATTTCATGATTGTAATCCTGTAAAAACAAACTCCATCCTAACAATCTTTGATTTTTACACTTCAACTTTTTCATTAACGTGAGGGGATTCTGATCACTGAAGACAATGATAGGCTTGACTGATGAAGTAACATAAACTTCAAAATGTTGGAATGCCCAAATCAAAGCCAAACATTCTTTTACAATAATGGAGTATTTTTTCTGGTTTGCATTAAACCTTCTTGAAAAATAACGAATTGAATGATCTATGCCATCATTGCCTTCTTATAACAACACAGCACCAGCAGCAGTATCACTAGCATCTTCAGCTAACTTAAAGGGTACAGAAAAGTCTGGAGCTCCCAAAACTGGTGAACTTTGCAGAATTGCTTTCAAATTCTGAAATGCGTTTTCACACTGAACACTCCATAAAAACTTTTGTTTCTTCTTTAACAAATCAGTCAAAGGTTCAGCTACAGCAGAAGAATTTGGACAAAAAATTTCCTGTAGTATCCAACCATACCAAGAAAACGCATTATTTGCTTTTTGTTTTCTGGTCTAGGTACTTCAGAAATAGCATCAACTGATTTTACTTGACCCTGCCCTACAATATGACCCAAAAATGTTTCTTATGCATGAAAAAACTCATATTTTACTAAGTTGATGGTCATAAGTGCTTCACTGAGTCTTTCAAAGAGGTCACGAAGAATTTGCAGAAGATGAAGATGTTTCTCCCAGGTGTCGCTGTACACGATAAGGTCATCAATATATGCGTCGCAGCCCTGAATGTCCTTGACAACCATATGGACGAGGCACTGGAACGTGGCTGGCGAGTTCTTCATGCCAAACGGCATAACTTTACTGGTACAGTCCTTGTGGCGTCACAAATGTGGACACTTCTTTCGCTCGTTCTGTCAGCAGAACCTGCCAGAATCCTTTTAGCAAGTCAAACTTGGAAACATATCTTGAGCAACCGACTCTATCAATACAATCATCGATCCTCGGAATCGGGAACGTGTCAGTCTTGGTGACAGAGTTCAGTTTTCGATAATCTGTGCACATCCGGTAACTTCCATCAGGTTTTGGCACAAGAATACATGGTGAACTCCAGTTACTGTTACCAGGTTCAATAAAAGCATTGTCCAGCAAATATTGAACCTCATCTTGTAGATACATTTTCTTTTCTGGATTCAGTCTATAAGTATGTTGCTTGACTGCGCTTGCCTCGCCAACATCGACGTCATGGCACCATATGTTAGTTCGCGTTGGAATGTCACTAAACAAATGTTCATAATTCCACAGCAGGTTCTTGAGGTCTTGTTATTGTTGTGCGGTAAGGTGTGACAGTTTGGCATCCAGGTTGTTAAGCACGTCTGAGTTTTTTTGTGGTACTGTTCCGCACTGCATGTCTACATCACACTTACAATCAGTATCTACTTTAACTGGGTCAGGGTCAGTGTTTACACAATTTACAGCAGTAACATTGCGTATAACATTTGATGTGCTATTTCTGTCGTAATATGGTTTCAACATGTTAAAATGGCACAGTTGTTTCTTCTTACGTCTATCTGGTGTAATTTAAATCACTGACTTTCTTGTCAACAATGTAAGGACCAAAATACCTAGCTTGCAGAGGTCTGCCAGGGATAGGTAGTAAGGCAAGGACCTTTTCACCAGACTCAAACGTCCTGCTCACAGTGTGCTTGTCATACTTTGTTTTCATTTTACTTTGTACCGATTTTAGATTAGTCTTTGCAATCTCACAAGCATTGTGTAGTTTAGTGCGAAAGTCTGAGACATACTGCAACAAACTAAGAGAATCAGGATTTTCACACAATAGTTTTTCTTTAAGCAATTCTAATCGACCGCGAACTGAGTGTCCAAAAACTAGTTCAAAGGGACTGAAACCCAAGGACTCTTGAAAGGATTCCCTGACAGCAAACAGCAATAGGTGGATTCCTTCATCCCAGTCTTTCTGTGTGTCATAACAATAAGTCCTTTTAATAATTTTTAATGTCTGATGGAAACGCTCGAGGGCGCCCTGACTTTCAGGATGGTCTAGCGAAGAGCTGTACTGTTTTATACCTAGCACAAGCATAACTTGCTGGAATAAGCCAGACATAAAATTAGACCCTTGGTCAGACTGGACGATTTTTGGTAATCCAAAAGTTGTAAAAAAATTGGTCAGAGCCTTGACAACACTTTTAGCATTAATTTTGCGCAATGGTATCGCCTCGAAAACCTGGCAGATGCACACATAATTTTCAGCAAGTATTCATGTCAAGATTTTGTTTTTGGCAGTGGTCCAACACAATCAACAATAATCCTACAAATGGTTCCTCGAAAGCAGGAATAGGCCTAAGTGGGGCTTTAGGAGGATTCTGATTGGGCTTGCCTTCAACCTGGCATGTGTGGCATGATTTACAGTATTGTACAACATCTATCCTGAGGTTAGGCCATTAGAAGTATGTGCTAACTTTCTAATAAGTTTTAATATACCTAAATGGCCAGACAAAGGAGCCTCATGTGCCATGCTTAGAATTTCATTGTGATAGCTTTCGGCCATTACTATTTGATGTTTGATGGTCCACTCATCATCAGCGCATACATCAGGTGGTCGCCATGTACGCATAAGCACTCCATTTTTAATATAGAAACAAACTGGGTTCTGTGACAGTTCATCTTTAGAAACTGCCCTGGGAAACAAACATGAAATATTAGGGTCCTTATGCTGTTCTGCGATAAGTTCTGACCTTGAAAATACTGCATCCTGTACGGGCGAGTCGTTAGACGAGTCACTAGTGACTCCGAGAGTGTTATTATCTGGACCATTATCCTCATGTGTGTTTTTCTTGGCCATAGATCTAGTTACAGCACATGAAGGATACAAACCAGGAATTTCCTGACTTTCAGGATCAGTGTTCTGATCTTATGCCCACAGTAATATTCTCAGAAATCAAATCTGACTTTAAATGTATACTGTGAAGCGGAACTGAAATGTGCTTGTCTGAAAACACACCATTAGCAAGTGCATGTGCACCATTAAAGGATCTATTAGAAAATGGCAAAGTGTTTGCTAACATGAGAGTCTGGCATGAACCAGTGTCCCTCAAAATTCTAATAGGGGTAGAATCTGAAAAAAAATCACTTGAAAGTGATACAAAACCATCATGTATGAATAGCTCAAACAACTCGATTTCAGAGTCCATTTCTAAAAAAAAAGAACTGCCTTTACAGTGTCAGTCATAAACTCTTTTTCAGAGTCATTAAAGGGATCTACATCCCTATTACAATCCAACTCCTCATGGGAGTCAACAGAGGAATTCTCCTCAGCAGAAACAAATTTCTCTTTGTCATAAGAGGCCCTGGCCTCATTTGAAATACTCTGGCAAGAGTCAGAAAAAGGACTTAGCCTTATTTAGAGAATACTCCTCGCAGGAGTCTTGAAATGACCTAGCCTTATTAAATTCCTCGCAGGAATCGAATGAGGTTTTTACCCCACAAGCTACGGATTCGTCTTTGGAGTAAGACGGCACGTTGGCTTCCGTAGCATCAAACTCTTTATTAGAGTCAATAAGGAGTTGTTTCCCTTATTTACATAAAAAGAGACTGCTCTTTTACTATGCTATGCATAGATTTTGAAACAAACCCAGAAGGTTTACCCTTTGGTTTATTTGCTAGTTTCCAGCAGTCAGATTTTAGATGACCTTCCTTTTTTGCAGTTATTACAGAAAATGACTGGCCTTAGTTGGATTCAGACACAGTGGACGTGGACTGAGGTGTAGCAATGGACTTTGCAGAACTATCAGGACTACTAGTACTGGGTGACTGCGCTTTAAACTTCTTTTGACCATACTGATTTACATTCTTGTTTGTGAATGACTGATTTGATTTGCTAGTAAAGGACATTTTGTGTGTTAATGAATAATCATCAGCTAATTGAGCAGCAATGTCAAGGACTTTCCTCATCCAGAAAGTTTTAACATCTGCGTTTATGCAGCGCTTAAATTCTTCAAGCTAAATCCACTGGCGCAAATTTTCATCATCTTTCATTTAATTTTTAGAACTACACCCGTGATCAAACAACTGCTTTTTTGTCCTAGCAAATTCTACGTAGGTCTGTTCTTTGCGCTTTTCCCAATTTCTGAATTTATGGTGGTAAGCCTCCGGAACTAACTCATAAGCATTTAGGATTAACCGTTTAACCTGGTCATAGTCAGCAGCAATTTCTACTGAAAGCTCTGTATAAAATTTCTCTGGCTTTGCCAGTCAATACACTTTGTAACAGCTTAGTCCAATTTTCCTTAGGCCATTTTAAATTTTCAGCTACTTTCTCAAAGTGCAAGAAATATTTTTCAACCTCCTTTTCTTGAAAAGGTGGGACAAGTCAAATGTGTTTAGCAACATGAAAACTGTGAGTTAAGGCAGCACGTAGACTATGTTCTAGTTTAAGTCTTTATAACTCGATTCGTTTTAACTCAACTTCTTTTTCTGTATCTAGTCCGTCTCTTTCTATTTATTTTTCAAGTCTTTCTCTTTTTTTTTCTTTTTCTAGTCTTTCCCTTTCTAACCTTTGATGTTCTTCCCTGTCTTTTAATGCTAGCTCATGTTGCTTTTCCAACTTTTAAAATTCTTATTGCATAGCAAGGCTGTCATTTTTTTATGTTTCCACTTCACTCTCTTCAATAAAACCTTTGCTAACTCGATCATGCATGATTTTGGCAATGATATCAGGCTTTATCAAAGCTTTTTTCATACTTAGCCCTAAGTGTTGTCCCAAACGCATCAACCGTTCCTTCGTCAACTGTTCAAGTTGATCAGAGTCGGGATCGTTAACAAATGTCTCAGGTTTAAAATATGCCATGATAAGATGTTAAAACAATAAAAAAAAAACTAAGATAAATCCTGTTAAGAATGTAATGTAAACAATATGTTATCTTGTAAACAATGTATTGTAAACAATGCGTCTAAGTCAAGGCCTAATAAATTTGCAAAACAATTAAGCATCCCGGATGAGCCCCCAATTTTATGTTACGGAACCTAATATCAACAGATCACGCAGTGGTGACGAGCCCAAATTTTGTTACGTTGATAAAAAAAAGGATTCTGTAACACTAGGCAGAAACGTCTGGGGGAACGAAGAAAGAAGTCAGTGGTCCTTTGTTGACGAAAAAACATAATTTATTCTTAAAACAACCCTTATACCATAATACACTAAATCAATACAACTACACAGTAAAACAACAGCATAACAGCAAGTAAATACAATCACACAGCATTATAAACAAAGTGCACAGTACCTGGATACAACCACTGTCACAGCGACAAGTCCTTTAAAGTGTATAAACCGGATGAACAGTTCAAACAAATCTTCTCAGAGAATAACATTCCAGTGTAATCACAAAATCAATCTTCTGTAATCCAAAAGTGAAATCCTGGCAGTGATACGAAAGGCAAACAGAAGACTATAAAAAATCCATCACAAATTCCTAAGAAGACCTATAACTACTGCATGTATCGGAAAAAGGTCCCATAAACTGACACACACTCATCCGTGCCCGCTGGAATATTTCTCTCCTCTCTCTCTCGGCTCTAAAATACAGCCCCCTATTTATAACTTCTCACCCCAAGCCGAGAACTTTCCATTTCCCGAACAATCCAAAGAACCTAACATGATACACAATACACACACGTTACAGGAAACATCTAGAACAAGAACGCTGTGTCTCTACATGTCAAGGTTCACACGTGGGCCGGCCCGGCTAGGCCAGGTGAGAAAGCCCCAAACTAGAATGACCGCTGTTTACACGTAAGACCCCAAGGGTGGACCGGGCTATGGCGCCATAGATTAAAACTGAGCTTTGTGTTGAGTTCACATGTAAGACTGCTGCAAACAATAAAAGAGACATCTGTAACACTCCCCCTCCTGTATGAAAAAAAAGTTTTCACGGAAAACTTTCTTTTTGCGATCACAATTACTAAATCATTAAAATATCTAACGAATCATCTTATTTACAACATTATATAAACATCTTGTTTTCAACACTTCATAAATATCTGGATAAGCAATCAGCATGTACATTGTCTTTCCCTTTAATGTGTCTGATTTTAAGACTGTAATCCTGTATAAACAAACTCTATCTCAACCATCTTTGATTTTTACACTTCAACTTGTTTATGAACGTTAAGGGATTGTGATCACTGAAGACAATGATAGGCTTGACTGATGAAGTAACATAAACTTCAAAATGTTGGAATGCAAAAAATCAAAGCCAAACATTCTTTTTCAATGGTGGAGTAGTTTTTTTGGTTTGCATTAAACTTTCTTGAACAAGGCCTACAAGCCTAATGCGAACCTGTGCATTGGGATATACACCAGGTATAGCGCTTCAATGCTGATACATTAACTTTTATATATATGAACAATGCAAGTATTAAACATTTTGCACAAGAAATAATTACACAAACATTACTGCTGAAATTCTGGCATGGGTGTACACAACACTAAAATTATTGTAGCTGGCACCACCAGTCTTGTATACAACGAAGCTATCAGAGATATATACATATGCCCAATTTGAGACTGATATATTAAACTCCTCCTATGAAATAAGCAGGGACACACTGTGAAAAAGTCATTATAGAGTGCGACACCTGTCTTGTAAATGAGAAAGCCATTTAAGACACATTAACAGGCCAATACATCAAACTTACCTTCAGTCTGATGCACAGGGCTGACCAGGCTAAGGTGAGAAAGGCAGTTGCCCCTAGTGATCTGTGACAAGTTGCTGGCTCAGGTTACTGCACTGGGTGAACTCTTGACCTGTTGCATAATCTGACACAGTGGGCAGTCTGCCAAAACTATAAATAGATCCAAGCTATACTTTGGTGCAAACTCAGATGCAGTGGGCAGTCTGCCACAGCTATAAATAAAATGCAGCTACTGCACTTAGTTAACTCCTGACCTATACCTGGCTGCACTGAGTGAAATCTTGACCTGTTGCCTAATCTGATACAGTTAGAAGTCTGCCAAAGATATAAATAGATTCAGACCGACCTTTGGCCTGTTGCCAAATCCGAAATAGTAGCTACACCATTACATAAGCTCCTACATTGGTTCCACATGCAGCCCTGAGAGGCATGACACCCATGTGGTGATCACTTGATACTCATGAGGTGATCACATGCTATCCATGAAATGATCACATGGTGCCCATGAGGTGTTCACATGACATCTATGAGGTGATCACATGCCTTGTGCTTGGCTGCACTGATTAAACTCTTGACCTACATCTGGCTGCACTGAATGAACTCTGGATCTGTTGCCAAATCTGAAAAAGTTGGCAGTTTCTCAACCTATTGAAAATACAGACACAATCTTGGCCTGTTGGTAAATCTGTTTACACATACTGAAAGACTTTGGCTAAAATGCTTTTTTTTCAAGCTGACATATTCATAAACATTTTATCAAAATATCGAGAATAATAAAAGATGCAGTCCTTTCATTGTTAAAGGTCCAATGATCCTGCTAAAAATCATTCAAGTAAACTGGAACAATGGCTATGTAAGAATATTTTGTTTGCAATGTAACAGAAGTTATAATTGAAACAAAAATTTTGTAGAAGAACACTATTGCAGTCCTCAGTTTGAAATAGACATAATAATGGCCATAAGACCAACTTAAGCTTTTCATGACTCAATCAAAAATCAACAAACTCAATCGATTCCTATGGTTGAAAGAACCATGTCCTAGGATAATTCTTTTTTTTTAAATTGAACGATTCAACTTGACATTTTCATCATAAACATTTTTAGGCTGAACGAGGCTAAAATTATGAGGTTTTGCCCATAAAATCAGGTCAATGTAGGTGGCACCACGAAATCTGCAATTACAAATATGAGTCATATGAACAACCTTTGCACCATACTTGGTGATGCTAGTTTCTGTCAATTTTGAGATTACTATATCAACTGGTATGCTTACTTGGCCAAATGACTCAGTTCAAATTTGTGTGACTCCGCTAAAAATTATTAAACACATCCCATTTGAACAAACTTGAGAAGGCTCGCCTCTGGGACTATTTCTGTATAATATTGAACAATTTTGCTGGACCGTTTACAAGAAGACTTTTAAAGGTTTTTCAGCTTTTTCCCCTATATAATCTAAGTATATGCAGATAGCAATAAAAAAGCCTAATCCCACAACATTTGATATGTGACAGAGAATTGCATAAAATCTTGGGATGGTAGCTCCTGCTATTCCTGCGAAATTATGTGTTAATGTACAGCTTAAATCTAAAATAATAAATCAACATTTTTTAAAAGCTTTAAAAAACATTCTTCTCAATATTTACAATAGATAACCTGAAATCTAAATATCTAGAGGCATAATGTAATGGATGCTTATAAACTGGTGCCAGGCTAGATGTATCTGTTTCACACAGCTAACATATATGGTAAAATGACTGAATTCAATCTTTATAATTCAGCCAAAATTTATTCTTTGGAACCATAAAAGACAATTATTATAAGAAATATTCAAGGGATTAATCTTGTAAAATATTAAACATTTTGGTCTCAGTGGCATCAGTCGAAAAACGTTTGCAGGGAAACTACAGCAAAATGGCAAAGTTCAGCTTCTCATAACTCAGTCAAAAATCACTGAACCAAAACCATTTGAACAAACTTGAATTATCAACATCTAAGGATAATTAATTTGTGAGATTAAAGAATTTTACCCAGTGGTTTTTGAGGAGAAGATCTTTGTAGCCACATAGCTAAAACGGGATGTTATGGCTTATGACTAAATTCAGCTTCCCATAAGCCAACAGTCTCTGAACTGAGACCATTTAAACAAACTTCAGAAAGCATTACCCTAGGATCATTTCTACGTCATATAAAACAATTTGGCCATATGTTTTCAAAGAAGACGTTTTTTGTACCCCTCAGTATGATACGGGCACTGATGACCCCTGTACATAAAAGGCCGTTGGAGGTGGCGCCAACAATACCTGAATTTCAAATATAACTCATGTGACAAACATTGGCATAACATTTTGGTGATGATAGCTCCAGCCGTTTCTGAGATAGTAATTTTAGTATGCTTTTTTTGGACAGATGACTAAATTCAACTTCTTATAACACGGTCAAAAATCACCGATCTTAAAACATACGAACAAACTTGTGAAAGATTGTTTCAGGAATCATTTCTTTGAAATATTGGACAATTTGGCTGAACAGTTTCGGAGGAGAAGATTTTTAAAGCTTTTTTTAGTTTTTTTCCCCTCTAAAATCTAAGAAACTGCAGTTGGCATAAAATTTTATGATGCTAACTCTTTCTGGTTTCAAGATTGTGTGGCTTAACCTACAGACGACGGACGCTGGACGACGTCACACCATCGCATCAGCTCACAGGTTCCCTGAAAATAACTAATTGGATGATCTATGCTATCATTGCCTTCTTGTAACAACACAGCACCGGCAGCAGTATCACTAGCATCTACAGCCAACTCAAAAGGTACAGAAAAGTCTGGAGCTACCAAAACTGGTGAACTTTGCAGAATTTCTTTCAAATTCTGACATGCATTTTCACACTGAACACTCCATACAAACTTTTTTTTTCTTTATCAAATTAGTCAAAGGTTTAGCTTCAGCAGAAAAATTTGGACAAAACTTCCTGTAGTATCCAACCATACCAAGAAAACGCATTATTTGCTTTTTGTTTTCTGGTCCAGGTAATGCAGAAATAGCACTTATTTAGCATCAACAGGTTTTCCTTGACCCTGCCCTACAATATGACCCAAAAATGTTGCTTGTGCATGAATAAAGTCAGATTTTACTAAGTTGATGGTCAGACGTGCTTCACTGAGTCTTTCAAAGAGGTCACGAAGAATTTGCAGATGTTTCTCCCAGGTGTCGCTGTACACGATGTCATCAATATATACATCGCAGCCTGAATGTCCTTGACAACCATATGGATGAGGCGCTGGAACGTGGCTGGCGAGTTCTTCATGCCAAACGTCATAACCTTGCGGCCTCACAAATGCGGACACTTCTTTCACTCGTTCTGTCAGCGGAACTTGCCAGAATCCTTTTAGCAAGTCAAACTTGGAAACATGTCTGGAGCTACCGACTCTATCAATACAATCATCGATCCTCGGAATCGGGAACGTGTCAGTCTTGGTGACAGAGTTCAGTTTTCGATAATCTGTGCACATACGGTAACTTCCATCAGGTTTTGGCACAAGAATACATGGTCTACTCCAGTTACTGTTACCAGGTTCACTAAAAGCATTGTCCAGCAAATATTGAACCTCATCTTGAGGTGAACCTAATTCCGCAGCAGGTACTTGAGGTCTTGATGTTGTTGTGCGGTAAGGTGTGACAGTTTAGCATCCAGGTTGTTAAGCACGTCTGAGTTTTTTAGTGGTACTGTTCCACACTGAATGTCTACATCACACTTACAATCAGTATCTACTTTAACTGGGTCAGGGTCAGTGTTTACACAATTTAAAGCAGTAACATTATGAACAACATCTGATGTGCTATTTCTGTCATAATATGGTTTCAACATGTTAAAATGGCACAGTTGTTTCTTCTTACGCCTATCTGGTGTCAACAATATATAATTTAAATCACTGACTTTCTTGTCAACAATGTAAGTACCAAAATACCTAGCTTGCAGAGGTCTGCCAGGGATAGGTAGTAAAGCAAGGACCTTTTCACAAGGCTCAAACGTCCTGCTCACAGTGTGCTTGTCATACTTTGTTTTCATTTTACTTTGTACAGATTTTAGATTAGACTTTATAATCTCACAAGCATTGTGTAGTTTAGTGCGAGAGTCTGGGACATACTGCAAAAAAATAAGAGAATCAGGCTTTTCACACAAGAGTTTTCTTTAAGCAGTTATAATTGACCGCGAACTGAGTGTCCAAAAACTAGTTCAAAGGGACTGAAACCCAAGTATTCCCTGACAGCAAACAGCAATCATGGATTCCTTCATCCCAGTCTATCTGTGTGTCATAACCAAGTTTCTAATCATGTTTTTAATGTCTGGTGAAAACGCTCGAGGGCGCTATGATTTTCAAGATGGTATGGCGAAGAGCTGTACTGTTTTATACCTAGCTCAAGCATAACTTGCTGGAATAAGCCAGATATAAAATTAGACCCTTGGTCAGAATGGACGGATTTTTGGTAGTACAAACGTTGTAAAAACTTGGTCAGAGCCTTGACAAGACTTTTGACATTAATTTTGCGCAATGGTATTGTCCAGGGAACCTGGTAGATGCACCCATAATTGTCAGCATGTATTCATGTCAAGATTTTGTTTTGGGCAGTGATCCAACACAGTTAACAATAATCCTACTGAATGGTTCCTCGAAAGCAGGACTAGCCCTATATGGGGCCTTAGGGGGATTCTGATTGGGCTTGCCTACTATCTGGCATGTGTGGCATGAATTACAGTATTGTACAACATCTGTCCTGAGGTCAGGCCAATAGAAGTGTGTGCTAACTTTCTGATAAGTTTTATTTATACCTAAATGGCCAGACAAAGGAGCCTCATGTGCCATGCTTAGAATTTCGTTGCGATAGCTTTCAGGCATTACTATTTGATGTTTGATGGCCCACTCATCATCAGCGCATACATCAGGTAGTCGCCATTTACGCATAGGCACTCCATTTTTAACATAAAACAAACTGGGTTCTGTGACAGTTCATCTTTAGAAACTGCCCTCGGAAACAAACATGAAATATTAGGGTCCTTATGCTGTTCTGCGATAAGTTCTGACATTAAAAATGCTGCATCCTGTACGGGCGAGTCGTTAGACGAGTCACTAGTGACTCCGAGAGTGTTATTATCTGGACCATTATCCTCATGTTTTTTTCTTGGCCATAGATCTAGTTACAGCACAGGAAGGATACACAATAGGAATTTCCTGACTTTCAGGATCAGTGTCCTGATCAAGTGACGGCTTTTCTATCACTATTGGTACAGGCTGTACTTTGTCACCTGCAACATCATTGCCAAGCAGGAACTGAATTTTCTTAAGTTCTTATGCCCACAGTAATATTCCCAGAAATCAAATCTGACTTTAAATGTATACTGTGAAGCGGAACTGAAATGTGCTTGTCTGAATACACACCATTAGCAAGTGCATGTGCACCAGTAAAGGATCTATTAGAAAATGGCAAAGTGTTTGGTAAAATGAGAGTCTGGCCTGAACCAGTGTCCCTCAAAATTCTAATAGGGGTAGAATCTGAAAAATCATTTGAATGTTATACAAATATGTATGAATAGCTCAAATAACTCCAATTTTAGAGTCAGGAGAGGAATCTACTACCTCAGTTTTATCAAACAAAGAACTGACATTGACAGTGTCAGTCATAAACTCTTTTTCAGAGACATTAATGGAATCTACATCCTTATTACAATCAAACCCTTCGTGGGAGTCAAGGGGAGGAATTCTCCTCAGCAGAAACAACCTTCTGTTTGTCAGAAGAGGACCTGGCCTCATTTAAAATACTCTCACAAGAGTCATAAAAGGACCTAGCCTTATTAAATTCCTCGCAGGAATCAAACGAGGTTTTTACCCCGCAAGCTACGGATTCTTCTTTGGAGTCAGACGGCACGTTGGCCTCCATAGCATCAAACTCTTTATTAGAGTCAATATAGGAGTTGTTCCCCTTATTTACATGAAAAGAGCCTGGCTCTTGTACTATGTTATGCATAGATTTTGAAACAAAACCAGAAGGTTTACCCTTTGGTTTATTTGCTAGTTTCCATCAGTCAGATTTTAGATGACATTCCTTTCTGCAGTAATTACAGATTTTCTTCGAAAATGACTGGCCTTGGTTGGATTCAGACACAGTGGATGTGGACTGAGGTGTAGCAATGGACCTTGCTGAACTATCAGGACTACTAGTACTTGGTGACTGCGCTTTAAACTTCTTTTGACCATACTGATTTACATTCTTGTTTGTGAATGACTGGTTTGATTTGCAAGCAAAGGACATTTTGTGCGTAAATGAATAATCATCAGCTAATTGAGCAGCAATGTCAAGTGTTTCAGGACTTTTCTCATCCAGAAACGTTTTAACATCTGCGTTAACGCAGCGCTTAAATTCTTCAGGCAAAATCAACTGGCGAAAATTGTCATAATCTTTCATTACATTTTTTAGAACTACACCAGCGATCAAACAACTGCTCTTGACAGATTCTACATAGGTCTGTTCTTTGCGCTTTTCCCAATTTCTGAATTTATGCCGGTAAGCCTCCGGAACTTACTCATAACCTTTTAGGATTAACCGTTTAACCTGGTCATAGTCAGCAGCAGCTATTACTGAAAGCTCTGTATAAATTTCTCTGGCCTTGCCAGTCAATACACTTTGTAACAGCATTGTCCAATTTTCCTTAGGCCATTTTAAATTTTCATCAACTTTCTCAAAGTGTAAGTAATATTTACCATTCTTCTTGAAAAGGTGGGACAAGTCTTATGTGTTTAGCAACACCAAAACTGTGAGTTGGGGCAGCACATAGACTATGTTCTAGTTTAAGTCTTTCTAACTCCAGTCGTTTTAACTCAACTTCTTATTCTTTTTCTAATCTGTCTCTTTCTATTTCTCATTCAAGTCTTTCTCTTTCTTTTTCTAGTCTTTCTCTTTCTAACCTTTTATGTTCTTCCCTCTCTTTTAATGCCAGCTCATGTTGCTTTTCCAACTTTTTAAATTCTAACTGCATAGCAAGGCTGTCATTTTTTATGTTTCCACTTCACTCTCTTGAATAAAACCTTTGCTAACTAGACCTTGCATGATTTTAGCAATGATATCAGGCTTTCTCAAAGTTTTTTTCACACTTAGCCTTAAGTGTTGTCCCAAACGCAACTTGTCAACTGTTTAAGTTGATCAGGGTCGGGATCGTCAACAAATGTCTCAGATCTAAAAAGCTGCCATGGTAACAAAAAAAACACTGAGATAAATCATGTAAACAATGTAATGTAAACAATATGTAATCTTGTAAACATGTATTGTAAACAATGCGTCTAGGTCAAGGCCTAAT
Source organism: Sipunculus nudus (assembly GCA_026874595.1). Classification (NCBI taxonomy): domain Eukaryota; kingdom Metazoa; phylum Annelida; class Sipuncula; order Golfingiida; family Sipunculidae; genus Sipunculus; species Sipunculus nudus. Next base: position 67,733,656 of record CM049306.1, read on the forward strand.
AAATTTAAAAACTATTAAGCATCCCGGACGAGCCCCCAATTTTATGTTACGGAACCTTATATCAACAGATCAAGCAGTCGTGACGAGCCCAAATTTTGATATAGTAAAAATACTTTAAACTTTAAACACATGATAAAATTCAGTATATATAGAATATCCGACACATGATTCAGTCCACGAGCTACTGGAATTTTTTCCAAGTTTACCATGCCACTATATATCGTAATGCATCCTATGCCGCTGACAAGGACAAGTCCACCCAATTCTCTGAGGGTGGCTGCCCAAAAGTCTGCAGGAAACATTCAAGGCTTACACCCGGCTTATTCACTATTTTCTGTCACCATTGAGTTTGCCTTGGGTTCCAGGTTATGTCGTCTGCGGAGTCTCCACGGACAGCGTTCGACATCTTTGTCCGCCGGTTTCCAAAAATGCACACAACTGTGATTTATGACAATGCGTGTTAACTGCATGTGTTTTCACTTAACCATGAACCGCGCCGCTTTAAGAATACCAGGAATTTGGTTGATAGGCTTCTACACCGTGTAGGACATAACAGCTGTACTGAAGGATATAATATAGACACTAGAAAAGCGGATGAATCTGTTTTGAAAATTAACTCCAAGATAAACGAACAAGCAGACGCAGCTTTGAGACGGATGCAAACTCAGGTTACGTACATGTCGCCATCCAATTCAATACGTCACACTGCTGTATTTTCAAAATATGGAAATGAAATTGGGAACAATTTCCTCAAAAAATGAAAAAATTCATTTAGTGCAATGAATATATTCAAATCAGGTCTGCAGGGATCACTTCTGAATTGGAGTGGAACTGGATTGAAATATATGAAAATAAAATGTGTTGAAATTTAATTTGAATTGAAGTTATCAGACTCAGTGGGATTGATCTGAATTGATGAATGGCTCCGGCCCTCGCATTTCACACACACACACACACACACACACAAGTATATATATAAGTGCGTCTCATTGAAGGCTGCTCAAGGCGCAGTGCATGGTCAGTATATTTTACAAATCTATCAAGTACAGTGTTTGCTTAAATAAAACCAAATGGTCTCTCACGATTTACAACATAAGATTGATAAGTATTATATCACCTAACATTAACAGAAAGGTCAACAAATTAGCATTTGAATAAACACTTGTGTGCTATAATAAGCATGTTTACAGTGTTAAGTACTCAAAAACCAGGAGAGCATATTTGAAATAGTTTGCTACCTCGTGGCTATACGTGTTCAGTCCTGTTTCTTGAGTAATCAGGACCACTGATCTCTAGCTGTGACGGGTTGTCCATACACATTGGTCTAGCAAAAGTATACAGTAATAAAGATGATAATATTCTGGTTGAGCTCCACTATCGTTACTGTTATAACGCATATGTATATCTATATTACCGTTAATGTTACTTTATAAATCTTGAAATTTATGTTATTATGACATGTTAACATTACCTCTGCACGTATATATATATATATATATATATATATATATATATTGTTATTGGGTGACATAAAAGCGGACCGAACTGTCTTGCTAGTGAAGCTTGTTTTTCTAACCAAGCGGTTGGTACGGTGCGCCACCGTTATGGGTTCGAATCCCGGATCGGCCCGGAAGTTTGCCCTGAGCAATTTGTCTCCGTAACTGCTGATACACTAAATCATAAACGTGTGATTGAGCATGAGATCTGGTATTATTCAGGTGCCTGTACACTTAGGAGTACTATTTTTTCCATCAGACAAAAGGAATGTTTGCATTATAATTATTTATATATTTTAACTAATCTAGTGAAAGAAAAATCACTTCATATGCACGTGAAATCGAAAGGGACCCTTATACATATGTAGGAAGTTACCTCATTGAATAATTGTCCGTTAGATTATATCTTGTCCGTCTGCTTATAGCCTTATGCATAAAGTGATCAGTATAAATGTTGGAGCCCGTTTGCAGAACTGGCCCATCTGCCGTTGGGTGTGGCCCATATGAGGATCTGTAATGGGCTGCCTATCTGCATATGGGCAGCCTAACAACGGATTTGATACCATGCACTTAGTGGCCCATCTGCAGATGTGCTTGGCCCCATAACCGATTTTAGTTCTTGTTGGTAATACGTTATTATTTTATTATCTTGAGGAATCTTGTACTCAGACAAGCATTTCTCAGAACTTAAATGTGTTTATTGAAACATAAATCACTATCACAGCCTTACATCAATAATTTTATCATCAAAATTACATTTTTCCATGCCCTATTTAATAATTTTTCTTATACACAATTCTTAATTAGTCTACATTTCAATCATGAGATGCTAAGAGTTTAATGAGGTTCACTTTTTATCGAAGAGTAATTACAGCTGTTGCGAAAAAAAAATCTCAATAACTTTACCACATAGATGTGACCTCAATGGTACCATATACGCCTTTACTAAAGAGCAATTATATATGGTACACAATCAGTTTCTCAAATTCATTTTTAAACAACCACATATACATAAAGGTTACCATATACAGTTTGACAATAGAATAATTATATGTAGCAAACACTCTCTCAGAGTCATTTGATCACAGAGTCAATCACAATCATGCACTTTCACCACAATAATACATCTAATTACAGTTTGTTTTGGAGAAGTGTCTTATTGATAAGCTCTCTGTTTTGGCATTCCTACAAAATTGTTGGCGTTTCGATAATGAGAGCAGCAGGGAAGTCAGGCAGTACTCCTTTTTCAGATTATCATAGAGATGATGCCGAGGGTAATTGTAGTTTTGGCTGCAGGGCTCATTGCTGGAGAGTAGTGTCTTTGCAAAGGCCAAGGCAATATAGCCACAATCACTTGCATTTTTCTGTCTGTGGACGTTCATCACAAGCATCCTAGGGTGTTGACTGCTGGTGAAGTTTAGGATAAGATCCATAATTTCCTCTGTGGGTGGGTTTCTTTATACCATTAAGTCATATATGGCAACACAGTTTTTGGGCTGTCAAATGTTTGATATGGTAATCAAATGATTTTTATTTACATGCAAAATTTGGACAAAGGCGCCAGCTGGAATGTCGTTAGAGGGAATAACAAGTTTGTTGGACACCCCAAGAGCAGACAAATATGTCATATTCGTATTCAAATACATTTGCAAAGTATTTGCACCATGTCTGGTATTTATTCAGTTTTAGCCAATCAATGATGTTGAGAATCCAGAATATACAAAATTCACAAATTTAAATAACGATCATAACTACCTGGTTTTATGACTTTTATTTATATTAAAAAAAAATGTGCTTAGCGAATGTATAGAAAAATATGTATATTATATATGATCAAAGTCAGATCAGTGGTTTTGATATTAGGCAGTCTTAAATTGTAACAATGGGTTTTTAATGGAAAAATGAAGTTTTTCATTGATATCTGAAAGGAATTAAGTCCTAGTGACCAAATTCTTGGCATGGTAGGGTATTTTGGAGACATCTAACTGTATGCCAAATTTTAGGAACTGAGAGCTGAAACTGGGGAGCTGAGCTCTAGCAAACTGCATAACACTAGCTTGATGTAAATAATATGTGACATGGTGTTTGAAAACTTGAATAAAATCTATATTTTTTTATCAACTGGTTTCAAATTTTTGGGGTTTACAGATGAAATGCTAACAAAAACATGCTGTGTTAATTAAATCCACAGCAGTTACAGGAAAATAATGTGCCATGGTCAAAGCTGGGCAAAATTTAAGGTACCAATTTTTTATTTTTGCTAATATTTAAAAAAATTTAAATGATTTTGATCTAATTTTGGGTATACAATTTAATTTTTATTAATTAAAGTTATATTACTGGAAAAAAGTCCTAAGCTTTAACATGTTTTGTGTTAAGTGATCAAATATCTTTCCTGATTTTTTACAAAATGCATTATGTTTGGGCACATAACTTTATTAAATTATATAATACAGACCTAACTTCTGGCATGTACATAGGAACTATATAGAGGAATATTTATGGTAAACATGAGGAAAAACAGATGAGTGGTTTTGATATTAGGCAGTCCTGAAGTGTGAAAATAGGTTTTTAATAAAAAATTAAGGTTTTTCCTAAATTTCTCAAAGGATCGCAGTCACAAAGACCCAGTTTTCGGCTTGGTAAAAAAAAAAGTAATATATTCACTTTGGACTACTTTCATATCAATCTACACACTTGACACAGTAGGAATCTAGATTAATATTATCAACTGCATCTTTGTCTATCATTAATTTCCTTCATATGATCCCTTATGATCGGTAATGAATAATATGATTTATTTTTGTTATAATATAAAAAATTGAACTGAAAAATACCATAGGTCACAGTATGGTGTTCTTTGGAATACTTGAAATTCTATCCATCCATACAAGATTCTTACATCATCAGTAACTGCAAGTTAATTTCCTGTTACTCATCAACTAACAAATTCCTTTTCTATTAATTTTCTTTAATTTGTTATTAAAAACCAATAAAAATTGATTAATTTATAGTTTCTTGTTGTGTTGTTGGTCAAAACAACTACTAGATAAGCTGGGTTGGGCACCTGGATCAACTGTGGCTGGCCATAAGCTGCCTGGCTGCCCCAGTGTATGCCTCCCTCAAGCCTGCATAATTTGCTGAAAGGTCAATAAGGTCAACATGCAGGTGACTGAAGAGGGGCTTGGGACAGCCTGGTTTTGACATGGTCTCATAAAAACATTAATAAAAGCTACAATTTTTGGCCATTTTCTTTAAGCTTTCTAAACTAAAAAGCTGAAATCCTTTTGTATGCATGATATGAAAATTATATCAACAGTGCCCACAGGAAACAAATGTGCCATGGTCAAATTTGGGCAAAATTTAAGGTACTAATTTTATATTCATACTAATAACTTATAAAATTTGAAAAATTCAGAACTAATTTTTGGTATTCAATTGAATCTTGATTAAATAATGTTACATCCCTGACAAAAAAATCTCTAGCTTCAGCAATCCTCTTGTTAAGGGAGTAAATATATTTCTTGATTTTTCACAAAGTGTATTATGTTTGGGCCCATAACTTAAAACAATTACTTAATACTGACATCATTTCTAGCATGTGCATAGCGAATGTATAGAAAAATATGTATATTATATATGATCAAAATCAGATCAGTGGTTTTTATATTATTCAGTCTTAAATTGTAACAATGGGTTTTTCATGGAAAAATGAAGTTTTTCATTAATATCTAAAAGGAATTAAGTCCTAGTGACCAAATTCTTGGCATGGTAGGGTATTTTGGAGACATCTAACTGTATGCCAAATTTTAGGAACTGAGAGCTGAAGCTGGGGAGCTGAGCTCTAGCAAACTGCATAACACTAGCTTGATGTAAATAATATGTGACATGGTGCTTGAAAACTTGAATAAAATCTATAGTTTTTTATCAACTGGTTTCAAATTTTTGATGTTAACAGATGAAATGCTAACAAAAACATGCTGTGAAAATTAAATCCACAGCAGTTACAGGAAAAAAATGTGCCATGGTCAAATTTGGGCAAAATTTAAGGTACCAATTTTTTATTTTTGCTAATATTTAAAAAAATTTAAAAGATTTTGATCTAATTTTTGGTATACAATTTAATTTTTATTAATTTAAGTTATATTACTGGAAAAAAAGTCCTAAGCTTTAACATGTTTTGTGTTAAGTGATCAAATATCTTTCCTGATTTTTTACAAAATGCATTATGTTTGGGCACATAACTTTATTAAATTATATAATACAGACCTAAATTCTGGCATGTACATAGGAATATTTATGGTAAACATGAGGAAAAACAGATGAGTGGTTTTGATATTAGGCAGTCCTGAAGTGTGAAAATAGGTTTTTAATAAAAAAATTGAGGTTTTTCCTAAATTCCTCAAAGGATCAAAGTCGCAAGGACCCAGTTTTGAGATCTTGGGGACATCTAACATTATGCCAAATTTTGGATTCCTAGGTCTTATGGTTTCAAAATGTGCCAGTTTAACGGACGGACGGACGGACAGCCGACGGACAAAGGACCATGACTATAGCTCAGATGACTTATAGTCAGCTGAGCTAAAAAGAAAAAAAATGTAAGGAATCAATAAGCCTCCCTCAGCAGGGTGGGCTTCAATACCCAAAAGTGAATACATGGTGTCATTTGGAATACATCTGGGACTATCAATGCAAGATCCACACAACATCAGTAATTGCAAGGTAATTCCCTGTTACTCATAAACTATTAAATTCCTTTTCCATTAATTTTTCTTAAAGTGGTAATTATAAACCAATCAGAATTTATTAAATTATTGTTTATTGTTATATTTTTTGTAAAAAAAAGTATTAAAGGAGGTGGGTTAGACACTTTGAGCCAGTTGTAACCAGCCAAGAGCTGGTGTCTGCCCAGTTTGTCCAGCTTCAAGCGTGCATAATTAGCCTGAAAGGTCAACAGGGGTGACATGCAGGTGATTGATGAGGGGCTTCAGTATAGCCTAGATGTGACATGATCTCATAAAAACTGTATTAAAAAATTAAAACCTTTTGGCCAATACCTGCAATTTCAGAAATTAGAAAGTGAAAACCTTATGAGTGCATGATATGAAAATTAAATCAACAGTGCTTACAACAGTGCCAATGTTGGGAAAATTTTAAGATACTGATTTTATATTTATGCTAATAACTCATTAAATTTGCAAAATTCAGATCTAATTTTGGGTATACAATTGAATCTTTATTAAATAAAGTTATATCTCTGATAAAAGGTCTATAGCTTCAACATTTCTCATGTTAAGTGAGCAAATATCGTTCCTGTTTTTTTTACAAAGTGCATTATGTGTGGGCCCATACCTTCAAGAAAACTGATCTAATTTCTGGTAGGTTTATAGGAAATATATAGAGGAATATTTATTTTAAACACAAGGCCAACAGGCCTTATGCGAACCTGTGCTATGGTTTATACATCAGGTATAATGCTTCAATGCTGGGCCATTACTTTTCAAGTAGGCCTACATGTCTTGTATACTATGAAGGTATCAGAGATATATACATATGCCAAATTTCAGGCTGATATCCCCTCCTGAGAAATAAGCAGGCACATACACTGTGCAAAAGTCTTTGTAGGTGGCGACACCTGTCTTGTGAATAAGAAAGCCATGAAAGACGCATAGACAGGTTAAAATATCAGGCCATTACATTAAATTTCTCGAGTTTAATGCACTGGAAGAACAGGCTTAGGTGAGAAAGTCAGTTGCCCTAAATGTAACTGTGACAAATTGCTGGCTGACCTGCACCTGGCTAGACTGAGTGAGCTTTTGACCTGTACCTGGTTGCACTCAGTGAACTCTTGACCTGTTGCATAATCTGACGTAGTTGGCAGTCTGCCAAAGCTATAAATAGATCCAGGCTGAACTTGGGTGCCAAATCTGAAATAGTTGGCAGTCTGCCAAGCTATTAACCTGAAATCTAGTGGTATGGTGTTATAGATACTGATAAACTAGTGCCAGGCTAGACGTTACTGCTTCACATAGCTAACATATATGGTAAAATGACTCAGATATAGTTCCCGTAACTCAGCCAAAAAGCACTGAACCAAAACCATTTGAAAAAACTTGAATTATCAACATCTGAGGATAATTATTGTGTGAGATTTAAGAACTTGGCCTAGTGGTTTTTCAGAAGATCTCTGTAGCCACTGATCTATAATGCTAGCTCCTATGGTTTCTGACTTACAGTCATGGATGGAAGACAACCAACCTTGGACCGCGAGGGACAACGCCGCGCGATCGCATAAGCTCACAGGTTTGCTAAAAATGCAGTTAGCCAAAAATAAGCAAAATCAAATATAGTTTCTCAGAAGGCTAATTTTGCATAAAATTTTGTGATGCTAGCTCCTGTCGTTTTCAAGATAGTATGGGTCAACATACAGACAATGGATGACAGATGCTGGACAACAGAAGCCGGATGACGCCAAACCATTGCATTAGCTCACAGGTTCACTCCTAATCAAAAACAGGTTTTGATATTAGTCTGTCTTGAAGTGTGACAATGTTTTTTTTTAAATAGAAAATTGAGATTTTTCCTTCATATCTCAAAGGAACAAAGTCGTATAGACCCAATTTTCAGTTTAATATGTCCAACAGTTTCAAAATGTGCCAGTCAAATGGATGGACAGACAGACAAACGGACAGCTGAAGGACAAAGGACCATTGCTATAGGTAAGTTGACTTTTAGTCAGCTGAGCTAAAAAAAACATGTAACCTAAGGTGGTATGTTGCATATATACTAGTTACAAAATGCTTTTGCAAAACTTTGGTCTGTCTGACTTGCCACCAATGTTGTATGTGTTTGTATTGTTATTAACATTATTAATATGTGGATATAAACAAACTGAACAGCATGTGTGCAGTGATATGGGCCTTTTCTGATATTAAAAATAAAAGGCATAATCTTAAGTAAACTGACATTAAACATCATAAAAGGCCCCTTAAATGGACAGATCAATGAACAAAAAGACCTGGGTAATGGCTATAATAACTATCAGTCTGACAACTGAGCTAAAAAATACATTTTGTTGCAAAGATCATCACACAGTCCTTAAAATATCTTACAAATGAATTCTTCTGACGATCTGACTTTCTCACAAGGTAACCCAAAGGACTACAAATCATATTGTTTTGGAGTACGGATGCGTCTGGTCCGTGTTGAGGCTATGGTGGGTAATAAGGCCTTTGCAGTTGTACTGTAAGTTGTCACAGACTGACTACGGTGGCGAGTTGCTGGCCCAGTAGAAGGTGACACTGGGGAAGAGGACTTGGCAGTAGGGGACAAAGCAGAATCAGTTACAGCAAAGGGAGGGCTCTCAACAGTTGCCAAGGGTGATGTCTTTGTTTCTGTGCTGTAAGAGAAGCTCAATGGAGGTGAAGCAGTTACCAAGGTCACTGGTGAATCTGATGAAAGTGTACCAGCCGCAGTTTCCATCGATACAGAAGGTTTTGCAGACTCCAGTACTGATGCAACTTTGCCAAGTGTCTCTGTAGTAAGAACTGGAAGTGGAGTTTTGGGTGCAGTGTCTTTAGGGAGTGCAGTGACTCCAGAGATAAGTTTCACTTGTCCAGCAGGAGAGGCAACATTAGGGGAAGCAACTGGTGGAGTGGCCTCTGACCTGCTCAGTGTGGTGAAGGTGACTAAGGAGGTTGCTGGTGTGGTTGTGACCAGCAGACTACGGGGAAGGTTGGCTGAGGTTGTATTCTGTGTCACTTTGATTGCTGGCATGTCAACATGCTGTGTCAGGATTTTAGCTTGCGCAATTTTTGCTGATCCTGTGGTGGTCAAGGCAGCAGTAGTCAGGGGGAAATCATGGTACTGCAGCTTCTGTATAGTCTGTACACGTTCCTTTTCCTGCAGATCGATAGGGCTGCCAGCAGGCTGATCTTCTTCTTCAGGTACTGTTACAGCAAGAGCTGGAGGATTGGGCATTGTGCCTGACTTTTCACTGAGCTTGCATGTTTCTGTGGCAGCCTGAGGGATAATGGAGATTGTGGCTGTGTTGGTCTTCTTGCTCAAATTTCCAGAGGTTGTGAGGAGACTTGAGGTGGTGGAAAAAGACATCTGTATTGGTGACAGCACACTAGTCAAAGAGCCTGAAGTTGATAATAACATGCCTGTGCTGACGGTGGTTCTACCACCTGATAAAAGATGCTGTATCTGTGACTGCACTCCAGAAGCTGCTGCAGACACTATAGGACAGCTGATGCCGGTGGCTCCTGCACTTACTGGTTTCAGCAGACTAGTCTGTATCCCTGCTAGGGATGAGGCAGAGACAACTGAGCTGTTTGTTGTTCCTGTGGAAACTGGCTTTGACAGAACAAGTTGGGTTGGACTGACACCTGGTGCTGCAATACTGCTGGCACAAGTGGATGTGGCAGCCTTTAACAGTTGATGGATGCCTTTTGTTTCCTTGTATCCTGGATAATGAAAAAAATCTTTAAGCACCTGCCTATGTTAAACAAAATTCTCCTGTTTCCAGAGCCCTAAAAAAAACAGGTGACCTGGGGATCATGACCCTCAGCTGATCTTTGACATGAGAAATTCTATTAACTTAGATTGCTGTCATTTAAGCATTTTGCAAAAATGCAATTCTATCACCTAGATTTTTTTCAAATTTGCCATGGTTATAAAAACATTTGCTGGGATCCTTTTTGACATGTTAACCCTGATTTCTGTTTGAACAAGGGACCAACGGGTCACATTGCTCTGCTTGAAGTTGACCCTGAAGGAAAAAATTCTTAACAAGGCCTACAGCCTGTTGCCTAATCTGATACAGTTGGCAGTCTGCCAAAGCTATAAATAGATTGAGACTGGCCTCTAGCCTGTTGCCAAGTCTGAAATAGTAGCCACATCATTGCATTAGCTCATGCAGGGGCCCTGCTCTGAGGTGCATGACACCCATGAGGTGATCACATGGTGCCCATAAGGTGTTCACATGTCCCCCATTAGGTGATCACATGTCACCCATGAGGTGATCATATGCCTTGTGCTTGGCTGCACTGATTGAACTCTTGACCTAAATCTGGCTGTTCTGAATAAACTCTTGATCTGTTGCCAAATCTAAAACAGTTGGCAGTCTCTCAACCTATTTAAAGATACAGACACAATCTTGGAGTGTTGGTGAATCTGTTTACACATACTGAAAGACTTTGGCTAAAATGCTTTTTTTTCTAAGCTGACATATTCATAAACTTTTCATCAAAATATCTAGAATAATAAAAGATGCAGTTCTTTCATTGTTAAAGGTCCAATTATTCTGCCAAAAATCATTCAAGTAAACTTGAACAAAGGCCACCTAAGAATAATTTTTGTGCAATGTTACAGAAGTTATAATTGAAACAATAATTTTGTAGAAGAACAGTTTTGCAGTCCTCAGTCTGAAATAGACATAATAATGGCCATAAGACCAACAAAAACTTTTCTGATATGATTGAAAGAACCATGTCCTAGGATAATTCTTTTGAAAAATTGAACGATTCAACTTGAAAGTTTCATCATAAACATTTTAAGCTGAAAGAGGCTAAAATTATGAGGTTTTTGCCCATAAAAAACAGGTCAATGTAGGTGGCACCACGAAATCTGCAACTTCAAATATGTGACCAACATTTGCACAAATATTCTGTCATTTCTGAGATAGTCACTATGCTTACTTGGCCAAATGACTGTTCAAATTCATGTAACTCCACTAAAATTCATCAAATGCAAACCATTTGCACAGACTCGAGAGGGCTTGCCTCTGGGATCATTTCTGCAAAATATTGAACTTGGCTAGAGTGTTTACAAGAAGAAGACTTTTAAAGGTTTTTCAGCTTTTTTCCCCTATATAATCTAAGTAAACGCAGATAGCAAAAAAATAAGCTGAATCCCACAACATTTGATATGTGACAGATTATTGCCTAAAATCTAGGGATGATAGCTGCTGCTATTCCTGAGAAATTACGGGTTCATGTACAGATGACCATGACCCCCGTACAAAAAAACGTCAATGCAGGTGGCGCCACCAATACCTGAATTTCATATATGACTCAAGTGACCAACAATGGCATAAAATTTGGTGATGATAGCTCCGGCTGTTTCTGAGACTGTCATTTTAGTATGCTTTTTTAACAGATGACTAAGTTCAACTTCCTGTAATTTGGCCAAAATTCACCGAACCATTCAAACAAACTTGAGAGAGATGGTATAAAAGATTATTTCTGTTAAATATTGAACAATTTGGTTTTACCATTTTGGAGGAGAAGATTTTTAAAGGTTTTTTATCTTTTTCTCCATAAAATCTAAGAAAATGCAGAGTGACAGATGGCTAATTTTTTGCATTAAATTTCATGATGCTAGCTCCAGTCGTTTTTTTAATAGAAATACATGGATTAACGTACAGACGGCAGATGCCGCCACACCTTCGCAGGTTTGCTAAAAATTACTACAGATGCATATTGAATGCAAAATTATAATACACATACATCTCACTGATGGCAAAATCTTGAATTAAGTTGAGCATGGATACCTTTTATTTATAATCCATGTACAGCCATCTTTATGTACCCACAGAGAGCTGTATACCTGTGATTGTAAACATTGCCTGGCATGAGGAATATCTAAAATCATAAATCTACATTTTTTAAAAGCTTTTAAAAAACATTCTTGTCAATATTAACCCTAGATAACCTGAAATCTAAATGTCTAGAGGCATGATGTAATGGATGCTGATAAACAGGTGCCAGGCTAAATGTATCTGCTTCACACAGCTAACATACATGGTAAAATGACTTAATTCAATCTTTATAATTCAGCCAAAATTCATTCTTTGAAACCATAAAAGACAATTGTTATAAGAATTATTCAGGGGATTATTCTTGTAAAATATTAAACAAATTTGCCTCAGTGGCCTCAGTCAAAAAACGTTTTACAGGTTTATAACTCATATGGGAAAATACAGCAAAATGGCTAAGTTAAGCTTCTCATAACTCGGCCAAAAATCACTGAACCAAAACCATTTGAACAAACTTGAATTATCAACATCTAAGGATAATTAAAGTGTGAGATTTAAGAATCTGGCCCAGTGGTTTTTGAGAAGAAGATCTTTGTTGCCACTTAGCTAAAATGGGATGTTATGGCATATGACTAAATTCAGCTTCCCATAACTCAGCCAAAAGTCACTGAACTGAGACCATTTGAACAAACTTCAGAAAGCACTACCCTAGGATCATTTCTGTGCAATATTAAACAATTTGGCCATATGGTTTCAGAGAATTTTTTGTAGCCGTCAGTATGATACAGGCACTGATGACCCCCATACATAAAAGGCCAATGCAGATGGCGCCACCAATACCTCAATTTCAGATATGACTCATGTGACCAACATTGGCATAAAATTTGGTGTTGATAGCTCCAGCCGTTTCTGAGATTGTAATTTTAGTATGCTTTTTTGGACAGATGACTAAGTTCAACTTCCTGTAACTTGGCCAAAAATCACCAAACTTAAACCATCGAGAGAACGATTGTTCCAGGAATCATTTCTGTGAAATATTGGGCAATTTGGCTGAACAGTTTTAGAGAAGAAGATTTTTAAAGCTTTTTCAGCTTTTCCCCAATAAAATCTAAGAAAATTCAGTTAGCCAAAAAATAAGCAAAATCAGAGATTTTTAGATGACTAATTTTTTGCATAAAATTTTGCGATGCTGACTCTTGCCCATTTCAAGATAGTATTGGTTAACATAAAGACGACGGACAATGGAGGACAGACGCCCGACGATGCCACACCATCACATAAGCTCACAGGTTCGCTAAAATATAACAAAAGGAGATAGAGTCCGAATGGAAAAGGTAATACAGGCCATAGGAATTAGTCGATTTCAGCTGAATATCGGCCGCCTCAAATCGACCCTATCAGCCGCCAGCGCTCAGCAGGCAACCATTTCCGCCGCAACCCTGACCATGCCACTGCTGGACCCTGCCTCTGGCCAGTCAACCATATCGCCCGTGACTTGGGTGGCGGGGCACCATTTCGGCCACTGGGCTACCTCTCATTACCACAAACACAGTTACATCATATTTAGAACTAGCTTATTCAACCAGAAATATGATGTACTTAATAAAAATATATATTTACTCAAAATATGATTTGTCATATTAAGAAACATCTTTAAGTAACAAGGGACCCATGGGTCACGGCACTCAGCTGAAGTTTGAAATTTTTGCAAATGCAAAATATGCAAAATATTCTATTGTAATGTTTTTCATATATATAAGCATATGAGAAGCTAAGAGGAAAGGGGCCCTCCTACTTGGTTATAGTAAATTTCTAAATATATGATAGCAAAACTAATACTCGGACAAGACTGTCATGAAGAAAACCAGTAAAAGTTTTGAGATGCTGTGATGCATATGAAAAATTTTCAGATGGACAGGCAAGTGGACAGAATGGACTGATACCTTTATTTAACTTTCAAGGGAATAATACATATAAGTTTATATTTAAGGCTATTTTTTTAAGCATATCCATTTTTTCCATTAATAGTTTTTATCAGATTCATTTTTTTTTATTTACAAGTTTTATAAATTTGTAATAAAAATAATCTGAACCCCTGCTACTATGTATCAATGTTGCCTATAAACCCTATCTGAGAATGCGTGAATAAGTCTGTAATTTTGTTTTTGTACATTCTATTCTTCTCAATCAATACATATATACATATACAGGCTGTGCATGGGCGCAAAACTAGGTTAGCTATTTGAGACCAATTGTTTGCCCGGCTTTTCTTATGCTGTTCCTCATTGTGTTGTGCATGAGAAGTGGCTTTAACTTTTTATCAAGAATCCACATGCAAGTTATCCAAGTCACAGGTCAAATGTTGCTAAATTGTTTCAAATTGCAAAGTCACAATTTCTACTTTTTTCTTGCCAATGCAAAGAGATCACATAAAATTTTTATACAAAGAAAATTATTTTAAAATTTGACCGCCGCAATGATTTCTGAAAAAATGTGCCCGAGAAAAAAAACACTTGTTTGGGGGGGGGGGGGGGGGGGGAGGAGACTTAAAATTAATTCAAAATCAGGGATGTTTGAGTAGAAAATATATATTTATATTATAAGGAGTAAATATATATGGAGATAATATGTTGACGCTCTAAATGAGACTTTAAGCAGGGCCTCGGAGAGAATTTTTTTGAGGCAGTACAGAAGGTTTCCGGTACCCTCCCTTTTCTTCTTTATAATAACCATTTTTTTATGGATGTAATAAACTCTCTATTCGGTTTAAATCCAAGGCTATCTACTTATTGAAACGGTATACTAAAGAATGGACTGTAACAGAGGGATGCATAGTTTTATCCATGTAATGCTACGTATATTCTCATATATATACCTTATCCATCATGCAAAACTGAAAAACAAGGGACCCATGGGTCACATCGCTCAGCTGAATTTTGGAAAATATTGGTTACTGCAAAATATTTTTATTTCCTTTGGTTTTTCATGTATATTATCATTAGAAAACCTATGAGAAAATGGGCCTGCTAAAATGAAACTCTGTACATTATAGAATGGTTTTAGAGAAGAAGTTTTTTTGTAGCCATCAGTGTGATACAGGCACTGATGACCGCGTACAAAAAAGGCCGATGCAGGTGGTGCCACCAATACCTCAATTTCAGATATGACCTATGTGACCAACATTGGCATAAAATTTGGTGATGATAGCTCAAGCTGTTTCTGAGATTGAAAATTTTAATATGCTTTTTTGGACAGAAGACAAAGTTCAACCTCCTATAACCTGGCCAAAAATCTCCGAACTGGAACCATTCGAACAAACTTGAGAGAGATTGTTCCAGGGATCATTTCTGTGAAATATTGGACAATTTGGCTGGACAGTTTCGGAAAAGAAGATTGTTAAAGCTTTTTAAGCTTTTTTCCTATAAAATCTAAGAAAATGCAGTTAACAAAAAAAAAAAAAAAATCCGATAGAGTTTTTCAGATGACTGATTATATGCAAAAAATTTGGTGATGCTAGCTCCTGCCGTTTTTGAGATAGCTATGGTTAACGTACAGACGACGCACGACACATACCAGACGCCGCACGCCGCCGCACCATCGCATAAGCTCACAGGTTTAGCTAAAATTTGAGGTTTTTTCTTAATATCTTAAAGGAACAAAGTCCTATTGACCCAATTTTCAGCATGGTAGGAGATTTTGGGGACATCTAACTGAATGCAGAATTTCAGATTAGTAGGTCCAATGGTGTCAAAACGTGCCAGTCTTACGGATGGACATCTGGACGGACGGATAGACAGACAATGGACCACGACTATAGCTCAGATGACTTATAGTCAGCTGAGCTAAAAGATCATATGGAGGTCTTAGCATGCAGACATCCCCAGCTATAACCTCAAGGCAAGCGACCTACAGGAGGTTACTCACACTACAAAATATGCCTCTCATGCTATATGTATTATCAACATCAATACTATCACAATAACGAACAAGTGACCCATGGGTCATGATACTCAGCTGACTGGGAAGAGGAAATTTTATCATCTGAATGATAGTATATACCCATTCAACTTAAGCATCAAACAGATTAACCAACAGGCCAAGATTGTGACTGTATTTATATATCTAAAAAATAGAGGAAAAATGTGTAAACTTTAAAAAAAAATACAGGTGACACCACCAGTCTGCAGAAACTGATGAAACACTCCATAATCAATATCCATGCAAAGAATCATGGTGATCTCTGCATTAGTTGTTCAGATACTTCAGCTTTTGTATCCAATTGTCCATTATTCTGAGCTGTACTTTGGAGTGCCATTGCTCAAAGGATATGGGTAACAGAGACCTTATTTCAGGTCTCTGTGGAGACTTTTCATGGGTCTCCCTGTGTATCAAGAATGAAGATTCTAGGTCCAGTCTTTACAAATTATACCCTGTTGAGAGATAACTACATCCTTAAAGGTCTCAAAAATAAAGAAAAAACAAGGGACCCATGGGTCACGGCACTCAGCTGTTATATATGATCACAGAAAATGATTTGGAAGAGGAGGTAGGCAAAGGCTGGTTTTGTGAGGTAATATAAGCTCTATAATGAATTGACAGTCTTTAACCCCAGTTATGTAAGATTTTGATAATACTATTTGAGAAAGGGCAAAGGATTGATGTCATTTATATTATTTACAGTTGGAAATGATGTGCTATTATCACACAGGTTTTGACTTGGCCATAAAACTTTACCTACATTGCAGCAAAATTATTTTAAAAGTTAAACTATTTATTAAAAATTAATAACATATATTGTGTCAAATATAATTTAAAATTAAATATGATAACAGTATCATCTGTTTTTTTTTCATCAAATATTTTTTAATAATATTATCAAAATAAATGATTATCAAAAATAATATTGTAGATTCATGAATGCATTTGTATTCAAATACTTTCATTTTTACCTGTGTTCCAATCCTTATGCATGAAATTATGGAGTACATATTCATATTTGCATTCAAATACATTCGCGAAGTACTTCATCATGTCTGGTATTTATTCAGTTTCAGCCAAACAAAAGCTCTTGAGAATCGAGAATAACATATATCACAAATTTAAATAATGAACATTAGTACCTGGTTTAATGAATTTTAATATATTAAAACAAGGGACCTATGGGTCACCGCGCTCAGCTGTTATATATGATAAAAAAAATATGATTTAGAAATTAGGCACATGCTGGTTTTGTGTGGTAATAAGTATAAGCTGTATTATGAGTTGTTGTTGATTATCTTAAGTATGATTTTGATAGTATCTTTGGAGACAGAGAAGAGAATTGATTTCATTTATTTTATTAACAAATGGAGTACTATTGTCACACATATTTTGACTTGGACATATAACTTATAAGCAGAACATATAATATAATAGTTTAACTATTTATTAAAAAAATTACAAATATTGTCCCAGATATTATTTTTATTAAAGAAAACAAGAGAATCGTATGATTTTTAAAATGAAATATAACTGAAATGATTCTTAAAATAATATTAAAGAATATAATCATGAATGCATTCATGAATACATTTGGAAAGTATTTGCACTGGTATTCATATACTTTCATTTTTACCTGAATTCCCATTCTTTATGCAAGAAATTTTATAATGGAGTACATATTCATATTCGTATTTAAATACAATTGCAAAGTATTCCCACCATGTCTGGTATTTATTCAGTTTTAAATACAATTGCAAAGTATTCCCACCATGTCTGGTATTTATTCAGTTTTCACCAAACAATGGTGTTGAGAATCCAGAAAGTACAAAATTTACACATTTAAATAATGATCATAAGTACCTGTTTTTATGGCTTTTATTTATATTAAAAAAAAAATAAATGTGATATATTCATTTTGGACTAATTTCACATAAATGTTCACACTAGACACAGTAGGAATCTAGATTAATATTATCAACTGCATCTTTGTCTATCATTAATTTCCTTCATATGATCCCTAATGATTAGTAATGAATCATATGATTTACTTTTTTATTATTAAAATTGAACTGAAAAATGCCATAGATGACTGCTTGGTGTTATTTGGAATACGTGACATTCTATCCATCGATACAAGATTCTTATATCATCGGTAACTGCAAGTTAATTCCCTATTATTATAAACTAACAAATTCCTTTTCTATTTTTCTTTAATTTGTTATTTGAAAACCAATAAAAATTGATTAATTTATTGTTTATTGTTATGTTGTTGGTTAAAACTACTAGATGAGTTGGGTTGGACACCTGGATCAACTGTGGCTGGCCATAAGCTGCCTGGCTGCCCCAGTATATGCTTCGCCTCAAGCGTGCATAATTTGCTGAAAGTTCAGTAAGGTCAACATACAGGTGACTCAAGAGTGGCTGGAGAGAGCCAAGGTCTGACATGGTCTCATAAAACATTAATAAAAGCTACAATTTTTGGCCCATTTCTTTCAGCTTTCTAAACTAAAAAAACTGAAATCCTTATGCGTGCATGATATGAAAATTATATAAACAGAGCTCATATGAAACAAAAGTGAAATGGTCAAAGTTGGGCAAAATTTAAGGTACTAATTTTATATTTATACTAATAACTTATAAAATTTAAAAAATTCAGAACTAATTTTGGGTATTCAATTGAATCTTGATTAAATAATGTTACATCCCTGACAAAAAATCTCTAGCTTCAGCAAGCCCCTTGTTAAGGGAGTAAATATATTTCTTGATTTTTTACAAAGTGCATTATGTTTGGGCCCATAACTTAAAACAATTACGCAATACTGACATCATTTCTGGCATGTGCACAGAGAATGTATAGAAAAACATGTATATTATATATGATTAAAGTCAGATCAGTGGTTTTGATATTAGACAGTACTGAAGTGTAACAATGGGTTTTTAATTGAAAAATGAAGTTTTTCATTAATATCTCAAAGGTATTAAGTCCTAGTGACCAAATTCTTGGCATGGTAGGGAATTTTGGAGACATCTAATTGTATGCCGAATTTAAGGAACTAAGAGCTGAAGCTGGGGAGCTGAGCTCTTGCAAACTGCATAACACTAGCTTGATGTAAACAATATGTTACATGTTGCTTAAAAACTTGAATTAAATCTACAGTTTTTGATAAACTGGTTTTAAATTTTTGGTGTTAACAGTTGAAATGCTAACAAAAACATGCTTTGAAAATTAAATCCACAGCAGTTACAGGAAAATAATATGCCATGGTCAAAGTTGGGCAAAATTTAAGGTACCAATTATTTATTTTTGCTAATATTTAAAAAAAAAATTAAAGATTTTGATCTTATTTTGGGTATACAAGTTAATTTTGACTAATAAAAGTATATTACTTGGAAAAAAAGTGCTTAGCTTTAACAAGTTTTGTGTTAATTGATCAAATTTCTTTCCTGATTATTTACAATATGCATTATGTTTGGGCCCATAACTTTTTTAAATTATATAATACAGACCTAATTTCTGACATGTACATAGGAACTATAAAGAGGAATATTTATGTTAAATATGAGGAAAAACAGATGAGTGGTTTTGATATTAGGCAGACCTGAAGTGTAAAAATAGGTTTTTAATAAAAAATTGAGGTTTTTCCTTAATTTCTCAAAGGAACAAAGTCGCAAAGACCTAGTTATCGGCTTGGTAGGAGATCTAGGGGACATCTAACATTACACCAAATTTTGGATTCCTAGGTCTTATGGTTTCAAAATGTGCCACATCTACGGATAAACGGACGGATGGACGGACAGACAGAAGGACGACGGACAATGGACCACGACTATAGCTGAGCTAAAAAAATTCAATAACTAGCCTTATTTTGCAGCTTTTATTTTTCAAATTTCAGATTTTAACAGATTAAATCCTTATGTGTACATGCTGTGAAATTAACATCCACAGTACTTACTGGAAAAAATCTTGCCGTTGCCAAAGTAAGGCAAACTTTAAGGTACTGATTTTATCTTTATGCTAATATCTTAAAAAAATTGCAAATTTCAGATCTGATTTTCGGTATACAATTGAACCTTGATTAAATGAAGTTATATCCCTGAAAAAAAGTCTCAGCCATTCTTATGTTAAGTGAGAAAATATATGTCCTGATTTTTTAACAAGGTGCATTATGTAAAAGTAAATCAAATGTACTCATAAGAAGAAAACGTGCCATGGTCAAAGTTGGGAAAATTTAAGGTACCAATTTTTTATTTTTGCTAATATTTTAAAAAATTTAACAGATTTTGATCTAATTTTGGGATACAATTTAATTTTGATTAAATAAAGATCTATTAATGGAATAAAAGTCCTTAGCTTTAACATGTTTTGTGTTAAGTGATCAAATATCTTTCCTGATATTTTACAATATGCATTATGTTTGAGCCCATAACTTTTTTAAATTATATAATACAGACCTGATTTCTGGCATGTACATAGGAACTATATAGAGGAATATTTATGGTAAATATAAGGAAAAACAGATGAGAGGATTTGATATTAGGCAGTCCTGAAGTGTGAAAATAGGTTTTTAATAAAAAAGGCCTACAGGGCTAATGCGAACCTGTGCAACGAGATTACACCAGGTATAATGCTTCAATGCTGGACCATTACTTTTCAAGAACATGTATAACATATATATGAACAATGCAAGTACTAAACACTAAACGGACGCTGTGCAAAAATGGTGGCAGGTGGCACCGCCAATTTTGTGTATAATTAAGAGCTATGTGAGATCTATACAAATGCAAAATTTCAGGGGGTTATGTCAAACCAGTCCTGCGATATAAGCCTGAATGTCTGCAGCGTATACATAAATGTAGATGGCGCCACCTGCCACAAAATCCAGAAAGCTATCCAAGATGTATAAACCTGCAAAATTTTAGGCAGATATGTCAAACCACTGCGTAGATATGAGTGATTTTATCCCACAGCAAACAAACAGACGGACGCTGTGCAGAAATAATTGCAGGTGGCGCCACAAGTTTTGCTTATGATCAAGAGCTATGTGTTACCCCTAAAAATGCAAAATTTTTGCCATATCAGTCAAATGGTTCTTGAGATATGAGCTTGGATGTCTGCAGCGTAAATTTGAATGTAGGTGGCGCCACCTGTCATAAAACAAGAAAGCTGTCAATAATGTATAAACCTGCAAAATTTCAGGAGGATAAGTCAAACCCAGCTGAGATATGAGTGATTTTATCCCAAGGCAGATGGACAGATGGAGGCTGTGCAAAAATGGTTGAAGGTGGCGCCACCAGATTTGCATATGAAAAGAGCTATGGGAGATCTATACACATGCAAAATTTTGGCCCTACTGGTCAAACAGTTCCCGAGATATGAGCTTTGATGTCTGCAGCTAAGACGTGAATGTAGGTGACGCCACCTGTCATAAAATCAAGAAAGCTGTCCATGATGTATACACATGCAAATTTGAGGTGGATAAGTCTAATCAATGCAGAGATATGAGTGTTTTTATCCCAAGGCAGATGAACAGACGGATGCTGTGCAAAAATGGTGATAGGTGGCACCACTAATTTTGTGTATGATTAAGAGATATGTGAGATCTATACACATGCAAAATTTCAGGGGGATATGTCTAATCAGTCCTGAGAAATAGGCCTGAATGTCTGCAGCATATACATACATGTAGGTTGTGGCACCTGCCAAAAAATCCAGAAAGCTATCCAAGATTTATAAGCATGCAAAATTTTAGGCAGATAAGTCAAACCACTACTGAGAAATGAGTGATTTTTGCCCATGGAAGACAAACAGACGCTGTGCAAAAATGGTGGCAGGTGGCACCACCAATTTTGTGTATGATTAAGAGCTATGTGAGATCTATACACATGCAAAATTGCAGGGGGATATGTGAAACCAGTCCTGAGATATAAGCCTGGATGTCTGCAGCGTATACATAAATGCAGGTGGCCCCACCTGCCACAAAATCCAGAAAGCTATCCAAGATGTATAAACCTGCAATATTTTGGGCAGATATGTCAAACCACTGCCGAGATATGAATGATTTTATCCCACGGCAAACAAACAGATGGACGCTGTGCAAAAATGTTTGAAGGTTGCGCCACCGCTTTTGCGTATGATAGAGAGTTTGGTGAGATATATATACATGCAAAATTTATGCCCAATCTGTCAAATGGTTTGTGAATATGAGCTTGGATGTCTGGAGCATAAATTTGAATTTAGGTGGCACCACCTGTCATCAGATCAAGAAAGCTGTCAAGGATGTATAAACCTGCAAAATATAAGGTGGTTAAGTCCATTGGCGAGAAATGAGTGATTTTATCCCAAGGCAGACAAACAGACAGACGCTGTGCAAAAATGGTGGCAGGTGGCACCACCAATTTTGTGTATGATTAAGAGCTATGTGAGATCTATACACATGCAAACTTTCAGGGGGATATGTGAAACCAGTCCTGAGATATAAGCCTGGATGTCTGCAGCGTATACATAAATGTAGGTGGCCCCAACTGCCACAAAATCCAGAAAGCTATCCAAGATGTATAAACCTGCAATATTTGAGGCAGATATGTCAAACCACTGCCGAGATATGAGTGATTTTATCCCACGGCAAACAAACAGATGGACGCTGTGCTAAAATGTTTGCAGGTTGGGCCACCGCTTTTGCGTATGATAAAGAGCTTTGTGAGATATATATACATGCAAAATTTATGCCCAATCTATCAAATGGTTTGTGAATATGAGCTTGGATGTCTGCAGCATAAATTTGAATTTAGGTGGCACCACCTGTCATCAGATCAAAAAAGCTGTAAAGGATGTATAAACCTGCAAAATATCAGGTGGTTAAGTCAAACCACTGGCGAGAAATGAGTGATTTTATCCCAAGGCAGATGAACAGATGGATGCTGTGCCAAAATGGTTGCCGGTGGCTCCACCAGTTTTGCGCAAATAAAGAGCTATGGGAGATCTATACACATGCAAAATTTTGGCCGAAATTGCCAAACGGTTCCGGAGATATGAGCTTGGATGACTGCAGCTTAAACATGAATGCAGGTGGAGCCACCTGTCATAAAATCAAGGAAGCTGTTCAGGATGTATACACAAGCAAAATATCAGATGGATAAGTCCAACCAATGCAGAGATATGAGTGTTTTCATCCCAAGGCAGATGAACAGATGGACGCTGTGCAAAAATGGTTGCAGGTGGCGCCACCATTTTTAGTGTATGTTATGAAGCTTTCCAAGGGCTACATTTGTGCAAAATCTTTAGCCTTATCGATCAAATGGTTCCCGAGATATGTGGGTTTATGTGTGGAAACAGACGCACAAATGGACGCTTCGCAGAGAGGAAAGGTCAGAGGTCAACCAAAAATGAGGGCGCAGCAGTTCACATGTGACCGATCATAATTCCGAATTGAAAAAAATTCTGCCCAGTGGTTATGGAGGAGTTCTCCGGAAACCTTTGTGGCGATGGCGGCAGCGTCGACATCTGACTGAAAACAGTTTCCGCAAAACTATGTTTTGGCGGATACAATGATTGTAGCTGGTACCATCAAGTCTTATATACAACAAGACATATATAAATATGCCAAATGTCAGACTGATATGTCAAACCCCTCCTTAGAAATAAGCAGGCACATACACTGCAAAAGTCAATATAGGTGGCACCACCTGTCTTGTAAATAAGAATACCATCAAAGACGCATAGACAGATCAAAATATCAGTCCAATACATCAAACTTCCTCATAGTTTGATGCACTGGGCTGACAAGGCTTAGGTGAGTAAGGCAGTTGCCCCTGAGTGACCTGTAACAAATTGCTGCCTCAAGCTACTGGACTGAGTGAACTTTTGACCTGTACTTGGCTGCACTGAGTGAACTCTTGACCTATTGCATAATCTGACACAGTTGGCAGTCTGCCAAAGCTATAAACAGATTCAGGCTGAACTTTGGTGTCAAATATGATGCAGTGAGAAGTCTTCCAAAGCTATAAATAGAATGCATCTACTGCACTGAGTGAACTCTTGACCTATACCTGGCTGCACTTCTTCCAATCCTGGCACTGTGCCAAAACTATTTATAGAGCTGACACCATCATGGCTAATGGCCAACATCAAGGCACTGGCAATCTGCCAATGGTAACCCAAGTGCTGCCATCTGTACACAAAAGTGGTCCCTACTTGAAATAACTTTGAAATTTATTTTCCCAATACAAAATGCTTTTCAGGTGACTTTTTATAAAAAAGAAATCAGGAATATATGTAAAATTATTACGGATGCATACTGAATGCAAAATTAAAATACAGATATATCTCATTGATGGCAAAGTCTTGAAATAAGTTGAGTAGGGATACCAATAATTTATAATCCACGTGCAGTTGTCTTTATATAGCCACAGAGAGCTGAATATCAGTGATTGTAACATTGTCTGGTATTATGAATAACTTAAATCATAAATCTTAAGTTTTTAAAAGCTTTGAAAAAAACTTTCTTGTCAATATTAACCAAAGATAACCTGAAATCTAAATGTCTAGTGGCATGATGTAATACATGATAAACTGGTGCCAGGCTAGATGTAACAGCATAACACAGCTAACATATATGGTAAAATGACTCAATTCAATCTCCATAATTCAGCCAAAAATCATTTATGTAGAACCATTAATGACAATTATTATAAGAATTATTGTAGGGATTATTCTTGTAAAATATTTAACAAACTGGCTTCAGTGGCATCAGTCAAAAAACGTTTCGCAGGTTTATAACTCATATAGGAAGATACAGCAAACTGGCTAAGTTAAGCTCCCCGTAACTCAGCCAAAAGTCACTGAACCAAAACCATTTGAACAAACTTAAATTATCAACATCTGAGGATAATTAATGTGTGAGATTTAAGATTTGGCCCAGTGGTTTTTGGGAAGAAGATCTTTGCAGTCACTGAGCTAAAATGGGCTGTTATGGCATATGACTAAATTCAGCTTCCCATAACTTAGCCAAAAGTCACTGAAAAGAGACCATTTGAACAAACTTCAGAAAGCACTACCCTAGGATCATTTCTGTGCGATATTAAACATTTTGGTCATATGGTTTCAGAGAAGAAGTTTTTTGTAGCCCTCAGTGTGATACAGGCACTGATGACCCCGTACAAAAAAGGCCGTTGCAGGTGGCGCCACCAATACCTCAATTTCAGATATGACCTATGTGACCAACATTGGCATAAAATTTGGTGATGATAGCTCCAGCTGTTTCTGAGATTTAAATTTTAATATGCTTTTTTGCACAATTAACAAAGTTCAACCTCCTGTAACTCTGCCAAAAATCTCTGAACTGGAACCATTCGAACAAACTTGAGAAAGATTGTTCCAAGGATCATTTCTGTGAAATATTGGACAACTTGGCTGGACAGTTTCAGGGAAGCAGATTTTTAAAGCTTTCTTAGCTTTTTCCCTATAAAATCTAAGAAAATGCAGTTAGAAAAAAAATTAACAAAATCCGATATAGTTTTTTGGATGACTGATTATATGCAAAAAATTTGGTATGCTAGCTCCTGCCGTTTTCGAGATAGCTATGGTTAACGTACAGACAACGCACGACATACGACACACGACGGACGCCGCCGCACCATCGCATAAGCTCACAGGTTCGCTAAAAATTGAGGTATTGCCTTAATTTCTCGAAAGGAAGTCGCAAAGACCCAGTTTTCGGCTTGGTAGGAGATCTTGGGGACATCTAACATGATGCCGAATTTTGAATTCCTAGGTCTTACAGTTTCAAAATGTGCAACATCTACGGACGGATGGGCGGCAAGACGGACAAGCAATGGACAGAAGGATGGACGGACAACGGACAATGGACCACGACTATAGCTCAGATGACTTATAGTCAGCTGAGCTAAAAACCAAAGTTTTCATTAACAAGCATTTAGCCGGGTCCCTTTGGGTTGTCCTGATGACAGCTATATAAATGCAAGTTAACTTAAAACCAAAAGAGATTTTCTCATTTTCAAGTAATTACTTGTGTTCTTTATATAGGAAATGCCTGACGGGTCTTGGCCTCTTTGGATCACTCACTATTATAGAAACTCAATATTTAAGTTTCTTACAACAAGCGTGACTTTATCAATTTCGAGCTTTTTCTTTTGCCTCATTGGAAATTCCTAAGCTAAAATAAAATCAAGTGAGACTTCTACATTTTCATACATTACATTGGGCCTTATAGAAAATTCTTGGCTGGTACAGGTCCCCTACCTTATAGGCCCCTCAATTTGGATTAACAAGTGACCTATGGGTCATGATGCTCAGCTGACTGGGAAGAGATTCGCAAAAGGAAATTTGATCATCAGAATGGTAGTATAAACTTATTCAACTGAAGCATCAAACAGATTAATCAACAGGCCAAGATTAAGTCTGTATTTATGTATCTCAAAAATAGAGAAAAAATGTGTAAACTTTAAAAACTAGAATACAGGTAGCCGACAAGTGACTACGTGTATTCGCCAAAATCAGAGTGGAACAGATGAAGTGAGGCATGGATTGAGTGGCAAGGGGAAATAGAGTGAGGTATGTTGCATATTAGCATGGATGTCTGCAGCCTAAATGTGTATGTAGGTTGTGCCACCTACCACAAATCCAGAAAGCTGTCCAAGGTGTATACATATGTGAAATTTTAGGCAGAAAAGTCAAACAACTACATGTATATGAGTGATTTTAGCCCACGGCAGACAAACAGACAGACACTGTGCAAAAATGGTTGCAGGTGGCCCCTCCAGTTTTGTGTATGATAAAGACCTATGTGAGATCTAAACACATGCACAATTTAGGCCCAATCGGTCAAATGGTTCCTGAGATATGAGCTTGGATGTGTGCAGCGTTAACTAGAATTTAGGTAGCGCCACCTGTCATAAAATCAAGAAAGCTGTCTAGGATGTATAAACCTGCAAAATTTTAGGCAGTTATGTCAAACCACTACAGAACAAGGGACCTATGGGTAACGAAGCTCAGCTGTTATATATGATAAAAAAATATTATTTAGAAATGAGGCACATGCTGGTTTTGTGTGGTAATAAATATAAGCTGTATTATGAGTTGTTGTTGTTTAGCTTATGTGTGATTTTGATAGTACCTTTGGAGACAGGGAAGAGGATTGATTTCATTTATTTTATTAACAAATGGAGTACTATTGTCACACAGATTTTGACTTGGCCATATAACTTATAAGCAGAACATATAATATAAGGGTTTAACTATTAATTAAAAAAAATTACAAATATTGTCCCAAATATAATTTTTATTAAAAATAAAAAGAGAATCATATGATTTTTTAAAATGAAATATAACTGAAATGATTATTAAAATAACATTAAAGAATATATTCATGAATACATTTTGAAAGTATTTGCACTGGTATTCATATACTTTCATTTTTACCTGAATTCCCATTCTTTATGCAAGAAATTTTATAATGGAGTACATAATCATATTCGTATTTAAATACAATTACAAAGTATTCGCACCATGTCTGGTATTTATTCAGTTTTCACCAAACAATGATGTTGAGAATCCAGAAATACAAAATTCACACATATTAATAATGATCATAAGTACCTGGTTTTATGGCTTTTATTTATATTAAAAAATAACTGTAATAAATTCATTTTGGACTAATTTCACATCAATGTACACACTAGACACAGTAGGAATCTAGATTAATATTATCAACTGCATCTTTGTCTATCATTAATTTCCTTCATATGATCCCTAATGATTACTAATGAATAATATGATTTACTTCTTTATCATTAAAATTGAACTGAAAAATACCATAGGTGACTGCATGGTGTTATTTGGAATACATGACATTCTATCCATCTATACAAGATTCTTATATCATCAGTAACTGCAAGTTAATTTCCTCTATTATAAACTAACAAATTCCTTTTCTATTTTTCTTTAATTTTTTATTAAAAACCAATAAAAATTTATTAATTTATTGTTTATTGTTATGTAGTTGGTTAAAACTACTAGATGAGTTGGGTTGGACACCTGGATCAACTGTGGCTGGCCATAAGCTGCCTGGATTCCCGTGTATGCCTCGCCTCAAGCATGCATAATTTGCTGAAAGTTCAAAAAGGTCAACATACAGGTGACTCAAGAGGGACTGGAGAGAGCCAAAGTCTGACAAGGTCTCATAAAAACATTAATAAAAGCTACAATTTTTGGCTAATTTCTTTCAGCTTTCTAAACTTAAAAGCTGAAATCCTTATGTGTGCATGATATGAAAATTATATCAACAGTCCTCACAGGAAACAAACGTGCCATGGTCAAATTTGGGCAAAATTTAAGTTACTAATTTTACTTTTATACTAATAACTTATAAAATTTGAAAAATTCATAACTAATTTTGGGTATTCAATTGAATCTTGATTAAATAATGTTACATCCCTGACAAAAAATCTCTAGCTTCAGCAATCCCCTTGTTAAGGGAGTAAATATATTTCTTGATTTTTTAAAAAGTGCATTATGTTTGGGCCCATAACTTAAAACAATTACGCAATACTGACATCATTCTGGCATGTGCATAGAGAATGAAAAATATGTATATTATTTATGATTTAAGTCAGATCAGTGGTTTTGATATTAGGCAGTCTTGAAGTGTAACAATGGGTTTTTAATGGAAAAATGAAGTTTTTCATTAATATTTTGAAGGTATTAAGTCCTAGTGACCAAATTCTTGGCATGGTAGGGGATTTTGGAGACATCTAACTGTATGCCGAATTTAAGGAACTAAGAGCTGAAGCTTGGGAGCTGAGCTCTTGCAAACTGCATAACACTAGCTTGATGTAAACAATATGTTACATGGTGCTTGAAAACTTGAATAAAATCTACAGTTTTTGATCAACTGGTTTCAAATTGTTGGTGTTCACAGTTGAAAAGTGACCAAATTCTTGGCATGGTAGGGGATTTTGGAGACATCTAACTGTATGCTGAATTTAAGGAACTAAGAGCTGAAGTTGGGGAGCTGAGCTCTTGCAAACTGCATAACACTAGCTTGATGTAAACAATATGTTACATGGTGCTTGAAAACTTGAATAAAATCTACAGTTTTTGATCAACTGGTTTTAAATTGTTGGTGTTAACAGTTGAGAAGCTAACAAAAACATACTGTGAAAATTAAATCCGCAGTACTTACAGGAAAAAAAGTGCCATGGTCAAAGTTGGCAAAATTTAAGGTACCAATTTTTTTAATTTTATTAATATTTTAAAAAATTATAAAGATTTTCATCTAATTTTGGGTATACAATTTAATTTTGATTAATTAAAGTTATATTACTGGAAGAAAGGTCCATAGCTTTAACAAGTTTTGTGTTAAGTGATCCAATATCTTTCCTGATTTTTTACAAAATGCATTATGTTTGGGTCCATAACTTTTTAAAATTATATAATACAGACATAATTTCTTGAATGTACATAGGAACTATATAGAGAAATATTTATGGTAAATATAAGGAAAAACAGATGAGTGGTTTTGATATTAGGCAGTCCTGAAGTGTGAAAATAGGTTTTTAATAAGAAATTGAGGTTTTTCCTTAATTTCTCAAAGGAACGAAGTCGAAAAGACCCAGTTTTCAGCTTGGTAGGAGATCTTGGGGACATCTAACATTATGCCGAATTTTGGATTCCTAGGTCTTATGGTTTCAAAACGTGCCACATCTACGGACAGACAGATGGACGGACGGACGGACAGACAGACAGACAGACGAGGGACAATGGACCACGACTATAGCTCAGATGACTTTTAGTCAGCTGAGCTAAAAATGAGTGATTTTAGTCCTCGGCAGACAAACAGTCCAATGCTGTGCAAAATGGTTGCAGGTGGCCCCTCCAGTTTTGTGTATGATAAAGACCTATGTGAGATCTATACACATGCAAAATTTTGGCCAAATCGTTCAAACGGTTCCCGAGATATGAGCTTGGATGGCTGCAGCATAAATTAGAATGTAGGTGGTGCCACCTGTCATAAAATCAAGAAAGCTATCCAGGATGTATAGACCTGCAAAATTTTAGGCAGATGTGTCAAACCACTGCCGAGATATGAGTGACATTATCCCACAGCAGACAAACAGACAGACGCTGTGCAAAAATGGTTGCAGGTGGCCCCTCCAGTTTTGTGTATGATAAAGACCTATGTGAGATCTAAACACATGCACAATTTTGGCCAAATCGTTCAACGGTTCCTGAGATATGAGCTTGGATGTGTGTCTGATGATAAAGAGCTATGTGAGATCTATACACATACACAATTTTGGCCCAATCGGTCAAACGGTTCCCGAGATATGAGCTTGGATGTAATCAGCATGAACTTGAATGTAGGTGGCGCAACCTGTCATAAAATCAAGAAAGCTATCCAGGATGTATACACATGCCGAATTTTAGTTGAATTAGTCAATTCACTGCAGAGATATGAGTGATTTTAACCCAAGGCAGATGAACAGATGGACACTGTGCAAACATTGTTACAGGTGGTGCCACCATTTTTTGTGTATGTTATAAAGCTATCCCAGGGCTACATTTGTATAAATTTTATTTCCTGATCAGTCAAATGGTTCCCGAGATATGAGGGTTTATGTGTGGAAACAGACGCACAAATGGATGCTGGGCAGAGAGGAAAGGTCAGAGTTCAACGCCAATTGGTTAGGCACCAGTTCACATGTGACCCGATAATTGGTGTAAATTTTGGAAAAATCAGTCTATTAGTCTCAGAGGAGTTCTCTGGAAACAAACGCCGCGGTGGCGGAACCCAGTCAAAAACATAGTATCGGCAAAACTTCCTTATGGCGGATACTAAAATACAGGTGGCTCCACCAGTCTGCAGAAACTAATAAAATCACTAAATGGTCAATATCCATGCAAAGTATCATGGTGATCTCCGCATTAGTTGTTCAGATACTTCAGCTTTTGTATCAAATTGTCCATTATTCTGAGGGATACTTCGGAGTCCTATAGCTTGAAGGATATGGGTAACAGAGACCTAATTTCAAGTTTCAACAGGCACTTATCATGGGCCTCCTTGCATGACAAGAATGAAGATTCAAGGTCCAGTTGTTGCGATTTGTACCCTGTTGACAGATAACCATATCTTTAAAGGTCTCAAAAATAGAGAAAAAAATTGTAAAAAACCCGAACAAATACAGGTGGCGCCACCAGTCTGCAGAAACTGATGGAACACTCCATGATTAATATCCATGCAAACGATTATGGTGATCTCTGCATTAGTTGTTCAGATACTTCAGCTTTTGTATCAAACTTTCCATTATACTGGGGGGTAATTGGGAGCCCCCGACAGCTCAAAGGATATGGGTAACAGAGACCTTATTTCTGGTTTCCATGGAGACTTTTCATAGGTCTCTCAGTGTGTCAAGAATGAAGATTCTAGGTCCAGTCTTTACGATTTGTGCCCTGTTAACAGCTGTTCACATTTTTAAAGGTCTCAAAAATAGAGAAAACAATTCGTACAAATTTAAAAATACAGGTGGCGCCACCAGTCTGCAGAAACTGATGGAACATCTCATGATCAATATGTATGCCAAAAATCATGACCATCAGTGATGTAGTTATTGAGATACTGAAGTTTTTGTATGAAATTTTTTACTATTCTGGGGGGTACTTTGGGGCCCCATAGCTCGAAGGATATGGGTAACAGAGACCTTATTTCTGGTTTCTAAGGAGATTTTTCATGGACCTCTCAGTGTGTCAAGAATGAAGATTCTAGGTCCAGTCTTTATGATTTGTGCCCTGTTAACATCTGTTCACATTTTTAAAGGTCTCAAAAATAGAGAAAACAATTCGTACAAATTTAAAAATACAGGTGGCGCCACCAGTCTGCAGAAACTGATGGAACATCTCATGATCAATAGGTATGACCATCAGTGATGTAGTTATTGAGATATTGAAGTTTTTGTATGAAATTTTTAGCTCGGCTGACTATAAGTCATCTGAGCTATAGTCGTGGTCCATTGTCCGTCGTCCATCCGTCTGTCCGTCTGTAGATGTGGCACGTTTTGAAACCGTAAGACCTAGGAATCCAAAATTCGGCATAATGTTAGATGTCCCCAAGATCTCCTACCAAGCCGAAAACTGGGTCTTTGCGACTTTGTTCCTTTGAGAAATTAAGGAAAAACCTCAATCTTTTATTAAAAGCCTATTATCACACTTCAGGACTGCCTAATATCAAAACCACTCATTTGTTTTTCCTCATATTTACCATAAATATTCCTCTATATAGTTCCTATGTACATGCCAGAAATTAGGTCTGTATTATATAACTTAAAAAAGTTATGGGCCCAAACATAATGCATTTTGTAAGAAATCAGGAAAGATATTTGAACACTTGACACAAAACATGTTACAGCTATGGACTTTTTTTCCAGTAATATAACTTTAATTAATCAAAATTAAATTGTATACCCAAAATTAGATCAAAATCTTTTAAATTTTTAAAAATATTAACAAAAATAAAAAATTGGTACCTTAAATTTTGCCCAGTTTTGACCATGGCACCTTTTTTTCCTGTAAGTACTGTTGATCTAATTTTCACAGCATGTACAAATAAGGATTTTATCTGTTAAAATCTGAAATTTGAAAATAAAAGCTGCAAAATTAGGCTAGTTATTGAATTTTTTTGGAGGCTCTTGTTGTATTCCCGTACATTGTCAAGCAGTCCACTGTGGTCACTGTTGGTCATTCAGTGCAGCTCTGAATGCTCCCAAGGTTGTTGGCATAATGTTAGATGTTCCCAAGATCTCCTACCAAGCCAAAAACTAGGTCTTTGCGACTTTGTTCCTTTGAGAAATTAAGGAAAAACCTCAATTTTTTATTAAAAACCTATTTTCACATTTCAGGACAGCCTAACTACAAAACCACTCACCTGTTTTTCCTCAAATTTACCATAAATATTCCTCTATATAGTTCCTATGTACATGCCAGAAATTAGGTCTGTATTATATGATTTAAAAAAAGTTATAGGCTCAAACATAATGCATTTTGTAAAAAATCAGGAAAGGTATTTGATCACTTAACACAAAACATTTTAAAGCTATGGACCTTTTTCCAGTAATAATAACTTTTATTAATCAAAATTAAATTGTATACCCAAAATTGGATCAAAATCTGTTAAATTTCTTAAAATATTAGCAAAAATAAAAAATTGGTACCTTAAATTTTGCCTAAATTTGACCATGGCACTTTTTTCTCTTATAAGTACATTTGATTTAATTTTCACAGCCAGTTTACATATGGATTTAATCTGATGAATTTGAATTTGAAAGTATAAGCTTAAAAAATAGTCTAGCTATTGAAGTATTTTCTAGCATCATGACCCTACTT
Organism: Sipunculus nudus; assembly: GCA_026874595.1. Classification (NCBI taxonomy): domain Eukaryota; kingdom Metazoa; phylum Annelida; class Sipuncula; order Golfingiida; family Sipunculidae; genus Sipunculus; species Sipunculus nudus. The sequence continues at coordinate 67,767,065 of CM049306.1, forward strand.
TTGTTTACCTGGTAATCCAAAAATTGGCATAATGTTAGATGTAATTGTAAATATTCATATTCTTCCATACATTTCCTATGTACATACCAAAATTTAGGTCAGTATTGCATAATTTGTTGAAGTTATAGGCCCAAACATAATGCACTTTGTAAAAAATCAGGATATATATTTACTCACTTACCATAAGAATGGCTGAGACTTTTTATCAGGAATATAACATCATTTAATCAAGATTTAATTGTATACGGAAAATTAGATCTGAAATTTGCAATTTTTTAAAAGTTATTCGCATAAATATAAAATCAGTACCTTAAATTTTGCCCAACTTTGGCCACGGCACAATTTTTTCCTGTAAGTACTGTGGATGTTATTTTCACAGCATGTACACATAAGGATTAAATCTATTAAAATCTTAAATATGAAAAAAAAGCAGCAAAATTAGGCTAGTTATTGAATTTGTTTGGAGGCACTTGTTGTATTCCCTTACATTGTCAAGCAGTCCACTGAGGTCACTGTAGGTCATTCAATGCAACTCTCTATGCTCCCCAGGCTGTTATGTAATCCCATCACTCCGGCAAGCCCTCTCTCTTGTTGAGCTTGATCAGGCTACCAGCATAAATACCACAGGGAGCCTTTCTCTCCCCCCCCCCACCCCATTCTGTTGACAGAACTGTACTCTAAACAAGATGAATCTTACAATTTCACATTTTTTCAGCGATGAACAGTAACAACAGAGACCCCTCACTAATATACAAGACAAAGCTGATAATTTTAATGTTAAAAAATTCTTTTTGTTGAGACTTGGACAATTTTGATTTTTTTTTAAAGAAAAAAATGTTCAGGAATTTAATCCTAATATTCATATATGGTAAAATATTAGGACCTAATGAAAGTGCTAATTGACAAGATTTAAGAAGATATAAATACGTTGTAGCATTTCGTTCATATCTCTTAAAGTTGGTGGGGCCTAGTTATCTAGTTTTTAAAATTAGAAATATTGGTCAAACTTTGTAGGATTAATTTTTAACTCATATGGCCATATATTTAACTTTTGAAAAATTAATTACCTTCACACATTATTTGTTTATGAAATGGAACTTTTATATGACACTTACCGTAAGCCCAGTTTTTCCCTTAGTGCATCACTAAATGGTTTCAGGCCAAAGGTTTCATTTATTACACAGTCCATATGCTTTAGCTCATGTCCATTATTCTATAATTTACAGAGTTTCATTTAAGCTGGGCCATTTTCTCTTAGCTTTTTAAATGGTAATAAACATGGAAAAACCAAAAGAAACAAAAATATTTTGCAGTTACTAATATTTTCCAAAATTCAGCTGAGCGACGTGACCCATAGGTCCCTTGTTTACTATTCTGGGGGGTACCTAGGGGCCCCATAGCTTGAAGGATATGGGTAACAGACCTAATTTCTGGTTTCCATGGAGACTTCATAGGTCTCTCAATGTTTCGAGAATGAAGATTCTAGGTCCAGTTGTTACGATTTGTGCCATGCTTACAGATGAAAGCATCCTAAAAGGTCTCAAAAATAGAGAAAAAATTCGTAAAAAATCGAAAAATACAGGTAGCGCCACCAGTCTGCAGGAACTGATGGAACATCTCATGAACAATATGTATGCCAAACATCATGACCATCAGTCAAGTAGTTAATGAGATATTGAAGTTTTTGTGTGAAATTTTTTACTTTTCTGGGGGGTACATTGGGGCCCCATAGCTCCAAGGATATGGGTAAGAGACCTAATTTCTGGTTTCAAAGGAGATTTTTCATGGACCTCTCAGAATCCCAAGTTACAAGGTTCTAGGTCCAGCAGTTACGATTTGTGCCTGGTTAACGGACGGACGGACAAAGGGACGACAGACAAAGAGTGATCGCTATAGCTCAGATGACTTTCAGTCAGCTGAGCTAAAACGTATACATGTTTCTCAAATGACAAACGGGATGCGCATTTCTTTAGCCCTATATAGGACACACCTGATCAACCAGGACCTTTGCGTGGTCTCCTCACTAAAATTTATAAAAGCTATTGAAAAACTGAACGAGACTTCTACATTTTCAACCATATTTTTCTACTCTATAAGAAATTCCTGATCGATCTGCGCCTGGCGGGATTTGGCCACCACACAAAGATGTAACCTGAAAGAAACACAGAACTGGTATTTATTTGCCAACCGCCAGGACTGTCATGCCCCATACATAACACCACATGACCTAATGAAAAGCAGCAGCTTCCAATGAGGAATTTGTTTGGTCTATCACAGAGCTCTACAAGAGGGTGTCATCCTATACTGTTAATAAATTGAAACAGTTTAAACTAGGGCCAGGGCTTTACAAATACAAGTTTTTGAGTTTATTTTGCAAAAGTTTTTGGGCACGCCCAGATATTTTATGAAAATGGGTGCCCAAAAAAAATTTGTTGACAGACTTTAGGGGGGGGGCACGGCTCTAAACACGCCCCTGCAAGTGAAGGCTGTACACTAGGTGAGCTTGACATGGTGTATGAAAACTTTAACAAGTGACCCATGGGTCATGATGCTTAGCTGACAAGCATGACCTGTATTTAAAGCCTGATGGTATACCATATGGTATACTTGGAAGATGGAAGGTTTGGGATGAAAAGTCTGACCTGAAATGCATCCACAACTTTTTTCAAGAAGCTGGTCCTGTGACATTGACCTTAGATCCCTAAGACCTAAATATCAAAAGGTTTGTTCCTCTATTGACATGTAAGGTTTGGGATGATTATTTTGGCTATAAGAATTAATTCTGGGAGGCGCAAACACACCCCGTAACTCAGAGAATATAGGTCACAGTGACCTAATTTCAGATCTGCAAGGAGATCTTTTTAGAACCTCTAAGACTGCATAGGGTTCATGTATCTAGCCCTTACAGTTACAATTTGTGCCCTGCTGACGGCCGGACCGCTGGCTGGACAGACAGACGGAAGGACGACAGACAAAGACCCATTGCTTTAGCACAGCATGACTAAAAGTCAGCTGAGCTTAAAATCACTGAAACTGCACTGACAAAAGGATTTCTAAGGTGGCTAACTGGCAGACATAATGGATTTCTGACAAGTCTGACATTTGATATCACACATCCTCCAATAAGAGACCAAACTTGTAGCAAATTCTCCAAAGGATGTTACAGTAATGAATGTCCAAAACAATTCAAAAGGCATTTTCAGGCCCTATATTATATTTATAGATATGCTAATGTAAAAAGTGTAAGTCAAATATTTTTTATTATCACTCTGCTTTTCAATGGGATCAGCAGGGTAGGTAAACTGCAAAACCTGAAAGAAAAGAAATGCAGAAAGCATGACTAAAAGTCTTGTAATAAAAATATAGCCATCCTAAATCCAGGTACACATCCACATATTATGAGAACAAACATTTGCTTTTATATCTGGTGATTTATATAAAAAATATTCAGATATCTAGGAAACTAAGTTTATTGCTATGATTCCATAAAATAAACTGCAAAATGTTCCCATCATCTTATAAATCAGTAGCTAAACCTTAATACTATACTCTCACAGTCTTAATGCCTGGCTGAAGCATTCTGGCAACAGTGTTTTTGTTATACAGTAACGAGGTATTTATCAATCAGCCTTATCACTTAACAGGCTGATACAAAAGAGAGTCATATGTCACCAGCATCACACACAATTACAGCCACACAGTGAGATGTACCATAACCAATGGTTATATGTACAAGAAAAATATAGATGGTCTACAAAATAAGTTATTGTGAACATCCCTGACCTATGACCTTGGCCTTTTGCCCACATATCAACTGGATTCTTTCTAAATGATGGGTAACTACTAACCACTTACATCTGGCCGGGTGTAATTACTTGGCAACCAATGAGTAAATAACTTAGACCTGCAACTTTTAACCTCCTGACCAGCTGACCTCAAAATCAATTAGTTATTTCTTCATGCAAACAGACCCATAAATATGAAGTTTGAATCACATTCAGTGATGCATAGATGTGGCACATGTGAAAGACTGAAGGTTTGGGTTGAACAGTTTCACTTGAAATATGTTCACAAACATTTAGAACAATATTGTGACCTTGACCTTTGACCTTTTGAACTCAACATCAAAAGGCTTCTTCCCCTATTGGCAGGTAAGCTATATATGACAAATGGAAAGTATAGATTGAAAAGTTTGCCTGAAAATGACTCCACACAAGAAGAGGGTGATGTGTACTCGACCTTTGACCTCAAAATCAACAGGTCTTTTCCCCTGTTGGCAGAGAAGTGATATCAGTGCTGAAAGGTTTGGAATGAAAGATCTAGCTTGAAATGTGTCCACAACCTTTTCAAAGAAGTGGATCCTGTGACCCTGACCTTTGACCTTGTGACCTCAACATCTATAGGATTCTTCTCCTACTTAGTAGGTGAGCTATATGTGAAAGATCAAAGAATTGGGATGAAAGGTTTGGCTTAAAATGCATCCACAGGCGTTTCAAAGAAGTTGGTTCTGTGACCTTGACCTTTGACCTTGTGACCTCAAAATAATTATGGTTCTTCCCCTGTTGGTAGGTGAGCTGTATGTGAAAGATGGAAGGTTTGGGATGAAAATTTTGGCTAAAAGAATTATTTCTGGGGGGTGCAAACACACCCCATAACTTTGAGAATATAGGTTGCAGTGACCTTGTTTCAGGTTTGCAAGGAGATCTGCATAGGGTTCATGGCCCTAGCTCCTATGGTTACAATTTGTGCCCTCCTAACGGATGGCCGGCGTGGGACGGACAGACGGAAGGACGACGGACAAAGACCCATCGCAATAGCCCAGCATGACTGAAAGTCAGCTGAGCTAATAAAAGCTACTCTTTTCAATCAATTCCCTTTAAATTTCAGATTTTAAAAGATCAAATCCTTATGTATATTTGCTAGGAAAATTAAATCAACAGTGCTTACAGGGAAAAAATGTGCTGTTGCTAAAGTTGAACAAAATTTAAGGTATTGATTTTTTATTTATGCTAATAACTTGGAAAAATTGTAAAAATTCAGATTCAATTTTTGGTATGCAACTGATTCTTGATTAAATGAAGTTATATCCCTGAAAAACAAGGTGCATTATGTTTGGACCAGTAACAAATTATGCAATATTGACCTTATTTTTGGTATGTGCATAGGAAATATATGGAAATATATGCATATTTACTATGATCAATTTCAGATCAGTCTTCAACTATAACAATGGGTTTTTAAAGGAAAACAAAGGTTTTTCCTAAAAATCTCAAAGGAACAAAGTCTTATTGACCCAATTTTCAGTATGGTAGGAGATATCTAACTGAATGCAAAATTTGTAGGTCCAACGGTTTCAAAACGTGCCCTGTTAAAGGCCGGACAGACAGACGGATGGACCGACAAAGGACAAAGGACCAGGACTATAGCTCAGATGACTTATATTCAGCTGAGCTAAAAATATTTATTCATAATTCCTTTTCACAAGGCAATTGCAAACCAGTTTCAAACCATTTTGAAAGTGTTTTAGAGCATTTGCATTTTTAAAACTGTTTTGGCCAAAGCATTTTGGATCAAGCTCATGAGAAGTTTTGCAAACCATTTTGCATGTGGATCTTTTTAGCCACTGTGTCATGTGAATGCTCCAGAACAGTTTATGACCAAGATTGTATGCAGCAAATCTACCACAGTGTAAGGGCAAATGATTGTGTCAGCATGTTGTTAAATTGTTCCAAATGTGATATGTACACAACACGCATTGGTGCTAAATGCCTGTGTGAAAACACTAAACAGATTTGGCCAAACAGCTTTGCCAAAATCGGTTTGAAAACGTTTGCAATGTGAAAGGGGTATTAAATATTTAACAAGCATTCAGGTCAAATGCAAACCTGGGCAATGGGATACACATCAGGTATAATGCTTCCATGATAACATGCTTGACCATTATTTGAAAAGTACTTCAATACTTTTCAAGTACAAGTGAGACATGTACTTGTACAATGCAAGTACTAAACATTTTGAACCAGAGTACAAGCACCAAATACACAAATCTCACACCTAAAATACTGGCATAGATGTACACAACACAACAAGGGACCTGTGGGTCACAGAGCTCAGATGAAATTTAATCTGGGAATATTGTAAAAAAAAAATGCTATTGGTTGTGTTGACTGTGCACTTTTACTACATGAAAGATGCAGGAGTCGCTCATGATAAAATACATGTATTTATAAAAGTTTCAGTATTTAAACAAAGTGATTGTAATATACATGTAAATATATCCACTGGGAACTTATGAAACCCTGTAAATTATAGAAAAATTGACATGAAGTGAAGCAAAATAATACACATTAAATTTATTAACTGAAATAAAAAGCTGTAAAATTAAAATTTTTCATTTTCAAATGAGCATAAACTAAATTTGATAAGCAAGTTAAAACAAGACAATAAGGTATACATTGCATCTGCGCTGTGTAATACTAGTATATGAAACCTGTAGCCTGAAACCATTTAATGATGCAATAAGGAAACAAGGCCTACAGACTTAATGTGACAGCTGTGCAATGGGATATACATCAGGTATATTAGGAATATGCGAGACAATTTTTAAAAGGTACTTGATTACTTTTCAAGTAAATGTGTAACATTTACATGTACAAAGCAAGTACCATATTTCTTCTATTTTAAACTGCACTTCTATTATAAACCACTTCTAGACTTTAAGTAAGAGGTTAAATCTTACGGGACACCAAAATACTGATAACCCCACATTTAAAAGTGAACCAGCACTCCAAGGGGTGTAAATTTGTGACACCCAAAATCAGCAGGCTATATATCCCCTGGAAATGCAGACACCCTATCCGCAAATGCATTCTTGATGCCATTTTAAAGTATCTGCTTTTTAACACTTTACACACTTTCAAAACTGTCAAATAAAATACTTTCAAACACAGGGATACAACAACACAAGAGTACAATCAGGGTGGTTTATGGTATGAGAAGGCAAACACTGTTTAATTGGGGTTAGCTAGAACTGCACCATTCCCATGAATAATTCACCACTTACGTCTGAATTCAATATTACCGTTTCATGCATGCCTTTATTAGACTATTTTATTTGAGTACTACAAACGTTAAAGATATAATGATTGTTTCAGTTGCTTAATTAATACTTATATGTATTTATTATGTTCCTGTTTCACACACACAGTCCCTGACTAAACTACTTCATCTGAATACAGAAATGTTAGAAATAAAGATTATTTCAGCTTTATGCACCGAAAAAACATCATTAAAGTTACCGGGGAGTAATGAGGCAGGAAAACTCTGGCGCCCTTGATGTTGTTTACTCATTTAATTGAAGTAGACCATGGTTCTTTTTCTGCTACATCTGTCAGGCCAATTTCTTTGCAAACCCTCCATTTTTTCTTTTTAAACCTTAAATATTTTAACCCTTGGTTTTTGTGGCGATTTCTTGATCAGACCGGCTTGTATATTCATAATGTCCCTTCAACTAACAGGAGTACAGGCCGAATCAGTGAATACAGGTGTAGGCACCAACAACTTCCCCCTAAACCATATGGAATGCACGGACTAAGAAATGTTACAAATGCATACATGAGGCCTCATTGGCGTTTTGGATAAGACTTTCTTACAAGTATATGTAATATTAATCCGTTGTCTAGTTATGAACCTAAAGAGATACAAGAGTGCTTGGAGTATGGGCATATTTATATTTGCGATGTATAGAAGGAATTTGGCATTAAAACTCCATACTCTTGGAAAATGGAAGCGTAGGTATATCTTACTGGATAACAATGATGCCACCATAATAACTAGATATTTCTTGGCACCGCAGGTGCCATAGTATCCCCAGACAATTAATCCCTCCCCCTTTAAGAATAGGCCCCCCATCTTCAGCAACAATTAATATCACACCACACTCATAGAAAAGGTCACTCTCATGGAAAAGGTCATGACCCCAATTTCAATATACATCATCCTCTAACCCATGTCTATGTATATGCATAATATGAAAGAAATCTCTCCATTAGTTTTTTACTTATAATGCTCACTGTACTGTTAAGTGGCAATGATGGGGTATTAAACCGCATGAAAACAAGTAAAAGAATAACAGGTGGTGCTGTCAGTTTCCGGTACATGACAACACTATCCAAGATCTTCGGTAAAGTTGATTTTTGGACCAATCAATGCATCACTTATTGAGATATTAATGATTTTTAACATATATGGCAATATTCAAGGTCAAGGCCACTCTCATAGGAAAGGTCATGACCCCAATTTATATATACATCATCCAATAATCCATGTCTATGTATAATCATAATATGAAAGAAATCTGTCTGATAGTTTTTGACTTATAATGCTCACAGTACTGTTAAGTGGCAATGATAAAGGTATTAAACGGCATGAAAACAATTAAAAGAATAACAGGTGGCCCCATCTGTTTCCGGTACATGACATTACTATCCAAGATCTTTGGTCAAGCTGATTCATGGACCAATCCATGCATCCCTTATGGAGAAATTCATGATTTTGTGTCATTTTCACCATATATGGCAATATTCAAGGTCAAGGCCACTCTCATAGGAAAGGTCATGACCCCAATTTAAATAAACATCATCCCATAACCCATATCTATGTATATGCATAATATTAAAGAAAATCTGTCCATTAATTTTTGACTTATAATGCTCACAGTACTGTCAAGTAGCAATTTTGGGGGTATTAAAAGGCACGAAAACAAGTAAAGAATAATAGGTGGCGCCACCAGTTTCTGGAACATGACAACCCTATCCATGATCTTCCATCAACTTGATTTTGGAATCAATCCATGCAAGATTTCTTGAGATATTTAAGAATTTGTGTGATTTTCCCCAAAATTGGACCTATTCAAGGTCAAGGACACTCTCCTAGTCCAGGTCATGACCTCATTTTTAATAGGCGTCGTCCTCTCACCCATATCTATACATATACAAAGTTTGGTAAAGATCCGTGAAATATTATTTGAGTTATCACGCCAACAAGATTTATATGCGGCGGCGGCGGGACTGGTATGAAAACATAGTATCCCCTGACTTTGTCTGGGGATACAACTATAAAAGGAACATTTGGTTATTTATGCTTTTCTGAAAATAGCAGAATATTCTACTTTTCTTTCATTTTAAAAACATTTTTTAAATTACAATTTTCAATACACGACTGTCTTTCATCACTGAAACATATCTTAACAAGCAAATCTGTGGAATTAATGTCCCCAGCTTTGGGACCTTGTTTTCTTTCATGCTTGATAAGCATCCAAAATTACGACATGTGGAGAAAATCTTGAGAGCACATGGAAAACAAATCCACTATGACATGTGGAGACATCTGCAAGCAAAAATAAAAACTAAAACACATTAAGAAGTAGGACCAAAATCCACAATGACATGTGGAGACATCTGCAGGCAAACATAAAAACTAAAACACACTGAGAAATTTGACAAAAATTTGAGAATTTTGTTTTTTGAGCTGGAGAGAAATATTTTTCAGATAGACACTCCAAAACCAATCCCAACTGAGGTATGCATGAGAGCAATCACTGATCCAAATTTGAATGAAATCAGATAAAATTTAGAAAAGTTATTGCATGGAAACGAAACCTGATGGAGGGACAGAGAGACAGACAGATAGACAGACGGACAGCTAGACAGACAAACCCAAATCAATGTCCCCCGCATCTGCAGAGCGAGGGACAAAAAGCATTTTTATTTAGGATTTAACATCTTGAACTCATAGGCTTGTGATTAGTTCTTTTATTGCAAACAACAGTTAAATACCTACCTTTTTTATTCATCTCATACACATGTACCATTTTAAGCTTCTCCCCGCAATGTCAAACTACATTTGCACAAAATTAGCCATTGCCGTGAATACTGCATTACAGAAAGGTTAGAATTTAGTTTGCTTGGTATCCTACGAACAACACTCAATTCTTGAAATCATGGAATGAAGACTGCCCAGGCATATTTTTACTAAAATTATTCATAAGAATGGCATGATGGTAATGGGGGTTTGACCGCACAGATAGAGAAGAGCGGATGCCAATCTCAGTTGGAACGGCACTTAGGGGAGAAATACCAAGGTGTAGTCTGGTGGTTTTCATGTATTATGTTGATATAAAGTTGATATAAAATATTTTTAGACAGTAAGAAAATAAACAAGTGGGCCATGATGCTCAGCTTATTTTGACTGGGTGCTTATTTCTTTTATAAATTTTATATATTGTCTGTGAGAATAGCCTAAGGCTAATGTTACTGTGTTGAAAAATGGACAGAAAACAGAAATTTCAGGATTCATAGGAGACCTGCCAAGGACCCCCCTGGATTTCACAAGTGACCTAATTTCAAATTTCCAGGGACATTTACCTAGGATCTCCCTAAATGTCATGTAAGGGGATTCTAGGTCTAATAGATATGTAACGTATATGCATGGGAAACTTGAGGGGTATACGTAGGCCTGGATAGTCTGGTGTAGAGTATAGGATTGCACATTAATTAATCATTAGTGACAAGAAGTGGCTGTACACTGGCGTGGTCAGGTAGAACATGATACGTTTGGTATGTAGGAACTAAGAACCCATGGGGGATGGGGCGAGTCAGGGGTTAGCTGCAGAACAGTCAAGTGTAGGTATTTGGGCTGGCTGGTCAACTCTACCTTGTTCACTGCTGTACACAGCTCTTGCTTATAGTAAAGGTGTCTTACATCGGCCATTCGAGTTTTTGGTTTATCTACAACTATAAGAACCCAAAGGGAACCCAATAGTCATTACTGAAACAATTTGTGCCCATCTGACATTCAGGGTGCTCAAAATCATGTTTTTGGCCCATGGGTCACAAAATATAGGTCAATATAACCTAATTTCAAATTTTTTTTCAATGAGATTTGCCTTGAACCTCCCAGGATGTTGTATAATAAGATTCTAGGCCTAATGGATACAATTTCTGCCCTGTCTGTTGTCTGGGTGCTCAAAATCATGTTTTTGGCCAAGAGGTCACAACATATAGGTCACCATGACCTAATTTTAGGTTTCTAAGGAGATTTGCTTAAAATTTCCCAGGATATTGTGTAAGAAGATTCTAAGTCTCACAGATACGATTTGCCCCATCTGACATTCAGGGTGCTCATATGACATCTTGTCCATATAGGTCACAGTGACCTAGTTTCAGGTCTCCTAGGACATTTGCCTAGGATCTCCCTAAATGTCATGTTAGAGGATTCTAGGCGGAATGGTTACAATTTGTGCCCTGTCTGACTGTCTGGGTGCTCAAAATCATGTTTTCAGACTGTAGGTCACAAAATAAAGGTCACCATGACCTAATTTCGGGTTTTTGAAGGAGATTTGCCCAGGACCTCCCTGGATGTATGGTAAGAAGTTTTTAGGTCTAATGGTTATGATTTGTACCCTGGTAACGGCAGGACGGCCTGACAACAAGACAGATGCTGGACAAAGGGTGATCGCTATAGCTCAGATGATTTACAGTCAGCTGAGCTAAAAATCATGACTTTTTCATGACTTTTGAGAATATCCCAAAAAATCATGACTATTGAAAGACGTACATACCCTGAATGACCTTATTTCTGGCATGTTCATAGGAAATATATGCATGATTGGCTGTACCAAATTTGAATACAGCACCAGTGGTTATCATAGTTGGCAGTCTTGAATTGAAACAATAGGTTTTTTATGGAAAATGGAAGTTTTTTCTTTAATAACTCAAAGGAACAGGTTTTGGTTTGGTAGGAGATCTCTGGAACATCTAAAAGTAAGCCTGATTTCGGATAAATAGCTCCAATGGTTTCATAACATGTCAGTTTAACAGATCGATGGATGGACAGACAGCCAACGGACAAAGGACCATCACTATAGCTAAGCTGAGCTACAACCTGCCTCAGAGTACACTCTGATATTTTTGCCTGGAACATTCTCAGGCACTGGCAAAAGCATCTGACAATGAAGTGTTCACAATACTAAATATCAACTAGAATATCAGCAAAAGCTGACAAAAGCCCTCAGCCAAAAGAACAGTGTTTAGAGGTGGTAACAGTAACTAGTACTAAATATCTGTTCTCACATGGATGTATATCTGTACATGTCTCAGTTATAAATTTAAAATGGAGAGGTATGTACCATGATTCATAACAATCCACCAAATTCTTCCTGAAAAATAAGCTTCTAAGTTTTATTCTATTATAAGCTCTGTGACCTTGAAAAGTAGGTCAAGGTCATCCATCTTCGAACATGAACAAGATTTTTGTTGATATACATCTTCACCAGAGAATTAAAATTCCTATTGTGAATCCTTTTAGAGATATCCCACTCACAAGGCCAAAGTTGAAAAATCCAAGAAAAATTCAATAAAAAATCAGAAAGTGCAGGTGGCGCCCCCAAACTTGTGCAGCAGTTACACACCATCAGTCCCTATGATCATAGTAAGTATTGTGAAAATCCATCCAATGGTTCCTGAGAAATAAGCTTCTAAATGTTTTTTCTATAATCAGCTCTAAAACGTAGAAAAATACGTCAAGGTCACCCATCTTCGAACTTGACCAAGATTTTGTCAATATACATCTTCACCGAAAAAATAAAATTCTTACGGTGAATCCTTTTTGAGATATCCCGCTCACAAGCCCAAAGTTGAAAAATCCGATAAAAATTCATTAAAAATCAGAAATTGTAGGTTGCACCACCAAACTTGTATAGCAGGTACAGACTATCTGTCCCAATAATCATAGTAAGTTTTGTGAAAATCCACCAAATGGTTCCTGAGTTATAAGCATCTAAATGTTTTTCTATAATCAGCTTTAAAATGTAGAAAAATAGGTCACACATCTTCGAACTTGACCGAGATTGTGTCGACATACATCTTTACTGAGGAAATAAAATTCTGACGGTGAATCCTATTCAAGATATCCCGCTCACAAGGTAAAAGTTAACGGACGCCGGACGGACAGACGGACGGACGGACAGCTTGGGTGACGACAATAGCCCATCAGCCTAAGGGCTGAGGGCTAAAAACTGTCCTCTTGTTTCATCATGTCGACCTTTTTATACTAACCTGCTACTGGCATGGTTAACCTCTGCAGTAGGTTAGGTGCATGGATGGCCAGGTCTGTGGTTGTGGGGGTCTTATGAGGTGATGTATGTGGTGTCACTTGACCAGAGAAAGCTGTGGCAGGAAGCGCACCATCACCAAAGGGTAATGTTCCCCTCTTTGATCCAGGAGGTTGTACATTGACTTTCACACCTGGGCTGTGCACTGGGGATGGGGGTAAGCTGCTGCTAGCTAAGATAACACTTGGCAGATTGCTCTGTGTGTGACCCATATTGTTGCTGTGTCCTTGCAGCAGTCCTGTGAGCTCTGGGGCACCTGCTGTTGGGGATATTGGTGTTGTAATCCCTAATGTGACCTGCCCTGTGACTGCCTCTGTTGCTTGCATTGTGCTGCTTATTCTTTTTTTTGCTGCTGCAGCAATTTGTGATGGACTTTTCTTCCTCTTCTGAGCCGGTTTCTTGGCTGGACAATCAGAAAAGTAATGTTATGTTAAAGTCTATGAAAGCTGCTGCCCAGGTCATGACACTCACAAGTAGTCAATTAGGTAACAGTTAAATTTTACATTGCTACTTGATAAAAGTACATAAATATTGAATTGCCCATGTTCTTTTATTGACTACATGAAAGGTGCAGGATCCTCCCATGATCACATTAAGTCACAGTGACACAGTTTTGGGTTTGGTAGGAGAACTTGGGATCCTCTAACTGTATGTTGAATTTTGGATCCTAGGTTCAATACCTGCCCTGTTTATCATGTCAACTGGCAAAACTAGATGAACAACAGATCATCGCTATAGCTCAGATGACTTACAGTCAGCTGAGCTAAAAACAAGGGAGGCATGATTAACAGTGCTCAGTTGAAGTTGCCCATGAAGGTAAACAAGGGACCTATGGGTCATGGCGCACAGCTGTTATATATGATATATGGAGGTAGGCAAAGGCTGGTTTTGTGTGGTAATATAAGCTGTATTATGAGTTGATGGTGTTTAACTCAAGCTATGTAAGATTTTGACAAGATCTCTGAAGACAGGGAAGGTGATTGATGTCATTTATATTATTTACAGTTGGAAATGGTGTGCTATTGTCATGTAGGTTTTGACTTGGCCATATAACTTTTTCTACATTGCAGCAGAATTATTTGGAAAAAAAACTGTCCATTATCAGTCATGTTAATTATGCTTTTTACAAATAAGTTAACTGTTATAAAATAATAACAAGTTATCCCTTCCCAAGAGTAGCACTAGCACAAATAATACATTAATTAACTAGATGTGTCGGAATGACACGAATGCCCCCGCCTAGGGCAAATAAGAAACATTTGTTAAATTTTGAAATTTTTTTTAAGTTCAGGTGTCATATGGTGAAAAGTAGGTCAACAAGGGCAAAATGGAAACTTTATCTGTTGCGGGTCATTATCAAGCAACACCTAAAATCAGGCCAGTATCTGCAGGCACTGTGAAAAAAAGTCCATACATGTGCATTTTCCATAAAAATTTCTGTTTTTCATGAAATTTTCTATGTTTAGGAGCCGTAAAACAATCAAAAGTAGGTCAACCGGGATGAAACGTGAACTCGATCTGTAACTGTCATTATCTGCCCACACATAAAAAATCAGGGTGGTATCTGCAGGCATTGAGGAAAAAAAGTTGGTACATATGCATTTGTTATGAAAATTTCTATTTTTCATGAAACTTTCTATGTTTAGGAGCAGTCAAATGGTCAAAGTAGGTCAACTGAGTCAAAAGGATAACTTGATCTGTAACTGGTCACTTTGTGCCTACACACCAAAAATAAGGCCCGTATCTGCAGGCATTGCAAAAAAAAGTCTCTACATGTGCACTTTTTTAAGAAATTTTCTATGTTAGAGCACCGTCAAACGGTCAAAAGTAGGTCAACTGGGACAAAACATGAACTTGATCTGTAACTGGTCAATATCTGCCCACACACCAAAAATCAGGCCAATATCTGCAGGCATTGCGAAAAAAAGTCCGTACATGTGTATTTGTCATGAAAATTTCTATTTTTATGAAATTTTCTAAGTTTAGGAGCCGTAAAACGGTCAAAAGTAGATCAACTGGGATGAAACGCAAACTCGATCTGTAACTGGTCATTATCTGCCTACACACCAAAAATCAGGCCAATATCTGCAGGCATTGAGAAAAAAGTCCGTACATGTGTATTTTTCATGAAAATTTCTATTTTTCATGAAATTTTCTAAGTTTAGGAGCCGTAAAACGTACAAAAGTAGGTCAACTGGGACGAAACACGAACTCAATCTGTAACTGGTCATTATCTGCCAATAAACCAAAAATCAGGCCAATATCTGCAGGCATTGCGAAAAAAAGTCCGTACAACTGTTTTATTTTGGAAGGATGGAAGGATGGAATGACGGACATGGGTAAAACTATATGCCCCGGCCACTTTGTGGCAGGGGCATAAAAATTAATAACAAATGTTGTATCAAAAGAAATTTAAATTAAACAAGGCCTACAGGCCTAATGCGAACCTGTGCAATGAAATTACACCTGGTATAATGCTTCAATGCTGGACCATTACTTTTCAAGAGCATGTGTAACATGTATATGAACAATGCAAACACTTAGAACAAGAAACAATTAAACTAGATGACCTGAGGTCACGCGCTTGCCGGAAATGATGTAAGGTTAGTCAGATGAACGAGCAGTGTCAAAGTGAAAGAAAATAATCCACAGTTTGTGAAGAAAGAACCAATATTAACAAAGTTCTAAAGAAAATAAGATTTTTATATATTTTGATCACCTTGACCTTGACCTTTGACTTATTTGAATAATAAACATAGGACTTACAGATATCATCACGATATATGACAAGTGTAATTTACAAAACGATTCCTGCAAAACTGTGGCCAGTAGAATGCTACATGTGAGACGCAAGAACCAGGAAGCAGGCGAAATTGAGGACAACTGACAAACAGACAAACATACTGACCCAAGATTGAGAACAGATGACTTAATCATGTTATGAAGAAACCTAAGAGGAAGATAATAAGCTATAATTTATGTAAATGAGGTTAATAGTTTTGGAAATATGGCCAAAAAATGATATGTTGTGCAAGTTTGAGTGCACCGCCCCCTAGCGGCCAATTCTGCAAAATGAAAAATCGGTTTCGAGATATTAGTGTAAGACATAAGATGTAATAGTTTTAAAAGGATTCTTTCAAAACTGTGGCCTGTAGAATGCTACATGTGAGACGCAAGAACCGGCAAGTAAGCGAATTTGAGGACAACTGAGAAACAGACGGACACACAGACAAAGTGATTCAAGATTGAGACCAAATGAATACACCAGGTTTTTGGAAAGACCCAGAGGAAGAAAATAAGCTATAGTTTATGTAAATGATGTTTATAGTTTTGGAGATATGGCCAAAAAATGATATGTTGTGCAAGTTTGAGTGCACCGCCCCCTAGCGGCCAATTCTGGAAAATGAAAAATCGGTTGCGAGATATTAGTGTGAGACATAAGATGTAATAGTTTTAAAAAGATTCTTTCAAAACTGTGTCCTGTAGAAGGCTATATGTGAGACGCAAGAACCGGCAAGCAAGCGGATTTGAGGACAACTAAGAAACAGACGGACACACAGACAAAGTGACACAAGATTGAGACCAGATGACTAAACGAGTTCATGAAGAAGACTTAGATGAAAAAAATAAACTATAAATTTTGTAATTGAGGCTTATAATTTTGGAGATATTGCCAAAACATGATATGTTGGAGAGGTTTGCACCCAGCGCCCCCTAGCGGCCGAATTAAAAAAATGAAAAATTGATTTCGAGATAATAGTGTAGGACTCAAGATATGCCAGTTTCAAAAAGATTCCTGCAAAACTGTGGCCTCCAGGGCAAGATTACTGAAATCTCGAATTATCTCGTTTGACGAGATATTATACGAGATATTGCGAGACTCTTAATAGAATCTTGTAGTACTAGGTGAATGCTACCTGAAGCAAAAAACTAGACCTCTGTAGCTTTAAAACTGACAAATTTAGAAAAATATCAGCACTTTTCCCCAAAAATGCGTTACCATGGTTACCGCAAATTGAGTCAGCTACACACCAGAAAACAGGCCTTGGAATGACGATTAAAATGAGCTACTGTTGAAGTAGATACGACCAATATTAACACAGATATGAACAAAAAACCGTTTTGTATACTTTTGATGACCTTGACCTTGACCTTGGACCTATGTCGGCCAATAACAATAGGCCTCGAGCACTTTTGATTGTCTACCAGCTGTATAAGTTTGAAAGCAATTGCTGGAAAATTGTGGCCTGTAGAGAGTACACAGACAGACAGACAGACAAACAGACAAACAGACATCCGCGACTGACCAACCTGCTTGCAGAAATCGAAGATTTCCGGCAAGCAACAAACAAACAGACTAGATGACCTGAGGTCACGCGCTTGCCGGAAATGATGTAAAGTTAGTCAGATAAACGAGCAGTGTCAAAGTGAAAGAAAATAATCCATAGTTTGTGAAGAAAGAAGCAATATTAAAAAAGTTCTAAAGAAAATAAGATTTTGATATATTTTGATCACCTTGACCTTGATCTTTAACTTATTTGAGTAATAAACATAGGGCTTCCAGATATCATCACGATATATGACAAGTGTAATTTACAAAACGATTCCTGCAAAACTGTGGCCAGTAGAATGCAACATGTGAGACGCAAGAACCAGGAAGCAGGCGAAATTGAGGACAACTGACAAACAGACAAACATACTGACCCAAGATTGAGAACAAATGACTTAATCATGTTATGGAAAAACCTAAGAGGAAGATAATAAGCTATAATTTATGTAAATGAGGTTAATAGTTTTGGAGATATGGCAAAAAAATGATATGTTGTGCAAGTTTGAGTGCACCCCCCCCTGGCGGCCAATTCTGGAAAATGAAAAATCGGTTTCGAAATATTAGTGTAAGACATAAGATGTAATAGTTTTAAAAGGATTCTTTCAAAACTGTGGCCTGTAGAATGCTACATGTGAGACGCAAGAACCGGCGAGTAAGCGAATTTGAGGACAACTGAGAAACAGACGGACACACAGACAAAGTGACTCAAGATTGAGACCAAATGAATACACCAGGTTTTTGGAAAGACCCAGAGGAAGAAAATAAGCTATAGTTTATGTAAATGATGTTTATAGTTTTGGAGATATGGCCAAAAAATGATATGTTGTGCAAGTTTGAGTGCACCGCCCCCTAGCGGCCAATTCTGGAAAATGAAAAATCGGTTGCGAGATATTAGTGTGAGACATAAGATGTAATAGTTTTAAAAAGATTCTTTCAAAACTGTGTCCTGTAGAAGGCTATATGTGAGACGCAAGAACCGGCAAGCAAGCGGATTTGAGGACAACTAAGAAACAGACGGACACACAGACAAAGTGACACAAGATTGAGACCAGATGACTAAACGAGTTCATGAAGAAGACTTAGATGAAAAAAATAAACTATAGTTTTTGTAATTGAGGCTTATAATTTTGGAGATATTGCCAAAACATGATATGTTGGAGAGGTTTGCACCCAGCGCCCCCTAGCGGCCGAATTAAAAAAATGAAAAATTGATTTCGAGATAATAGTGTAGGACTTAAGATATGCCAGTTTCAAAAAGATTCCTGCAAAACTGTGGCCTCCAGGGCAAGATTACTGAAATCTTGAATTATCTCGTTTGACGAGATATTATACGAGATATTGCGAGACTCTTAATAGAATCTTGTAGTACTAGGTGAATGCTACCTGAAGCAAAAAACTAGACCTCTGTAGCTTTAAAACTGACAAATTTAGAAAAATATCAGCACTTTTCCCCAAAAATGCGTTACCATGGTTACCGCAAATTGAGTCAGCTACACACCAGAAAACAGGCCTTGGAATGACGATTTAAATGAGCTACTGTTGAAGTAGATACGACCAATATTAACACAGATATGAACAAAAAACCGTTTTGTATACTTTTGATGACCTTGACCTTGACCTTGGACCTATGTCGCCCAATAACAATAGGCCTCGAGCACTTTTGATTGTCTACCAGCTGTATAAGTTTGAAAGCAATTGCTGGAAAATTGTGGCCTGTAGAGAGTACACAGACAGACAGACAGACAAACAGACAAACAGACATCCGCGACTGACCAACCTGCTTGCAGAAATCGAAGATTTCCGGCAAGCAACAAACATCACTGCTGCAATTCTGGCATGGGTGCACACAACACAAAAACTAGAATATGGGTAGTCAACAAGCGACTACTTGTATCCGCCAAAATCTGAGTGGGAAAGGTGAAGTGAGGCATGGATTGAGTGGCAAGGGGAAATAGAATGAGGTGTGTTGCATAATAGCCTTGATGTCTGCAGCCAAAATGTGTATGTAGGTTGTGCCACCTACCACAAAATCCAGAAAGCTGTCCCAGATGTATAAACATGCAAAATTCTAGGCAGATAAGTCAAACCACTACTGAGATATGAGTGATTTTAGACCATGGCAGACAAACAGATGGAGGCTGTGCAAAAATGGTGGCAGGTGGCACCACCAATTTTTTGTATGATTAAGAGCTATGTGAGATCTATACACATGCAAAATTTCAGGGGGATATGTCAAACCAGTCCTGAGATATAAGCCTTAATGTCTACAGCGTATACATAAATGTAGGTGGTGCCACCTGCCACAAAATCCAGAAAGCTATCTAAGATGTATAAACCTGCAAAATTTTAGGCAGATATATCATCTTCCCCAGAGTTTGATGCACTTGGCTGACAAGGCTTAGGTGTGTAAGGCAGTTGCCCCCAAGTGACCTGTGACAAATTTCTGCCTCAAGCTACTGCACTGAGTGAACTCTTGACCTGCACCTGGCTAGACTGAGTGAACTTTTGACCTGTACCTGGCTGCACTGAGTGAACTCTTGACCTGCTGCATAATCTGACACAGTTGGCAGTCTGCCAAAGCTATAAATAGATTCAGGCTGAACTTTGGTGCCAAGTATGATGCAGTGAGCAGTCTGCCAAAGCTATAAATAGAATGCAGAAGGCACTGGCAATCTGCCAATGGTAAACCAAGTGCTGCCATCTGTACACAAAAGTGGTCCCTACTTGAAATAACTTTGAAAATAATTTTCCAAATACAAAATGCTTTACAGCTGACTTTTTATGAAAAAGAAATCTGTAATACATGTAAAATTATTACAGATGCATACTGAATGCAAAATGAATAT
The DNA here is from genome assembly GCA_026874595.1 of Sipunculus nudus. Lineage (NCBI taxonomy): Eukaryota > Metazoa > Annelida > Sipuncula > Golfingiida > Sipunculidae > Sipunculus > Sipunculus nudus. The sequence continues at coordinate 67,787,412 of CM049306.1, forward strand.
ACAGATATGTCTCAATGATGGCAAAGTCTTGAATTAAGTAGGGATACCATTAATTTATAATCCATGTACAGTTGTATTTATATAGCAACGGAGAGCTGAATATCCATGAATATCCCATTGCCTGGTATGATGAATAACTTAAATCATAAATCTTATTTTTTAAAAGCTTTCAAAAAACTTTCTTGTCAATATTATCCAAAGATAACCTGAAATCTAAATGTCTACTGGCATGATGTAATAGATGCTGATAAACTGGTGCCAGGCTAGATGTAACAGCTTCACACAGCTAACATATATGGTAAAATGACTCAATTAAATTTTCATAATTCAGCCAAACATCATTCATGTGGAACCATTAATGACAATTATAATATTATAAGAATTATTGTAGGGATTATTCTTGTAAAATATTTCACAAACTGGCTTTAGTGGCAACAGTCGAAAAACGTTTTGCAGGTTTATAACTCATATGGGAAGATACAGCTAACTGGCTTCCCGTAACTCAGCCAAAAAGCACTGAACTAAAACCACTTGAACAAACTTGAATTATCAACATCTGAGGATAATTAATGTGTGAGATTTAAGAAATTTGCCCAGTGGTTTTTGAGAAGAAGATCTTTGTAGCCACTGAACTAAAATGGGCTGTTATGGCATATGACTAAATTCAGCTTCCCATAACTTAGCCAAAAGTCACTGAACAGAGACCATTTGAACAAACTTCTAAAAGCACTACTCTAGGATAATTTCTGTGCGATATTAAACATTTTGGCCATATGGTTTCAGAGAAGAAGTTTTGTAGCCCTCAGTGTGATACAGGCACAGATGACCCCGTACAAAAAAAGCTGATGCAGGTAGCGCCACCAATACCTCAATTTTAGATATGACCTATGTGACCAACATTAGCATAAAATTTGGTGATGATAGCTCCAGCCTTTTCTGAGATTGAAATTTTAATGCTCTTTTGGTCAGATGACAAAGTTCAACCTCCTGTAAGTCGGCCAAAAATCTTCGAACTGGAACCATTCTAACAAACTTGAGAGACATTGTTCCAGGGATCATTTCTCTGAAATATAGGACAATTTGGCAGGACAGTTTCAGAGAAGGTTTTTAAAGCTTTTTTAGCTTTTCCCCTATAAAATCTAAGAAAGTGCAGTAAGAAAAAAAATAAACATAATCCAATATAGTTTTTTGGATGACTGATTATTTGCAAAAACTTTGGTTATGCTAGATCCTGCCATTTTTAGATAGCTATGGTTAATGTACAGACGACGCACGAGGCACAATGTATGACGCACGACACACGACGCCACACCATCGCATAAGCTCACAGGTTCGCTAACAAGTCCTGGAGGCCTAATGCGAACCTGTGCATTGGGAAAAACACCAGGCATAATGCTTCAATGCTGGACCATAACTTCTCATGTATATAAACAATGCAAGTACTAAACATTATGAATAAGATATGATTACACAAACATCAGTGCTGAAATTCTGGCATGGGTGCACACAACACAAAAACAAGTGACCCATGGGTCATGACGCTCAGCTGACTGAGAAGAGATTTGCAAAAGGAAATTTTATCATCTGAATGGTAGTACGGTAAATCCTGTTTTAATCGCCGCGGCCTTAAAAACAAACTCAAAATCGAAAATCTCCACCTTTTTTCTGAACTCGGGATGCGGCCATAAATAGATGGTTTATCAGAAATGAACTGTGAGAAGAACTCTCTCCCCGAAATGGCGCTCCTTTGGGCGATAATAGAACTAAAGCACACCACAGAGGAAATACTCTTTGTAGTCACAGAATTATTGTATAAAATTGTAAAGTCTAAATGTTCATAAAAAAATAATCATTATTTGCACTCAATTGAACAACAACAATTAACATTGAACAATAACAACACTTATTACGACATTAAAATGAATGAGATTATTCATGGTGAGGGCTAGTGGTGACGTCTGTTGGAAAAAATCGGTATTACCGGTCATAACTTTGACGGAGCCAGATTGCCTTGGAATCTATGTTGTTTATGAAAAGAATTCAGAAAATCAAAATATGTAATTTAGAACACTGTAAAATCTTTATAAAAGTTCAAATTTAGCAGGTTACTTACTGACATTTTTTATAATGTCTGATACATGTACCTCAATATTGAATGGCACATCTTCTCGCCCCCATGTCATGTTTCTGGAAAACCTTCATCCTTAAATGCTTATAGCCCGGTCATTTACTTCTGTTTAATCTTTGTTTTTATACAATCAAGGATATACTATATGATTGGAAATAATGTTTGAGGGGAAACCCGCTTGTAGATATAAATGGTAGAACATGTCACCACGGCCGATGGAATTTGGTGAATATACAGATTTTACGTGCCGTGCCGTATTCTTGTTTGCTACTGATTTTCCAATATATTTTAGATAGATCCATTTAAAGTTACTGTATATTTTAATTCTAAAAGTAATATTTTGAAATCTTAATCTATGATGAAAATTCCATTTCTTGAATTACTCGGAAGATTCGAATCATTTTCATACCGGTTACTTCGGAATAATATTATCATTGTCACATCGTACGTTCACATCGCTCCATGTCACAATTTGCTGGTGCGTTTGAAAACATCGCTGGTCAATTTAACTAAATATCAAAATAACTGAAGTTACCTTGTTGAGATACGCACGCATAGCAAACATGACACGTGAAAACGAGTGATTTTAAAGTGAAATTAAAATGGCCAGTCGAAGTAAGCAAGTTTTTTTTTCCACAAGGAAGTTTCCATGTGGGGAGCCATCTTGTCAAGGTAGCGTTCACGCAAGGCACACTGGGACAGAATAGGTGGCTGTTCTGTTTACCACCCACCGCGTACAGCCGTTAAAAATATTCTTAGCAGAACACCAGGGCGTTTCAGCACATGGCGGCACTCAAACTCTTTTTTAAAACGATCGTCAGCCATTGTGTGACTCTTTACGATGTCAGCTTTTTATTCATTTTACTTTCTAAACAAATTATCGTTGCTAAATAATGCTGCAAATGAGTTTAAAGTAGGCATTTATTTCAATGTTACTTGACCATGCCCAAACGAAGTGGGCCGCTGTGTTACAGCTGGGGTGTTTTAAACGTATTATTTGGTGACAATTACCAAGATTTTATAACAAGTTATATATCGCACGAAATGTATACATTTCAAGGTTCTACATTAAAATTTTTATATGTATACCACGAGCCGTGATTAAGTTCATGCAGGTTGAAAATCTGACAGTTTCAGCAGTCTTAGCCATCATGTCGCCCCCTGAACGCTACTGGGTGATGGTGCGTAATAGTGGATAGTATTCAGGCTTTTGCTTCAATAAATGTACATATAAACCTCAATTCAGTGTTCATACTATGGTCTTTGACAATTGCACGTAAATGCAAAGAATTGTTTTGATGCATACAAGAATCGTTTTGCGTAACCACCATTCAAACGAAACGATCGTTCGGGGAATCTTTCTTTTCTGATAAATGCCTGCCCATCCATGTGCAAAAGTCGCTAGTAACATACAGATATTTTGTCGCTATCTCAAATATTAAATATATTTAATATATGTAATCTGGCAACTTATTTAACCTCTGTAATTAATACTTTTTATTCTGGTCTTCATTAAAGCAGCTATGTCGTGATTTATTTTGTTAGTGCAGCTGATTTTCTTACCCTCAGGCCAGAGACGGAGTTGGGGTGCGGCCTTTAAGGGGGGTTTTGGGTATTTGGACCTTAGTGGGAGCTCCTTTAAGAGACCTTGCAAACTCAGGGTGCGGCTATAAATAGACGTGCGGCAAGATTTACGGTATATAACCATTCAAATGAAGCATCAAACAGATTAACCAACAGGCTGAGATTGTGTCTGTATTAATATATCTCAAAAATAGAGAAAAAATGCGTAAACTTAAAAAAAAATACAGGTGGCTCCACCAGTCTGCAGAAACTAATAAAAATACTTAATGGTCAATATCCATGCAAAAAAGGATGGTGGTCTTTGGATTAGTTGTTCAGATACTTCATCTTTTGTATCAAATTTTCCATTATTCTGAGTGATACATTAAGTCCTATAACTTGAAGGATATGGGTAACAGAGACCAAATTTCAGGTTTCTACAGACACTTTTCATGGGCCTCCTTGCATGACAAGAATGAAGACTCTAGGTCCAGTTGTTACAATTTGTACCCTGTTGACAGATAACCACATCTTTAAAGGTCTCAAAAATAGAGAAAATAATTTGTAAAAATTTGAAAAAAATAGAGGTGGCACACCCAATGTCATGATCAATATGTATGCCAAAAATCATGAGCATCAGTGTTGTAGTTACTGAGATACTGGAGTTTTTGTATCAAAATTTTCATTATTCTGGGGGGTATTTTGGAGCCATTCAGCTTAATGGATATGGGTAACAGAGACCTAATTTCAGGTTTCCATCGAGATTTTTCATGGGTCTCCCTGTATGTAAAGAATGAAGATTCTAGGTCCAGTTGTTATGATTTGTGCCATGTTAACAGATGTTCATATCTTTAAAGGTCTCAAAAATATAGAGAAGAAAAAATCGAAAAAAAAGCCTGAAAAAAATATGTGTGGTGCCACCAGGCTGCAGAAACTGATGAAACACTCCATGATCAATATCCATACAAACAATTATGGTGATCTCTGCATTAGTTGTTCAGATACTTCAGCTTTTGTCTCAAATTTTCCATTATTCTGAGCTGTACTTTGGAGTGCCATAGCTCAAAGGATATGGGTAACAGAGACCTAATTTCAGGTTTCCATGGAGACTTTTCATAGGTCTCCCTGTGTGTAAAGAATAAAGATTCTAGGTCCAATTTGAACCCTGTTGACAGATAACTACATCCTTAAAGGTCTCAAAAATAGAGAAAAAAAAATTGTAAAAATTTGAAAAATACAGGTGGCACCACCAGTCTGCAGAATCTGATGAAACATCTCATGATCAATATGTATGCCAAAAATCATGACTATCAGTGATGTAGTTAATCAGATATTGAAGTTTTTTTAATGAAATTTTTTACTATTCTGGGTGGTACTTTGAGGCCCCATAGCTCGAAGGATATGGGTTACAGAAACCTAATTTCTGGTTTCCATGGAGACTTTTCATAGGTCTCTCAGAATGTCAAGAATGAAGATTCTAGGTCCAATCTTTACGATTTGTGCCCTGTTAACAGATGTTCACATTTTTAAAGGTCTCAAAAATAGAGAAAACAATTCATAAAAAATCTAAAAATACAGGTGGCCCCACCAGTCTGCAGAAACTGATGAAACATCTCATGATGAATATGTATGCGAAAAATCATGACCATCAGTGATGTAGTTAATGAGATACTGACGTTTTTGTATGAAATTTTTCACTATTCTGGGGGGGGGGGGGGTACTTTGGGGCCACATAGCTCAAAGGATATGGGTAATAGAGACCTAATTTCTGGTTTCCATTGACACTTTTTATAAGTCTCTTAGAATCTCAAGAATGAAGATTCTAGGTCCAGTCTTTACGATTTGTGCCCTGTTAACAGATGTCCACATTTTTAAAGGTCTCAAAAATAGAGAAAAAAATTCGTAAAAAATAAAAAATACAGGTGGCGCCACCAGTCTGCAGGAACTGATGGAACATCTCATGATCAATACGTATGCCATAAATCATGACCATCAGTGATGTAGTTAATGAGATATTAAAGTTTTTGTATGAAATTTTTGACTATTCTGGGGGGTACTTTGGGACCCCATAGCTCAAAGGATATGGGTAACAGAGACCTAATTCCAGGTTTCCAAGGAGATTTTTCATGGACCTCTCTGGATGTAAAGTAAGAAGATTCCAGGTCCAGCGGTTACGATTTGTGCCTTGTTAACGGACAGACGGCCGGCACGCCGGACGGACGACGGACAAGGAGTGAACGCTATAGCTCAGATGACTAATAGTCAGCTGAGCTAATGATTGTAACTGGCACCACCAGTCTTGTAAACAACAAAGCTATCAGAGATATATACATATGCCCAATTTCAGACTGATATATCAAACCCCTCCTGCAAATAAGCACGGACACACACTATGCAAAAATTATTGTAGGTGGCACCACCAGTCTTGTATATGACAAAGTTATTTGTTTTGTATATATATGCCCAATTTCAGGCTGATATATCAAATTCCTCTGTAGATATAAGCAGGCACATACACTGTGCAAAAGTCATTGTAGGTGGCGACACCTGTCTTGTGAATGAGAAAGCCATCAAAGACACATAGACAGGTCAAAATATCTGGCCAATACATCAAACTTGCTTGAGTCTAATGCATGGGGCTGACCAGGCTTACGTGAAAAGGCAGTTGCCCCGAGTAAACTGTGACAAATATGCTGGCACAGGCTACTGCACTGAGTGCACTCATGACCTGCACCTGGCCTGACTGAGTGAACTTTTGATCTGTACCTGGCTGCACTGAGTGAACTCTTGAGCTGTTGCACAATCTGACATAGTTGGCAATCTGCCAAAGCTATAAATAAATCCAGGCTGAATTTTGGTGCCAAATCTGATGCACTGGGCAGTCTGTCAATGTATAAATAGAATGCAGCTACTGCACTGAGTGAACTCCTGACCCATACCTGGTGAACTCTTGAGCTGTTGCCTAATCTGATACAGTTGGCCATCTGCCAAAGCTATAAACAGATCCAGACTGACCTCTAGCCTGTTGCCAAATCTGAAATAGTAGCCACACCATTGCAAAAGCTCATGCAGGGGCCCTGCCCTGAGGGGCATGACACCCATGAAGTGATCACATGGTGCCCATGAGGTGTTCACATATCACCCATGAGGTAATCACATGCCTTTTGCTTGACTGCACTGATTGAACTCTTGACCTATATCTGGCTGCACTGAATGAACTCTTGATCTGTTGCCAAATCTGAAACAGTTGGCAGTTTCTCAACCTATTTAAAGATACAGACCCAGTCTTGGCCTGTTGGTAAATCTGTTTACACATACTGAAAGAATCTGGCTATAATGCTTTTTTTCAAACTGACATATTCATAATCTTTTTATCAAAATATCTAGAATAATAAAAGATGCAGTCCTTTCATCGTTAAAGGTCCAATAATTCCGCCAAAAATCATTCAAGTAAACTTGAACAAAGGCCACCTAAGAATAATTTTTTGTGCAATGTTACAGAGGTTATAACTGAAACAATAATTTTGTAGAAGAACAGTTTTGCAGTCCTCAGTTTGAAATAGACATAATAATGGCCATAAGACCAACTTAAGCTTTTCTGATATGATGTAAAGAACCATGTCCTAGGATAATTCTATGAAAAATTAAACGATTCATTTTGACAGTTTCATCATAAACATTTTAAGCTGAAAGAAGCTAAAATTATGAGGGTTTGCCCATAAAAAACAGGTCAATGTAGGTGGCACCACAAAATCTGCAAACTTCAAATATGAGTCATGTGACCAACATTTGCACAATACTTGGTAATGCTAGCTTCTGTCATTTCTGAGATTACAATGTCAGTATGCTTTCTTGGGCAAATGACTGTTCTAATTTGTGTAACTCCACTAAAATTCATCAAATGCGAACCATTTGAACAAACTTGAGAGGGCTTGCCTCTGGGATCATTTCTGTAAAATATTGAACAATTTGGCTAGACTGTTTACAAGAAGAAGACTTTTAAAAGTTTTTCAGCTTTTTCCCTATAAAATCTAAGTAAATGCAGATAGCAAAAAAATAAGCTGAATCCCACAATATTTGATTTGTGACAGATTATTCCATAAAATCTGGGGATGGTAGCTCCTGCTATTCCTGAGAAATTACAGATGACCAATGACCCCCGTACAAAAAAGGTCAATGCAGGTGGCGCCACAAAAACCTGAATTTCATATATGACTCATGTGACCAACACTGGCATAAAATTTGGTGATGATACTTCTGGCTGTTTCTGAGACTGTCATTTTAGTATGCTTTTTTGGACAGATGACTAAGTTCAACTTCCTGTAACTTGGCCAAAATTCACCAAACTTGTACCATTCAAACAAACTTGAGAGAGATGGTATAAAAGATTATTTCTGTGAAATATTGAAAAATTTGGCTTGACTGTTCTTGGAGGAGAAGATTTTTTGAGTTTTTTTAGCTTTTTCTCTAGAAAATCTAAGAAAATGCAGAGTTTTTCAGATGGCTAATTTTTTGCATTAAATTCATGATGCTAGCTCCAGTCGTTTTCGAAATAGTATGGGTAAACATACAGTCGACGGACCGCCACCACACCATCGCATTAGCTCACAGGTTCGCTAAAAATTACTACAGATGCATATTGAATGCAAAATTATAATACAGATACATATCACTGATGGCAAAATCTTGAATAAAGTTGAGTATGGATACCAATTATTTATAATCCATGTACAGCTGTCTTTATATACCCACAGAGAGCTGTATACCTGTGATTGAAAACATTGCTTAGCATGAGGAATATCTAAAATCATAAATCTACATTTTTTAAAGCTTTTAAAAAACATTCTTGTCAATATTAACCATAGATAACCTGAAATCTAAATGTCTAGAGGCATGATGTAATGGATGCTGATAAACTGGTGCCAGGCTAGATGTATCTGCTTCACACAGCTAACATATATGGTAAAATGACTCAATTCAATCTTTATAATTCAGCCAAAATTAATTCTTTGGAACCATTATAGACAATTATTATAAGAATTATTCAGGGGATTATTCTTGTAAAATATTAAACAAATTGTCCTCAGTGGAGTCAGTCAAAAAACGTTTTACAGGTTTATAACTCATATGAGAAAATACAGCAAAATGGCTAAGTTAAGCTTCCCATAACTCAGCCAAAAATCACTGAGCCAAAACCATTTGAACAAACTTGAATTATCAACATCTAAGGATAATTAATTTGTGAGATTTAAGAATTTGGCCCAGTGGTTTTTGAGAAGAAGATCTTGTAGCCACTGAGCTAAAATCCCATAAAATCTAAGAAAATGCAGTTAACCAAAAAATAAGCAAAATCCGATAGTTTTTTAGATGACTAATTTTTTGCATAAAATTTTGTGATGTTAGCCCTTTTCAAGATAGTATGGGTTTACGTACAGACGACGTACAATGCCACACCATCGCATAAGCTCACAGGTTCGCTAAAACAGACAGACAGACTGGTAGACAAACAAAGCTGATAAAATATGAAGTTTCAATTATTTCCTAATTTATTTATTATATCAATTTTTTTTAAGTTTAACATCTGGAATGATATACAACTGAATATATAATTTGCTTTCAAATTTCAGACTGATATAGCTTAATTCCAAACACATACAGCATATGAAAGTTATTTCAACAGTGCTTTTAGGAAAAATTTCATAATTTATATATATGTAATGATAACAGAAAGATGATGGACAGAGCTGATCACTTTATGTTCCATTCTCTTAAGGCAAGAATATGTTTCAATAAGATCTTAATTTTTTCTAATCCTATTATTTATTAATTAAATAAATTTTACACATTTACAATAAAAACTTATGTGCCAGTGCACAGGAATAAATTGCAGCAGAGGGGGGGAGGGGGGGGGGGGGGGGAGATGGTGGGATAAACAACACATATACATATAGGGCAAACAAAGCCTGATCTCCAGGAAAAGAATGAACACATGTTTGTATTAGATCCTCTTTTTTTTATCACATCAATATTTTTTATCATAAGTTTATATTTTTATATATTTCGAACATAACATATATATACCTGAATATAAAAGTTGATTCATAATTCTAAATTGCATCATCATAAGTCTCAATCTTGTCAGTCAACACCACATCATGCATACAAATTTTTATTTATTTTTTACCACAAAAATAAATTTGCAAAGCAATAAATATCTAAAAATAGTATTTGATTCAGATTTCACAATTTTAAAATGTGCCTTTATTTATCCATAATTTACTTCATATTTTAAAATTTAAGCATCCTGATGGGTTTAATTATATTTGTTAAAATCATTTAAAAGGAAATTGATTTCTTTAAAAATGCTACATTAACATAACATGGCATCTTCTGGATTACACCTTATATTACTTTTTCAAGGAAAGTTTTTGTATATTGCAGTGGAAACAGCATTACAATTAAGTAGATACAGTGAAAACAATAACAATTACTGCATAACACTTGGTGGGCTGGATTTGGGGGGGGGGGGGATCTCCCCCAGTGACTGTAACAAATCAGAAACCCTGGTTTAGCTGACTTCCAGTGACCTGGAGTGGGACCCTGCATCTGGATATGCAAATGCCTACAACAGAGCCTCAGGAAAAAAATCAATAATTTGCCTAATTTTCAAGCTTTTATGTTCAAATTTCAGACTGCAACAAATTAAATACTTATGTTTACATGCTGTGAAAATTAAATCAATAGTACTGACAGGAAAAAACCGTGCCATGGTTAAAGTTGGGCAAAATTTAAGGTACTGATTTTATTTTTATGCTAATAACTAAAAAAATTTACAAAAGTCAGATCTAATTTTGGGGAAACAATTGAATCTTAATTAAACAAAGTTATATACTTGGGAAAATAGTCTCTAGTTTCAAAATTTTTTTCATGTAAAGTGAGTATATATTTTCCAGATTTTTTACAAATTCCATTATGTTCAGGCCCATAAATTAGTGAATTTATACTTAACAGACTTAACTTCTGGCATGTATATAGGAAATATATAGGAGATTACTTCTGGTAAATTATTCAGAAAAACGGATAAGTGGTTTTGAAATTAGGCAGTCCTGAAGTCTAAATATCTCGAAGGAACAAAGTCATATTTACCCAATTTTCGGTACGGTAGGAGATTTTGGGGACATCTAAAAGTATGCCGAATTTTGGATTTGTAAGTCTCATGGTTTCAAAACGTGCCAGTCTAACGGATGGACAGATGGACAGACGGACGGACAACGAACAATGGACCACGACTATAGCTCAGATGACTTAGTCAGCTCAGCTAAAAATATTAGCAAAATCTGATAAAGTTTAACATGTGACTGATTCTTTCACATATTTTGGGCTGCTAGTTCTAAAGGTTTTTGAAATAGCATGGGTTAATGTACCGTAGACTGCGAACGCTGGACAGACGACATGGTGCAATACACTAGCTCACAGGTTCACTATTAATCACAGAAATGCATACACCAAAAAAACCTCAGTGAAAGACTGGACAAACCGAGGCAGAAATCTGTGGAAAAGTGTTAAAACTGGAGAAAAAATCTGTGGAATAGTGTGGAAAATAGAGAAGAAATCTAGGCGAAAGTGTGGAAACTGCGGAAGAAATCTTTGGAAAAGTGCAAAATCTGCAGAAGAAATCCACTGAAACTGCAGGAGAAATCGTCAGAGAAGTGTGGAAACTGTGGAAGAAATGCATGGAAAAGTGCAGATAATGTGGAGGAAATCTGCAGATTTAGGATTTAAGGAAAAATAATGCAGAGTGTTGTCATATCTGTAGAATATCTACGGCCAGGATGGTAATAGTTTTGTTCCTAACTTACAGTATGCAAAATTCAAGATCCCAACTATAAAGGTTTCATGCCCAGTTAATGGATGTCTGGCAGACCAGCTGGCAGGTGGACATACAAAGGACCATCGCATCGCTCCCAGGCAGCTGAGCTTAACACTGCTTTGTACAAACATAGTGTTTTTAAGGCAAAGCAAGCAATTTATTATAAATAAACCTATAGGCCTAAGGAAAAGCTTTAAAATTAATTTTCTCTAAGTCAACATACTCTAATATAAATATAAACAAACCTACCTAATCCTGAAAGCACTGCTGCATCATGAGACTTTGAGAAGGCATCAGATGACTCGGCTATCCTGTTATCCTTATTAAGTAGTTCTAGACCACTCAGGGACATAGAGCGTGCTCTTAACTTGGAACTCAGGGCTTCTGGGACCAGTGGCAGTCCACCCTTTAGAAATGGGGAAACATTTCATTAAGACATTGTCTACCATGTTTGAAGTGTGTATTTAGATAAAATATTTACAATTTGTATGTAAAAGAAAAGAACTCTGTTATAAACGATTCATTACCTAATATTTGCCTCCTCAACAATAGTTCTACACACTTATATGTAGTAGGTTAGTATTGTTCTTAAATACATCAACCATTTAACAAATCATTAACCACTAAGGCTGTAAAAAGTTACAAGTTAATGATCATGTGGCAAGGGGTCATGTGGGTCAAAATTCTCTGTAATAACAAATCCATGAACATGTGGCTGGGATTCATGCGTGTTCAACCTAAATAACCTGATGAAACAAATCTAGGATTGGGCAGCAAGAGGTTAAATGAGTCCAACCAAAATGTCATCACCCTATGTATTCAGAAATATTCATTTGATGCAAATGAACCACTAATTTTGAGGTGAACCAAGGCATGGGATTGCAGGAACAAGGGACCCATGGGTCTCAATGCTCAGCTGAATTTTTCTATTAGGATATTTTTCAAGAAATTCTTCAGAATGATGGTCCTGTGGCCTTAACTAATGACCTTGTGACCAAAAAATCTGAGAACTTATTATCCTTGAATTTACAGCATTTAGATTATTGTAACAATCTTTTAAAAAACAAGGGACCTATGGGTCACAGTGCTCAGCTGTTATATATGATAAAAAAATATGATTTAGAAATGAGGCACATGCTGGTTTTGTGTGGTAATAAGTATAAGCTGTATGTCGTTGTTGTTTAGCTTATGTATGATTTTGATAGTACCTTTGGAGACAGAGAAGAGAATTGATTTCATTTATTTTATTAACAAATGGAGTACTATTGTCACACAGATTTTGACTTGGCCATATTACTTATAAGCAGAACATATAATATAAGAGTTTAACTATTTATTAAAAAAATACAAATATTGTCCCAAATATAATTTTTATTAAAAATAGTCGTATGAGAATCGTATGATTTTTTTAAATGAAATATAACTGAAATGAGTACATATTCATATTCGTATTTAAATACAATTGAAAAGTATTCGCACAATGTCTGGTATTTTTTTCAGTTTTCACCAAACAATGATGTTGAGAATCCAGAATATACAAAATTCACACATTTAAATAATGATCATAAGTACCTGGTTTTATGGCTTTTATTTATATTAAAAAAAATAAATGTAATATATTCATTTTGGACTAATTTCACATCAATGTACACACTAGACACAGTTGGAATCTAGATTAATATTATCAACTGCATCTTTGTCTATCATTAATTTCCTTCATATGATCCCTAATGATTAGTAATGAATAATATGATTTACTTTTTTATTATTAAAATTGAACTGAAAAATGCCATAGGTGACTGCATGGTGCTATTTGGAATACGTGACATTCTATCCATCGATACAAGATTCTTATATCATCAGTAACTGCAAGTTAATTCCCTATTATTATAAACTAACTAATTCCTTTTTCTATTTTTCTTTAATTTGTTATTAAAAACCAATAAAAATTTATTAATTTATTGTTTATTGTTATGTTGTTGGTTAAAACTACTAGATGAGTTGGGTTGGACACCTGGATCAACTGTGGCTGGCCATAAGCTGCCTGGCTGCCCAAGTATATGCCTCGCCTCAAGCGTGCATAATTTGCTGAAAGTTCAACAAGATCAACATACAGGTGACTCAAGAGTGGCTGGAGAGAGCCAAGGTCTGACATGGTCTCATAAAAACATTAATAAAAGCTACAATTTTTCTTATTTTCAAGCTTTTATGTTCAAATTTCAGACTGCAACAAATTAAATACTTATGTTTACATGCTGTGAAAATTAAATCAATAGTACTGATAGGAAAAAAGCGTGCCATAGTTAAAGTTGGTACCAATTTTTTATTTTTGTTAATATTTTTAAAAATTTAAAAGATTTTGATCTAATTTTGGGTATACAATTTAATTTTGATTAATTAAAAGTTATATTACTTGAAAAAAAGTCCATAGCTTTAACAAGTTTTGTGTTAAGTGATCAAATATCTTTCCTGATTTTTTACAAAATACATTATGTTCTCGCCCATAATTTTCTTAAATTATATAATACAGACATAATTTCAGGCATGTACATAGGAACTATATAGAGGAATATTTATGGTAAATATGAGGAAAACCAGATGAGTGGTTTTGATATTAGGCAGCCCTGAAGTGTGAAAATAGGTTTTTAATAAAGAATTGAGGTTTTTCCTTAATTTCTCAAAGGAACAAAGTCGTAAAGACCCAGTTTTCGGCTTGATAGGAGATCTTGAGACATCTAACACTATGCCAAATTTTGGATTCCTAGGTCTTACATCTACGGACGGACGGACGGACAGACGGACGGCAAGACGGACGGACGATGGACAATGGACCACAACTATAGCTCAGATGACTTATAGTCAGCTGAGCTAAAAATGGTGGGTCCAGTGACCTTGACTTCTGACCAGGTAACCTCAAAAACTATAGATTTCGTCCACTTTGGGCATGTAAGCCATGTATGAAAGATGGAAAGTTTGGGAGAAAAAGTTTGATTTACAGTGCATCCACTATCTTTTGAAGTTGTGGCTCCTGTGACCTTCACCTTTGACCTCTGGACCCTGAAAATCAAGATATTTCTTACTGAAGTGGTGGGTCATAAATAAATCAAGTTTGAAGCCAATCCATAAACTTATTTGTTAATGGATGTGCCCTGTGACCTTGACCTTTGACCCTATGACTAACAAAATCATAACGAATCTTCCCCTATTGGCAAGTGAGCAGTATTTTGAAGCTGGAAGGTTTGTGATGAAAAGTTTGGCTTGAAATGCATACAAATTCTTTTTAAAGAAATGGGTCCTGTGACTTTGACCTTTAGACCTTTGAACCCCAAAATTGTCAGGGTTCTTACTTTAATGGTGAGCCATCTATAAGTTAATTTTGAAAACCAATATGTCAAACTAAACTGGAATTATCATCTGGAGACTTAATTTATGATCGATGGCCCCTGTGACCTTGACCTTTGGATCCCAAATTCATTCATGATTGCCATGGTTGGTTTATATGATTGGTTTGTATTGATAAGCAAGAAATTGTTGCAAATAATATTTTGTGACCTGACCATGTGTTTCCTAATGTTGAAACTGAAGCATGTGAGCAGTTTGTTAACAAATGATCTGTACTATAACCATGATCATTTGTGGGTGTTTTTTATTAACTGTTGTAGTTTACACATTTGTTCAAATGAATCTATTTTTTTATAACATATATTATTAAATATATGTATTTTTTATTTAATGAAATGTATACAGTTGAAATATAACTATTGTCTCTAGTCCACAGAGGAAAGGACTTGGTAGTGGTGGTGTGGGGGGGGGGGGGGATGGAATGGTGAGATTTACAACATATCTGTATTATTATAGTGTATATACATAGGATTTTCACTTAATTCAACAATGCTTACAGGATAAAACAAGGGATCCATGGGTCACTGTGCTCAGCTGAAGTTGACCTTGAAGGTTAAAATCTAAAATAATATCAAATAGAGAAAAAGTGTGAGAGGAAGAGGTAATATAGGCCATGGGTAATATAGGCCATGGTCCGTTTATATGATTGTTTTGTATTGATAAGCAAGAAATTGTTGCAAATAATATTTTGTGACCTGACCATGTGTTTCTTAATGTTGAAACTGAAGCATGTGAGCAATTTGAGAACAAATGATCTGTACTATTACTATGATCATTAGTTGGCTTTTTAATTAACTGTTGACTGTTCAGTAGTTTACACATTTGTTCAAATGATTCTTGATTTTTAATATATATAATTTAATCTATGTATTTTTTATTTTATGAAATATATACAGTTGAAATATAACTAATGTCCCCAGTCCACAGATGAGAGGACTTGGTGGTGGTGGGGGTGGAATGATGGGAGTTACAACATATCTGTATTATTATAGTGTATATACATAGGATTTTCATTTAATTCATTATCACCTACATGATAAAAAGTTCATCCACAATTACTTAATATTTAAACAAGGCCTACAGGCCTAATGCGAACCTTTGCATTGGGAAATACACCAGGTATAATGCTTCAATGCTGGATCATTACTTTTCATGTATATGAACAATGCAAGTACTTAACATTTTGAATAAGAAACAATTACACAAACATCACTGCTGAAATTCTGGCATGGGTGCACACAACATAAAAAGCATTGTAGCTGGCACCACCAGTCTTGTATACTTCGAAGCTATCAGAGATATACACATATGCCAATTTTCAGACTTATATATCAAACCCCTCCTGAGAAATAAGCAGATTATTGACTGATTATGTGCAAAAAATTTGGTGATGCTAGCTCCTGCTGTTTTTGAGATAGCTATGGTTAACGTACAGAGGACGCACGACAGATGACACACGACTGACGCTGCCACACCATCGCATAAGCTCACAGGTTCGCTAAAAAGGACAGACAGTCTGGTAGACCAACAAAGCTGATATATGAAGTTTCAATTATTTCTTAATTAATTTATTATATTATTATATTTATTTTTTTTAGGTTTAACATTTGCAATAATACACAACTGAATATATAAGTTGCTTTCAAATTTCAGATTTAAATAGCTTAATTCCATATACATACAGCATGTGAAAATGATTTCAACAGTGCTTATAGGAAAAATTTTCATAATTAATATATATTTAATGATAATGGAGAGATGATGGACAGACAGAGCAGATCACTTTATGTTCCATTCTCCTAAGTCAAGAATATGTTTCAATAAGATCTTAATTTTTTCTAATCCAATTATTTTTTAATTAAATTAATTTTATATATTTGCAATAAAAACTTATGTCCCAGTGTACAGAAATCAATGACAGAAAGGGGGGGGGGATGGTGGGACCAACAACAATTCTGCATTCACAAAGTTTACATATATGGCAAACAAAGCCTGAAATCCAACAAAATCTGCAGAGGCAGGAAAATAATGTACAAATGTTTGTATAAGATCCTCATTTTTTTTAATCACATCAATTTTTTTTATTATAAGTTTATACTGCTATACATTTCCAATATAACATATATCTGAATATAAAAGTTTATTCATTATTCTAAATTGCATCATCATAAATCTTAATCTTGTCAGATAACAACACATCATGCATACAAATGTATATTTAATTTTTACCCAAAAAATATATCTTTTAAATTTGCAAAACAATAAATATCTAAAAATAAGACTTGATTCAGATTTCACAATTTTAAATTGTACCTTTATTCATCCATAATTTGATTCATATTTTATAAATTAATGCATACTGATGGGTTTTATTATATTTGTTAAATTCATTCAATAGAAAATTACTTTCTTTAAAAATGCTAAATTAACACAACATGGCATCTTCTGGATTACACCTTGAATTACTTTTTCAAGAATAGTTTTTGTATATTGGAGTTGAAACAGCATTACAATTAGGAAGATACAGTGAAAACTATAACAATTACTGCTTAACACTTGGTGGGTTGGGTTGGGGGGGGGGGGGGGGGGGCTTCGGGTGGTGATATGAGAATAACTGTACACCTGTCACAGCAGGGATCTCCCCCAGTGACTGTAACAAATCAGAAACCCTGGCACAGCTGACTTCCATTGACCTGGGGTGGGACCCAGCATATGGACATGCAAATGTCTACAATAGAGCCTCAAGTAAAAAAATCAATAACTTGCCTAATTTTCAAGCTTTTATTTTAAAATTTCAGATTTAAACAAATTAAATACTTATGTTTACATGCTGTGAATTTAAATCAATAGTACTTACATGAAAATAATGTGCCATTGTCAAAGTTGGGCAAAATTTAAGGTACTGATTTTATTTTGATGCTAATAATTTTAAAAAATTGACAAAATTCAGATCTAATTTTGGGTAAACATTTGAATCTAAATTAAACAAAGATATAAACATGGGAAAATAGTCTCTAGTTTCAATTTTTTTTTCATGTTAAGTGAGTAAATATTTTTCACACATTTGCAATAAAAACTAATGTCCCAGTGCACAGGAATCAATGACAGCAGGGCGGGGGGGGAGATGGTGGGATTAACAACACTTCTGCATATACATACAGGGCAAACAAAGCCTGATCTCCAATTCTGCTGAGGCAGGAAAATAATGAACAAATGTTTGTATTAGATCCTCATTTTTTTTATCACATCAATCTTTAAAAATACTACATTAACACAACATGGCATTACACCTTGAATGACTTTTTCGAGGAAAGTTTTTGTATATTGTATATTGGAGTGGAAACAGCATTACAGTTAAGGAGATAGAGTGAAACAATAACAATTACATTGAGAACAACTGTACACCTGTCACAGCAGGGGATCTCCCCCAGTGACTGTAACAAATCAGAAACCCTTGTGCAGCTGACTTGCAGTGACCCTGCATCTGGACAAAGCAAGTGACTAAAATAGAGCCTCAAGAAAAACATCAATAACTAGCCTAATTTTCAAGCTTTTTATATTAAGAAAAAAAAAACAGATATGTGGTTTTGATATTAGGCAGTCCAGAAGTGTGACAAAAGGTTTTTAATGGAAATTTGAGGTTTTTCCTAAATATCTTGAAGGAACGAAGTAATACTGACCCAATTTTTGGCATGCCGAATTTTGGATTCGTAGGTCTAACGGTTTCAAAATGTGCCAGTCAAACGGATGGATAGATGGACAGACAGACGGACGGACGACAGACAATGGACCACGACTATACCTCATGACTTATAGTCAGCTTAGCTACAAATGATTGTAGGTGCCACCACAAGTCTTGGGTACAAGAATGCCATCAAAGATCTATGGACATGAACAATTTCAGGCAAATACTTCAAGCCACTGTTAGGCTTTGTGTATGTGCACAGATGCATGAAACAACTAGAAAACCTGAGTAGACAAGAGACAACATGCCTCCACTGAAGTCGAAGTGCTACAGGTGAAGAGACAGATGTATTGAGTGGTATGTCACACTACTGCTGAATATAGTCAACTAAAACTCTGAGAAAAGGACTTCAATTTATTCAACAACAAGGAACCCATGGGTCATGGCGCTAAGCTGAAGTTTGAAATTTTTGCAAATGCAAAATATTCTATTGTAATGTTTTTCATTTATATAAGAATATGCAAAGCTAAGAGGAAAGGGGCCCTCCTACTTGGTTATAGAAAATATATGATTACAAACAAATACTCTGACAAGACTGTCATGAAGAAAAACAGTAAAAGTTTTGAGATACTGTGAGGCACATGAAAATTTACAGATGGATAGGCCATTAGACAGAATGGACTAATACCTTTATTTTACTTTCAAGGGAATAATGCATTTAAGTTTATATATAAGCCTATTTTTTTAGCATATCCACTTTTTTCCATTAACAGTTTTTATCTAAATCATTTTTTTATTTACAAGTTTTATAAATTTTTAATAAAAAAACTGAAAATACAAGTTAAAATATTAGAATTGTTGCAAAAGTTGCAATCATTATATATCAAGAGTAAAAAAACTGAAATAAAGGTTAAAATATCAGAATTGTTGCAATCATAATATATCCAGGGTGTAGCTCATATTGGGTCATATTTTTTAATCATAAATGTTTAAACAGAATTTAAAAGAAAATAATGCCACAACATGGCATATACAAGATTATTATTGAATCACTATTAAAAAGTTTTGCACATTGGAGTTTTCATTACATACTTAATTTTATTCACTGAAACAAAATAAAAGATTCAGTAAATTTGATAAAATAAAACATCTTTTCAAATAAAGTATACACACTGTTGGTTGAATGAGGGACAAACAATATCATTGTGCTAAATACTATCTCAGCTTTTATTTATTACTGGAATTAATAGTCAATTTCACACGTGGTGAAGTTTTTACTCTTCTGAAGCAGAATGACTTATCTGATGAACATCCACACTTTCAAAGCAATTCACCACTTTGTGGACACAATTAAATGTGCACTTTAATCATTGTAACCCTGGTGGTACAATACAAAATTTAAAATGTAGCATAGCCTAGAACAGAATGAATCAAATACAGAAAATAATAACATATTAACAATAATCATATTGTTAATGTGGGGGGGGGGGGAGGTGGGAGTGCAGGGCAGGGGGGAAGCCTGCTGGTAGTGGCCAAGCTGAGCCAAGGCAAGCTGCCTCGGGTGGGTTACATAATGCAAGTGAAGGCTGTACTACCAGGTGGGCTAGATGTAAACAACACTTGACATGGTGTATGAAAACTTGAATAAAAGCTACCCTTTTCGATCAATTCCTTTGAAATTTCAGGTTTTAAAAGATTAAATCCTTATGTATATATGCTGTGAAAATTAAATCAACAGTGCTCACAGGGAAAAAACATGCCATTGCCAAAGTTGGAGAAAATTTAAGGTATTGATTTTTTATTTATGCTAATAACTTGAAAAATTTGCGAAATTCAGATCTAATTTTGGGTAAACAATTGAATCTTGATTAAATAAAGTTATATTCCTGAAAAAAAGTCTCTAGCTTCAGCAAATCTCATGTTAGGTGAGTAAATATATTTCCTGATTATTTAAAATTGCATTATATTTTGGCCAATAACTTCTAAATAAGACGCAACACTGACCTAATTTTTTGTATGTTCATAGAAAATGTATGGAAGAATAAGAGTACTAAATATGATCAAAAACAGATCAGTGGTTTTGATATTAGGCAGCCTTGAAGTGTACCAATGGCTTTTTTATGAAAAACGGAGGTTTTTCCTTAATATCTGGAAGGAACGAAGTCCTAGTGACCCAAATTTCGGTATGGTAGGAGATTTTGGGGACATCTAATGGTATGCAAAATTTTGGAATAGTAGGTCCAACGATTTTAAAACGTGCCCTGTTAACGGACGGAAGGACGGATGGACGGACAAAGGACCACGACTATAGCTCAGATGACTTATAGTCAGCTGAGCTAAAAACACCTGCCGCCACCTGTCTGGTCTACTAGAAAACTCTCCAAGATGGATTACATGCCAAATTTCAGACCAATACCTTGACCTACTCCTAAGATATGAGCAATTTTCACCCAAAGCACATGTATGGATCAACGACACATGAAAACGATTGCAGATGGCGCCACCAGTCTTGAGTACAAGATGGAGAGTTCAAGATCTATAAATATGCACAATTCCAGGCCAATAACGCAAATCACTCCTGAGAAAAAGGCATTCATTATTCTACAAAAACTGGAAGATTGGTGACGCAACCTGTCTGGTGTATGTGACAACTTTCCAAGATTGATGAACATGCTAAATTTCAGACTAATATCTTGACCCACTCCTGACTTAGGAGCAATTTTCACCAAAAGCACATGTACAGATGGACACAACAGGAAAATGATTGCAGATGGTGCCTTCAGTCTTGAGTACAAGATGGAGGAGTCAAAGATCTATGGATATGCACAATTTCATGCCAATACTGTGAATAGACCTGAGAAAAGGGCATAATTTATTATACGAAAACAAAAAGGTAAGTGGTGCCACCTGTCTGGTTAACGTAACAAATTTCCAAGATGGATGAACATGCAAAATTTCAGACCAATACCTTGATCCACTCCTGAGATATGGGCAATTTTCACCCAAAGGGCATGTACAGATGGACGCCACTGGAAAACGATTGCAGATGGCGCCACCAGTCTTGAGTACAACATGGAGGAGTTCAAGATCTATGGATATCCACAATTTCAGGCCAATAGGGAAAATCACTCATCAGAAAAGGGCATTAATTTATTCTACAAAAAAAAGGAAGGTAGGTGGTGCCACCTGTCTGGTTTATGAGAAAACTTTCCAAGATGGATGGACATGGCAAATTTCAGACCAATACCTTGAACCAATACGGAGATATGAGCAATTTTCATCCAAAGCTTATGTACAGATGGATGCCACAGGAAATTGATTGCAGATGGCGCCACCAGTCTTGAGTACAAGAAGGAGGAGTCCAAGTTCTATGGATATGTACAATTTCAGGCCAATGCTGTAAATCACTCCTGAGAAAAGGGTATTAATTTATTCTATGACAAGGCCTACAGGCCTAATGCAAACCTGTGCAAAGTATGGGAGTATGAATGGAGGTTTATTTTTAAAATTTAATATTGATCCTCTTATGTCCTGCATATCTAGCTTAGTCTTTATGATTTCAGCCAAATGGACATTTAAGACCTGCAAGTTTTGGACTAGGACATTTTAAAACAAGGATGTATCAGTCAGGATATTTCAGATATGTTCTTTTTGCCAGGGAGGATTTATTGGGACAGATGAATGGACAATTTGGCAGCATGGTGTCTGAGAAGAATATTTTAAATGTTTTTTAGCTTTATCCCTATAAAATCTAAGAAAATGCAGTTAGCCAAGAAATAAGCAAAATCTGATAGAATTTTTTAGATGACTAATTTTTTGCAAAAATTTTGGTGATGCTAGCTCCTTCCCTTTTTGAGATAGCTATGATGCACGATGCCACACCATCGCATAAGCTCACAGATTGGCTAAAAATGCAAACCAAATTTTTTCATACAGGTGAAAGATATGTCCACTAGTTCTTATTTGGGCATTCTGCGTCTAGACCATGTGTCTACACGTCTAGATGATGTGTCTAGACGTTTACACACAATGACGCCAGACAGAGCCAGGTCAGTTGCCATGGTGATGTCTGGACCTCACCTGGTTGAACTGAGTGATCTCCTGACTTGGCATGTTGAAACTTGGCATACCGGTATTGTCAAATCTGTTTTCAAACACTGAAAACCTTTTTTTTAAATTGGCTACACTGCTTTTTTAAAGCTGCATTTTACCAAACAATTTCAGAGAAAAAGATTTTTATAGCCAGGCTGTTTCAGGTTTACTTTGCCACATGACAAAGTTCTGTCTTCCATAACTCTACATAAAATCACTGAACTCAAACCACTCCTACAAACTTCAGAGCACACTACCCTAGGATCATTCCTGTGAAATACATAATAATCTTGCTTCACAGTTTTGTGAAAGAAGATTTTTAAATTAGTAGCTAGAGGCCAGAATTACTAGTTTTTTTTTCTGTAAAAAAAGACAGGTTGATGCAGGTGGCACCACCATACCCTCATTTTCAAATATAAGTCATGTACCCATCATCTCCACAAAATTTTGTGATGTTAGCTTCTGTCATTTCTGAGACTATCTTCTTAGTCTGCTTACTTTTATACATGACTAAATTCAGCTTCCTGTAAATCAGCCTAAAGTTTATGTTTTTAAAAGTTCTTTTTTCCCACATAAAATGAAAGAAGATGCAGGTGGTACCACATAAACCTCCATCCCACAAATTTTGATATGTGACCAATCTTTGCATAAAATTTTGTAATGCTAGCTCCTGTCGTTCCTGAGATAGTATGGGTGACAAATGACACTGTCACCATATGAGCTCACAGGCTCCCTGATAATTCTTCTGAGCTTGTTAACAATACCTGAATGGCCCCTGGACTGGACTTGGTGTTTGCAGCCAACAAGTGCTTTCCAAGCTCACATGAAAGTTCCTTAGGAAGGCGACGCCTGTATTTCCTCTTCTTCTGCTCTGGCTCTGCTAACAGGTCTGTCCCATCAGTTCCACCTGCTGGGGTCTGTGACAGGATACCACCAAGGAACTCTGCTATCTCATTCTAGGAATAAAAAAAATGAAAATGTGGTAATACTGTCTACCCTGATTAAGTTTAAACTCGAAACAAGGTCTACAGGCCTAATGCAAACATGTGCAAGGGGAAACACATCAAGTATATTGCTTCCATGATAACATGCTTGACCATTATTTGAAAAGTACTGGCTTACTTTTCAAGTACATGTGTGATGTGCATACAAGACCTACAGGCCTAATGCGAACCTGTGCCTTGGGAAATACATCAGGTATAATGCTTCAATGCTGGACCATTACTTCTCATGTATATGAACAATGCAAGTACTAAGCATTTTGAATAAGAAACAATTACACAAACATCGCTGCTGAAATTCTGTCATGGGTGCACACAACACAATAATGATTGTAGCTGGCACCACCAGTCTTGTATACAACAAAGCTATCAGAGATATTTACATATGCCCAATTTCAGACTGATATATCAAACCCCTCCTGAGAACTAGAATACTGGTAGTTGACAAACGACTACGTGTATCTGCCAAAATCAGAGTGGAATGGTTGAAGTGAGGCATGGATTGAGTGGCAAGGGAAAATAGAGCGAGGTGTGTTGCATATTAGCATGGATGTCTACAGCCTAAAGATGTCTAAAGCTTTCCAAGTTGTATACATAGGCAAAATTTTAGGCAGATAAATCAAACCACTACATGTTTATGAGTGATTTTATCCCACAGCAGACAAACAGGACTTGTGCAAAAATGGTGGCAGGTGGCGCCTTCAATTTTGTGTATGATAAAGAGCTATGTGAGATCTATACACATGCAAAATTTGCCCCAATCGGTCATACTGTTCCCGAGAGCTTGGATGTCTGCAGCGTAAACGTGAATGTAGGTGGTGCCACCTGTCATAAAACCAAGAAAGCTGTCCAGAATATATAAACCTGCAAAATTTTAGGCAGTTATGTCAAACCACTATAGAGATATGAGTGATTTAATCCCACGGCAGGCAAACAGACAGACGCTGTGCAAAATGGCTGCAGGTGGTCCCTCCAGTTTTGTGTATGATAAAGAGCTATGTGAGTTCTATACACAAGCAAAATTTTGGACCAATCGCCAAACGGTTCTCGAGATATGAGCTTGGATGTCTGCAGTCTAAACTAGAATGTAGGTGGGGCCACGTTTCATAAAATCAAGAAAGCTATCCAGGATGTATAAACCTGCAAAATTTTACGCAGATATGTCAAACCACTGCCGAGATATGAGTGATTTTAACCCAAGGCAGACGAACAGATGGACACTGTGCAAACATGGTTGCAGGTGGCGCCACCATTTTTTGTGTATGTTATAAAGCTATCCAAGGGCTACAATTGTACAAATTTTTTTCCTGATTGGTCAAACGATTCCCAAGATATGTGGGTTTATGTGTGGAAACAGACGTACAAATGAACGCTGGGCAGAGAGGAAAGGTCAGAGGTCAACGCCAATTGGTTAGGCACCAGTTAACATGTGACCTTATAATTGGTGTAAGTTTTAGAAAAATCAGTCCGGTAGTCTCAGAGGAGTTCTCCAGAAACGAATATGGCGGCAGTGGCAGAACCCGGACAAAAACATAGTATTCGCAAAACTTTGTTTTGGCGGATACAAATAAGCAGGGACACACACTGTGCAAAAATTATTGTAGGCTACCACCAGTCTTGTATACGACAAAAATATTCGATATGTATAAATATGCCCAATTTCAGGCTCATATTTCAAATTCCTCTGTAGTAATAAGCAGGCACATACACTGTGCAAAATTCATTGTAGGTGGTGACACCTGTCTTGTGAACGAGAAAGCCATCAAAGACACATAGACAGGTCAAAATATCTGGCAAATACATCAAACTTACCTTGAGTCTAATGCATGGGGCTGACCAGGCTACTGCACTGAGTGAACTCTTGACCTGCACCTGGCTAGACTGAGTGAACTTTTGACCTGTACCTGGCTGCACTGAGTGAACTCTACTGATTACTATGTCAGTATGCTTACTTGGCCAAATGACTGTTCAAATTCATGTAACTCCACTAAAATCCATCAAATGCAAACCATTTGAACAATTTTGAGAGGGCTTGCCTCTGGGATCACTACTGTAAAATATTGAACAATTTGGCTGGACTGTTTACCAGAAGAAGACTTTTAAAGGTTTTTCAGCTTTTTCCCTATAAAATCTAAGTAAATGCAGATAGCCAAAAAATAAGCTGAATCCCACAATATTTGATTTGTGACAGATTATTGCATAAAATCTGGGGATGGTAGCTCCTTCTATTCCTGAGAAATTATGGATTAATGTACAGATGACCAACGTTTTTCCCCTATAAAATCTAAGAAAGTGCAGTAAGAAAAAAAATAAACAACATCCGATATAGTTTTTTGGATGACTGATTATTTGCAAAAATTTTGGTGATGCTAGCTCCTGCCGTTTTTGAGATAGCTATGGTTAACGTACAGACGAAGCACGATGTACGCTGCATGACACACTACGGACGATGCCGCACCATCGCATAAGCTCACAGGTTCGCTAACAAGGCCTGGAGGCCTAATGCGAACCTATGCATTTGGAAAAACACCAGGCATAATGCTTCAATGTTGGACCATTACTACTCATGTATATGAACAATGCAAGTACTAAACATTTTGAATAAGAAACAATAACAAAGGCCACCTAAGAATAATTTTTTGTGCAATGTTACAGAAGTTATATCTGAAAAAATAATTTTGTAGAAGAACAGTTTTGCAGTCCTCAGTTTGAAATAGACATAATAATGGCCATAAGACCAAGTTAAGCTTTTCTGATATGATTGAAAGAACCATGTCCTAGGATAATTCTTTTGAAAAATTGAACGATTCATTTTGACAGTTTCATCATAAACATTTTAAGCTGAAAGAAGCTAAAATTATGAGGGTTTGCCCATAAAAAACAGGTCAATGTAGGTGGCACCACAAAATCTGCAAACTTCAAATATGAGTCATGTGACCAACATTTGCACAATACTTGGTAATGCTAGCTTCTGTCATTTCTGAGATTACAATGTCAGTATGCTTACTTGGCCAAATGACTGTTCTAATTTGTGTAACTCCACTAAAATTTATCAAATGCGAAACATTTGAACAAACTTGCTTCTGGGATCATATCTGTAAAATATTGAACAATCTGGCTGGACTGTTTACAAGAAGAAGACTTTTAAAGGTTTTTCAGCTTTTTCCCTATAAAATCTAAGTGAATGCAGATAGCAAAAAAGATAAGCTGAATCCCACAATATTTGATTTGTGACAGATTATTGCATAAAATCTGGGGATGGTAGCTCCTGCTATTCCTGAGAAATTATGGATTAATGTACAGATGACCAATGACCCTCGTACAAAAAAGGTCAAAGCAGGTGGCGCCACCAATACCTCAAATTCAGATATGACTCATGTGACCAACACGCATAAAATTTGGTGATGGATAGCTCCAGCCATTTCTGAGATTGTCATTTTAGTATGCTTTTTTGGAAAGATGACTAAGTTCAACTTCTTGTAACCCAGCCAAAATTCACCAAACTTGAACCATTCAAACAAACTTGAGAGAGATGGTATAAAAGATTATTTCAGTGAAATATTGAACAATCTGGCTTGACCGTTTTGGAGGAGAAGATTTTTAAAAGTTTTTTAGCTGTTTTCCTAAGAAAATGCAGTTAGCCAAAAAATAAGCAAAATCCTATAGAGTTTTTTAGATGACTAATTTTTTGCATAAAATTTTGTGATGCTAACTCTTGCCATTTTCAAGATAGTATGGGTTAACTTACAGACAACGGACACCGGACGACAGACAAAGGACACCGGACGACGCCACACCATCGCATAAGCTCACATGTTCGCTAAATATACAAGTGGCACCACAAATCTACAGGAACTGATGAAACACTCCATGATCAATATGCATGCAAAAAATCATGGCAATAAATACATTATAGTTATTCAGATACTGGAGGTTTTGTATGAAATTTTAATTATTCTGGGGGGTAATGTTGAGCCCCATAGCTCAGAGGATATGGGTAACAGAGACCTAATTTCAGGTTTCCACGGAGATTTTACATGGACCTCCTAGATTAACAAGTGGTTTTCATTGTGGGCAGTTTTGAAGTGTAACAATAGGTTTTTACTGGGAAACGAAGGTTTTTCCTTAAAGAAGCAAACTCTAGTATAAAAATCAGCTGTACCTATCATGTGTGTGTTTTCTCATCTTAATTTAGTTCATATGCTCTAATAAACCTTGTATCTGAATTATTAGTCATGACAGTTCACCCTGAACCCTATTTTCATAACCTGGTGTGGCAACATAAGTGGCTTCAGTATAATAAGTTGTCATTTTCAAAGGCTATTTTGTCGTTTTCAAGTATAAGCAAGGACGTAGCTGATCCCAAGGTGCTGCCATGTGTGTAAACAACAGATTATTTGCGTCCAACGCACAAACACACTAAAGCCATGCGTTGGAAGAACGGATTATTTCTTAATTATCAAGAGTTTCATGACAGCATGGTAAGTTAGGAAATCTTTACCCAATAGACCTATTCCACAAGCATGCGCACTGCGTGTGATTGCACTGTCGTGTTTAGGGTGCAGGTCAGCTGACCCCCAGGCCGTATGTGAACAGAAGTGTAGGCCTACCTGTAGGGGATCGGAGGATATCTCTTTCATTTGATTTTGAGTCCTTAGTGTTCAGGCGACCAATAAATAGTAAACAGAATGCAAGTATACCTGAGTGACACAGCACTGTACACTTTTGTGAATAATATTGTTTTATTGAAATTGGTAAGTTAACGTGTGAATATACCCACACAGAACAAAACATTTTACAAACATTTTCCATAGGTTGCACAGATGTCTCAGCAGACGATTTATAAAATCAAAAACATTTCTAAAACAAGGGACCCATGGGTCACGTCGCTCAGCTGAATTTTGGAAAATATTAGTAATTACAAAATATTTTTATTTCTTTTGGTATTTAATGTATATTACCATTTGAAAAGCTAAGAGAAAATGGCCCTGCTGAAATGGACCTCTGTAAATTATAGAATAATGGACATGAGCTAAAGCATTTGCACTGTGTAATAAATGAAATTTTTGGCCTGAAATCATTTAGTTATGCACCTAGGGAAAAAATGGGCCTATGGTAAGTGTTATATAAAAGTTACATTTCATAAACAAATAATGTGTGAAGGTAATTAAGTTTTCAAAAGTTAAATATATGGCCATAATAGTTAAAAATTAATCCCACATAGTTTGACCAATATTCCTGATTTTAAAACTAAGTTTAAAGGCTCCCAGTGGTATTAACTGCAGACAGCCTGATCAAGCTCAACAAGAGTGAGGGCTTGCCCCAGTGATGGGATTACACAACATCAGGGGAGCATAGCAATGCAATGAATGACGTACAGTGACCAAAGTGGACTTCTTGATAATGTAAGGGAATACAACAAGAGCCTCCAAAAAAAATTCAATAACTAGCCTAATTTTGCAGCTTTTATTTTCAAATTTCAGATTTTATCAGATTAAATCCTTATGTGTACATGCTGTGAAAATTAAATCCAGAGTACTTACAGGAAAAAAATGTGTCGTGGCCAAAGTTGGGCAAAATTTAAGGTACTGATTTTATATTTATGCTAATAACTTAAAACTAGGGCTGAATGACTGGGGGGGGGGGGGGGGGGGAAGAGTTGCAACACCTATGGATATTAATACAGAATATGGAATAAAATTCAATGGTGCTTACAGGGACTGGTGGGAGTTTCAGCTCCTCTGTATATACATAAAGGATAACATTTAATTTAAAAGAAATTATTTAAAATATTTAAAAACATCCAGAGAGATGGAAAACAAAGCAAATTACTTTAATTTCCATTCTACTGAGACAGGAAAATAATGAACAAATATTTGCATACGATCCTATTTTTTCTTTTGTTAAGTCATTTTTTTTAGTTTATAAATTTTACTAAATATTTGCAGTATATCATATATATCTGAATATTTGACTTGAATCACAAATCTAAATTGGATTAACATTTATACTTAATTTAGTCAGGTAACATCAAATTATGCACACACATATATATATATATTTTTCTTTATAAAATATTTTTAATTTTGCAAAGCAATACTATATATGAATGTAAGACTCCAGATTTAACAATTTAAATTGCACCTTTATTTATCCATGATTTGCTTCATATATTATCAAATGATGCCTACTGATGGGTTAAACTATATTTTGTTAAATTATTTAAAAGGAATTAATTTCTTTAAAATGCTTCATCAGATCAAAGTGGCATCTCTTGGATTACTTCTTGAATTAATATTTCAAGAAAAGTTGTGCACATTGGATCAAAAACAGCTTTACATTTAAAGAAATACAGTTGACAATAACAAACCATGTATTGCAATATAATTGGAAAGGTGGTGGTGTGTGTGGGTGGGGGGAGGGGACTGGGGGGATGTCAGGGGTAGGGCCCATGAGAATAAGTGTATGTTTATTACAGCAGGGCTGTTCTGCCAGTGCATCACTTATAAGGTTACCGAGGCAAGGCTGTAGTGAGCAAGAGTGGGGTCTTGGATGTACAAAATGCAAATACATTAGAGCATCTGAAAAACTTCAATAATGTGGTAATAATTATAAGCTGTATTATGAGTTGTTGTTGTTTAGCTCAAGTATGATTTTGATAGTACCTTTGGAGACAGGGAAGAGGATTGATTTCATTTATTTTATTAACAAATGGAGTACTATTGTCACACAGATTTTGACTTGGCCATATAACTTATAAGCAGAACATATAATATAAGAGTTTAACTATTTATTAAAAAAATACAAATATTGTCCCAAACATAATTTTTATTAAAAATAATCGTATGAGAATCGTATGATTTTTTAAAATGAAATACAACTGAAATGAGTACATATTCATATTCGTATTTAAATACAATTGAAAAGTATTCGCACAATGTCTGGTATTTTTTTCAGTTTTCACCAAACAATGATGTTGAGAATCCAGAATATACAAAATTCACACATTTAAATAATGATCATAAGTACCTGGTTTTATGGCTTTTATTTATATTAAAAAAAAATAAATGTAATATATTCATTTTGGACTAATTTCACATCAATGTACACACTAGACACAGTTGGAATCTAGGTTAAAATTATCAACTTCATCTTTGTCTATCATTAATTTCCTTCATATGATCCCTAATGATTAGTAATGAATAATATGATTTACTTTTTTATCATTAAAACTGAACTGAAAAATACCATAGGTGACTGCATGGTGTTATTTGGAATACATGACATTCTATCCATCCATACAAGATTCTTATATCATCAGTAACTGCAAGTTAATTTCCTGTTATTATAAACTAACAAATTCCTTTTCTATTTTTTTTAAATTTATTATTAAAAACCAATAACAATTTATTAATTTATTGTATATTGTTATGTTGTTGGTTAAAACTACTAGATGAGTTGGGTTGGACACCTGGACCAACTGTGGCTGGCCATAAGCTGCCTGGCTGCCCCAGTGTATGCGTCCCCTCAAGCATGCATAATTTGCTGAAAGTTCAACAAGGTCAACATACAGGTGACTCAAGAGGGGCTGGAGAGAGCCAAGGTCTGACATGGTCTCATAAAAACATTAATAAAAGCTACAATTTTTGGCCAATTTCTTTCAGCTTTCTAAACTAAAAAGCTGAAATCCTTATGTGTGCATGATATGAAAATTATATCAACAGTGCTCACAGGAAACAAACGTGCCATGGTCAAAGTTGGGCAAATTTAAGGTACTAATTTTTTATTTATACTAATAACTTATAAAATTCGAAAAATTCAGAACTAATTTTGGGTATTCTATTGAATCTTGATTAAATAATGTTACATCCCTGACAAAAAATCTCTAGCTTCAGCAATCCCCTTGTTCAGGGAGCAAATATATTTCTTGATTTTTAAAAACTATTAAACTTAAAACAATTATGCAATACTGACATCATTTCTGGCATGTGCATAGAGAATGTATAGAAAAATATGTATATTATATATGATTACAGTCAGATCAATGGTTTTGATATTAGGCAGTCTTTAAGTGTAACAATGGGTTTTTAATGGAAAAATGAAGTTTTTCATTAATATCTCGAAGGTATTAAGTCCTAGTGACCACATTCTTGGCATGATAGGGGATTCTGGAGACATCTAACTGTATGCCAAATTTTAGGAACTGAGAGCAGAGGCTGGGGAGCTGAGCTCTTGCAAACTGCATAGCACTAGCTTGATGTAAACAATATGTTACATGGTGCTTGAAAACTTGAATAAATCTACAGTTTTTGATCAACTGGTTTCAAATTTTTGGTGTTAACAGACAAAATGCTAACAAAAACATGCTGTGAAAATTAAAATCACAGTACTTACAGGGAAAAAACGTGCCATGGTCAAAGTTGGGCAAAACTTAAAGTACCAATTTTTTATTTTTGTTAATATTTTTATAATTTAAAAGATTTTGATCTTATTTTGGGTATACAATTTAATTTTGATTAATTAAAGTTATATTACTGGAAAAAAAGTCCATAGCTTTAACATGTTTTGTGTTAAGTGATCAAATATCTTTCCTGATTTTTTACAAAATGCATTATGTTTGGGCCCATAACTTTTTTAAATTATATAATACCGACATAATTTCTGGCATGAACTATATAGAGGAATATTTATGGTAAATATGAGGAAATACAGATGAGTGGTTTTGATATTGGGCAGTCCTGAAGTGTGAAAATAGGTTTTTAACAAAAAATTGAGGTTTTCCTTAACTTCTCAAAGGAACGAAGTCGCAACGACAGTTTTTGGCTTGGTAGGAGATCTTGGGGCATCTAACATTATGCCGAATTTTGGATTCCTAGGTCTTACGGTTTCAAAACGTGCCACATCTACGGACGGACAGACGGACGGACGACGGACAATGGACCACGACTATAGCTCAGATGACTTATAGTCAGCTGAGCTAATTATATACCTAAACAAGGGACCTATGGGTCACTGTGTTCAGCTGACATTAACCTTGAAGGTAAAAATCTAAAATAATATCAAATTGAGATAAAGTGTAAGAGGAAGAGGTAATAAAGGCCATGGTTGGTTTATATGATTGGTTTGTATTGATGAGCAAGAAATTGTTGCAAATAATATTTTGTGACCTGACCATGTGTTTCCTAATGTTGAAACTGAAGCATGTGAGCAGTTTGTGAACAAATGCTCTGTACAATTACCATGATCATTAGTTGGCTTTTCGATTAACTGTTGACATTTCAGTAGTTTACACATTTGTTCAATTGAATCTTTTTTTTGTATATATATATTATTAAATATATGTTTTTTTTATGAAATGTATACAGCTGAAATATAACTAATTAACAACATAAAACATAGCAAACAAAGCCTGATCTCAAATTCTGCTGATGCAGGAAAATAATGAACAAATGTTTGTAATAAATCCTCATTTTTTTATCACATCAATTTTTTTTTAATTTAAGTTTATATTTCTATACATTTTCAATATAACATATATATCTGAATATAAAAGTTGATTCATAATTCTCAATTGCATCATCATAAATCTCAATCTTGTCAGATAACACCACATCATGCATACAAATGTTTATTTATTTTTTACCACAAAAATATATCTTTTAAATCTGAAAAACAATAAATATCTAAAAAAAATACTTGATTTAGATTTCACAATTTTTTATTGTGTCTTTATTTATCCATAATGTGCTTCATATTTTATCATAATTTAAGCATACTGATGGGTTCCATTATGATTGGTAAAATCATTTAAAAGAAAAATGATTTCTTTAAAAATGCTACATTACACAACATTGCATCTTCTGGATTACACCTTGAATTACTTTTTCAAGGAAAGTTTTTGCATATCAGAGTGGAAACAGCATTACAATTAAGGAGATACAGTGAAAACAATAACAATACTGCATAACACTTGCTGGGTTGGGTTTGCGGGGGGGGGGGGGGGGGGGGGGGAGGGGTTGTGATTGGGGTGGTGATATGAGAATAACTGTACACCTGTCACAGCAGGGGATCTCCCCCAGTGACTGTAACAAATCAGAAACCCTGGCATAGCTGACTTCCAGTGACCTGGAGTGGGACCCTGCATCTGTAATCTGTAATCAAAGCAAATGACTACAATAGAGCCTCAAGAAAAAAATCAATAACTAGCTTAATTTTCAAGCTTTTACTTCCAAATTTCAGATTTAAACAAATTAAATATTTATGTTTACATGCTGTGAAAATTAAATCAATGGTACTTACAGGAAAAAAACATGCCATGGTCAAAGTTGGGCAAAATTTAAGGTACTGATTTTATTTTTATGCTCATTACTTAAAAATTTACAAAATTCAGATCTAATTTTGGGTAAACAATTGAATCTTAATTAAACATAGTTAAATACTTGGGAAAATAGACTCTAGTTTCATATTTTTCATGTTAAGTGAGTAAATATTTTTCCTGAATTTTTACAAAGTCCATTATGTTTGGGCCCATAACTTAAAGAATTTATACTTAACAGACTTAATTTCTGGCATGTTCATAGGAACTATATAGAAAAATATATATGGTAAATATGAGGAAAAACAGATGAGTGGTTTTGATATTAGGCAGTCCTGAAGTGT
This sequence comes from Sipunculus nudus, assembly GCA_026874595.1. Taxonomy (NCBI): domain Eukaryota; kingdom Metazoa; phylum Annelida; class Sipuncula; order Golfingiida; family Sipunculidae; genus Sipunculus; species Sipunculus nudus. The sequence goes on from CM049306.1 coordinate 67,821,812, forward strand.
GAAAATAGGATTTTAATAAAAAAATTGAGGTTTTTCCTTAATTTCTCAAAGGAACGAAGTCGCAAAGACCCAGTTTTTGGCTTGGTAGGAGATCTTAGGGACATCTAACATTATGCTGAATTTTGGATTCCTTGGTCTTACGGTTTCAAAACGTGCCACATCTACGGACGGACGGACGGACAGACGGACGGACGACGGACAATGGACCACGACTATAGCTCAGATGACTTATAGTCAGCTGAGCTAAAAATGTTAGACTTATTAAAATGTGACAAATTCATTTAAACTTTTATTGTTTTGTTGAAAAATATAAACCTATATATAAGAATAGTATCGTTGGTTTTTAATAATATTTACAACTCTGTCAAAATAATGTATATATACTATATATGAAAGAAATATTTGATTACATTCTAAGAATGTTATGCATTTTTTTTTCATAGGAATTTTTTTTAATCGTAACACTGAAATGCAATAGAAATAAATAACATATTTTCCTGCAAATTATAACAGGATAAAAATAAGGAAACATATTTACTTAGAAAAGGGTTCAAGGCATTGTTATAACCATATTTTTTTTTTTTAACATTTTTGAGCATTTTCTGTGTGAACTGTTTTGTGCTAACTGGGTATATATGGGACATTCATATTTCATGAATAAGAAGTTCATGAACGTCTTCTCTACTTTTGAGCGATTGTCAGATGTAACACAGCTTTTCTTCATGGACAAGTTGTTTCGTTCAGGTTCTCACGGTTGTCAAGGACGCTACCAATCTCAGTTAGCAACCTGCGTCTGTGTTGATACATATGTCAGTTTCAAGAGTAGTCTTTTTATATGTACACCTTTTTTCACCTGTACTATAATATGCATAGCCTAAGACGAGCTTTTTTACATTAATTTTAAACATCCACTGGCCGGCCCCGCTTCAAAGCTAGGCTATAATATAAGTTCAATATAAGATAAAATAAGGCCCCCTCCTTGTATTATATTATACTGCAACAAAAATTTGTCGTTTCATGATGGGCTTAGGTCAATAATGGGTGATACTGGGGTTAAGTCAATTTAATTCCACACGACTATAGGGCCAAAAATACTACTGCTTCCGCCTTTTACTCCTGTACACGTGTACAACCCCGAACCATAAATGTTAAATATCGCCGACAGGTGTCGCAAGTGAAACGGAAAAGGTCTATTAGATTTAATTTCTCGAATGAAGGAAGTCGCATTGACCCAGTTTCAGGTTCGGTAGGAATACTTAAGGACATCTCAATAGATTTGTAGGTCTCACGGTTACAAAATGTGTCCTGTTAACAGACGGCCTGCAGGACGATGGACAAAGGACCGTGATTAAAGCTGTGTGATTAAGCTCACAGAATAAAGGTCACAGTGACCTTATTTGGCTGTCCAAGGAGACATTACAATGACCTCAGGATACGATCTTTCCTCTTAATACCCTTCATGATTTTAAAAAGTTTTATATCTCAGGAGTACTCCACTCAATTTGCATGATATTTTTTATGTTGAAACAGTTTAGACAGCTTTATCTTTTTTAATAAAGACTGGTGGTGCCACTTACAAAATTTTTCTTGTTTTTGTGCATTTACAGATGCAACCAGCTAAAAAACTGAAAGCTCTTGATTCAGAAGACATTATTCCATGTGTGACTTAATTATAGTCCCCATAGCAGTGATTTTGCATATATTCAATAGTCACTTGTTTAATGTCCATATTCTGACTGTAATTTTACTTAGATCCAAATGTAATTGACCAAAAGCTTGTAAGATTTAACACACACATATATATTTAAATTTCCATGTTACTTGAAATATATATTTTCACTGGGTCACATCAAAAGCTTCCATACAGAAGTAAAATATAGCATTTTATTATGCTGCAAGCTTCTTCATCACCTTTCAGCTCCTAAAGAGTGTTCACAATAGTCTCATAATTACCTGTATTTTCTTGTCCACCATTAGCTGGGTGACCCCTTCTAGTTTCTTTTTGGCACGAGTCATTCTGAGATTGTCATCTGCTCCTCCAACCAACAGGAAGCTATTCTCTGCTTTCATTTTTTCTCGCATGTCCTCAAGATCATCTATATTACACACTGTGGCATGCTGGCCAATCACAAACAGGGTGGGGGTTTTACTTTCCAGCAGAGGATCATCCATATCACCACGTCCTCCCTTTAATCCTTGCATGGGGAACCCAAGGCAGACCACAGCTGCAACATGCTCTGTTAAAGCCACCTGTTAGATACAAAGCACACTTTTAAACAATATTCCTATTTTCTATTCTTCAGATGTTTACACATTTTTTAAACATTTTCAGGGCATGGAGCAAAAAAAAATACTAAATTTTCTCTAGTTGAAGCCAAAGTTTATTAAAAGCTGCACCTAGAGATTCTCTCAGAATATTAATCTGGAAAAAAAAATTTGAAAGTAAGCATTCACTCAGTGAATGTGATTTAACACTAAAAACACTGGTAATGACAATCTCTCACAAAGGCACCAGACTAGTATGTACAAGCTTGCCAAATCTGAAACTTTTTATTAAACATTCATCTTGCATATGCATCCTGTCCATGGAGGAGGGGGGGGGGGGTGCAGGGATAAAGCTTTGTAAAGCAATTGTGCCTAAAGTGAAGCATAGATAATTAGCCAGGTGGGCCTGCAACTGATGTATACAAAACATTTATGTATGACAAGGTCTTCTAAAACTTGAAAAAAAGCTACATTTTTTATCAACTGCTTTCAAATTTCAGATTATGAAACATTAAATCCTTATGTGTACATGCTGTGAACATTTAATCAACATTGCTTCCAAGTAAAAAATGTGCAATGGTCAAATTTTGGCAAAATTTAAGGTACTGATTTAACATTTATGTCAACAATTTATAAGTTACAAAATTCTAATCTAATTTATAACATAAATTAAACCTATATATTAACACCAGTCAAATAAAGAATAAGGAAGAAAGTGGAGATTGGCTTAAGTATTATAATACACAACAAGTTCAACAAGGTCAACATACAGGTGACTCAAGAGGGGCTGAAAAGAGCCAAAGTCTGACATGGTCTCAAAAAAACATTAATAAAAGCTACAATTTTTGGCCAATTTCTTTCAGCTTTCTAAACTAAAAAGCTGAAATCCTTATGTGTGCATGATATGAAAATTATATCAACAGTGCTCACAGGAAACAAACGTGCCATGGTCAAAGTTGGGCAAAATTTAAGGTACTAATTTTATATTTATACTAATAACTTATAAAATTTGAAAAATTCAGAACTAATTTTGGGTATTCAATTGAATCTTGATTAAACAATGTTACATCCCTGACAAAAAATTTCTAGCTTCAGCAATCCCCTTGTTAAGGGAGTAAATATATTTCTTGATTTTTTTACAAAGTGCATTATGTTTTGGCCCATGACTTATAAACAATTACGCAATACTGACATCATTTCTGGCATGTGCATAGAGAATGTATTGAAAAATATGTATATTAAATATGATTAAAGTCAGATCAGTGGTTTTGATATTAGGCAGTCTTGAAGTGTAACAATGGGTTTTCAATGGAAAAATGATTTTTTTCATTAATATCCCGAAGGTATTAAGTCCTAGTGACCAAATTCTTGGCATGGTAGGGGATTTTGGAGACATCTAATTGTATGCCAAATTTAAGGAACTGAGAGCTGAAGCTTGGGAGCAGAGCTTTGCAAACTGCATAACACTAGCTTGATGTAAACATTATGTTACATGGTACTTAAAAACTTGAGTAAAATCTACAGTTTTTGATCAACTGGATTCAAATTTTTGGTGTGAACAGTAAAAATGCTAACAAAAACATGCTGTGCAAATCAAATCCACAGTACTTACAGGAAAAAAACGTGCCATGGTCAAAGTTGGGCAAAATTTAAGGTACCAATTTTTTATTTTTGTTAATATTTTTAAAAAATTATAAGATTTTTTATCTAATTTTGGGTATACAATTTAACTTTGATTAATTGAAGTTATATTACTGGAAAAAAAGTCCATAGCTTTAACATGTTTTGTGTTAAGTGATCAAATATCTTTCCTGATTTTTTACAAAATGCATTATGTTTTGGCCCATAACTTTTTTAAATTATATAATACAGACATAATTTCTGGCATGTACATAGGAACAATATAGAGGAATAATTATGGTAAATATGAGGAAAAACAGATGAGTGGTTTTGATATTGGGCAGTCCTGAAGTGTGAAAATAGGTTTTTAATAAAAAATTGAGTTTTTTCCTTAATTTCTCAAAAGAACGAAGTCGCAAAGACCCAGTTTTCGGCTTGGTAGGAGATCTTGGGGACATCTAACATTATGCCCAATTTTGGATTCCTAGGTCTTACGGTTTCAAAAGGTGCCACATCTCGAGAATTCAAGAGTGTAATATTTCGACCCCTGGTATAGTGTTTTTTTTTGTTTTAGCATATTTGTACATGAATGTCTGCAGTATATCCCAGTGAAGACATTGTAGAATTTAGGACCAATAAGGGAATTATCATCTGCCGGTACCGGGTGTATTGTCATGGAAGATCTAGGTGAAACAGGTTAATGAAATATGATTAAGATTATTAATGTAATGTAGGTGTGCAATGCTGAAATAAATTAGACAAAACCATATATGACTTGTTCAAAGAAATGTATAAGAATAATAATTGTATATTTGAACATGAAATATTATGTTGATTTCAAATAAGGATCAAATTGCCACATCCTACCTGTTCAGGTATGGAAAAATAATTAAGACCATGTGAACATCAAAGAAAGGTGGAAAAAAAGACACATTCACAGATTTACTCATCAAATATATATAAAACCTAATGGAAAATCGCCAAAAGTCTGACAGAATGGTAAAATCTAACATTTTTCCCCCTTCCTTATAATGTTTACTTGGATCGTTTTGGTACTCCCGGAAAAGCGTATATCTCTTTTATGTTGCCCGTGACAGAACATACGGGGGAATCCCCGTCGCATTGCATTATGGTTATCCAGTGTCAAAACGATGTCAGACCTCTTTTTTATCTTAAGAAATAAGCAAATATTCTTGAATTTGAGTAACTTAAGTTTATTGAACATTATTTTATATTTATTTTGTTCAAAACTTGTACTGAAAGTTGTCTAAGCACAATGTCTATAGAGCGGCAAGTCCGACGGCTGCCATCCTTAAAATCAATGACATTGCTCGTCCTTCATAGCAGGCAACATAAACATAGTAAATGTCTTAAAGAATGAGAATTACACTCTAACCTCTTTCATTCGCCCCTTGTTTTACCGCCAACCTCGCCTACCGCCTACAAATGACAAAGTTCCGATTTCCTTACTACTTATTTACCTCGTTCATTTGCCAGCCTCGCTATCCGCCATCCGCCAGGTGATTTTTAACCCAATGTGCCACATTCCCTTGATCATTTGCCAACTTTTCTAATTCCAAATTAAGACAAGTCTGAAATATTTCATGAAGCCGGTGTGTTATCGCTAAGGCTCAGCTGCTCTGGCCGCATCTCTATTTAAAACATGTCACACCTCACTGTTTATGGATCAAGTACCCGGTGCCACTAACACCCTTGAGTTGTTTGGTTAGAGCAGTCATCAGCCGAGTGACCGGTGTTAATTTCACACCTAGAGTTGCTTGGGTAAGTGTCATTTAATGAGGTAAACCACATGAGTAGTTTGAAGCAATTAACGGTAACACGGGGTTCAAAGACTGTTAATTCAACGTTTGTTTACAATTGGAACAATAGCGGGGATTGTTTTAAGTTTTCTACACGATATGGCCGGCTGCAACTTTGTCACATCATATCATGTATAGACAACAGCGAACCTACAGGGATTGTCCTAAGTGATACAGTTTGCTGAACGAAGCGTGCCTGGGATACCGTCACAGCGCCACCATCGGCAATTGTTGGAAACACACAGGCGTAATACCAAGGGGTTATCAGCCAAAGAAACAGATTGGCAGGACGGTCTAGAAGCAAACAGTATCCTTCCGCTTCTACAAAGAGTTACGGATAGCATGGGGATTGACCACAGTGCACGTGTGTCTCCTCAGGAATTCGTCAATGCTAATCAGAACATTGGAACGGCACAGCTTTTGAGCGATCAAGATATCTTGGAAACATGGACAGGCAGTGATGATAAAGTCAGTCCAACCTGTTATCCTGAGGAAATAGTTCCCCAACCTCCGCCATCAACCGCAGAAGACCGTCAGGCTATGAAGACTGTCTTGCGATATTTCGAAAGCTTGAACTACAGCGAACAGTCCGATATTGACGCATTTTACAGGATGGACCAAAGAATATCAGCTCATCAGTCACAAGCTGGTAAACAATGCTCCATTATGGAATTCGGGGGGGGGGGGGGGCATGAAAGAGAAACGGCACAAGGAGATCCATGGAGAATTTATATTTTTACCGTATATGTTGTTATACATGTGTATCTTTGTAAATAATTTGTACACACTTTATTTTTCTGTAGTTATTTGTAAATTGTTCTTTCTATGTAAATAAAGTTATAATGTTTGTACAGTTTTAAAATGTTGTTTTATATGACTAGCTAAAGACGAGCCTAATAAATGCCCGATTTTTACTACCCTGCTCATCCCATTAGGAACACCCCCCTTGATCAACCGCCACCCTTGCTTACCGCCAGAAATACCCCGGTCCCAAGGTTGGCGAATGAAAGAGGTTAGACTGTATTCACATTTTAAGTCCTAAATGATAATAATTTAGAAAGATACCAATCTTTCGTCGAAGTTTGGTATGGTTTATTGTCACAACAACGTGGCATGGTCAGCTGAATCGTCGCGTTTGTTGACATCCAGGCCATCTCCATTTAACCAATCATCTTTCCAACAGAGTTTATGAGGATTTCCAAGGTGAATGAATAACAAGGCCTACAGGCCTAATGCTAACCTGTGCAAAGTTTGGGAGTATGAATGGAGGTTTATTTTTAAAATTTAATATTGATCCTTTTAAGTCCTGCATATCTACCTCAGTCATTATGATTTCAGCAAAATGGACATTTTGGACCTGCAAGTTTCAGACTAGGACATTTTTAATACTAGAATATGGGTAGTTGACAAGCCACTATGTGTATCCGTAGAAATCAGAGTGGGACGGGTGAAGTGAGGCATGGATTAAGTGGCAAGGGGAATAGAGTGAGGTGTGTTGCATATTAGCATGGATGTCTGCAGCTTAAACATGAATGTAGGTGGCGCCACCTGTCATAAAATGGAAAAGGCTGTCCAGTATGTATAATCCTGCAAAATTTCAGGTGGATAAGTCAAACAACTTCTGAGATATTAGTGATTTTATCCCAAGGCAGATGAACAGATGGACGCTGTGCATAAGTGGTTGCAGGTGGCACCACCGGTTTTGCGTATGATGAAGAGCTATGTGAGATCTATACACATGCCAAATTTTGGCCCAATCTGTCAAACGGTTCCCGAGATATGAGCTTGGATGTCTGCAGAGTAAACCTGAATGTAGGTGGTATCACCTGTCATAAAATTGAGAAAGCTTTCCAGGATGTATAAATCTGCAAAAACTCAGGTGGATATGTCAAACCACTGCTGAGATATGAGTGATTTTACTCCAAGGCAGATGAACAGATGGATGCTGTGCATAAATGGTTGCAGGTGGCACCACCAGTTTTGCCTATGATGAAGAGCTATGTCAGATCTATACATGTGCAAAATTTTGGCCCAATCAGTCAAACAGTTCCCGAGATATGAGCTTGGATGTCTGCAGAGTAAATGTGAATGTAGGTTGTGCCACCTGTCATAAAATCGAGAAAGCTGTCCAGGATGTAAAAATCTCCAAAATTTCAGGTGCATAAGTCAAACCAGTGCAGAGATATGAGTGATTTTATCCCAAGGCAGATGAACAGATGGACGCTGTGCAAAAACGGTTGCAGGTGGCTCCACGAGTTTTACCTATGATGAAGAGCTACCGTATTTATACCAATTTGGCGATCCCTCTTATTTCTCGACCCCAAAAAATATTTTGAAAGCATAATTTCTAAAATGACTCTAATTTCGCGACTGCCGACGATGATTTCTGTCGACGATGTTAAGGTGAAATGCCTCCGTCTCTCACGGGCACCACAGTTTGTATCTGACTAGATTCTTATTACATTGAGCATCCACATCAAACTTGTTTGCAATAAAATTTATGAAGATACAAAGATGCGTTTTTCATAATGTATAAACATGATAAAGCGTTCAAGATCAAAATGGGTGTCCTTGGCGAAGCAAACTCATGTACCATTCTTGGTACGCACGTGCCTCGTGTGCAATTCACGTGGGATCTTTAGCAATAATATTTAAGTATGCGGAAAGTACCCGTGGTGGAACAACTGTGACACAGTTGAAACTGTCATATTAATTAGTTAAGTTTAAACGACCCCGGTTAGTTTTTGGATGGGTGACCGCACGTACCAAACAGGGCATGATCGAGGGCATGCGAGCTAGGACCATTTCCGGTTGTATATATATTAACGCGCCTTTACTTTCCTATATTTATTAAGTATTATGCAAATAAAAGTTATCTGATAATAGGCAGTTATTTTTTATAAAGTCTTCTTCCAACATCCGTGCAGCTGCTTGTCCCTTTTCGGCCGGCCGATATCGCCGCCTGGTGGGTTAACTTGAAACAGCTGATAGTTACATGAGTTGCCGTCTATATCAAGTGATCGTACCTATACGCGAAGTAGTGATCATTTTGTGAAGTGATTGAGCTCAGTTTGATTAATCATTTGCGGACTCCGTATAATTCATGTGATGGTTGGAAGCCCATTTGTAGGAAATACTGTTAAGCTAACAAACTGATAAACGACCAAATTATCACTCAATTCATATGACCACTCAAGTGTCAGAGCAGCCCTGCGTCTCTACGGAAGATTATCAAACCGCATGCCTCTAAAATCTCGACCATCGCAAATTCTGCAGGAAGATAATTTTCAAATATCCTCCATTATCTCGACCTCCGAGAAAATTTATTATTTTTAAGTGGTCACCAAATTAGAATAAATACGGTATGTGAGATCTATACACATGCAAACTTTTGGCCTAATCAGTTTGACGGTTCCGGAGTTATGAGCTTGGATGTCTGCAGCGTTAACGTGAATGTAGGTGGCGCCACCTGTCATAAAATCAAGAAAGCTTTTCAGGATGTATACACATGCAAAATATCAGGTGGATAAGTCCAACCAATGCAGAGATATGATGCTAGCTCCTGCCCTTTTTGAGATAGCTACGATGCACAATGGGCGATGGAAGACAGACAGTAAACATGAATGTAGGTGGCGCCACCTGTAATAAATCGAGACAGCTGTCCAGGATGTAAAGCCTGCAAAATTTTAGGTGGATAAGTCAAACCACTGCTGAGATATGAGTGATATTATCCCCAGACAGATGAACACATGGACGCTGTGCAAAAATGGTTGCAGGTGGCGCCACCATTTTTAGTGTATGCCATAAAGCTATCAAAGGGCTACATTTGTGCAAAATTTTTAGCCTGATTGGTCAAAAGGTTTATGTGTGGAAACAGACGCACAAATGGACGCTGGGCAGCAAGGAAAGGTCAGAGGTCAACCAAAAATGAGGGTGCAGCAGTTCACATGTCACCTGATGATAAACCCAATTCGCTTAAAATGCAAACCAAGTTTCTTCAAACAGCTGAAAGATATAGTTCCAATAATCTGGGAATTCTGCATCTAAACATTGTCTAGACGTCTAGACGCTGTGTCTAGAAGTCTAGACACATTGTCTCGACACCCCCCAGAGCAAGGTCAGTTGCCATGGTGATGTCTGGACCCCACCTGTTTGTACTGAGTGACCTCTTGACGTGGCTGCTGAAACTCAGCATTTTGTCATATGTGTTTTTAAATACAGAAAGCCTTTTTCAATTGGCTACAATGTTTTTTTAAAACTGTAATTACCCAATCTATTCTTAAAAAACTGGCAGAACCCTACCATAGAATAATTCTTGTAAAGTTTAAACCGAGCAGCTTAACAGTTTCATCATAAATCAGTGTATAAGCTAGAAGAGTTTAAAAAACACATCAATGTAGGTGGCGCCACCAATACCTCAAAATCAGATATGACATATGTGACAGACATTGGTATAAAATTTGGTGATTATAGCTCTAGCCGTTTCTGAGATTTTAATTTTAGCGTGCTTTTTTGGACAGATGACTAAGTTCAACCTCCTGTAACTCAGCCAAAAATCTCCGAATTGGAACCATTCGAACAAACTTGACAGAGATTGTTCCAGGGATCATTTCTGTGAAATATTGGACGATTTGGCTGGCCAGTTACAGAGAAGAAGATTTTTAAAGGTTTTTAAGCTTTTTCTCTATAAAATCTAAATTAATACAGATACCCAATAATAAGCTCCAGGGCACCAAGTTTCACATGTGAGTAATTCTTACATGTGATTTGGAGCTGCTAGCTCCCACGGTTTCTGACTTACAGCCATGGACGGCAGAAGGCCAGCCCTGGACGGCGGATGGCAGACGACTGACGGCGGACAATGGACGGACGACCCTGCGCCATCGCATAAGCTCACAGGTTCGCTAAAAAATTATCAACTTTACGGGATGGGTGTCCTGGAACTGTATAGAACCGAAATTAATTGTGTCCAACGTTAATTTTTCCTGCAAGACCGAGCTAATACCGGGAGTTCTTAGTGTCAAGTCTGAGGGCGTCTTGGTGCGTTACGAATAGATGAGGGGATGTCACGTGAGAGGGCTTATAGTGGTCTATCAGATGTTAAAGAGTTAAAGAAATACAGTTTAAACAATTATTGCAAAGGTGGTGGAGGTGAAATGTACAACTGTACACCTATGACAGCAGGGGATCTCCCCCAGTGACCTATTACAAATTAGGTACCCTGGCACAGCTGACCTCAAGTGACCAGAAGTGGGCAGCATGCAACTTGACAAGGCAAATGAATACAATAAAGCTTCCAAAAAGTTCAATAACCAGCTTAATTTTTTTAGCTTTTATTTGCAAATTTCAGAATTTAACAGATTCAATCCTTATATGTACATGCTGTGAAAAATGTTCAAATCAAATGTACGTACAACAAAAATGTGCCATAGTCAAAGTTGAGCAAATTTTAAAGAACTGATTTTCTGTTTATGCTAATAACTTAAACAATTTACAAAATTCCATTCAAATTTAGGTTACACAATTGAATTTTGATTAAATAAAGTTAAATCTTTTGAAAAAAGTCTCTACCCTTAACATTTATTGTGTTAAGTGAGTAACAAGGGACCCATGGGTCACGGCGCTCAGCTGATCATGATTGGACTATAAATGTTTCTCCACTGTGATACTATATCAAGTCGATAAAGCTTATGAATATCATGTACATGTTGGGCTATTATAAAGGAATGTAATGTAATATGTGAGTAAATGATAAATGAAATTACCTGACTGATGGATTAATAGAGTCAAATAAAGTGGTTAATTTTTTATTTATTTAGGAGGGGTTGAAAATTGTGATATATTTGAGCAAATATGAATGCAATGACAGCAGTAATAAGCAGTAGTAGAATGATGATAAGGCTATTTGTTGAAGGATCTAAAGTGTATGGTAGTCTGCAAGCGTTCAATTTGACAGATATGATGTTATGATTAACTATGCTGATAAAGTGATTTATGAATATGTGACTGTATGACACAATATCTCTTTAGTCTTGACAAGGTACATTATTGTGATGCCCACTATGTCTACATATTATACAATATTGATATAATTTCTGGCATGTACATAGGTACCTATGGACGAATAGTTATACAAAATATTAAAGTATGAATATATCTGATTCATCTTGTTCTTGCTTACTGAGGCTAACTTTGGGATGGGGTTCGGAGAAGGGAAAAGTGAGAGCAGCACGAAGGTGGATGTAGAAATATTCTATTGTAATGTTTTTCATTTATATAAGAATATGAAAAGCTAAGAGGAAAGGGGCCCTCCTACTTGGTTATATTACAGTTCTAAATATATGATTGCAAACTAATACAAGACTGTCATGAAGAAAAACAGTAAAAGTTTTGAGATACTGTGTTGCATACGAAAATTTACAGATGGACAGGCAAGTGGACAGAATGGACTAATACCTTTATTTCACTTTCAAGAGAATAATGCATTTAAGTTTATATATAATCCTATTTTTTTAAGCAGATCCACTTTTTCCATTAAGAAGTTTTTATCTGAATCATTTTTTTATTTACAGGTTTATAAATTTTTAATTAAAAAAACCTGAAAATATAAGTTAAAATATTAGAATTGTTGCAAAAGTTGCAATCATTATATATACAGAGTAAAAAACATTGGGTTATATTATGCATACACATATATTTTATTATTTTTAAATCATAAATGTTTAAACTGATTTTTAAAAGAAAATAATGCCACAACATGGCATCTACAAGAATATTCCTTGAATCACTATTAAAAAGTTTTGCACATTGGAGTTTTCAGGACATGCTTAATTTTATTCACCAAAATAAAATAAAAGTAAATTTGATAAAATAAAACATCTTTTCAAATAAACTATACACACTGTTAGTTGAATGAGGGACAAACAATATCATTGTGCTTATTACTATCCCACTTTTAATTAATTACTATTAATTAATAGTCAATTTCACACCTGGTGAAGTTTTTACTCTTCTGAAGTAAGGAATTACTTATCTCATGAACATCCACAGTTTCACAGCAATACGCCACTTTGTGGACACAATTAAATGTACACTTTAATCATTGTAACCCTGGTGGTTCAATACAAAATCTAAAATGTAGCATGTCCAAGAATAAAATAAATTACAGAAAAATTATAACATTCATCTAGTTTATGCACCAGCTGGAGGGATGAGTGCAGGGCAGAGGGGAAGCCTGCTAGTAGTGGCCAAGCTGGGCCAAGGTAAGCTGCCTGGGGTGGGTTACATAATGCAAGTGAAGGCTGTACTACTAGGTGGGCTAGATGTAAACAACACTTGACACGGTGTATGAAAACATGAATAAAAGCTATTCATTCCAATCAATTTCTTTTGAAAGTTCAGATTTTAAAAGAATAAATCCTTATGCATATATGCTGGGAAAATTAAATCAACAGTGTCAAAGTTGGACAAAATTTAATGTATTGATTTTTTATTAATGCTTATAACTTGAAAAATTTGCAAAATTCAGATTTAATTTTGGGTAAACAATTGAATCTTGATTAAATAAAGTTATATTCCTGAAAAAAGTCTCTAGGTTCAGCAATTCTCATGTTAGGTGAGTAAATATATTTCCTGATTTTTTAAAAAATTGCATTATGTTTTGGCCCATAACTTCAAAATAATACCCAATACTGACCTAATTTTTGGTATGTTCATAGAAAATGTATAAAAGAATGTGAATACTAAATACGATCAAAAACAGATCAGTGGTTTTGATATTAGGCAGCCTTGAAGTGTAACAATGGCTTTTTTTTATGGAAGTTTTTTTCCTTAATATCTCGAAGGAACAAAGTCTTAATGACCCAATTTTCGGTATGGTAGGAGATTTTGGGGACATCTAAAATTATGTCAACAGCCTGGGGAGCATAGAGATGTGCACTGAATGACCTACAGTCATCAAAGTGGACTGCTTGACAATGTAAGGGAATACAACAAGAGCCTCCAAAAAAAATTCAATAACTAGCCTAATTTTGCAGCTTTTATTTTCAAATTTCAGATTTTAACAGATTAAATCCTTATGTTTACATAGTGTGAAAATTAAAATCCACAGTACTTACAGGAAAAAAACGTGCCATGGCCAAAGTTGGGCAAAATTTAAGGTACCAATTTTATATTTTTGCCAATATTTAAAAAAATTTAACAGATTTTGATCTAATTTTTGGTATACAATTAAATTTTGATTATTTAAAGTAGTATTACTGGAAAAAAGTCCCTACCTTTAACACTTTTGGTCTTAAGTGACCAAATATCTTCCTGATTTTTTTACAAAGTCCATTATGTTTGGGCCCATAACTTTTTTAAATTATATAATACTGACTTCATATCTGGCATGTACATAGGAACTATATAGAGGAATATTTATGGTAAAAATGAAGAAAACCAGATGAGTGGTTTTGATATTAGGCAGTCCTGAAGTGTGAAAATGGATTTCTAATAAAAAATTGAGGTTTTTCCTTAATATCTCAAAGGAAAGAAGTCCTATTGACCCAATTTTTGGCATGGTAGGAGATTATGGGGACATCTAACTGTATGCCGAAATTCAGATTCGTAGGTCCAACGGTGTCGAAACGTGCCAATCTTACGGACGGACAGACAGACGGACAGACAGACGGACAGACAGACAGACGGACGGACGGACGGACGGACGGACAGACAGACGGACGGACGACGGACAATGGACCATGACTATAGCTCAGATGACTTATAGTCAGCTGAGCTAAAAATCTTTCCTGTTTTTTTACAATGTGCATTATGTTTGGGCCAGTAAGTTTAATAATTTTTTTTTAAATGTTTACATATATATTTTTACTGGTATTTAAGAAATATATAGGAGAATTTTACGATAAATATGAAGAAAACAGATAAGTGGTTTTGATATTAGGCAGTCTTGAAAAGTGATAATAACTTTTAATGGAATATGTAGATTTTCCCTTAATTTCTCAAAGGAACAAAGTCACAGTGACCCAGTATTTGGTTTGGTAGAAGATTATGGGACATCTAACAGTATGCCAAATTTTAAATTTGTAGGTCTAACAGTTTCAAAACATGCCAATCTAATAGATGCTTGGACGATGGAGAATAACTATAGCTCAGATGACTTGTAGTCAGCTGAGCTAAAAACAGGATTGTTAATGACAAGGTGTCTTGATGTCATTATTAAATTTTAAAATATGTCAATGAGTATTGTATAATCTAATATTTTATTTTTTGTGGTTGTTACTGCAGGATGACTGGCTGACTTACGTAAGAGACAGCTAGCCGCCCACTTACCTAACAAGTCCTAGTTAACCAAACCATTTAGGCAGTGACATTGCCTGATGTAAATAATTATTCAAATGACATATTTTTCTAATTGTAAACACTTGAATAAGAGCTGCAGCTTTTGATCCACATATTGTAACTCACATGGCAGGCCACCAGGGCACCAACATTCCAGCCAAGCATCACAATAGGTCTGTTGGAGAAATGGGTCTTCAACTGCCAAAACAAACACAACACATCAGGAGTGACAAGAATTTATAACACACTTCTACAGGTTACAGACTATGTGTTGGGTCAAGCTCAGGGTGTAGGACAAAGGCCCATCCAGACAAACACCCACCAGACAAGAGCCCACTGGACAAAAGCCCACCGCTTAAAGTGCAGACTTGGACAAAAGCCCACCCTTGGCTAAAATATAAATTTTAATGATTTTACGAAGTTTTTCTAAAGTTTTTTAAATACTACTGTATCATTTTCTAAATGTATATAACATTTTTATACTAATGACATTTGTTATATTTATATTTTTCAAAGATCACTTTATAGATCCCTATATATATATATATATATATATATATATATATATATATATATATATATATATATATATATATATATATATATATATATATATATATATATATGTCAAGGCCCAGATCGCTATCTGGACGGATCTTAGATCTGTCCAGCCCAAATTGCGATCGCAGTTCAGGCCGGCCCAAACTGCAATCGCAATCCAGGCTGGCCAAATCTTAGATCCGTCAAGCCTAGACTGCGATCGCAGTTTAGTCCGGCCCAGACTGCGATCCTGTCTTTCTTGCTTTAGGATTGCAATCTGGTCTGGACAGATCTAAGATCAGTCCAGCCGAGATTGCGATCCTAAACTTGACCAGCCCATATTGCGATCCATGCTTTTACGATCACAGGAGTGAAACATTGGTTGTTTTACCAACTCATTTGGTATTGCATTGTACCATTTTCCCATTATAAATACAATTATAATACAGAAGGGCAATTTTCACTCCTTCATATCACAGGAGTGAAACATGGGATGTATCACCAACTCATTTAGTATTGCATGGTTGTTGAAAAAAGGTAACAAGGAACCCATGGGTTTTATATGCTCACAAAATATGATTTGAAAGAGGAGGTAGGCAAGTGCAGGTTTTGTGTGGTAATATAAGCTGCATTTATGATCTGATGGTGTTTAACTCAAGTTATGTAAGAATATGATAATATCCTTGGAGATAGGGAAGAGGATTGATGTCATTTATATTATATACAGTTGGAATGGTGTGCTGTTTTCACATAAAGTTAGGTTTTGACTTGGCCATATAACTTTATCTACATTGCAGCAGAATTATTTGAAAAAAAACCTGTCCATTAACAGTCATGGTAATTCTGATTTTTACAAATGAGAACTTTTATTCAATAATTACTGGTTATTCCTACCCAAGAATAAAACTTAAATAATATAACTATTTATTATAAATTAATAACAAATATTGTGTCAAATATAATTTAAATTAAAAATAATAACAGCATCATATGAAAAGATCTTTTAATAATATAATTGAAATAAATGATTATTAAAATAATATTATAGAATATATTCATGAATACATTCATGATTACATTTTGAAAGTATTTGCATTTGTATTCAAATACTTTCATTTATACCTGTATTCCTATTTTTATGCATGAAATTATGGAGTACATTTATTCATATTCGCATTCAAATATGTTTGCAAAGTATTCTTATCATGTCTGGTATTTATTCAGTTTCAGCAAAACAAAGTTCTTGAGAATCCAGAATTTACAAATTTCACAAATTGATCATAAGAATGATCATAATGATCATAAGTACCTGGTATTATGGCTTTAATTTATATTTAAACATAAAACTATCATATTCACTTTGGACTACTTTCACATCAATCTAAGCACTAGACATAGCAAAAGTCTTACGACAACTATCAACATTACAGAAATCATAACGAGAACTTGTCTAAGATCTGATTTTTTATCATATTTAAATATTTTTATTTAAAAAAATGTAAAAAAAATTTAAAAGAAATCTCAGCTATGAAACCATTATAAGAATAAAAAATAACTCAAGCATAAGAACACCCTATAAATTGTACAAGGAGAAAACTAGAGACGGGCAAGTTTAATTTTATTAACATAAATTGAGGAACCAGCAATACAAATTTTGATTATTTACATAGTCTTGTGACAGCTGATACAGCCACGAGTCTTAATATTATTAGTGAAACATATTGACATATTTAATCAGTACTTGTCCGAGTAAAATTTTAAAATTTTGACATATTTTACTTTTTTTAAATTTTAAAATAACTATAAATTAACAAGCTAAAACACTTGGATCGCATGGATCGCAATATGGGCTGGTCAAGTTTAGGATCGCAACCTTGACTGGACAGATCTAAGATCTGTCCAGTCCAGATTGCGATCCTGAAGCAAGAAAGACAGATCTAAGATCTGGCCAGCCTGGATTGCGATCGCAGTTTGGGCCGGCCTGAACTGCGATCGCAATTTGGGCTGGACAGATCTAAGATCCGTCCAGATCGCAATCTGGGCCTTGACATATATATATATATATATAATATACATATATAATATATATAAATATATTTATCTTACACTATACTGTATATATATATAATATATAATGGTGTATATTTCCTGTAAATACAATTACATCAATAGGCTAAGTAGTTTTAATATAAACTAGAAATTTCTTGGCATCGCAGGTGCCATAGTATCCCCAGACAATTAATCCACCCCCTTTAAGAATAGGCCCCCGATCTTCAGCAGCAATTAATATCAGACCACTCTCATAGAAAAAGTCATGACCCCATTTTCAATATATATCGTCCCCTAACCCATGTCTATGTATATGCATAACATGAAAGAAATCTGTCCATTAGTTTTTGGATTCCTAGGTCTTACGGTTTCAAAACATGCCACATCTACCACGGACGGACGGATGGATGATGGACAATGGACCACGACTATAGCTCAGAAGACTGATAGTCAGCTGAGCTAAAAATCAAGAGCTCAGGGGATTTGACAGATTTCAACTTGGACTGTTAATACTGACACTTAGTCTTCATCCTGCACACAGTCATGACTGTTGCTCAGGAAAAATCAGCATAGCGGCCCCATTCACAGCACCATCTTAACACATAACAGCGTAAAGGCTTGTTACTCTGAAATGACCTGGAGAGAACCCTGCTGGCCACATGCATTTACATGTCAAGTTTGATAAAGATCTGGGAATTATTTTTGAGTCATCCTGCCTACAAGATTTCTCTGCAGTGGCAGCAGGACCATGCTGTATTCAAGTTTGATAAATATAGAATAATACTAGATACAATTAGAATCCCAACTAGAGGTTTGGGACCATGAGGTCCTCAATTAGGGCCCTGCGGTTGCCAGTTCCTCTAAATAGCAGCCCTGGGGTCAAACTGAATATCAGATTGTTCTGGACTTTATAACCCCCAATTATCTAAAAAAAAAAAACTAGATGTGTCAGAACGACACGAATGCCCCCGCCTTGGGCAAATTAGAAACATTTGTAAAATTTGGAAAATTTTTAAGTTCAGGAGGTGTCGTATGGTCAAAAGTAGGTCAACAAGGGCAAAATGCAAACTCGATCTGTAACGGGTCATTATCAAGCAACACACCAAAAATTATGCCAGTATATGCAGGCATTGTGAAAAAAAGTCCATACATGTGCATTTTCAATAAAAATTTCATGAAATTTTCTATGTTAAGGAGCCGTAAAACAATCAAAAGTAGGTCAACCGGGATGAAACGCAAACTCGATCAGTAACTGTCATTATCTGCCCACACAAAAAAATCAGGGTGGTATCTGCAGGCATTGAGGAAAAAAAGTCAGTACATATGCATTTGTTATGATAATTCATATTTTTCATGAAACTTTCTATGTTCAGGAGCAGTCAAACGGTCAAAAGTAGGTCAACTGAGACAAAACAAGAACTCGATCTGTAACTGGTTATTATCTGCCTACACACCAAAAATCAGGCCTGTATCTGCAGGCACTGCGAAAAAAAGTCCATACATGTGCACCTTTTTATGAAATTTTCTGTGTTAGAGCACCGTCAAACGGTCAAAAATAGGTCAACTGGGACAAAACATGAATTTGATCTGTAACTGGTCATTATCTGCCCACACACCAAAAATCAGGCCAATATCTGCAGTTATTGTGAAGAAAAGTCTGTACAAGTGTATTTGTCATGAAAATATATATTTTACATGAAATTTTCTCTGTTCAGGAGCCGTAAAACAGTCAAAAGTAGGTCAAGTGGGACGAAATGCGAACTCCATCTGTAACTGGTCAATATCTGCCGACACACCAAAAATCAGGCCAATATCTGCAGGCACTGCGAAAAAAAGTCCGTACATGTGTATTTGTCATGAAATTTCATATTTTTCATGAAATTTTCTATGTTCAGGAGCTGTAAAACGGTCAAAAGGAGGTCAACCGGGACGAAACGCGAACTCCATCTGTAACTGGTCTATATCTGCCCACACACCAAAATTAGGCCAATATCTGCAGGCATTGCAAAAAAAAAGTCTGTACATGTGTATCTGTCATTAATATTTCTATTTTTCATGAAATTTTCTAAGTTTAGGAGCCGTAAAACAGTCAAAAGTAGGTCAACCGGGACAAAACGTGAACTCGATCTGTAACTGGTCAATATCTGCCAACACACCAAAAATTATGCCAGTATATGCAGGCATTGTGAAAAAAAGTCCATACATGTGCATTTTTAATAAAAATTTCATGAAATTTTCTAAGTTTAGGAGCCGTAAAACGGTCAAAAGTAGGTCAACCGGGACGAAACGCGAACTCAATCTGTAACTGGTCTATATCTGCTCACACACAAAAAATCACGCCAATATCTGCAGGCATTGCAAAAAAAAAGTCTGTACATGTGTATCTGTCATTAATATTTCTATTTTTCATGAAATTTTCTAAGTTTAGGAGCCGTAAAACAGTCAAAAGTAGGTCAACCGGGACAAAACGTGAACTCGATCTGTAACTGGTCAATATCTGTCCACACACCAAAAATCAGGCCAATATCTGCAGGCACTGCGAAAAAAAAGTCCGTACATGTGTATTTGTCATGAATATTTCTATTTTTCATGAAATTTTCTAAGTTTAGGAGCCGTAAAACGGTCAAAAGTAGGTCAACCGGGACGAAACGCGAACTCAATCTGTAACTGGTCTATATCTGCTCACACACAAAAAATCACGCCAATATCTGCAGGCATTGCGAAAAAAAGTCAGTACATATGCATTTGTTATGATAATTCATATTTTTCATGAAACTTTCTATGTTCAGGAGCCGTAAAACAGTCAAAAGTAGGTCAACCGGGACAAAACGTGAACTCGATCTGTAACTGGTCAATATCTGCCAACACACCAAAAATTATGCCAGTATATGCAGGCATTGTGAAAAAAAGTCCATACATGTGCATTTTTAATAAAAATTTCATGAAATTTTCTAAGTTTAGGAGCCGTAAAACGGTCAAAAGTAGGTCAACCGGGACGAAACGCGAACTCAATCTGTAACTGGTCTATATCTGCTCACACACAAAAAATCACGCCAATATCTGCAGGCATTGCAAAAAAAAAGTCTGTACATGTGTATCTGTCATTAATATTTCTATTTTTCATGAAATTTTCTAAGTTTAGGAGCCGTAAAACAGTCAAAAGTAGGTCAACCGGGACAAAACGTGAACTCGATCTGTAACTGGTCAATATCTGTCCACACACCAAAAATCAGGCCAATATCTGCAGGCACTGCGAAAAAAAAGTCCGTACATGTGTATTTGTCATGAATATTTCTATTTTTCATGAAATTTTCTAAGTTTAGGAGCCGTAAAACGGTCAAAAGTAGGTCAACCGGGACGAAACGCGAACTCAATCTGTAACTGGTCTATATCTGCTCACACACAAAAAATCACGCCAATATCTGCAGGCATTGCGAAAAAAAGTCAGTACATATGCATTTGTTATGATAATTCATATTTTTCATGAAACTTTCTATGTTCAGGAGCCGTAAAACAGTCAAAAGTAGGTCAACCGGGACAAAACGTGAACTCGATCTGTAACTGGTCAATATCTGCCAACACACCAAAAATTATGCCAGTATATGCAGGCATTGTGAAAAAAAGTCCATACATGTGCATTTTTAATAAAAATTTCATGAAATTTTCTAAGTTTAGGAGCCGTAAAACGGTCAAAAGTAGGTCAACCGGGACGAAACGCGAACTCAATCTGTAACTGGTCTATATCTGCTCACACACAAAAAATCACGCCAATATCTGCAGGCATTGCAAAAAAAAAGTCTGTACATGTGTATCTGTCATTAATATTTCTATTTTTCATGAAATTTTCTAAGTTTAGGAGCCGTAAAACAGTCAAAAGTAGGTCAACCGGGACAAAACGTGAACTCGATCTGTAACTGGTCAATATCTGTCCACACACCAAAAATCAGGCCAATATCTGCAGGCACTGCGAAAAAAAAGTCCGTACATGTGTATTTGTCATGAATATTTCTATTTTTCATGAAATTTTCTAAGTTTAGGAGCCGTAAAACGGTCAAAAGTAGGTCAACCGGGACGAAACGCGAACTCAATCTGTAACTGGTCTATATCTGCTCACACACAAAAAATCACGCCAATATCTGCAGGCATTGCGAAAAAAAAGTCCGTACATGTGTATCTGTCATGAATATTTCTATTTTTCATGAAATTTTCTAAAAATAGGAGCCGTAAAACGGTCAAAAGTAGGTCAACCGGGACGAAACACGAACTCGATCTGTAACTGGTCTATATCTGGCGACACACCAAAAATCAGGCCAATATCTGCAGGCATTGCGAAAGTACAACTGTTAGATTTCGGAATGACAGAAGGATGGAAGGACGGAAGGACGGAATGACGGACATGGGTAAAACTATATGTCCCGGCCACTTTGTGGCGGGGGCTTAAAAATTTCAGAAAAATCACAACATTTTCTAAAAATTTATTGTAAAACTATTAAAAAGAAAATTGTCTGGCAGCCATGCTGAATTCAACAGAAGTCTGAAATTTGAAGGCACCGATCCTTTCATGGGTGTAAATTTTCTGTCAAATATTAAGACAATACAATCACTATATGGCTCTTTTTAAGTTGTTTAAGTTAAAGCTTAAAATAAACACACTCCTTACCTCACTGACTTTAGTCTTGACTGCATTGATCATGTGTTCCAGACACTGTGGTACTGTGGCCCTGTTACTACCACTGACAGCATGAATAGTGACAGGTATCACTTTTCCCAAGCTGGACAGCTGACTGTTCCAAAATTTGTTGCGCTTTGACAGGCTTGTACTGCTGTGTGTTGGTCCACTTGGTGCAATCAGTAAAAGTGGGTTGCCTGGGAGTTTCTTCTGTAAGTGTAATCAATGTACAAGTTTATTGCTGCAAATCTACAAATACACTGATATACAAATACTTGATAACTGACAATGGTTTATTACTTCAATACAAATATACAACAAAGCCTTGTTGGCCTGATGTTTCTTGAACTGAATCGCTGATCTTCTAAACAAGGGACCCATGGGTCACGGCGCTCAGCTAATCGACAATGGACTATTAATGTATCACCATTGTGATACTATATTGAGTCAATAAAGCTTATGAATATCATGGACATATTGAGCTTTTATAAAGGAATATAATGTTATATGAGTAAATGATATATGAAATATCCTGACTGATGGATTAATATGGAGTAAAATATAGTGGTTTATTTTTTATTTTTTTGGGAGGGGTTGAAAATAGCAATATAATTGAGCAAATATGAATGCTATGACAGTATACTAAGCAGTGGTAGAATGATGATAAGGCTATTTGTTGAAGGATCTATAGTGTACTGAAGTTATGATTAACTATGCTGATATGGGGATTTATGAATTTGTGACTGTATGACACAATATCTCTTCAGTCTTGACAAGGTACATTATTGTGATGCCAACTATGTCTATATATTACACAATATTGACATAATTACTGGCATGTACATCGGTACCTATGGACGAATAGTTATACAAAATATTTAAGTATGAATATATCTGATTCATCATGTTCTTGATTATTGAGGCTGACATTGGGATGGGGTTCAGAGAAGGGAACAGTGAGGGCAGCAAGGAGGTAGATGTAGAGAGAAAAGGAGAGAGAGAGAGAGAGACAGACAGACAGAGAGAGAGACATAGAGAGGGATGGAGCATTCAACAGTACTTAAACATCTGGAAGGTTAAAATCTAAAATATTATGAAAAGTAGATAAAGTCTTATCGGAAAATGTAATCTTGGCCATGGTTGGTTGATATGATGGAAGAAATTGTTGAAAATAATATTTTGAGATCCGACCATGCGTTTCCATTGGTTACCTTTTTGATAAGCTGTTGACAGTTCAACAGTTTACACATTTGTCTAATGAGATCCAATTTTTTTAATAAACCTATTTTCTATTTTATCATATGTATACAGTAGCCATAAAGTCCCACTTGACAGGTGAAAGGATTGATGGGGGAGGGGGTTATGATGGGAGTAACAACGCCTCAGTCTCTCTGTATATATAATCTTTAATTATAAAATTTTATGGAACAGCAGTAGAACTAATGTTCACAATGCCAAACAGCAAGGACTCTGCAGGGAGGGGGAAGGGGATGCATCCTTGCATATTCATTCAGGATATGAAATTTAATTTCAAGTGCTTACAGGGAAAAAAGGTTTATTCATAATTATTAAATATTTAAGCAGGCTGAAAGGTGGAGAAACAAAGCAAATCATTTTAATTCCCATTCTACTGAGCCAGGAAAAAAATTAACAATATTTGCCTTAATTCCTTTTTTTCAATACATCATTTTTTCAAGGTTTAAAAATGTAACTATACATTTACAGTTTAATATATATATATATATATATATATATATATATATATATATATATATATATATATATATATATATATATATATATATATATATGAATATTTCAGTTGATTCACATTTCTAAATTGCTTCAACATTCATAGCTAATTAATCTGGTTTATAGTACCTGTCAACAGAATGGGGTGCAGGGAGGATGGGAGGCTTAGAGGTGAGAGAGAATGGGAGAGAAAGAGAGAGAGAGAGAGAGAACAAGAGAGTGAGCTAGACTGTCATGGAGAGAGAGAGGGAGAGAGAGAGAGCAAGACTGCCAGGGAGAGAGAGGGAGAGGCTCTCTGGTAATAACTGCCTTGTAATGTACTAAGGGCCAGTCTATTACTACAATTCTCACTCTGTATTTTTCATCAATATTATGTAAGTTGCCGGTGTTTAAGTTAATTGGGACTTTGTGTATTCAAATGTCAGAGCTGAGTTGCCAGGTATTTACATAATGACTGTAATTGCCTAGCTTCGATTACATAGCAACTCTATTCAGTCTAATTGCACTTTCATTCAGCTCCTGTGCACACCTTTCTTTAATTGCATCTGTTGTGACACATCGGGGGAATCTCTGATTGGTTTACTAATGGTTTATGAATCTTGCTTGAAGTAAGGCTGTTGGGGTAGAGGTCAGTTACAAACTGGGGGCCAAGCCCTAAACAGGGGCTCGGCATACCCTCTCCTTTATAGCTAAAATAAAGAATCTTTTACATCAACTCAGAGACTTGTAGGTTTGTCACCAATGCATCCTGGACCAGGTTATAATCTCTACACTGGCGAGCATGCCTCTTTTCGTACCTGGAATCAAATGCAGTAAGTCAAAATATACCTTACAAGCATACCTGCAATAATACAGTAAAAATACAGAGAAACCCTAGACATTCTCTTTGATGTTTGTTTTTATTACATCACTTTAGCTGTAGAGACCCCAATCAGAAACCAATTAGCTAATTAGCCTGATTATTTGCTCAAAAGATTGGGTGTCACATTTCCCTTTGTGGAACATAAAGATCACAAGTATAATTATAATTAACATATAAATTATATAATTTTGATTAACATATAAATTATAACTAATTAGCCTATTGACATTTTTTAATTTACATGAAATATATATAATATCATTATATATTATATATATGAAATATGATATATATATATATATATCTATATATATATATATATCTATATATATATCTATATATATATCTATATATATATATATGAGTGATCTATAAAGTGATCTATGAAAAATATAAATATAACACATATATGTTCACTTATATATATTTATATATCTGTTTTAGCAAGCTGTAGATAGAGATATAACAGATATATATGCATGTATATGAGCACATAAACATATATAATACTTGTCATAAGTATAAAAAATGTTACATACATTTAGAAAATGATACAGAAGTACTTAAAAAACTTTAGAAAAACATGATAAAATCATTAAAATTTATATTTTAGTCAAGGGTGGGCTTTTGTCCAGGTTTGCACTTTTAGGAGTGGGTTTTTGTCCAGTGGGCTCTTGTCCGGTGGGCCTTTGTCAGGGTGGGCTTTTGTCAGGGTGGGCCTTTGCCCTACACCCATAATCTCTACAGCCTGACCCAGCCTGACCCAGACAATCAAAGAGGCAGTAGCTAGGTAAGAAGTTGAACCTGTTATGTAACACTGCCCAGCACACATTTCACTGACTTGATGTAAACAATCAAACATGGTGCTTGAAAACTTGAATGAAATCTACAGTTTTTGATTGATTCGTTTTAAATTTCAGATTTTAACAGATGAAATGCTTATGTGTACATGCTGTGAAAGTTAAATCCACAGCACTAACACTAGTAATAGGAAATTAATGTCCACTGTAAGTCCTGGTAATTATCACGCATGCTTTTTACAAAGGAGATACCTGTTATTCAATAATCACGGGTTGCCCATAGCCAAAAGTACCACTAGCACAAATGATATGAGAGTTAAACTATTCATTAACAAGTGACCCATGGGTCATGACGCTCAGCTGACAGGGAAGAGATTTGCCAAAGGAAATTTTATCATCTGAATGGTAGTATATACCAATTCAACTGAAGCATCAAACAGATTAACAAACAGGCCAAGATTGTGACTGTATTTATATATCTCAAAAATAAAAAAAAATGCATAAACCAAAAAAAAATTATACAGGTGGTTCCACCAGTCTGCAGAAACTAATAAAAACACTTAATGGTCAATATCCATGCAAAGAATCATGCTGATCTCTGCTTTAGTTGTTCAGATACTTCAGCTTTTGTATCAAATTTTCCATTATTCTGAGGGATACTTCGGAGTCCTATAGCTTGAAGGATATTGGTAACAGAGACCTAATTTCAGGTTTCCACAGACACTTTTCATGGGCCTTCTTGCATGACAAGAATGAAGATTCTAGGTCCTGTTGTTACAATTTGTGCCACGTTTACAGATGACAGCATCCTTAAAGGTCTCAAAAATAAAGAAAAAAAATTCGTAAAAAATCGAAAAATACAGGCGGAGCCACCAGTCTACAGGAACTGATGGATCATCTTATGATCAATATGTATGCAAAAAAAATGATAAACAGTGATGTAGTTAATAAGATTTTGAAGTTTTAGTATGAAATTTTTGACTATTCTGGGGGGGGTACTTTGGGGCCCCATAGCTCGAAGGATATGGGTAACAGAGACCTAATTTCTGGTTTCCATGGAGACTTTTCATTGGTCTCTCAGTGTGTCGAGAAATTAGATTCTAGGTCCGGTTATTATTAATTATGCCCTGTCAACAGATGTTCATATCTTTTAAGGCCTCAAAAATAGAGAAAAAAATTCGTAGTGAAACCCGAACAAATACAGGTGGTGCCACCAGTCTGCAGAAACGTATGAAACACTCCATGATCCATATCCATTCAAACAATTATGGTGATCTCTGCATTAGTTGTTCAGATACTTCAGCTTTTGTATCAATTTTTCCAGTATTCTGAGCTGTACTTTAGAGTGCCATAGCTCAAAGGATATGGGTAACAGAGACCTAATTTCAGGTTTCCATGGAGACTTTTCATGGGTCTCCCTGTGTATCAAGAATGAGATTCTAGGTCCAGTCGTTACAATTTGTACCCTGTGAATAGACAACTACATCCTTAAAGGTCTCCAAAATAGAGAAAAAAAAGTGTAAAAATTTGAAAAAATACAGGTGGCACCACCAGTCTGCAGGAACTGATGGAACATCTCTTGATCAATATGTATGCCAAAAATCATGACCATCAGTGTTGTAGTTATTGAGATGTTGTAGTTTGTTTTTATCAAATTTTCCAATATTCTGGGGGGTAATTGGGAGCCCCACAGCTCAAAGGATATGGGTAACAGAGACCTTATTTCAGGTTTCCATGGAGACTTTTCATAGGTCTCTCACTGTGTGAGGAATGAAGATTCTAGGTCCAGTCTTTACAATTTGTGCCCTGTTCACAGATGTTCACATTTTAAAGGTCTAAATAGAGAACAAGGGACCTATGGGTCACAACGCTCAGCTGTTATATATGATAAAAAAATATTATTTAGAAATTAGGCACATGCTGGTTTTGTGTGGTAATAAATATAAGCTGTATTATGAGTTGTTGTTGTTTAGCTTATGTATGATTTTGATAGTACCCTTGGAGACAGGGAAGAGGATTGATTTCATTTTTAATTTATTAACAAATGGAGTACTATTGTCACACAGATTTTGACATGGCCATATAACTTATAAGCAGAATATATAATACAAGGGTTTAACTATTAATTAAAAAAAAAATACAAATATTGTCCCAAATATAATTTTTATTAAAAATAATAAGAGAATCATATGATTTTTTAAAATGAAATATAACTGAAATGATTATTAAAATAATATTAAAGAATATATTCATGAATGCATTCATGAATACATTTTGAAAGTATTTGCACTGGTATTCATATACTTTCATTTTTACCTGAATTCCCATTCTTTATGCAAGAAATTTTATAATGGAGTACATAATCATATTTGTATTTAAATACAATTACAAAGTATTCGCACCATGTCTGGTATTTATTCAGTTTTCACCAAACAATGATGTTGAGAATCCAGAATATACAAAATTCACACATTTAAATAATGATCATAAGTACCTGGTTTTATGGCTTTTATTTATATCAAAAAATAACTGTAATAAATTCATTTTGGACTAATTTCACATCAATTTACACACTAGACACAGTAGGAATCTAGTTTAATATTATCAACTGCATCTTTGTCTATCATTAATTTCCATCATATGATCCCTAATGATTAGTAATGAATGATATGATTTACTTCTCTATCATTAAAATTGAACCGAACTAGATGTGTCAGTACAACACGAATGCCCCCGCCTGGGGCAAATAAGAAACATTTGTAAAATTTTGAAAAATTTTTTCAAGTTCAGGAGGTGTCATATGGTCAAAAGTAGGTCAACAAGGGCAAAATGCAAACTCGATCTGTAACAGGTCATTATCAAGCAACACACCAAAAATCATGCCAGTATATGCAGGCATTATGAAAAAAAGTCCATGTGCATGTTCCATA
This sequence comes from Sipunculus nudus, assembly GCA_026874595.1. Classification (NCBI taxonomy): domain Eukaryota; kingdom Metazoa; phylum Annelida; class Sipuncula; order Golfingiida; family Sipunculidae; genus Sipunculus; species Sipunculus nudus. Next base: position 67,850,458 of record CM049306.1, read on the forward strand.
AAAATTTCTGTCTTTCATGAAATTTTCTATGTTAAGGAGCCTTAAAACAATCAAAGGTAGGTCAAGCGGGACGAAACGCGAACTCGATCTGTAACTGTCATTATCTGCCCACACATTAAAAAATTAGGGTGGTATCTGCAGGCATTGAGGAAAAAAAGTCAGTACATATGCATTTGTTATGAAAATTTCCATTTTTCATGAAACTTTCTATGTTCAGGAGCAGTCAAATGGTCAAAAGTAGGTCAACTGGGACAAAACAAGAACTCAATCTGTAACTGGTTATTATCTGCCTACACACCAAAAATCAGGCCCATATCTGCAGGCACTGCGAAAAAAATTCCATACATGTGCACTTTTTTATGAAATTTTCTATGTTAGAGCACCGTCAAACAGTCAAAAGTAGGTCAACTGGGAAAAAACGTGAACTCGATCTGTAACTGGTCATTATCTGCCCACACACCAAAAATCAGGCCAATATCTGCAGGTATTGCGAAGAAAAGTCTGTACAAGTGTATTTGTCATGAAAATTTATATTTTACATGAAATTTTCTATGTTCAGGAGCCATAAAACAGTCAAAAGTAGGTCAACTGGGACGAAACACGAACTCGATCTGTAACTGGTCAATATCTGCCCATACTCCAAAAATCAGGCCAATATCTGCAGGCATTGTGAAAAAAAGTCCGTACATGTGTATTTGTCATGAAATTTCATATTTTTCATGAAATTTTCTATGTTCAGGAGCTGTAAAACGGTCAAAAGTAGGTCAACAGGGAAGAAACACGAACTCGATCTGTAACTGGTCTATATCTGCCAACACACCAAAAATCAGGCCAATATCTGCAGGCATTGCGAAAAAAAGTCCGTACATGTGTATTTTTCATGAAAATTTCTATTTTTCATAAAATTTTCTAAGTTTAGGAGCCATAAAACTGTCAAAAGTAGGTCAACTGGGCCAAAACGGGAACTCCATCTGTAACTGGTCATTATCTGCCTACACACCAATAATCAGGCCAATATCTGCAGGCATTGCAAAAAAAAGTCCGTACATGTGTATTTGTCATGAAATTTCATATTTTTCATGAAATTTTCAATGTTTAGGAGCCGTAAAACGGTCAAAAGTAGGTCAACAGGGACGAAACGCGAACTTGATCTGTAAATGGTCTATATCTGCCAACACACCAAAAATCAGGCCAATATCTGCAGGCATTGCGAAAAAAAGTCCGTACATGTGTATTTGTCATGAAAATTTATATTTTTCATAAAATTTTCTAAGTTTAGGAGCCGTAAAACAGTCAAAAGTAGGTCAACTGGGACAAAACGCGAACTCGATCTGTAACTGGTCATTATCTGCCTACACACCAAAAATCAGGCCAATATCTGCAGGCATTGCGAAAAAAGTCCGTACAACTGTTTGATTTTGAAATGACGGAAGGACGGACATGGGTAAAACTATATGCCCCGGCCACTTTGTGGCGGGGGCATAAAAATACCATAGGTGACTGCATGGTGTTATTTGGAATACGTGACATTCTATCCAATCGATACAAGATTCCTATATCATCAGTAACTGCAAGTTAATTTCCTGTTATTATAAACTAACAAATTCCTTTTCTATTTTTCTTTAATTTTTTATTAAAAACCAATAAAAATTTATTTATTTATTGTTTATTATTATGTAGTTGGTTAAAACTACTAGATGAGTTGGGTTGGACACCTGGATCAACTGTGGCTAGCCATAAGCTGCCTGGATTCCCGTGTATGCCTCGCCTCAAGCATGCATAATTTGCTGAAAGTTCAACAAGGTCAACATACAGGTGACTCAAGAGGGGCTGGAGAGAGCCAAAGTCTGACAGGGTCTCATAAAAACATTAATAAAAGCTACAATTTTTGGCCAATTTCATTCAGCTTTCTAAACTTAAAAGCTGAAGTCCTTATGTGTGCATGATATGAAAATTATATCAACAGTGCTCACAGGAAACAAACGTGCCATGGTCAAAGTTGGGCAAAATTTAAGGTACTAATTTTACATTTATACTAATAACTTATAAAATTTGAAAAATTCATAACTAATTTTTGGTATTCAATTGAATCTTGATTATATAATGTTACATCCCTGACAAAAAATCTCTAGCTTCAGCAATCCCCTTGTTAAGGGAGTAAATATATTTCTTGATTTTTTACAAAGTGCATTATGTTTGGGTCCATAACTTAAAACAATTACGCAATACTGACATCATTCTGGCATGTGCATAGAGAATGAAAAAAATGTATATTATTTATGATTAAAGTCAGATCAGTGGTTTTGATATTAGGCAGTCTTGAAGTGTAACAATGGGTTTTTTAATTGAAAAATATAGTTTTTCATTAATATCTCGTGGGTATTAAGTCCTAGTGACCAAGTTCTTGGCATGGTAGGGGATTCTGGAGACATCTAAGTGCATGCCTAATTTAAGGAACTAAGAGCTGAAGCTGGGGAGCTGAGCTCTTGCAAGCTGCATAACACTGGCTTGATGTTACATGGTGCTTGAAAACTTGAATAAAATCTACAGTTTTTGATCAACTGGTTTCAAATTTTTGGTGTTAACAGTTGAAAAGGAAACAAAAACATGCTGTGAAAATTAAATCCACAGTACTTACAGGAAAAAAAAGTGCCATGGTCAAAGATGGGCAAAATTTAAGGTACCAATTTTTTATTTTTATTAATATTTTAAAAAATTTAAAAGATTTTCATCTAATTTTGGGTATACAATTTAATTTTGATTAATTAAAGTTATATTACTGGAAAAAAGGTCCATAGCTTTAACATGTTTTGTGTTAAGTGATCAAATATCTTTCCTGATTTTTTACAAAATGCATTATTTTTTTGGTATATAACTTTTTTAAATTATATAATACAGACATAACTTCTTGAATGTACATAGTAACTATATAGAGGAATATTTGTGGTAAATATGAAGAAAAACAGATGATTGGTTTTGATATTAGGCAGTCCTGAAGTGTATAGGTTTTTAATAAAAAAATTGAAGTTTTTCCTTAATTTCTCAAAGGAACAAAGTCGAAAGACCCAGTTTTCGGCTTGGTAGGATATCTTGGGGACATCTAACATTATGCCGAATTTTGGATTCCTAGGTCTTACGGTTTCAAAACGTGCCACATCTACGGACGGACGGACGGACGGACGGCAAGACAGATGGACGGACGACGGACAATGGACCACGACTATAGCTCAGATGACTCATAGTCAGCTGAGCTAAAAAAATTCGTAACAAATCGAAAAATACAGGTGGCGCCACCAGTCTGCAGAAACTGATGAAACATCTCATGATCAATATGTATGCAAAAAATAATGACCATCAGTGATGTAGTCAATGAGATATTGAAATTTTTGTATGAAATTGTAAACTATTCTTGGGGGGGGGGGGGACTTTGGGGCCCTATAGCTCAAAGGATAAGGGTAACAGAGACCTAATTTCTGGTTTCCATGGAGACTTTTCATTGGTCTCTCAGTATGTCAAGAATTAAGATTCTAGGTCCAGTCTTTACGATTTGTGCCCTGTTAACAAATGTTCACATTTTTAAAGGTCTCAAAAATAGAGAAAAAAAATCGTAAAAAATAAAAAAAAATACAGGTGGCGCCACCAGTCTGCAGGAACTGATGGAATATATTATGATCAATATGTATGCAAAAATAATGACCATCGGTGATGTAGTTCATGAGATATTGAAGTTTTTGTATGAAATTTTTGACTATTCTTGGGGGGTACTTTGGGGCCCCATAGCTCAAAGGATATGGGTTACAGAGACTTTATTTCTGATTTCCATGGAGACTTTTCATAGGTCTCTCAGTGTGTCAAGAATTAAGATTCTAGGTCCAGTCTTTACGATTTGTGCCCTGTTAACAGATGTTCACATTTTTAAAGGTCTCAAAATTAGAGAAAAAAATTCGTAAAAAATTGAAAAATACAGGTGGCGCCACCAGTCTGCAGGAACTGATGGAACATCTAATGATCAATATGTATGCAAAAAATAATGACCATCAGTGATGTAGTTCATGAGATACTGAAGTTTTTGTATGAAATTTTTGACTATTCTGTAAGGGGTACTTTGGTGCCCCATAGCTCGAAGGATATGGGTAACAGAGATTTAATTTCTGGTTTCCATGGAGACTTTTCATAGGTCTCTCAGTGTGTCAAGAATTAAGATTCTAGGTCCAGTTGTTACGATTTGTGCTCTGTTATGAAATGTTCACATTTTTAAAGGTCTCAAAAATAGAGAAAAAAATTCGTAAAAAATCGAAAAATACAGATGGCATAATCAGTCTGCAGGAACTGATGGAACATCTCATGATCAATATGTATGCAAAAAATCATGACCATCAGTGATGTAGTTAATGAGATATTGAAGTTTTTGTATGAAATTTTGGAATATTCTGGGGGGGGTACTTTGGGGCCCCATTGCTCGAAGGATATGGGTAACAGAGACCTAATTTCTGGTTTCCAAGGAGATTTTTCATGGACCTCTCAGAATGTAAAGTTACAAGATTCTAGGTTCAACGGTTACGATTTGTGCCAGGTTAACAGACACATGGATGGACAGATGGACAGACGGACGGACAGACGGCAGGACGAACGATGGACAAAGACTGATCGCTATAGCTCAGATGACATACAGTCAGCTAAGCTAAAAATTAATTGCAATTATTTTGCAAAATATAATTTTAATAAACTAGGGACCCAATATTAGTAAGAGATTTTGGGAACATGTAACTGAACGCAAAATTTTGGATTCATTGATCCAAAGGTTACAAAATGTGCCCTGTTAAAGGACGGCCGGACGGCCGATGGACAAAGGACCATGACTAAAGCTCAGATGACTTATAGTCAGCTGAGCTAAAAATGAAGGCAATGTACATCTTATAACAAGGTTTTGTGTCAAATTTGGGATTTGACATATAACTTGCAAAGGAGTATTGTTTATGGTCATATTGCATCAACATTTATATTTAATTTGGTCAGGCAAGATCACATTACATACATAGATGTATTTATTTATTTATAAAATATTTTTTTAATTTGCAAAACAATAACTATCTGAAAATAACACTTGATTCAGAATTCACAAAAGTTGTGTACACTGAATCGGAAAAAGCTTTACAATTAGAAAATTACAGTTATCAATAACAATAAGTATTCCATCATATTTGGTGGGTGGCGGGTGTGTCAGCTGGGGGAGGGGGGGAGGGGAGGTCACATGAAAATATTTCTGCATCTGTGACAGCATGGATGCTCTATAAGTGTCACAGGCAAGGCTGTAGTGAGCACAAGTGGGTGGTCTGGTTCTTCAAAATGTAAATACATGAGAGCCTCTGAAAACCTTCAATAACTAGCCTAATTTTTTAGCTTTAATTTGCATATTTCAAAGGTTAATAAATTACATCCATATGGGTACCTACTGTAAACCAGAAGATGGAAGGTTTGGGACAGAAAGTTTGGCTAAAAATATATCAGAAATCTTTTTAAAGAAGTGGGTCCTGTGACCTTGACCTTTGGCCTTATGACCCCAAAATCAAAAGGGTTCTTACATTATTGATGGGTCATTTATAAGTCAAAATTGAAACCAAACTGGAGTTATCATCCAGACACAAATATGTGGACAGATGGGCCCCTTTGACCATGACCTTTGACCTTTTGCCCCCCAAATCAATCAGGTTCTTCCCCTATTGGCAGCACAGCTGTATGTGCAAGATGGAAGGTTTGGGATGAAAAGTTTGGCTTAAAATGCATCCACAATCTTTCATAATAAGTGTGTACTGTGACCTTGACCTTTGACCTCATGACTCCAAAATTGAACCGAATCTTCCCCTATTGGCAGGTTAGCAATATCTTGAAGATGGAAGATTTGCCATGAAAAGTTTGGATTCAAATGCATATGTATTCTTTTTAAAGAAATGAGTCCTGTGACCTTGACCTTTGACCGTTGGACCCCAAAACTGACACGGTTCTTACTTAAGTGATGAGTCATATATAATTTAAGTTTGAAACCAATATGTCAAACTAAACTGGAGTTATCATCTGGAAACTAATTTGTGAACAGATGGCCTCTGTGACCTTGACCTTTGACCATGTGACCCCAAATTCATTTATGCTTTCCCCATACTGGCAAGTCAGCCAAATGCACAAAATGGAAAGTTTAGGATGAAAAGCTTGGCTTAAAATGCAGCCATTATCTTTTTAAATAAGTGAGTCCTGTGACCTTGACCTTTGACCTCATGACCCCAAAATCATATAGGTTCTTGCTTTAGTGGTGGGCCATACGTAAGTCAAGTTTGAAATCCATGTGTCAATACAACCTGGAGTTATCATCTGGAAACAAATTTGTGTGGATGGACAGATGGACAGCATCACAACCCATGCATTAATTATCAAGATATTGGAGGTTTTGTATTATATTTTTGATTATTCTGGGGGGTACTTTCAAGCCCCATAGCTCGGAGGATATAGGTCACAGTGACCTAATTTCAGGTTTCCAAGGGGATTTTTATTGACCTCCTTGGATGTTCACTTAGAAGTTTCTAGGACCAGCAGTTATAATTTGTGCCCTGCTAATGGATGGCCGGAGGGACGACAGACAAAGCGCCATTCCTATACCTGAGTTGACTTACAGTCAGCTGAGCTAAAAAATACTAACAGTATCATCTGAAAAGATTATTTTTAATAATATAATTGAAATAAATGATAGTTAAATTAATATTATAAAATGTATTCATAAATGCATTCGCATTCAAATACTTTCTTTTTACCTATATTAGTATTTGTATTCATTTTCATGATCGAACTATTGAATTTTTGTATATATATTCAAATACAATTATAAAGTATTCACTCAATGTCTTGTATTCATTCCATTTCAGTTAAACAAAACTGTTTAGAATCCAGGATATACAAATTTCACAAATTTAAATAACATTTGTAAGTACCTGGTTTTATGGCTATATAAAAACAAGTGACCCATGAGTCATGGCGCTCAGCCGACTGACATGTTGATACTAGTCCTTGTACAGACAACTAGTTAAGATAGGTGGCATCATTGTTGATGCATATTAGCTTAAGTTCATCAAGACCCATAAGCACAACAAATTTGATGACAATCCAACCAGCATTTCATGTGGAATCTGGCAATTTGTGTGTATTTTGCATTATTCCTGGGGTGTTCAAACAAACCCCAAAACTCTGAGAATATAGGTTAACTGTGACCCAATTTCAGGTTTCTGGGGAGAACTTTTTGGGAACTCTCAGGTTGTCAAGTTAGAAGATTCTGGGCCCCATGGTTATGATTTGTGCCCTATTTTGATATCAAATTTTCTATTATTCTGAGGGGTGCTTATAAGCCCTATACCTCAGAAAATATGGGTAACAGAGACCTTAATTCATGTTGCCAAGGACACTTTTACAGATCTCCCTGGATGTCAAGTTTTAAGATTCTAAGACCAATGGTTACAATTTAAGCCCTTTTAAGGGACGACCACATCTTTTAAGGTCTCAAACTAGAGAAAAAAAAATCGTAAAAAATAAAAAAAATACAAGTGGTGCCTCAAGTAACCAGAAACTGATGAAACACTCCATGATGCATATGCATAATGAATAATGATGAATAATGCTGATAAATGCACTAGTTGTTCAGATAACAGACCTTTTGTATCAAATTTTTAGTTATTCTGGGGAGTACTTTTGAGCCTGGGGCATAGCTTGGACAATAGGGGTGCAAAGAATCATGGTGATCAATGCATTAGTTGTTCATATACTTGAGCTTTTTTAACAAATTTTTCATTATTCGGGGGGGGGGGGGGGGGTACTTCGGAGCCCCATACCTTGAAGAATATGGGTAACAAAGACCTAATTCCAGGTTTCCAGGAAGACTTTTCATAGACCTCTCTGGATGTAAAGTGAAAAGATTTCAGGTCCAGTGGTTACAATTTGTGCACTGTTAACAGATGATGGCATCTTTTGAGGTCTCAAAAATAGAGAAAACAAGGGACCCATGGGTCACGGCGCTCAGCTGTTATATATGATAAAAAAATATGATTTAGAAATGAGGAACATGCTTGTTTTGTGTGGAAATAAATATAAGCTGTATTATGAGTTGTGGGTGTTTAGCTTATGTATGATTTTGATAGTATCTTTGGACAAAGGGAAGAGGATTGATTTCATTTATTTTATTAACAAATGGAGTACTATTGTCACACAGATTTTGACTTGGCCATATAACTTATAAGCAGAACATATAATATAAGAGTTTAACTATTTATTAAAAATTATTACAAATTGTCCTAAACATAATTTTTATTAAAAATAATAAGAGAATTGTATGATTTTTTAAAATAAAATACAACTGAAATGATTATTAAAATAATATCAAAGAATATATTCATGAATGCATTCATGAATACATTTTGAAAGTATTTGCACTGGTATTCATATACTTTCATTTTTACCTGAATTCCTATTCTTATGCAAGAAATTTTATAATGGAGTACATATTCATATTCGTATTCAAATACATTTGCAAAGTATTCGCACCATGTCTGGTATTTATTCAGTTTTCACCAAACAGTGTTGAGAATCCAGAATATACAAAATTCACACATTTAAATAATGATCATAAGTACCTGGTTTTATGGCTTTTATTCATATTAAAAAAAATAAATGTAATATATTCATTTTGGACTAATTTCACATCAATGTACACACTAGACACAGCAGGAATTTAGATTAATATTATCAACTGCATCCTTGTCTATCATTAATGTCCTTCATATGATCCCTAATGATTAGTAATGAATCATATGATTTATTTTTTTAATCATTAAAATTGAACTGAAAAATACCATAGGTGACTACATGGTGTTATTTGGAATACGTGACATTGTATTAATAGATACAAGATTCTTATATCATCAGTAACTGCAAGTTATTTTCCTGTTATTATCAGCTAACAAATTCCTTTTCTATTTTTCTTTAATTTGTTATTAAAAACCAATAAAAATTCATTAATTTGTTTATTGTTATGTTGTTAGTTAAAACTACTTGATGAGTTGGGTTGGACACCTGGATCAACTGTGGCTGGCCATAAGCTGCCTGGCTGCCCCAGTGTATGCCTCACTTCAAGCGTGCATAATTTGATGAAAGGTCAACAAGGTCAACATACAGGTGACTCAAGAGGGGCTTGGGAGAGCTAAGGTCTGACATGGTCTCATAAAAACATTAATAAAAGCTACAATTTTTGGCCAATTTCTTTCAGCTTTCTAAACTAAAAAGCTGAAATCCTTATGTGTGCATGATATGAAAATTATATAAACAGTGCTCACAGGAAACAAACGTGCCATGGTCAAAGTTTGGCAAAATTTTAGGTTCTAATTTTATATTTATACTAATAACTTATAAAATTTGAAAAATTCAGAACTAAAATTCAGAACTAATTTTATATGTTTCTTGATTTTTTTACAAAGTGCATTATGTTTGGGCCCATAACTTAAAACAATTACGCAATACTGACATCATTTCTGGCATGTGCATAGAGAATGCATAGAAAAATATGTATATTATATATGATTAAAGTCAGATCATTGGTTTTGATATTAGGCAGTCTTGAAGTGTAACAATGGGTTTCAATGGAAAAATGAAGTTTTTCATTAATATCTCGAAGGTATTAAGTCCTAGTGACCAAATTCTTGGCATGGTAGGGCATTTGGAGACATCTAATTGTATGCCAAATTTAAGGAACTGAGAGCTGAAGCTGGGGAGCTGAGCTCTTGCAAACTGCATAACACTAGCTTGATGTAAACAATATATTACATGGTGCTTGAAAACTTGAATAAAATCTGCAGTTTTTAATCAACTGGTTTCAAATTTTTGGTGTTAACAGACAAAATGCTAACAAAAACATGCTGTGAAAATTAAATCCACAGTAAACGTGCCATGGGCCAAATGTGGCAAAATTTAAGGTACCAATTTTTTATTTTTGTTAATAATTAAAAAAATTTTAAAGATTTTGATCTAATGTTAGGTATACAATTTAATTTTGATTAATTAAAGTTATATTACTGAAAAAAAAGTCCATAGCTTTTGCAAGTCTTGTGTTAAGTGATCAAATATCTTTCCTTATTTTTTACAAAATGCATTATGTTTGGGTCCATAACTTTTTTAAATTATATAATACAGACATAATTTCTGGCAGTTACATAGGAACTATAATGGGGAATATTTATGGTAAATATGAGGAAAAACAGATGAGTAGTTTTGATATTAGGCAGTCCTGAAGTGTGAAAAAAGGTTTTTAATAAAAAAAATTGAGGTTTTTCCTTAATTTCTTAAAGGAACGAAGTTGCAAAGACCCAGTTTTCGGCTTGGTAGGAGATCTTGGGGACATCTAACATTATGCCAAATTTTTGGATTCCTGGGTCTTACGGTTTCAAAACGTGCCACATCTACGGACGGACGGACAGACGGACGGACGACGGACAATGGACCACGACTATAGCTCAGATGACTTATAGTCAGCTGAGCTAAAAATCGGAAAACAGGGGACCCATGGGTCACATGGCTCAGCTGAATTTTGGAAAATAATGGTATCAGCAAAATATTTTCATTTCTTTTGGTTTTTCATGTATATTATCATTAGAAAAGCTATGAGAAAATGGCCCTGCTAAAATGAAACTCTGTAAATTATAGAATAATGGACATGAGGTAAACCATTTAGTGATGCACCAAGGGAACAAATAGGCCTACGGTAAGTGTTATATAAAAGTAACATTTCATAAACAAATAATGTGTGAAGGTAATTAAGTTTTCAAAAGTTAAATATATGGACATATGAGTTAAAAATTAATCCAACAAAGTTTGACCAATATTCCTAATTTTAATAATAAGTTAACAGTGTTATTCACATCTAGGCCCGCCAACTTTAAGAGATATGAATGAAATGCTACAAAGTATTTATATCTTCTTAAATCTAATCAGTTAGCACTTACATTAGATCCTAATATTTCATCACATTTGAATATTAGGATTAAATTCCTGAAATTTTTTTCTTAAAAAAATCAAAATTGCCAAGTCTCATCAAAAAGAATTTATTTAACATTAAAATTATAAGATTCATTTTGTTTAATTAGTCCTGTGTATTGAAGGGTTGGGTGGGGGGAGGGGTCTCCGTTGTTACTGCTCGTTGCTGAAAAAAATGTTAATTTTAAGATTCATCTAGTTCATAGTACAGGTCTGTCAACAGAATGTGGTGGGGGGGGGGGGGGGGGGAGAGAAAAAGGCTCCCTGTGGTATTAACTGCAGACAACCTGATCAAGCTCAACTCAGTGGAAAGAGGGCTTGCCCTAGTGATGAGATTGCATAAAATTATGCCAACAGCCTGGAGAGCATAGAGAGCAGCACTGAATGACCTACAGTGACCAAAGCGGACTGCTTGAAAATGTAAGGGAATACAACAAGAGCCTCCAGAAAAATCAATAACTAGCCTAATTTTACAGCTTTCATTTTCAAATTTCATATTTTAATAGATAAAATCCTTATGTGCACATGCTGTGAAAATTAAAATGCACAGTACTTACAGGAAAAAAACTTGCTTTGGCCAAAGTTGGGCAAAATTTAAGGTACCAATTTTTTATTTTTGCTAATATTTTAAAAAATTTAAAAGATTTTGATCTAATTTTGGGTATACAATTTAATTTTGATTAATTAAAGTTATATTACTGAAAAAAGTCCTTAGCTTTTAACATGTTTTGTGTTAAGCGATCAAATATCTTTCCTGATTTTTTACAAAATGCATTATGTTTGAGCCCATAACATTTTAAAATCATATAATACAGACCTTATTTCTGGCATGTACCTAGGAACTATATAGAGGAATATTTATTGTAAATATGAGGAAAAACAGAAGAGTGGTTTTGATATTAGGTAGTCCTGAAGTGTGAAAATAGGTTTTTAATAAACAAGGCCTACAGGCCTAATGGGAACCTGTGCAAAGTTTAGGAGTATGAATGGAGGTTTATTTTTGAAATTTAATATTGATCCTCCTAAGTCCTGCATATCTACCTTAGTCATTATGATTTCAGCAAAATGGACGTATCTGACCTGCAAGTTTTGGACTAGGACATTTTAAAACCAGAATATGGGTAGTCGACAAGCCACTATGTGTATCCGCAGAAATCAGAGTGGGACTGGTGAAGTGAGGCATGGATTAGGTGGCAAGGGGAATAGAGCCTGGTGTGTTGCATATTAGCATGGATGTCTGCAGCTTAAATGTGAATGTAGGTGGTGCCATCTGTCATAAAATCGAGAAAATTGTCCAGGATGTATAAACCTGCAAAATTTCAGGTGGATAAGTCAAACCACTGCCGAGATGTGAGTGATTTTATCCCAAGGCAGATCAACAGATGGATGCTGTGCATAAGTGGTTGCAGGTGGCGCCAAGAGCTATGTGAGATATATACACATGCAAAATTTTGGCCTAATCGGTCAAACGGTTCCCAAGTTGTGAGCTTGGATGTCTGCAGAGTAAACATGAATGTAGGTGGCGACACCTGTCATAAAATCGAGAAAGCTGTCAAGGATGTAAAATACATGCAAAATTTCAGGTGGATAAGTCACACCACTGCTGAGATATGAGTGATTTTAACCTAAGGCAGATGAACAGATGGATGCTGTGCATAAATGGTCGCAGGTGGCACCACCAGTTTTGCCTGTGATGAAGAGCTATGTGAGATCTATACACGTGCAAACTTTTTGCCCCATCAGTCAAATGGTTCCCGAGATATGAGCTTGGATGTCTGCAGTGTAAATGTGAATGAAGGTGGAGCCACCTGTCATAAATCGAGAAAGCTGTCCAGGATGTATAAACCTGCAAAATTTCAGGTGGATAAGTCAAATCACTGCTTAGATATGAGTGATATTATCCAAAGGCAGATGAACAGATGGATGCTGTGCATAAGTGGTTGCAGGTGTCGCCACCAGTTTTGCCAATGATGAAGAACTATGTGAGATCTATAGACAAGCAAAATTTTGGCCCAATTGGTCAAACAGTTCCCGATATATGAGCTTGAATGTCTGCAGAGTAAACATGAATGTAGGTGGCGCCACCTGTCATAAAATCGAGAAAGCTGTCAAGGATGTAAAATACCTGCAAAATTTCAAGTGGAAAAGTCAAACAACTGCTGAGATATGAGTGATTTTAACCTAAGGCAGATGAACAGATGGACGCTGTGCATAAATGGTTACAGGTGGCACCACCAGTTTTGCCTATGATGAAGAGCTATGTGAGATCTATACACATGCAAAATTTTGGCCTAATCGGTCAAAAGGTTCCCGAGATATGAGCTTGGATGTCTGCAGAATAAACCTGAATGTAGGTGACGACATCTGTCATAAAATCGAGAAACCTGTCCAGGATGTATAAAACTGCAAAATTTCAGGTGGATAAGTCAAACCACTGCTGAGATATGAGTGATTTTATCCAAAGGCAGATGAACAGATGGATGCTGTGCATAAGTGGTTGCAGGTGGCGCCACCATTTTTAGTGTATGTTATAAAGCTATTAAAGGGCTACATTTCTGCAAAATTGTTAGCCTGATCGGTCAAACGGTTCCCGAGATATGTCGGTTTATGTGTGGAAACAGACACACAAATGGACACTGGGCAGCAAGAAAAGGTCAGAGGTCAACCAAAAATGAAGGCGCAGCAGTTCACATGTGACCTGATGATAAATCGATTTGCTTAAAATGCAAACCAAGTTTTTTCAAACAGTTGAAAGATATAGTTCTAATAATCTGGGAATTCTGCATCTAAACATTGTCTCCAGACGTCTAGACGCTGTGTCTAGACGTCTAGACACATTGTCTAGACACCCCCCCCAGCCAGGTCAGTTGCCATGGTGATGTCTAGACCCCACCTGTTTGTACTGAGTGACCTCTTGACTTGGCTGCATGAAGTCAAATCTGTTTTCAAATACAGAAAGCCTTTTTCAATTGGCTACAATGCTTTTTTAAAACTGTATTTACCCAATCTATTCTTATAAAACTGGCAGAACCCTACCATAGAATAATTCTTGTATAGTTTAAACCAATCAGCTGAACAGTTTCATCATAAATCCGTGTATAAGCTAGAAGAGTTTAAAATTACATTTTCGCTTGTAAAAAACACATCAATGTAGGTGGCACGACCAATACATCAAAATCAGAAATGACATATGTGACAAACATTGGTAAAAAATTTGGTCATTATACCTCTAGCTGTTTCTGAGATTTTAATTTTAGTGTGCTTTTTTGGACAGATGACAAAGTTCAACCTCCTGTAACTCGGCCAAAAATCTCCGAACTGGAATCATTCGAACAAACTTGAGAGAGATTGTTCCAGAGATCATTTCTGTGAAATATTGGACAATTTGGCTGGACAGTTTCAGAGAAGAAGATTTTTAAAGGTTTTTAAGCTTTTTCTCTATAAAATCTAAATTAATGCAGATACCCAATAATAAGCTCCAGGGCACCAAGTTTCACATGTGACGAATTCTTACATGTAATTTGGAGCTGCTAGCTCCGACAGTTTCTGACCTACAGCCATGGACGGCGGAAAGCCAGCCATGGACGGCGGATGACTGACGATGGACGGACGACGCTGCGCCATCGCATAAGCTCACAGGTTCGCTAGAAAACCAAGTTTTCAGCTTGGTAGGAGATCTTGGGGACATCTAAAATTATGCCAACAGCCTGGGGAGCATAGAGAGCTGCAATGAATGACCTACAGTGACCAAAGTGGACTGCTTGACAATGTAAGGGAATACAACAAGGGCCTCCAAAAAAATTTAATAACTAGTCTAATTTTGCAGCTTTTTTTTTTTAATTTCAGATTTCAACAGTTTAAATCTTTATGTGCACATGCTGTGAAAATCAAATCAACAGTACTTACATGAAAAAACGTGCGGAGGCCAAACTTTAAGGTTCTAATTTTTTGTTTTTGCTAATATTTTAAAAAATTTAAAAGATTTTGATCTAATTTTGGGTATACAATTAAATTTTTATTAATTATAGTTATATTACCGGAAAAAAGGTCCTTACTTTTAACTTGTTTTGTGTTAAGTGATCAAATATCTTTCCTGATTTTTTACAAAATGCATTATGTTTGAGCCCATAACTTTTTTTAAATTATAAAAAGACCTAATTGAAGACAAAACGGTTTACCAGCCAAACGAGGAACATACCGAACTAATGTTGTTCATTTTGTTTTGAGTGACAGCTCATCGCCCCGACAACCAGTTGAACAGGCCACAGGCTCAGAAAGAATGGCCCCACACATGGTTTCTGGGCAGAGCCTGATGCCTGTCGAGTGTTTGTCAACTGGCATTTGGTTGGCTGCTAGTCACATCAGCAGTTTTTTCAGCAGACAGGCCACCTGGTGTTTAAGTGCATCATAAACGGTCAAAGCAGGCAGCGGGAAAATCAGTAGCCTCTTTAGAAGCACAAGATTTCCGCTGCCTCTGGAGCGTAGTGATCTCTGGAACAAACTGATTCCATTATTTCCACCACCTCATAATTTTTAGAGTGATAATTTTGAAATATCCTCCTTCATTTCCACCTTCAGTAAATTTAATTATTTTTTAGGGGTCAATATGATAGAATAAATACGGAAGGCTTACTTGGCCACAAGACCAAATTCAGTTTTCTACAACTCTACCAAAAATCAATGAACTCAATCTATTCTTATACAATAAAGATAACCCTACGCTTGGATAATTCTTATGAAAAATTGAAGCATTCAGCTTGACAGTTTCATCATGAAACATTTTCAATGCAGAAGCTCGAAGGGGCAAAAATTACAAGGTTTTTTGCCCATGAAAAACAGATTGATGTAGGTGGTCCCTCAAAAAGCTCAATTGCAAATTTAAGTTGTGAACCAAAACTTGGTGATGCCAGCTCCTGTCATTTCTGATATTGTTAAGTTAGTATGCTTACTTGGCCAAGTGACTAAGTTCAAATTCCTGTAACTCGGCCAAAAAATTCAACAAACCAAAACCCAAACCATTTGAACAAACTTGAGAGAGTTTATCTCTGGAATCATTTCTGTGAAACATTGAACACTTTGGCTGAATGATTTTTTTTTAGCTAGTTCCACGGAATGTAAGTTGATTCAGGTGGTGCCACAAAAAGCTCAATCCCACAATATTTTACATGCGACTGCTTTTTGTATAAAATTTTGTGATGCTAGCTCCTGCTGTTCCTGAAAATTATTGGTTTATGTAATGATGACCGATGACCCCCATACAAAAAAAGGTCTATGCTGGTGGCACCACCAATACCTCAGTTTCAAATACGAATCCTGTGGTCAACATCTGCATAAAATTTGGTGATGATAGCTAGAGCCTTTCCTGAGATTTTAATTTTAGTAAGTTTTTTTGGCCAAATTACTAAGTTCAGCTTCCTGTAACTGAGCCAAATTTCAGTGAACTGGAACCACTTGAACAAACTTCAAAGATATTGTTTCAGGGATTATTACCTTGAAATAATGAACAATTTGGCTGGACAGTTTCAGATATGAAGATTTTTAAAGTTCTTTTTAGCTTTTTCCCTATAAAATATAATTTAATGCAGTTAGCATAATAAGCCAAATCTGATAGTTTTTTTATATGTCTGATGTTTTGCTTAAAATTTTTGATGCTAGCTCCTGCAGTTTTTTAGACAGTATGGGTAAAGGTACAGATGACATATGATGGTCAATGTCACACCATCGCATAAGCTCACAGGATCACTTAAAAGATGCACAGATGGACACAACTTATGAATATTGTAGGTGGTGTGTTTAGGCAGAAGTTCACATGGGACCCAATAGTATACTTGGTTTCAGGAAGATCAGTCCATGGGTCTCAGAGGAGTTCTTAGTAGAAGAATTGGTGGCAGAACCCACAAGAAAACATAGTATCTGCAAAATCTGTTTTGGTGGATACATCTACACCTCTGCCATGTCTTTGCTGATAGGTCTTACTCAAGGTCACTTACTGGTCTTTGTTGCTGCATAATGTGACCTACAGGATCCCATGGTCTTTTCAGCAATAGGTTAAATGCTTCTGCACCTGCTGACCCTGCTCTGCTGGTTGTCACTGCAATCATCTTCTCAATTAATGAGGGCACCTGCATTAACATCAAACTATCATCATACAATATCTTTCTCCATTTATGCATCTACAGTGACCTAATTAACAGCACAGTTGAGTTAACTTTTGGTGAGCTCTGCACCTGCACCTTTCAATATTTTACAGTTTTCATCTTGTTATCATACATGTGAAAGACACTGGGAGCCGTAAAATCTGTGAAATTTCATACAGAAAAAAATAATTAAATTTGTGGAAGTCCGAAATTTAACAGTCCATTTCAGCAGTTTTAAAATTATGGTCTTGACAAGTTGAGATGCCTCGTCGGCAGTGGGCGATAATAGGAGCCTCAAGTGTTCACTCGCCGATTTTGCATTCATCCGTGTGAACCATGAAGTTTCATGAATAAAAACATTATTTTCTATACTTGTGTTGATTATTTTATATTAAATCACTTTGGAAAAGTAATCTTAAAAAGTATATCTGAAGGATTTAATCCTGTCATGAAGCTCGACACCCGTGCATGCTTGCGTGACATCCGGGGCTTTGCCCGGAGACATCGTTTTTCAGTTGGCTTACGCATGGAAATCCCCACTGATGGTGCACAAAAAACAAGAGGTCTTTTGATCACTTAAAGAGTTAATTGATCCTGATTTTCAAATATCAAATATCCAACCTCCGTTAAACTTCATGAATGTCTGCCAGCTCTTTGATGTACCGTTTGATCTCATGTGACTTGATTGTTGGGCGATACGGTACCCGGGTACTCGAAACTGAGTTGTTCTGGTGTGACATTCAAGATATTTATTTTAAATGTTTCAATGGAAATTAGCATTAATTTTCAAACTGATTAACATTGCTATTACATACACCAGAGCACTGAGCTTGCTTGAAAGAGACCAATTTGAACCTGGCTTACACACAGAAATCCCCCTTAACGGTGCACGTAAAGCTAGTGTTCTTGAGATCATTTACGGAGTTAATCCTGATTATCCAATTTCCAACCTCCATCAAACTTCATGGACATCTGTCAGTTATTCACGGCGTGTCGCTCGCACCCCGGACAATTAAGCAACTCACATAAGAGATATTTTAAGTTTTTTCTAATGTCGCTGAAACAAAAATCTTAGTTTTCAGTCAAATTACATTCTATATGATGTAGCTATATTTCATATTAATTATCAATAGCATGGCATTCACATCTATCGGACCGGTAGGCTTGTTCAAACCAGATAACAGGGTGAGGTTACGTCAGTGTTACATTCACAGCAGTCCTGCTAACGTCAAATATGGCGTAACAGACCATCGGCAGTTCGAAATTTAACATGTCATTTTAATAATTATGGTTACTGAAGAAAGACCGTGTACGAAATTTCACAGATTTTACGGTAAACTGTGCAAAACAGCAAATCCCCATAAAATTGAAATGAGTGAAATATCATGGAATCTGAAATTAAACCAAATACTGCATTTAGAATTCATCAAAACAATTCCAAAATCAACTGACAAGGGGCCCATGGGCCATGATGCTTAGCTGAATTAAAAGAGCCTTGAACAATGGGTAAAATAATTCCCAGAGTGTTCAAAACTAGATTACCACAGGTCGAGTACTTACCAGAAATGATGTGAAAACAGTAAAATGAATAAGCCATAATGAAAAGCAAGAAAATGAGCCATAGTTTGTGAAGATAGAATCAATATTGACAAATTTATGAGGCAAATAAGATTTTTTGACCTTGACCTTGAACTTAAACTTAATTAAACTAGAATACGGGTAGTCGACCAGCAACTATGTGTATCTGCCGAAACCAGAGTGGGATGGGTGAAGTGAGGCATGGATTGAGTGGCAAGGGGAAATAGAGAGAGGTGTGTTGCATATAAGCATGGATGTCTGCAGCCAAAATGTGTGTGTAGGTGGCGCCACCTGCCACAAAATCCAGAAAGTTATCCAAGTTGAATACAATTGTAAAATTTTAAACAGATAAGTCAAACCAGTCCTGAGATATAAGCCTGGATGTCTACAGCCTGAATTTGGAAGTAGGTGGCACCACTTGCCACAAATCGAGAAAGGTATCCAAGATGTATATACATGCAAAATTTTAGGCAGATAAGTCAAACCACTGCCGAGATATGAGTGATTTTATCCCATGGCAGAAAAACAGACAGATGCTGTGCAAAAATGGTTGCAGGTGGCACCACCAGTTTGCGTATGATAAAGATCTATGTGAGAACTATACACATGCAAAATTTTGGCCCAATCGGTCAAACGGTTTCCGAGATATGAGCTTGGATGTATACACATGCAAAATTTCAGGAGGATACATCAAACCAGTCCTGAGATATAAGCCTGGGTGTCTGCAGCCTGAACATGAATGTAGGTGGCGCCACCTGTCATAAAATCAAGAAAGCTAACCAGGATGAATACACATGCAAAATTTCAGATTGATAAGTCCATTCACTGCAAAGATTTGAGTGATTTAACCCAAGGCAGATGAACAGATGGATGCTGTGCAAAAATGGTTACAGGTTGCGCCACCATTTTCTATGTATATTATAAAGCTATCCCAAGGGCTATATTTGTGCAAAATTTTTTTTCCTGATCGGTCAAACGAGTCCGAAGATATGTGGGTTAATGTGTCAAAACAGATGAACAGATGGATGCACTGGAGAGACAAAAGGTCAGAGGTCAACACAAAATATTTTTGGCACCAGTTCACATGTGACCCGATTATCGTGCAATCCAATAAAGTTTGACATGTGACTGATTCTTACATGCAATTTGGAGCATGGGTTAATGTATGGAAGACAGCTGATGGGGGACAGCGGATGCATAAGCTCACAGGTTCCCCCCCAAACAAGGGACCCATGGGTCACGGCGCTCAGCTGATCATGATTGGACTAGAAATGTATCACCATTTTGATACTATATTGAGTAGATGAAGCTTATGAATATCATGGTCATGTTGGGCTTTTATAAAGGAATATAATGTAATATGTGAGTAAATGATATATGAAATAACCTGACTGATGGATTAATATGGAGTAAAATATAATGGCTTATTTTTTATTCATTTTGGAGGGGTCTACAAAAGCAATTTATTTGAGCGAATATGAATGCAATGACAGTATACTAAGCAGTGGTATAATGATGATAAGGCTATTTGTTGAAGGATCTATAGTGTATGGAAAACTGCAAGATTTCCATTTGACAGATACAAGGTTATGATTAGATATGCTGATGAGGGGATTTATGAATTTGTGACTGTATGACATGATATTTTGACAAGATCTTTCTTGACAAGGTACATTATTTTGATGCCCCTCACGTCTACATATTACACAATATTGACATAATTTCTGGCATGTACATAGGTCTACAGTACTGAACCACCTGGAAGGTTAAAATCTTAAAAATATTATGAAATGTAGATAAAGTTTGAGAGGAAGAGGTAAACTGGGCCATGGTTGGTTGATATGATTGAAGAAAATGTTGCAAATAATATTTGAGATCTGACCATGCCTCTCCATTGGTTACCTTTGTGATAAGCTGTTGACAGTTCAACAGTTTACACATTTGTCTGATGAGATCCAATTTATTTGGTAAACCTTTTTATCGATTTTATGATATGTATACAGTTGCCATAACGTCCTTACTCCACAGGTGCAATGACTTGAGGGGGGGGGGGGGGTGCTGTGTTATGACCAGAGTTACAACGCATCTGTCTCTCTGTAGATATTTTCTTTAATTATTAAATTTTATACTAGAGCCATAGAACTATTGTTCACAGTGCCAAGGAGCAAAGCCTCAGTGGGATCAAGAAGGGGATGGTGAGAGTTACAACATCCTTGCATATACATACAGGATATGAAATTTAATTCAAAAGTGCTTATAAAAAAAAAAGTTTATTCATGAACATTAAATATTTAAAACAGGCAGAAAGATGGAGAAACAAAGCAAAACACTTTTTTCCCACATTCTACTGAGCCAAGAGAAAATTAACAATATTTGCATTTATTCCTTTTTTTTATTACATAATTTTAATCCAGGTTAACGAATGTTACTATAAATTTACAGTGTAACATACATGTGATTGTGAATATTTCAGTTGATTCACATTTCTAAATTGCATCAACATTTATAGCTAATGTATCTAGTTTATAGTACCTGTCAACAGAATGGGATGCAGGGAGGAAGGGAGGCAATTAGGGAGAGAGAGAGAGAGAGAGAGAGAGAGAGAGAAAGAGAGAAAGAAAGATGGAGAGAGAAAGAGAAAAAGCAGAGGAGAGAGAGAGAGAGAGCTAGACTGCCTGAGAGAGAGAAAAAGAGAGAAAGAGAGGCTCTCTGGTAATTACTGCCTGACCCAGCCTGACCCAGACACTCACAGTGGCAGTAGGTCAGTCCTGAAGGTGTTATTTAACTGCCCAGTACACTGCATTTATACTGACCTGATGTAAACAATGAAGACATGGTACCTGGAAACTTGAATAAAATCTACAGTTTTTGATCAACTGGTTTCAAATTTAAGATTTTAACAGATGAAATGCTAATGTGTACATGCTGTGAAAATTAAATCCACAGCACTAACAGGAAAAAATTGAATATTTATATTTTTTTAAATGGTATCAGGAACAAGGGACCTATGGGTCACGGCGCTCAGCTGTTATATATGATAAAAAATATGATTTAGAAATGAGGCACATGCTGGTTTTGTGTGGTAATAAATATAAGCTGTATTATGAGTTGTTGTTGTTTAGCTTATGTATGATTTTGATAGTACCTTTGGAGACAGAGAAGAGAATTGATTTCATTTATTTTATTAACAAATGGAGTACTATTGTCACACAGATTTTGACTTGGCCATATAACTTATAAGCAGAACATATAATATAAGAGTTTAACTATTTATTAAAAAAAATTATTTTTATTAAAAATAATAAGAGAATCGTATGATTTTTAAAATGAAATATAACTGAAATGATTATTAAAATAATATTAAAGAATATATTCATGAATGCATTCATGAATACATTTGGAAAGTATTTGCACTGGTATTCATATACTTTCATTTTTACCTGAATTCCCATTCTTTATGCAAGAAATTTTATAATGGAGTACATATTCATATTCGTATTTAAATACAATTGCAAAGTATTCCCACCATGTCTGGTATTTATTCAGTTTTCACCAAACAATGGTGTTGAGAATCCAGAATGTACAAAATTCACACATTTAAATAATGATCATAAGTACCTGGTTTTATGGCTTTTATTTATATTAAAAAAAAAAAATAAATGTGATATATTCATTTTGGACTAATTCCACATCAATGTACACACTAGACACAGTAGGAATCTAGATTAATATTATCAACTGCATCTTTGTCTATCATTAATTTCCTTCATATGATCCCTAATTATTAGTAATGAATCATATGATTTACTTTTTTATTATTAAAATTGAACTGAAAAATGCTATAGGTGACTGCATGGTGTTATTTGGAATACGTGACATTCTATCAATCGATACAAGATTCTTATATCATCAGTAACTGCAAGTTAATTCCCTATTATTATAAACTAACAAATTCCTTTTCTATTTTCTTTAATTTGTTATTAAAAAACAATCAAAATTGATTAATTTATTGTTTATTGTTATGTTGTTGGTTAAAACTACTAGATGAGTTGGGTTGGACACCTGGATCAACTGTGGCTGGCCATAAGCTGCCTGGCTGCCCCAGTATATGCCTCGCCTAAAGCGTGCATAATTTGCTGAAAGTTCAACAAGGTCAACATACAGGTGACTCAAGAGGGGCTGGAGAGAGCCAAGGTCTGACATGGTCTCATAAAAACATTAATAAAAGCTACAAGTTTTGGCCAAAATCTTTCAGCTTTCTAAACTAAAAATCTGAAATCCTTATGTGTGCACGATATGAAAATTATAAAATCAGAGCTCACATGAAACAAAAGTGAAATGGTCAAAGTTGGGCAAAATTTAAGGTACTAATTTTATATTTATACTAATAACTTATAAAATTTTAAAAATTCAGAACTAATTTTGGGTATTCAATTCAATCTTGATTAAATAATGTTATATCCCTGACAAAAAATCTCTAGCTTCAGCGAGCCCCTTGTTAAGGGAGTAAATATATTTCTTAATTTTTTACAAAGTGCATTATGTTTGAGCCCATAACTTAAAACAATTACGCAATACTGACATCATTTCTGGCATGTGCACAGAGAATGTATAGAAAAACATGTATATTATATATGATTAAAGTCAGATCAGTGGTTTTGATATTAGGCAGTATTGAAGTGTAACAATGGGTTTTTAATGGAAAAATGAAGTTTTTCATTAATATCTCAAAGGTATTAAGTCCTAGTGACCAAATTCTTGGCATGGTAGGGAATTTTGGAGACATCTAGTTGTATGCCAAATTTTAGGAACTGAGAGCTTAAGCTGGGGAGCTGAGAGCTTGCAAACTGCATAACACTAGCCTGATGTAAACAATATGTTACATGGTGCTTGAAAACTTGAATAAAATCTACAGTTTTTTATCAACTGGTTTCAAATTTTTGGTGTTAACAGACAAAATGCTAACAAAAACATGCTGAGAAAATTAAATCCACAGTACTTACAGGAAAAAAACGTGCCATGGTCAAAGTTAGGCAAAATTTAAGGTACCAAGTTTTGTGTTAACTGATCAAATATCTTTCCTGATTTTTTACAAAATGCATTATGTTCTGGCCCATAACTTTCTTAAATCATATAATACGGACATAATTTCAGGCATGTACATAGGAACTATATAGAGGAATATTTATGGTAAATATGAGGAAAAACAGATGAGTGGTTTTGATAGTAGGCAGCCCTGAAGTGTGAAAATAGGTTTTTCCTTAATTTCTCAAAGGAACAAAGTCGCAAAGACCCCGTTTTCGGCTTGGAAGGAGATCTTGGGGACATCTAACACTATGCCACATCTACGGATGGACAGACGGACGGACGACGGACAATGGACCATGACTATAGCTCAGATGACTTATAGTCAGCTGAGCTAAAAAAGAAAAGTATTCTCAGCTATGAAACTAATACATGTGTTAAAATTAATCAAAGGATCAAAACACCCAATATATTATACCAGGAGCAAACTGGAGTTGGGAATGTTTAATTTTATGAACTGAAATAAAGGATCAGCATTATAAATTTTGATTATTTAGCCAGTATCATGTAACAACTGATACAACCATGAGTTATAAGTCAAACAAATTAAAATCTTTAATGAGCACTTGTCTGAGTAATATTTAAAATTTATGACATATTTATTTCTTATTTTAATTTTGTAATAAATATAAACAACAAGTTAAACACCTGGAAAAGACCTGGAAATTTAAATTAATCTAATATAATCAACTGCATCCTTGTCTATAATTATCTTGCTTCATATAATCCCTAACAGTAAACAACAATTTATTTTAATTATTTATTTTTCATTTTTATGGTTGAAATGAAAAATACCCAATGGTGACTGCATGGTGTCATTTGAAATACAATTTTGGCCATCCATGGAATATCCATAAATGATCAGTAATTGCAAGGTAATTCCCTGTAACTCATTAACTATAAATTCCTTTTCCATTTATTTCTTTTTAAGTTCTTATCATAAACCAAGAATTAAAAAAAAAAAGTTTATTGTTATGTTTATGGCTTAAACAAATACTAGAGGAGGGGGTTGGACAGTTAGATCCAGCTAAATCCACCAAAGAGCTGGCTGGCTGCAGAGTGCCTCGCTTCAAGCATGCATAATTGGCCCGAAGGTCAATGTGGGGACATAAAAAGAGGGGCTTCAGTACAGCCTAGGTGTGATATGGTCTCATAAAAACTTTCATAAAAGCTAGTTTTTGATCAATTCCTTTTATAACTTCAGAATTTAGAAGCTAAATCCTTACGTGTGCAACATATGAAAATTAAATCAACAGTGCTAACAGGGAAAAAACATGCCATGGCCAAAGTTGAGCAAAATTTAAAGTACTGATTTCATATTTATGCTAATAACTTAACTAATTTTGGGAATACAATTGAATACAATTAAATAATGTTATATCCCAAAAAATCTCTACTTTCAGCAGTTCTCATGTTGAGAGAGTAAATATATTTCTTGATTTTTTACAAAGTGCATTATGTTTGGGCCAATAACTTTAAACAATTGCACAATACTGACATCATTTCTGGCATATGCATAGCGAAAGTAAAGAAAAATATGTATATTATATATGATCAAAGTCAGATCAGTAGTTTTGATATTAGGCAGTCTAAAAGTGTAACAATGGGTTTTAATGGAAAAATGAAGTTTTTTCTTAATATCTCGAAGGAATGCAGTCCTAATGACCAAACTTTTAGTATGGTAGGGGATTTGGGGGACATCTAACTGTATGCCAAATTTAAGGACTTAAGAGCTGAAGCTGGGGAGCTGAGCTCTAGCAAACTGTATGACACTAGCTTGATGTAAACAATATGTGACATGGTGCTTGAAAACTTGAATAAAATCTACAGTTTTTGATCAACTGGTTTCAAATATTTGGTGTTAACAGTTGATATGGTAACAAAAACATGATTTGAAAATTAAATCCACAGCAGTTACTGGAAAAAAAGTGCCATGGTCAAACTTGGGCAAAATTGAAGGTACCAATTTTATATTTTTGCCAATATTTAAAAAAAAATTAACAGATTTTGATCTAATTTTTGGTATACAATTAAATTTTGATTAATTAAAGAAGTATTACTGAAAAAAAGTCCCTACCTTTAACACTTTTGGTCTAAAGTGACCAAATATCTTTCCTGATTTTTTACAAAGTCCATTATGCTTGGGCCCATAACTTTTTTAAATTAAATAATGCTGACTTAATGTCTGGCATGTACATAGGAACCATATAGAGGAATATTTATGGTAAATATGAAGAAAACCAGATGAGTGGTTTTGATATTAGGCAGTCCTGAAGTGTGAAAATAGATTTCTAATAAAAAATTGAGGTTTTTCCTTATTATTTCGAAGGAATGAAGTCCCCTTGACCCAATTTTAGGCATGGTAGGAGATTTTGGGGACATCTAACTGTATGCCGATTTTCAGATTCGTAGGTCCAATGGTGTCGAAACGTGCCAGTCTTACGGACGGAGATCGAGACGGACAGACGGCCGGAAAGACAGACGGACGGACGACGGACAATGGACCACGACTATAGCTCAGATGACTTATGGTCAGCTGAGCTAAAAACAGTATTAAAATAAATTTTAGTCATCTGTCATTAAAAATTCATTCATTATTTGAAATTAATTTGAAATGGTTCATCATAATCCTTGGCCATGAATACATGACAACACGGATGTAGACACCTTGATCTCTAAATCAGAACAAGATCCAAGAGAGATATGATCAAAAGTAGAAGTTCCAATCATGTTGATGGCTAATTTGCATCTTAATTGGTTTTATGCATAATGCTCAAAGGTGTCAGTGCGACACCCTCTTTAATTAGTGGGATCCAAAGGTCATGAAACTGCAAAAATATTTGATAAGGATGTGAATGCCTGCTTCACTTGAAATGGGGGGTTTGACTGCTGGATTATGGCACTGGATCAATATTTCATTATGCTCTTTTTCACTAATACGCAGAGCCCAGGAATCCCCTTACTGAAGCTGCTCTGGAGGACTTCTGTATTATATAATCCTCAGATTGCTATTGGACAGAAGCAGTAAAAATAAATGATGATTTACTACCATATAATAACTAGACATGTCTTGGAACTGCAGGAGCCATAGTATCCCCAGACATAGTAATCTCCCCCCCCCCCCCCCACACCCCCTTTAAGAACAGGCCCCCAACTTCAGCAGCATATACTGACACCTGGCAAGCAACCATAATTTAGTCCATCTATAAACTTGAGAAACAATATTTTTCACCAAAGATCGGGGCCAATATGGGGAAACACTCTTGAAAAAGGGGATTAATTTATACTATTAAAATGGTAAGGTAGGTGGCACCTCCATCTGGTTGATAAGAAAACTCTTCAAGATGGATGAACATGCCAAATGGTAAACCAACACATATATACAACAGCAATAATACGGATGGACGCCACATG
Organism: Sipunculus nudus; assembly: GCA_026874595.1. NCBI lineage: Eukaryota > Metazoa > Annelida > Sipuncula > Golfingiida > Sipunculidae > Sipunculus > Sipunculus nudus. Next base: position 67,877,730 of record CM049306.1, read on the forward strand.
AAAACTATGGCAGATGGCACACCAGTCTTGAATATGAGATGGAAGTATCCAAGATCTATGCATGTGCACAATTTCAGGCCAATACGACAAATCATTCCTGAGAAAAGGACATTTATTTATACTATGAAAACAGTAAGGTGGGGCCACCCGTCTGCTTTACAAGAAATCTCTCCAAGGTGGATGTATATGCCAAATTTCAGACCAATACATTTAACCACTTCTGAAATATGAGAAATTTCACCTTAAGTATATGTAATGATGGACTTCACACAAAAACAACTGGAGATGGCGCTACCAGTCAAGATTACTGTAAAATCTCCACTTAAAACCGCGGTTTAATCAAAAAATTCAAAATCTTGAAATCAGGTTGATTTCCTGAAAGCACTGTGCGGTTTATACTAGAAGGGTTAACTGAATATCTTCCTGACAGACATTGTTTTGGGGCCGGCGAGTGGGCAATAATATTGCAACTTTCGAAGGCCGTTCTTGGCAGCAGTCTCGCATGCATAGGAGCCGTGTGTAAATGTATTATTTATGATTATTTGTTATTTATAAATTAAATATTGCTGATAAGTTTTCGTGTGATATATAACTTGTTATAAAATTTTGGTAATTGTCACCAAATAATACTTTTACAACAACCCTGCTGTAACACACAGCAGCCCACTTCGTTGGGCATGGTCAAGCAGAATTGAAATAAAAGCCTACTTTAAACCCATTTGCTGCATTAGTTAGCAATGAATTTTTGTTTAAAATGTAAAATGAATAAAAGCTGAAATCGTAAGGAGTCACACAATGGCAGACGATTGTTTTAAGATCAAGTTTGAGTGCCGCCATGTGCTGAAACGCCCCGGTATTCTGCAAAGAATATTTTGAACGGCTGTATGCGGTGGGTGGTAAACAGAACAGCCACCTTTTCCCTCCCAGCGTGCCTTGCGTGAACACTGCCTTGACAAAATGGCTCCCCACACGGAAACTTTCTTCAGGAAAAAAACTTGCTTACCCCGACTGGCCACTTTAATTTACCTTAAAATCACTCGTTATCAAGCATCATGTTTCCTAGTATCTCGACAAGGTAACTTCAATTACTTTGATATTTAGTTAAGTTGACCAGCGATGTTTTCAAACGCATGTGACATGGAGCGATGTCAACGTACGATGTGACGATGATGATACTGAAGTAACCGGTATGAAAATGATTTGAATCTTCCGAGTAATTCCAGAATATGTATTTTCATCAAAAATTTTTAGAATTAAAATATACAGTGACTTGAAATGGATCAGCAGAATATTATTTTTCCAAAATATAATGACAAATCAGTAGCAAACAAGAATACGGCACGGAATATAAAATCTGTATAATCAGGCAGAGGTTCACCGGCCCTTACGTCTTCCCAAACTTCATGCTTGAGTGACCCTGCAAAAAAGTGTTATGATGTGTTTAAATAAAATGCCCAAGGAATTTAAAAGTGGACAGGAATGGCCGAGTCGCAACCTACGCGTGTTCATTTCTAGATGATAGTCTTTTGTCAAATCATTCCGTAGTTGGTGCGGTTTAAAGGGGGGTTCTTAGTATTTGAGCCCCTCGCAATGTCTCACCTGGAATTTCGGCGAAGTCTGGGTGCGGTTTTAATCGGAAGTGCGGTTTTAAGTAGAGATTTTACGGTACAAGATGGAGGTATCTAAGGTCAATGGACATGCATAATTTTTGCCCAATCTGTCCATTAGTTTTTGACTTATAATGCTCCCAGTACTGGCAAGTGGCAATAATTGGGCACAAGAAGGCACGAACACAAGAAAAGGACAGAAGGTGGCACCACCTGTCTTCCGCAGAAGACAATGCTATCCAAGATCTTTTTATTTCTGGACCAATCCATGCATCCCTTATTGAGATATTTATGATTTTGTGTGATTTTCACCATATATGGCAATATTCAAGGTCAAGCGGTTGAAGGTCTTTCTAATAGGAAACGTCATGACCCCAATTTTAATATACATTATCCCATAACCCATACCTATGTTTATGCATAATATGAAAAAAATCTGTCCATTAGTTTTTTACTTATTATGCTCAAAGTACTGTGAGTGGCAATGATGGAGTATAAAACGGCATGAAAACAAGAAAAGGATAACAGGTGGCGCCACCAGTTTCTGGTACATGACATGCAATATTTCTTGAGATATTTAAGAATTTGTATGATTTTCTCCTGAAATGGACCTTTTCAAGGTCAAGGTCACTCTCCAAGTAAGGGTCATGACCCCATTTTAAATAGGCTTTGTCCTCTCACCCATATCTATGCACATGTCAAGTTTGGTAAAGATCCGTGAAATAGTTTTTGAGTCACTTGCCTGAAAGAAATATCTGTGCAGGCGGCAGTGCGACCATGCCTTAACTATACTATAACCTGATTTTGTCTGGGGATACAATGACTTACTGACAATCAGCCATGGTAAATGCATGCACATGACCACATATGGTGATGTTGCTTCAGTTGTTATTCACTTATTGATGAAGCAATGGGAATTCCTCACAGAGAAACATAAGGGAAGTACCCTAAAATCTCCTGTACAAGCCAGACCTATGTTTAAGCCCGTCCAATGTTTTGAGGTGGAAAAGCAGGGAAAAATTGTTTTGGGCCCAAAGGATGGTAAGGAAGTCCCAGCTCATGGCAGCTTGGCAGACAACGTCTTTGTTTGTCGAGGCACATGAATGGAAAAAATTAACTATAACAAAATCTTATCTTTGCAGGTAAAGAAGATAAAAACTAAGTAACGTTTAATAAAACTTAATTACTAAGTATTAATTATCATATAAAAATGAGAAAATTCAGTATAATGCAGAAATGAAGATTGTCTGACACTCAGAATCGGCAGGTGGGCGATAATAGGAGAGCCATGGGTTTCTCATACTTTCTGTCATTGCTCAACGATTTTATTGATTATTCATGTCTGATATCAATAAAACATGATTATTTATGTGTTAATAAAACATGACTGTTGCTAACATGCTGTTGCTGATCAACATTTTAAATATTCTTAGTTGGTAAGATAGCACGAAGCTAGACCAAGCGGATCACAAGATAAGGCCACATGAAAGAGCATTCTGTCCACAGCTCAGCTAGTTTCAACCGTGGATCAAGGGCAATAAATTTTGTTGTTACAAAATTGTATTGTACATTCTTTGAACCCACAAGAACGACAGTTGAATTGAAATTTTAATTAACTCCGGTCTTCCTATCTCAAAAGACAGACGTACTGGTGAACTGTTACATGCAAATTAACTGCGGCGCAAGTATCCATCATAGTGACATGGAGAGGCATTGGAGCTTGCATTGCGCTTGGGCAACACGGGGATAAAACGTCTGTCTTTCTTTGATCAAACTCTGTATTGTTATCACTCGAAAACTCACTTTCCTTCTTTTTGACGCATGTTTTCATGTGTTAATCCTATGATCCACAATCTGTGGAGTACTTTTTCTTGAAGGTGTTGTGTCCTTTTGTCCAATAACACTGTCATATCGATGTCACGTTGAACTCAGATCTGTTTTAGCTAGGGCTGCAGTCATTCACTAGGAATTGGGGTAATTTTTAAGTGGGAACTTCCGAAAGGAGTGATAATTTTCCCCCCGCCTGTGTCAGTACACAGGTGCAATGCGTGACCTATTTTAGGGCTCCTTGCTACAGGCTGCTCCCCAGTGACCGCGTACCAGATGAGCACTGAACAGGTCGGGGTGGTAAATGTAAGCAGGCAATTGTCAAACTTGTGAACCATTAACTGTCACACACCATCTCTGAATGATTCTGAACGTATCCTGTGCTGTTTTGCTCTAGTCAAGCCATCTTTGGTTTATCGGATAATATGTTACCTGGTCTTTTGAAACAGAGATATGTAAAGATATTTTTTTTCTCCAATTTGGTCATGATGATACTCTTCTGCACAGAACACAATTTTTTTTGGCAGAGCAATTTGTTTTTATACTGGAGTATCATGTGTGCTAGGTTCACAGAGCCTGCCCAGTAAAATGCACATTGTTGAACACCTGTTGACACCAGAACGAAATTTTCACCTCCCATTGACAGGACCGGTCAGACAAGTCGGTTGGTTGTCCATGGTAGATTGTGGTCATTTTTGGCCCTTGTATAAGCCGTTATTGATTTTTGACATTGGTATTTGGGACTAAATTTTCCAGCTAGTACACAAGACTAACCGGTAGTTCTTGGAGAGTTTATTATCAAACAATCTTCAAACTTATACTGGGCAAAAAATATTAATACTATTTTATTGGCATAATTATGATTTAATGACAATCAGGAAAGAAAGTTACATGCACATGACCATATATGGGGACATTCCTTCAGTTTCTTTTATTAAACACTGACCTCTTGATGGATGACATGCTTGATGTTACTGTGTTAACATGTCCATTCTTGAAAATATTTATTTCTCAAATGGACCATTTAATTATGAACATTTGGAGATTTATTTTTTTTAGCTTGAACTGAATCAAACAAGATGGTATGTTAAATTACAAGTCTAGGGGAAAAGTGTTTTGTGTTGTGTATACTTTGCAACTCACTTTTGATTTGAGTGTCTGCAGTATGTCCAAATAAGCTGACAACATGGAAAAGCTGAGATGTTCCAACAGAACTCCATGCAGCCACTGTGTCAGCTTTGTGTCCTGTAAAAAAAACAATTAAAATGTTAGATTTGCATTTATTGATTTAAAGGCTGGGTATTACTTGTGATTTTTATATCAATTTGCAATATACTGCAATATAAGGTAGAGTATTGCACTACGTTTTGCAATATTTCATCATATTAATTTAGAAGAAACAAGTGCATTATCTGAAAATAAATTATATATACATACATTTCATTTGCTAACTAGAAAAAAGCCCTCAGAGAGCGCAGACCTCAGCCAATTCAGCTCATTAGCCTCATATGGAACTGTCAGAAAAGCAGCATTTTTCCTTGAAAATATTCCTGGATCAAGAATTTTTCCGTATCAACATTTAATTAATTTTTCTTTCGATCATGATCCTGAAGATTTCATCAAAATCCATCATTAACTTTTTTACTAATGTTGCTAACAGACAAACAAACAACCAATACCCGCAAAAGATTAGTGGAGGTAAAGTAGAATATATTTGCAGACTAAAGCTAAGACATCTTATATGTACGGAATGCAGGATGCCGAAAGCATATTGAGAAAAAGAGAAGGTAAGTTTCCTCATGCACGGATCTGGCATACAGAAAGCCTATATCCGGCAAAAATGATCTGTAGTTCAACTTCCTGTAACTCGGCCAAAATCACCGAACTTGAACCATTCAAACAAACTTGAGAGAGATTGTCCCAGAAATCATTTCTTGAAATATTGGACGATTTGGCTGAACAGTGTCGGAGAAGAAGATTTTAAAGGTTTTTTAGCTTTTCCCCAATAATATCTAAGAAAATGCAGTTAGCCAAATAATAAGCAAAATCTAATAGAGTAGTTTAGATGACTAATTTTTAGCATAAAATTTGGTGATGCTAGCTCCTGTCATTTTTGAGATAGTATGGGTTAACGTACAGATGACTGATGACTTCTGTACAGAAAAGGTCAATGCAGGTAGCACGACCAATACCGTATTCGACGTAATAAGCACCCCTCTCGTAAAAGCCCCCCCCCCCTGGATTTTTTAGGGCTCTACTCAAAGAAACTGAAGGAATGAGCAATTCTCACTTAAAAAGCTATGGTAGTTACAGCTATTTTCTCTACCTTGCTTGATGATTTTGAGGGTGTGAAATTATGTCAGGGTATCCCAAGCCCAAAAATATTGGCAAGTGTAAGGAAATTTCCCCTAAATTAGCACCTAAAACTTTCCCCATAATCCTCTTAAAAGTTATTTCTTAACCTAGTTTGGATCAAGACTGAAGTGACTAGGCTACTTCAGTCTTGAAAAAAGCATTCATTTTAAAAAAAAAACGTCCCACAAAATAAATTTGTGAAACCTAAATTTTCGATGAAAAAGTGACAAAAGGGTGTAAATGATACATCATTTTCCTTTCATGGATATTTTAAACAAGTTTTGGATAGAAAATGATACTTGCCACAGTATCTAAAACTGTTTATGGTCTAATTTTACAACCCAGAACAGACTTCTCAGATCTTGATCCTTCTGCTTTCCATTATCTCGGCAAGCCTTTTTCCTATTGGCCAAGGGCTCACAACAAGCTGCCTCATTTTAATGGATATTTTGACAATAAACGCACATGTTTCCAATAAGGTGGGATTCTGCCAGAAAATAAGCAATGGTCAGATCATTGCCGAAAAATCGTGAATAAAGCGATCAAACTGATAACGGCTTGTTATAGCCCACCAAGCAGTTAACAGAAAACTTTCTATGATAAGATTTAAACATTTTAAAGTTGAACACGCACTTGTAGGCTGAAGCAGACTATTGGCTGCGCGTATGCTGCCTAGTGTGAAAAGGCGGTACCGCTTAATTATATGCATGCATGGTCAAAAGGCTGCATGATGGTTGATAGCGGTCAGTCAACAAATGGATAATAATTTGTGAACAGATGGTCCCTGTGACCTTGACCTTTGACCTTGTGATCCCAAATTCAATTAGGTTCTGCTAATGGCAAGTGAGCAATATATGAAGGAAGGAAGTTTTTGGATGAAAAGTTAGATTTACATTTCATCCACAATCATTTAAAAGATGTTGGTCCTGTGATCTTCACCTTTGACCTTGTGACCCCGAAAAAAATACTGTAGAATATGTTATTTTCATGAAACTCAAATTTTGTAAATTGGCAAGCATGTTATTTTCATGAATTGCTTGTGGTCACATTTTTCACACAAAAAAGACAAAACAAACAAGGGCACCGCAAAGTGGAGGATCCCCTAAAAATTACCTGCAGGTGAAAATTTCAGGTTCTACAGTAATACTTTTTATATCAATGACTAAAGTGGGCCATTAATAAATCAGTCTGAAACCAATATTTCAATCCAAACTGGAGTTATCATCTGGAAACAAATTTGTGGATGGGTGGCAATTGTGACCCAAATATCCATAAGTTTCTTTCACTACTGGCTGGTGAGTAAAAATGTTGAACGTGGTAGGTTTGGGATGAAAAAGTTTTGGTTAAAATGCATCCACAATCTTTTTAAAGCATTCGAAGTGGAGTTATCATCCAAAAATAAATTTTGTGCATGGATGGACGGACAGCACAACAGACATAAGGACAAACAGGGTAATTACTGTAGGACACCTGCTTATTCAAGCAGGGTCCTTATAATCAAATGTTTCCATTTAATTATCTTTTTTTTAAGTTTCTAAAGTTTATACATTTGCAATATAACAAATATATCTGAAAATATAAGTTTATACACAATTCTAAATTGCATAATTATTTATCCCAAATTTTGCTAATATACCAAATTATGCATTCAAATGTATTATTTTTTTTATCACAAAAAAATAGATATTTTATAAATTTGCAAAAATAATAAATATCTGAAAATATACCTTGTTTAAGGATTCACAATTTTTAAATGCACCATTATTTACCCCTTCATTGACTCATCAAATTTTGCATGCTGATGGATTTACTAATATTTTGAATCATTAATTTGTTAAAATTATTACCACATTACCACAACATGGCATCTTCTGGATGACTCCTCAAATTATGATTTCAAGAAAAGATTTGTATATTGGAGTGGAAACAGCTTTACAACTAGACATTTCTTGGCACCGCAGGTGCCAGAGTATCCCCAGACATAGTAGCCCCCCCCCCCCCCTTTAAGAATAGGCCCCTATTTTTAGCAGCATATACTGACACTTGGCAAGCAATTATTGTTTCTTCCATCTATCAATCCACAATCTTTTTGAAGATGTTGGTCCTGTGACCTTTATCTTTTTAAAGATGTGTCCTGTGACCTTGAAGCTCATGACCCCAAAATCAATTCGGGTCTTGCTTTTCCAATTGGACATATACAAGTCAAGTTTGAAATCTATACATCAATAAAAGCAGGAATTATTATCCAGAAACTAATTTTTGGACAGATGGCTCCTGTGACCTTCACCTTTGACCTTGTGACCTCAAAATTGATAGGGTTCTTCCACTCTTGGCAGGTGAACTATATGTGCAAGATGAAAGATCTGAGATGAAATGTTTGGCTGAAAATGCATCCACATCTTTTTAAAGATGTGTCCTGTGACCTTGACCTTTGACCTCATGACCCCAAAATCAATTCAGGTCTAGCTTTTCCAATGGGTCATATACAAGTCAAGTTTGAAATCCATAAATCAATAAAAGCAGGAATTTTTCAGAAACTAATTTTTGGACAGATGGCTCCTGTGACCTTCACCTTTGACCTTGTGACCTCAAACTTGATAGGGGTTTTCCACTCTTGGCAGGTGAAATATAAGTGCAAGATGAAAGATCTGAGATGAATTATTTGGCTGAAAATGTATCCACAATCTTTTTAAAGATGTGTCCTGTGACCTTGACCTTTGACCTCATGACCCCAAAATCAATTCGGGTCTTGCTTTTCCAATGGGTCATACACAAGTCAAGTGTGAAATCCATACATCAATAAAAGCAGGAATTATCATCCAAAAACTAATTTTTGGACAGATGGCTCCTGTGACCTTCACCTTTGACCTTGTGACCTCAAAATTGATAGGGGTCTTCTTCTATTGGCAGATGAACTATATGTGCAAGATGAGAGGTCTGAGATGAAATGTTTGGCTGAAAATGCATCCAATACCTTTTTAAAGATGTGTCCTGTGACCTTGACCTTTGACCTCATGACCCCAAAATCAATTCGGGTCTTGCTTTTCCAATGGGACATATATAAGTCAAGTTTGAAATCAATACATCAATAAAAGCAGGAATTATCATCCAGAAACTAATTTTTAGACAGATAGCTCCTGTGGCCTTGACCTTTGACCTTGTGACCCCAAAATTGATATGGATCATCCACTATTGGCAAGTGAGCTATATATTCAAGATGGAAGACCTGGGATGAAAGTTTGGCTTAAAATGCATGGCTTAAAATGCATCCGCAGTATCTTTTAAGATGCAAGTCCAGTGACCTTTACCTTTGACCTAATGACCCTAGAACCTACAGGGTTCTTACTTTAGTGGTGGGCCATACATAAGTCACGTTTGAAATCCATATGGCTATCAACACTGGAGATATCATAAGAGGTGTGTGATTTTCACCAAATATGGACACATTAAAGGTCAAGGACACTCTCATGATAAAGGTCATGACCCAAATGTAAATAGACCTCATCCCATAACCCATCTCTCTACATATGCATAATATGAAAGAAATCTGTCAATTAGTTTTTGACTTATAATGCTTACAGTACTGTTAATTGGCAATTATGGGGATATTAAAAGGTGCAAAAACAAGAAAAGGATAATAGGTGGCGCCACCAGTTTCCGGTATATCACAAGGCTATTCAAGATCTTAGGTCACCTTGATTCTTGGACCAGTCCATGCAAGCTTACTTGAGATATTTAAGAATTTGTGTTATTTTCAGCAAAAATGGACCTATTCAAGGTCAAGGTCACTCTCCTAGCATAGGTCATGACCCCATTTTAAATAGGCTTCGTCCCCTTACCTATATCTATACAAATGTAAAGTTTGAAAAAGATCAGTGAAATATTTTTTGAGTTATCCCGCTCACAAGGTTTTTCTGCGGCGGCGGAGGCAGCAGCGTGACCGTCATGAAACCATAGTATCCCGACTTTGTCTGGGGATACAATTATGGATAAATAGTTGAAACAATAACAACAAGGGCCCCAAAAAGCAGAGCATCCAAAAGCATCGGAGCATAATAAAAGTGGGTGTATTACAAAGTTCAAAAATCAGGAGGGCAGTTCTGTGACCTTGACCTTTGACCTAAAAATTAATGAAAGATGAAAAGGTTTTTGTCAAACTGTTCAACTTAAAAATGCATCCACCAACTTTTTCAAGAAGTAGGTCCTTTGGCCTTGACCTTTGACCCTGTGACCTCAAAATCAACAGGTTTCTTCATCAGGGGCTGGGCGAGCCATATGTAAAAGATGAAAGGTTTTGGTAAAACTGTTTGGCTGAAAATGCTTCTACAAGCTTTTTCAAGAAGTGGGTCCTGTGGTCTTGACCTAGACTGGCCCAGTCAATGAAATGGCTCTTAATTGTTGCCTCTGACAGAGGAACCAAACGTTCTCTCACTGTATCGCACGTAAAGTGTCCGTATCGCCAACTCTCAGTTACTAATTACAACTCGCTGAACCCCTTATTTCATTGACTGGTAAACTTGGGCCGTACCGGACAGTCAGCGCCATACAATACCACTGAACTATGGTCTTTCCCAGTGATGTACAGAGTAATTATAGTGGTCTTTCACAAAATATTTTTTTTAACCAACGTGGGTTATTCAGTAACCACCTATTGTGGGCTTCTAGCTTGCTATTTATATACCCATCTATTTTGAGTACGGCAAGACTTTCAACACTATATATAATCCTTAGCCTCAGTGAGTCAGTGTGTCACCATTTATCAGTCCATCGCTTTCAAGGCAGGCTAGTTTTAAAATGTATCTCTAGCTCAGCCAATAAGTGTGAGATATTCAGGTCCACACACGACGAACACAGTCATGTACAGGCTGGCTGAAACGATCACAGCGATCAGCCTGTTGGCAACTTAACAGGGGCAAGACTTTTCAAGTGTAACTTGAAAATTAACAAATACACTGTACAAAATAGATGCGACAGTGTCTATAATGCACTTTCATTTGGTCCATTGACCGTGGTGTTCGACAGCAGAGATATATCATAGGACATGGAGGTCCATGTATGGACTTTTTGAAAACATGATTTCAGTGCGAATGTTACCAAGCGGGTTGAGCTATCTATTGCCAGCTGGACCGCCGCTAGCGTCAACATAGCAACGTTGCCATTCACAGAATGTGTGCCGGCCTGATATGCAAATGTGAGGGAATCGTCAGGAGCCTTGTGACACCCTAATATGCAAATATCAGGGATTCACCATGCAGACTTTACAGAGCTTTAGTTATTAGAGCTGGTACTGAGTTACGTCTATCGGTACATGGAACAATGTTTTTTTTTAAGCATTTTAGTAGTAAATGTAAATACACTAAAGCCCAAGGCAGGGCTAACTGTGCAAACATGGTTGCAGGTGGCACCACCATTTTTTGTGTATGTTATAAAGCTATCCAAGGGTTACATATGTACATATTTTTTTACTGATCGGTCAAAGGGTTCCCGAGATATGTTGGTTTATGTGTGGAAACAGATGCACAAATGGATGCTGGGCAGAGAGGAAAGGTTAGAGGTCAACGCCATTGGTTAGGCACAAGTTCACATGTGACCCCCGATAATTAGTGTTAGTTTCGGAAAAATCAGTCCAGTAGTCTCAGAGGAGATCTCCGGAAAAGAACGCGGCAGCCACGGCGGAACCCGGTCAAAAAAATAGTATCCGCAAAACTTCGTTTTGGCGGATACAATTAAAGTTGGCGATCAGGCAGGTTTACCTTCTCAGGCCAACATGAGTGGCCGGCCATTCATTCGGCCTTAGAAATTGCGAAATGACACCGTTAAACTATGATGTAGTACACACACTTTAATTTAGGGAAATAAAGTGACGATGTTATTTGTTTAAAATAAGAAATGTACACCGGCAAATCCGCCAGTGTCAAATTTGAGATCGCAGTTATGAATATGCTATCATCATTTACCGCCGTTGTATATAAAAAAACATCATCTAAAAAAATGAATGATCACCACATGTTACTGCCCACATTTGCGTTGAACTTTTCGTTAAATGACCTGCCAACGTTCATTAAATCGTTCGTTTTTACTCCTGCCAGCCCTGGTTCAGGTGACAGAACAAATACGTGTACATATGTACCCCAATAGGTAACCACGGTTACATGTATTGACAAAACATCATGTCACTGGTTCATTTCAATTCATTTGCATAGCCAAAGATGGCACTCTCTTCCGAATATTGCTGACTAGCGACCGTGCAAACCAGTGGGCCATTAATGAGGCCTTACGGAAAATGCAAATTTTGGGGCTTAGGGCAAATTTGAACAATCTCAAATCACTTCTCAGACGGGTCACGGCTGTCAGAAATTCGCGGAGGAGGCCATGTTCATAGCTTAAAAGAAGCTGCTTATTTCTCCAGCGGAACACTTTTGATATTTATCCACTTCCTATAAATTATAAATCCCTCATAATAAAAAGTTGTTGCGCAGAACTATGTTTTCAGCTGACTAACCTGCCCATGCATATGACCATCCTTTCACCGTTTTCACAGGTATATCTGAACATCGATTCTTGATGCAGATGTGATGTTTATAGACTTTATGGTTAACATAATACAACATCAATTACCTTCTGCAAATGTCCCTTTTACTGGTGAATGCTAATCAGGACATACAAATGAAGGTTTCATTTTATGTACTTTTTTTAACATTTTCTGAAATGGGTTACGCAAAACCAGTGGGTAACGCGTTTAAGATTTAGCATAACCCGTTTATGGGTTACGTTAAATTTCTTATTTCCACATGCCTGAAATGCGGCTACAAGCTGTTTTTAAGAAGTGTATTCTGTGGCCTTGACCTTTAACCTCAAATTCAATAGGGTTCTTCATTGTGGGTGGGTGAGCCTTATGTTAAAGATGAATGGTTTCGGTGAAATGGCTTGGCTTAAAATGGGTCAATAAGCCAGGTTCCCCTTAATTTCTCAAAGGAAACGTAGAGTCCCAGTGACCTAGTTTTCAGTTTGGTAGGAGAACCTCAGAATATCTAACTATATGTTGAATTTCAGATTCGTATGTCCAACAGTTTCAAAGCGTGCCAGTTCAGTGGACAGACAGATTGATGGATATGCAGACAGCTGACAAAGGACCTATAGCTTAGCTAACTGATAGTCTGCTGAGCTAGTTTTAACTACTCTGTACTGATACAATAAACTATGCATCTACAATTATCACAACAGATTTATGACAACAAACTGGAAGAATGAAGGTAGTTTTGGAGGGTAACTTAAGTACATTAGTAACTTACCCAAGATACACTGGCCAATGCTTGTCGAACTCTCTTGGAGGACTTGTCAATATGTACCCTTCTCATAACCGGTTCATTGTATGTCTACAAGTGAACACTGACATGCAAATGAATATATTCAACAATCATTAACACTTCACAATCTGATTTGGTAAAAACATTGAATATAATGACTATGGTGCTTTGACTCTTCTCCTTCCATGGTTATTCTCGTCTCACTCATTCACACTTAAGTGTCCTAGGCTCCACCTGTCCATCCATCCATCAATAGCAGGCCAATTTCCTCCTAGCTTTTCAAATGCACGTATATGAAAATATATAACAAAAGAAATTTACTTTTGACTTTTTCAAATTCAGTTGGGTGATGTGACACATGGGTCCACTGTTTTTAAGACCATGACCAAGTTTTGGATTGCTGATCTAAACTACCGTAAAATCTCCACTTAAAACCGCGGTTTAATCAAGAAATTCAAAATCTTGAAATCGGGTTGATTTCCTGAAAGCACTGTGCGGTTTATACTAGAAGGGTTTCCTGAATATCTTCCTGACAGACATCGTTTTTGGGCCGGCGAGTGGGCGATAATATCGCAACTTTCGAAGGCCGTTCTTAGCAGCAGTCTCGCATGCATGGCAGCCGTGTGTAAATGTGTTATTTACGATTATTTGTTATTTATAGATTAAATATTGCTGATTAATTTTTCGTGTGATATATAACTTTTTATAAAATCTTGGTAATTGTCACCAAATAATACGTTTACAACAACCCTGCTGAAACACACAGCGGCCCACTTCGTTGGGCATGGTCAAGCAAAATTGAAATAAAAGCCTACTTTAAACCCATTTGCGGCATTATTTAGCAATGATTATTTGTTTCAAACGTAAAATGAATAAAAGGCTGACATCGTAAAGAGTCACACAATGGCAGACGAACGTTTTAAAATCAAGTTTGAGTGCCGCCATGTGCTGAAATGCCCTGGTATTCAATATTTTGAACGGCTGTACGCTGTGGGTGGTAAACAGAACAGCCACCTATTTCGTCCCATCGTGCCTTGCGCGAACACTGCCTTGACAAAATGGCTCCCCACACGGAAACTTTCTTCAGGAAAAATTTGCTTACCCGGACTGGCCACTTTAATTTTACCTTAAATTCACTCGTTTTCAAGCGTCATGTTTCCTATATGTGCGTATCTCGACAAGGTAACTTCAGTTACTTTGATATTTAGTTAAGTAGACCAGCGATGTTTTCAAACGCACCAGCAAATTTTGACATGGAGCGATGTCAACGTACGATGTGACGATGATAATACCGAAGTAACCGGTATGAAAATGATTTGAATCTTCCGAGTAATTCCAGAAAATGGAATTTTCATCAAAAATTAAGGTTTCAAAATATTACTTTTAGAATTAAAATATACAGTGACTTGAAATGGATCAGCATAATATTTTTTTCCAAAACATAATGACAAATCGGTAGTAAACAAGAATACGGCACGGAATATAAAATCTGTATAAACAGGCAGAGGTTCATCGGCCCTTACGTCTTCCCAAACTTCATGCTTGAGTGACCCTGCAAAAAAAGTGTTATGATGTGTTTAAATAATATGCCCAAGGAATTTTAATGTGGTCAGGAATGGCCGAGTCGCAACCTACGCCTGTTCATTTCTAGATGATAGCTTGATTGTGTCTTTTGTCAAATCATTCCGTAGCAAAAGTTGGTGCGGTTTTAAAGGGGGGTTCTTAGTATTTGAGCCTCTCGCGGTGTCTCACCTGAAATTTCGGCGAAGTCTGGGTGCGGTTTTAATTGGAAGTGTGGTTTTAAGTGGAGATTTTACGGTATATCAAAATTAAGTAAGGGCCAAGAAGTACAATGAGTCCTCAGCCATGTTTTAAAGGGGGGTTCTTAGTATTTGAGCCTCTCGCGGTGTCTCACCTGGAATTTCGGCGAAGTCTGGGTGCGGTTTTAATCGGAAGTGCGGTTTTAAGTGGAGATTTTACGGTATATCAAAATTAAGTAAGGGCCAAGAAGTACAATGAGTCCTCAGCCATGTGTTTAACTAGGAAAGTGTGGTATCAGTGACATCCAAACATCTGCAAAGATTGGCAAGAACCCATTTTTAAAGTCACAAGGCCTACAGGCCTAATGCGAACCTGTGCAAAGTTTGGGAGTATGAATGGAGGTTTATTTTTTAAATTTAATATTGATCCTCTTATGTCCTGCATATCTACCTTAGTCATTATGATTTCAGCAAAAAGGACGTTTCGGACCAGAAGTTTCGGACTAGGACATTTTAAAACTAGAATACGGGTAGTCTGCAAGCAACTACAAGTATCCGCCGAAATTAGAGTGGGACGGGTGAAGTGAGGCATGGATTGAGTGGCAAAGGGGAAAACAGAGCGAGGTGTGTTGCATATTAGCATGGATGTCTGCAGCCGAAATGTGTATGTAGGTTGGACCACCTACCACAAAATCCAGAAAGCTGTCCAAGTTGTGTACATATGCAAAATTTTTGGCAGATATAATAAGTCAAACAACTACTGAGATATGAGTGATTTTAGCCAATTGCAGACAAACAGACGGACGCTGTGCAAAAATGGTTGCAGGTGGCGCCTCCAATTTAGTATTTGATAAAAAGCTATGTGAGATCTATACACAAGAAAAATTTCAGGAGGATACAGCAAACCAGTAATCAGATATAAGCCTTGATGTCTGCAGCGTAAACAAAAATGTAAGAGGGGCCACCTGCCACAAAATCCAGAAAGCTATTCAAGATGTATAGACTTGCAAAATTTTAGACAGATATGTCAAACCACTGCCAAGATATGAGTGATTTTATCCCACAGCAAACAAACAAAGGGATGCTGTGCAAAAATTATTGCAGGTGGCGCCACCGCTTTTGCATATGATAAAGAACTATGTAAGATCTATAAACATGCAAAATTTTTGCCCAATCAGTCAAATGGTTCGTGAGATATGAGCTTGGATGTCTGCAGTGTAAATTTGAATTTAGGTGGCGCCACCTGTCATAAAATCAAGAAAGCTGTCAAGGATGGATAAACCTGCAAAATATCAGATGGATTAGTCAAACCACTGCCAAAAATGACTGATTTTATCCCACTGCAAACTAACAGATGGACGCTGTGCAAAAAAGGTGGCAGGTGGCGCCACCAGTTTTGCAAATGATAAAGAGCTGTTGGAGAACTATACACATGAAAATTTCTGGCCCAGTCGGTAAAACGGTTCCTGAGGTATAAGCTTCGATGTCTGCAGCTTAAACGTGAATGTAGGTGGCGCCACCTGTCATTAAATCAAGAAAGCTATCAAGGATGTATACACATGCAAAATTTCAGTCCAACCAATACAGAGAAATGAGTGTTTTTATCCCATGGCAGATGAACAGATGGACGCTGTGCAAAAATGGTTGCAGGTGGCGCCACCATTTTTAGAGTATGATGTAAAGCTTTCCAAGGGCTACATTTGTGCAAAATCTTTAGCCTCTTGGTCAAACATTTCCCGAGATATGTGGGTTAATGTATGGAAACAGACGCACAAATGGACGCTGGGCGTGAAGAAAGATCAGAGGTCAGCCAAAAATGAGGGTGCAGCAGTTCACATGTGACCGATCATAATTCCGAATTTTAAAAAATTCTGCCCAGTGGTTATGGAGGAGTTCTCAGAAAAAACCTATGCGGCGATGGCGGCAAAACTCTGTTTTGGCGGATACAATGATTGTAGCTGGCACCACCAGTCTTATATACAACGAAGAGATATATAAATATGCCCAATGTCAGACTGATATGTCAAACCCCTCCTGTGATACAAGCAGAGACATACACTGTGCAAAAATTATTGTAGGTGGCGCCACCAGTCTTGTACACTATAAAGCTACCTGTTATGTATAAACATGCCCAATTTTAGGCTGATATTTCAAATTCCTCTGTAGAAATATGCAGGCGCATACACTGCAAAAGTCAATGTAGGTGGCACCACCTGTCTTGTAAATGAAAATACCATCAAAGACGCATAGACAGGTTCAAATATCAGTCCAATACGTCAAACTTCCCCAGAGTTTGATGCACTGGGCTGACAAGGCTTAGGTGAGTAAGGCAGTTGCCCCCGAGTGACCTGTGACAAATTGCTCCCTAAAGCTACTGCACTGAGTGAACTCTTGACCTACACCTGGCTAGAATGAGTAAACTTTTGACCTGTACCAGGCTGCACTGAGTGAACTCTTGACCTGTTGCATAATCTGACACAGTTGGTAGTCTGCCAAAGCTATAAATAGATTCAGGCTGAACTATGGTGCCAAATATGATGCGGTGAGTAGTCTGCCAAAACTATAAATAGAATGCAGCTACTGCACTAAGTGGACTCTTGACCTATACCTGGACGCACTTCTTCCAATCCTGGCACTGTGCCAAAACTATATATAGAGCTGACATCATCTTGGCTAATGGCCAACATCAAGGCACTGGCAATCTGCGAATGGTAAACCAAGTGCTGCCATCTGTAGACAAAAGTGGTCCCTACTTGAAATAACTTTGAAATTTATTTTCCCGATACAAAAATGCTTTCCAGGTGACTTTTTATAAAAAAGAAATCAGGAATATATGTAAAATTATTACGGATGCATGCTGAATGCAAAATTAAAATACAGATATATCTCATTGATGACAAATTCTTGAATTAAGTTGAGTAGGGATACCAATAATTTATAATCCACGTACAGTTGCCTTTATATAGCCACAGAGAGCTGAATATCCATGATTGTAACATTGCCTGGTATGATGAATAACTTAAATCATATATCTATATTTTTTAAAAGCTTTTAAAAAAAACTTTCTTGTCAATATTAACCAAAGATAACCTGAAATCTAAATGTCTAGTGGCATGATATAATAGATGCTGATAAACTGGTGCCAGGCTAGATGTAATAGCATAACACAGCTAACATATATGGCAAAATGACTCAATTCAATCTCCATAATTCAGCCAAAAATCATTCATGTGGAACCATTCATGACAATTATTACAAGAATTATTGTAGGGATTATTCTTGTAAAATATTAACAAACTGGCTTCAGTGGCATCAGTCAAAAAACGTTTCGCAGGATTATAACTATAGGAAAATACAGCAAACTAGCTAAGTTTAGCTTCCTGTAACTCAGCCAAAAAGCACTGAACCAAAACCATTTGAACAAACTTGAATTATCAATATCTGAGGATAATTAATGTGTGAGATTTAAGAATTTGGCCCAGTGGTTTTTTAGAAGAAGATGTTTGTAGCCACTGAGCTAAAATGGGCTGTTATGGCATATTGCTAAATTCAGCTTCCCATAACTTCACCCAAAAGTCACTGAAAAGAGACCAT
Source organism: Sipunculus nudus (assembly GCA_026874595.1). NCBI lineage: Eukaryota > Metazoa > Annelida > Sipuncula > Golfingiida > Sipunculidae > Sipunculus > Sipunculus nudus. Next base: position 67,896,180 of record CM049306.1, read on the forward strand.
TTGAACAAACTTGAGAAAGCACTACCCTAGGATCATTTCTGTGCAATATTAAACATTTTGGCCATATGGTTTCAGAGAAGAAGTTTTTTGTAGCCCTCAGTAAGATACAGGCACTGATGTCCCCGTATAAAAAAGGCCGATGCAGGTGGCGCCACCAAAACCTCAATTTCAGATATGACCTATGTGACCAACATTGGCATAAAATTTGGTGATGATAGCTCCAGCCGTTTCTGAGATTTAAATTTTAATATGCTTTTATGCACAGTTAACAAATTTCAACCTCCTGTAACTCGGCCAAAAATCTCCGAAATGGAACCATTCCAACAAACTTGAGAAAGATTGTTCCAGGGATCATTTCTGTGACATATTGGACAATTTGGCTGGACAATTGCGGAGAAGAAGATTTTTAAAGATTTTTTAGCTTTTTCCCAATAAAATCTAAGAAAATGCAGTTAGAAAAAAAATAAACAAAATCCGATATAGTTTTTTGGATGACTAATTATTTGCAAAAAATTTGGTGATGCTAGCTCCTGCCGTTTTTGAGACAACTATGGTTAATGTACAGACAAGGCACGAGGTACGACGCACAACACACGATGGACGCCGCCGCACCAAAGCACTACCCTAAGAGCATTTCTGTGCAATATTGGACAATTTGGCTTTACACTTTCAGAGAAGAAGTTTTTTGTAGCCCTCTGTAAGCATCAGGCACCATTGACCCCCAGAGAAAAAGACCAATGCAGGTGGCGCCACCAATACTTCAATTTCAGATATGACTCAAGTGACCAACATTAACATAAAATTTGATGATGACACCTCCAGCTGTTTCTGAGATTGAAATTTTAGCATGCAAATGACTAAGTTCAACTTCCTGTAACTCGGTCAAAAATCACCGAACTGGAACCATTCAAACAAACTTGAGAGAGATTGTTCCAGGGAACATTTCTGTGAAATTTTGGACAATTTGGCTGGACATTTTTAGAGAAGAAGATTTTTAAAGGTTTTTCAGCTTTTTCTCTATAAAATCTAAATAAATGCAGATACCCAATAATAAGCTCTAGGGCACCAAGTTTTACATGTGACTAATTCTTAGATGTAATTTTAAACTGCTTGCTTTGACGGTTTCTGAGTTACAACCATGGACAGCGGACAGAAGACAGCGGACGGACGACGCCGCGCCATCGCATAAGCTCACAGGTTCGCTAAAAATAGTTGCAAAATGCAAACTGGATTTGAAAATGGAAAATGCATGATTAGCTATTTAGTTATCCAGATGACCTATTTCAGGGTAAGATCCAGGGCGCATTTTTCCCCCGCAAAAAATTGTCTGGCACAATTCCAGCGCCCGAATACGTTTCCAAAATACTGTATTTTTCTAAACCCACGCAAATTTCAAATTCGATCAGGATCACGACAGATGGAAAACTCATTTCAAATAAGATATAATATGGGTCTGACATACAGATATGTTTACATTATAAAGGCCATATCCTCCCTGCAAATCTCCTGTTCTGATCTTCAATTATTTTTCGGTTCTAATGAAATTTCATAGCTGATGCAAGGCTCAAAATAAAGAGGTATTGCAACACAAAATGTACTTCAGCAACCCAGTTTCCATATCCTATCACTGTCTGCTAATCATTTGAAATGCATGTCTCGCCTTTTCAGTGGCACGGCATCTGGGAAACTCCAGCGTGGTCAAATGCATCCATAGACAATAGTACACATAAAATCAGGTGCTTGACAAAAGACTGTGGCATTCAGTTAATTCTCATGTCAGTGGGTCTCACTGAATGATGTATTGCTTGCTGCACAAGTTTCTAGGTATGATAATTCTATTGACACCTGTGGCATCTGACCCACACAATCATTGGTTGACATTTCATTGACTTCATTTGACCAGTGCGGCCATTGGTTGACCTCTACTTTATTTTGCATTGACATCTGACCTACAACCCCCGACCTCACATGACTGCCTGACCGATGTTTTTTGTTTGCAATGACAATACAAAGTTCCTGCTTCAATGGACTGGACATTATAGATTTCACCAATGGAACATATATCCAAAAGTAATTATTTTTGCAAAGCAAATTATCTGTATTCATTAAACGGGCTGTATGCACTTTCAATGTGTCAGTTTCATCCAAATCATAACTGGTTCTAAAAGGTCCATGCCAGCAATGTACTTTACATATTTAGTGATAATACAAGTCTCTCAATTTCCTAATCATGCCATTTTTAATCTGACCAAGGCCTACATGCCTAATGCTAACCTGTGCAATGGGATATACACCAGGTATAATGCTTCCATGCTTTACCATTACTTTTCATTTCAAGTACCTTTGAGACATGTATACATATGAACAATGCAAGTACTAAATATTTTGAACCTGAGTGCAAGCACCAATTACACAAACTTCACTGCTGAAATACTAGCATGGATCAAAGATGCATGGACAAGTCAAAATGTTAGGCCAATACATCAAACTTCTCTTGAGTCAGGTGCACTGGGCTGACCAAGTTCAGGTGAGGAAGGCAGTTGCCCCCGAGTGAACCAGAACAAATTGAGAGCTGCAGCTACTGCACTGAGTGCACTAGTGACCTGCACCTGGTTGCACAGAGTGCACTAGTGACATGTTGCCAAATTGAAATAGTTTGCAGTCTGCCAAGCTATATATAGATACAGGCACAATCTTGACCTGTTGGTAAATCTGTTTACACATACTGAAAGACTTTGGCTATAATGCTTTTTTTCAAGCTGACATAATCATAAGATCTTTTTTATCAAAATGTTTAGAATAATTGAAGAGACGTCTTTTATTGTTACAGATCCAATATTTCTGCAAAAATAATTTAAGTAAACTTGAACAAAGGCCTCGTAAGAATCGGTTTTATGCAATGTTCAGAAGTAGAAACATCAGTTTTGCAGAAGAAGACTACTGCAGCCCTCGGTTTGAAATAGGCTTACTGATGAAAGATGACCCCTGTACAAGAAGGTTGATGCAGCTGGCTCCACCAATAGCTCAATTTCAAATATGAGTCATGTGACCAACATTAGCATAAAATTTGGTGATGACAGCTCTAGCCATTTCTGATATTGTAATTTTATTATCATCTTTTGGCCAAATGACTAAATTAAGCTTCATGTAACTTGGCCAAAATTCACTGAACTGAGACCATTTGAACAAACTTCAGAAAGCACTACCCGAGGATCATTTCTGTGGGGTATTAAACCATTTGGCCATATGGTTTCAGAGAAGAATTTTTTTGTAGCTGTCAGTATGATACGGGCACTGATGACCCCAATACAAAAAAGGCCAAAGCAGGTGGCGCCACCAATACCTCAATTTAAGATATGACTCATGTGACCAACATTGGCATAAAATTTTGTGATGATAGCATCAGCGGTTTCTGAGATTGTAATTTTAGTATGCTTTTTTGGACAGATGACTAAGTTAAACTTCCTGTAACTCAGCCAAAAATCACCGAACTTAAGCCATTCAAACAAACTTTAGAGAGATTGTTCAAGGAATCATTTATGTGAAATATTGGACAATTTGGCTGAACATTTCGGAGAAGAAGATTTTTTAAAGCTTTTTTAGCTTTTTCCCTATAAAATCTAAGAAAATGCAGTTAGCTAAAAAAATAGGCAAAATCCGATAGAGTTTTTTAGATGACTATTTTTTACATAAAAATTTGTGATGCTAACTCTTGCCGTTTTCAAGATACTATGGGTTAACGTACAGACGACGGAAGATGGATGACAGACACCGGACGACGAACGACGGACAACGCCACTCCATCGCATAAGCTCACAGGTTCGCTATAAATGTGGTGACAATGAAAAGAAATAGTGTTCTTGTGCCCTCTATCCTTATATTTGGTCCACTTTTCGGGGCATTTCGTCATGTCACAGGTGACATACTAACGCTGACATACTAACCCGCAGGGAACCGCCATCATACAGATGACATGGGGGAATCCCCATAAAAAGGTCCTGTGCTCTTGTCAGCATAAAATAGTTGTTTAATTATGTTTTGAATAAATATATATTGGGAAGGTTGTCCATTATATTATACAAATATAAACAACACAGGCAATATGAACAGACCTCTCAAATTAACTTGTCAGGCTGCTTAATCCATGAATATCATTGGAGCAGACAGTGCTTTAATTCACTCTCTTTTATACTTCAGGCTTTTTATCAACAGATCTCAGGTTTTCTCTTGTTTCTTTCCTTTTGTTCAGTAGAAGCCTGAGACCATAGGTCCCTAAAAAGTTACACAGTCCAGACAAGGGACCCATGGGTCACAGCACTTAGCTGTTATATATGATCACAAAATATGATTTGGAAATGAGGCACACGCTGGCTTTGTGTGGTAATAAATATAAGCTGTATTATGAGTTGTTGGTGTTTAGCTTATGTAAATTTTTGGTAGTATCTTTGGAGACAGAGAAAAAGACTGATGTCATTTATATTATTTACAAATGGAGTGCTATTGTTACACAGGTTTTGACTTGGCCATATAACTTTATCTACATTGCAGAAGAAGTATTAGAAAAACTGTCCATTATCAGTCATGTTTATTATGCTCCAAATACATTTGCAAAGTATGCGCACCATGTCTGGTATTTATTCAGTTTCAGCCAAACAAAGATGTTGAGAATCCAGAATCTACAAAATTCACAAATTTGAATTATGATCAAAAGTATCTGGTTTTATGGCTTTTAATTATATTTTAAAAACCTAAAAATAAAACTAATATATTCAATTTGGACAACTTTCACATCAATCTACACACTGCTGGACCATTACCTTTCAAGTACAACTGTAATATGTACATGAACAATTCAAATACAGTAAAGCACCGTTTTTCCTAAGGTCGGGGGACAAGCTTTTTGTCCAGAAAAAACAAACTTTCGGAAAATCGGTCAGAGGTCTAGAGGAAAGTTCATAACAAATTCCCAGGAAGGAAAGGTCAAATACTGTAGTTTTCACACCTTTGCCCCAACGACAGTGTCACCAGAGGACTGTGACTATTTTTTTTATTAGTGGGGGTTTGTGTATGTCAGGATGTTAACGTAAGAATGGGGAACCCCAGTGTCAGGGGTCTGGTTCAGGCCAGTGCAGTGTGAGGTTGATGGAAGTTCTTGTACAAACTGGTTCCTGTGAGGGAGTAACCTTTAGTGACTGCGCACCCATATGCTTGTTTTTTTGTTCTTTTTTTTAGTTCTTTGGTAGGCACATGGTAGGACAATGTGACATCAGAACTAGTATAAAAGCTGGACACGAAAAATCGGCGTTACAAACTCCTGGGTACAGCACACTGGAAAGTGTAGTCTGCCAAATCTACCAGTCAGTCTGACAGTAGAGTGTGTACTGTCCATCTATGAAGCCATGTTCAGTTAAGAGAAGTCTGAGGAAGCCAAAAGGGATTTTCCCTGTAACAGACTTCAGGGCAGGCATTTTCACCAACAGACCTGTGAATCTAGCCATTTTGCTTCCAGGAACAGACAGTGTTGTATTTGGCTGCGCTGTGGTTAAATGCTTATTTTGTTCAGCTGTGTGGGACGCTGATCTGTGAACAACCTAGTTGGAGTATTGGCTGCCCATTGGTTCGCGCCTGCCTGTCCAGTGAGAAGGGATCTGCTGTGTTGTTGATTGAAGTTTACCGTGTTCAAGAGCATCAGTGCATGACTATAGTCACATGACCTCGGCGGAGGACTTGCGGAGAACTCCATGAATTTGTGTTTTAAAGTGGACTCATTGTGACGTCTTTTCTTTTGTGCCTTCAGAAACACATAAGTGTAACTGAGTATCTGTACTGCAATATTTAATGTACTGTGTAATATAATAATTGGTTTTATAATAATTGGTTAAATCTACTTCAGTGTTTTTTTTTTTTTTTGTCTTGTGCGACCATGTGTGACCCGACTCTGCCCTTCAAATTTTTGTAAGAACCTGGAGTCCATAAATAATCACTATTGCATGACTATTGCTTAAAAATATTCCGTAAATATGAATAAATTTTCAGTTCCAGATTCAAAATTCTGGGAAATACCAACTACACACACATCACTGCTGAAATACTGGCATCGGTGCACACAACACAAAAATTATTGTAGGTGGTGTCACCAGTATTGTATTTGACAAAGCTATCCAAGATGTATACATATGTCCAATTTCAGGCTAATGTATCAAACCCCTCCTGAGAAATAAGCAGGAACATGCACTTTGCAAAAATTAGTGTAGGTGGCGCCACCAGTCTTGTATACAATAAAGCTATCCAATATGTATAAATATGCACAATTTCAGGCTGAAATATCAAATCCCAAATCAAAATAAGCAGGCACATACACTGTGCAAAAGTCATTGTAGGTGGCAACACTAGTCTTGTGAATCAAAAAGCTTTCAAAGATGCATGGACAGGTTAAAATATCAGGCCAATATATCAATCTTCTCTTTAGTCAGATACACTGGGCTAACCAGACTTAGGTGAGAAAGGCAGTTGCCCTGGGTGAACCAAAACAAATTGCTAGCTCAAGCTACTGCACTGAGAGAGCTCTTGATCTGCATCTGGCTGCACTGAGTGAACTCTTGACCCGTACCTGGGTGCATTGACTGAACTCTTGACCTGTTGCATAATCTGACACAGTTGGCAGTCTGCCAAAGCTATTAATAGATCCAGATTGACCTTTGGCTTGTTGCCAAATCTGATACAGGTGGCAGTCTGCCAAGCTATTTATAGATACAGACTCAATCTTGGCCATGTAGGTAAATCTGTTTATACATACTGAAAGAGTGGGTACTTTTTTTTTTCAAGCTGACATATCCATAAGATTTATTATCAAAATGTTTAGAATAATAAAAGGTGTAGTCTTTTCATTGTGAAAGCTCCAATAATTCTGCCGACAATCATTTAAGTAAACTCGAACAAAGGCCTTCTTAGAATCATTTTTGTGCAATGTTACAGAAGTTGAAACATCAATTTTTCAGAAGAAGATGATTGCAGTCCACAATTTGAAATAGGTTTACTGATGGCTCCATGACCAACTTCAGTTTTCTATGATTATACCAAAAATCAACAAACCTGATCTATGCTTATACAACTGAAAGAACCCTACCCTAGAATAATACTTGTGAAAAATTAAAAGATTCAGCTTGACAGTGTCATCATAAAACATTTTTAAACTGAAAGATGCTAAAATTATGAGGTTCTTGTCCATAAAACAAGGGACCCATGGGTCATGGCACTCAGCTGAAGTTTGAAATTATTGCAAATGCAAAATATGCAAAATATTCTATTGTAATGTTTTTCATTTATATAAGCATATGAGAACCTTACAGTAAAGGGGCCCTCCTACTTGGTTATATAAAAGTTCTAAATATATAATTGCAATCTAATTCTCTGACAAGACTGTCTACGCTCTTTACAAAGCTGTTTACCTATAGGGCTACTACCTATATCGTAAGGCGCTGTTTGTTATGACCTCGTATCCTGAATTGCAACACCAGAGGGAGGCACTGTATTTTTGTCCAATCAGATGAGACCTTGTGCTGGAAGACAAAGCCAAGCGAGGAATACACAGAGCCAATCATATTCATTTCTTTTTAAGTGATAGCTCATCCCCCAGCGTAACCGTCTGAACAGGCCACAGGCTTAGAGAGAATTGCCCCTGACGTGGTTTGCTTAGGGCCTTAGGCACATAGGATGCTCGGCCAGTGAGCTGTAATTCAAACAAAACGTAACAACAAAGGCTGCGTGCACACCTCACTGACTGGTTTCAGTTCTGCAGACAACAGATACATGGCTACGCTAACACAGTCATAATGTCATAATCAAATCAGTTGATGATGAGAGAATGCAGAGGGAGTAATTTGACCGGAAACTCATCAAGCGGCGCTTGAAGCACAGCAATGGGCGGAGCCAGGATGCCTGTCGAGTGTTTGTTTATTGGCATCTGATTGGCTGCTTGTTACATCGTACGCACGTTTATTTCAGTGGACAACAAACCGCCATCTGGTGTCTAAATATATCATAAACGGTCAAAGCTGGCAGGGTGAAAATCAGTTGCTTCTTTAGAAGCGCAAGATTTCCACTGCCTCGGGAGCGTAAAGACTGTCATGAAGAAAAACAGTAAAAGTTTGGAGATACTGTGATGCATATGAAAAATTTACAGATGGACAAGCAAGTGGACAGAATGGACTAATACATTTATTTCACTTTCAAGGGAATAATGCATTTAAGTTTATATATAAGCCTATTTTTTAGCATATCAACTTTTTCCATTAATAGTTTTAATCTAAATTCATTTTTTTTATTTACAAGTTTTATAAATTTGTAAATAAAAAAAACTGAAAATATAAGTTAAAATATTAGAATTCTAAGTTGCAATCATTATATATCCAGAGTGTAGCTTATATTGGGTCATATTAAGCATACACATATATTTTATTATTTTTAAATCACATATGTTTAAACTGAATTTAAAAGAAAATAATGCCATAACATAGCATCTACAAGATTATTCACTGAATCACTATTTAAAAGTTTTGCTCAATGGAATTTTCAGTAAATGCTTAATTTTATTCACTGAAATAAAATAAAAGATTCAGGAAATTTGATAAAATAAAAACATCTTTTCAAATAAAATATACACACTGTTGGTTGAATGAGGGACAAACAATATCATTGTGCTAATTACTATCTCAGCTATAATTTATTACTTCAATTAATAGTCAATTTCACACCTGGTTAAGTTTTTACTTTTCTGAAGTAAGGAATTACTTATCTGATAAACATCCACACTTTCATAGCAATACACCACTTTGTGGACACAATTAAATGTGCACTTTAATCATTGTAACCTTGGTGGTACAATACAAAATCTAAAATGTAACATAGCCAAGAATAAAATAAAATACAGAAAATTATAACATTCATCTAGTTAATGCACCATCTGGGGGGGGGGGGGGGGAGGGAGGAGTGCAGGGCAGAGGGGAAGCCTGCTAGTAGTGGCCAAGCTGAGCCAAGGCAAGCTGCCTGGGGTTGGTTACATAATGCAAGTGAAGGCTGTGTTACTAGGTGGGCTAGATGTAAACAACACTTGACATGGTGTATGAAAACTTGAATAAAAGCTACTCTTTTCAATCAATTCCTTTGAAATTTCAGATTTTAAAAGATTAAAGACTTATGTATATATTCTGTGAAAATTTAATCAAAAGTGTTAACAGAGAAAAAATGTGCCATTGCTAAAGTTGGACAAAATTTAAGCTATTGGATTTTATTTATGCTAATAAAATTGCAAAATTCAGATCTTATTTTGGATAAACAATTGACAGACGCCAGATGAAGGGTGATCGCTATAGCTCAGGTGACTGGGGTGGATGGTGGGATTAACAACACTTCTGCCTATACATACAGGCCAAACAAAGCCTGATCTCCAATTCTGCTGAGGCAGGAAAAAAATGAACAAATGTTTGTATCAGATCCTGATTTTTTATCACATCAATTATTTTATTATAAGTTTATATTTCTACATATAATCTGACACAGTTGGCAGTCTGCCAAAGCTATAAATAGATCCAGGCTGAACTTTGGTGCCAAATCTGATGCAGTGGGCAGTCTGCCAACGCTATAAATAGAATGCAGCTACTGCACTGAGTGAACTACTGACCTATACCTTGCTGCACTGAGTGAACTCTTGACCTGTTGTCTAATCTGATACAGCTGGCAGTCTGCCAAAGCTATAAATAGATCCAGAATGACCTTTGGTCTGTTGCCAAATCTGAAACAATAGCCACACCAGTGCATAAGATCACAGATTGGCTCCACATGCAGCCCTGAGGGGCATTAAACCCATGAGGTGATCACATGGTGCCCATGAGGTGTTCACATGTCACCCATGAGGTGATCACATGCCTTGTGCTTGGCTGCACTGACTGAACTCTTGACCTATATCCGGCTGCACTGAATGAACTTTTGATCTGTTGCCAAATCTGAAACAGTTGGCAGTTTCTCAACCTATTTAAAGATACAAACACAATCTTGGCCTGTTGGTAAATCTGTTTACACATCTTGAAAGACTTTGGCTAAAATGCTTATTTTTCAAGCTGACATATTCATAAACTTTTAATCAAAATATCTAGAATAATAAACAAGGCCTACGGGAATAATGCGAACCTGTGCAAAGTTTGGGAGTATGAATGGAGGTTTATTTTTAAAATTTAATATTGATCCTCTTAAGTCCTGCATATCTACCTTAGTCATTATTAGTATAGCAAAATGGACATTTCTGACCTGCAAGTTTCAGACTAGGACATTTTAAAACTAGAATATGGGTAGTCGACAAGCGAATATGTGTATCCGCAGAAATCAGAGTGGGACGGGTGAAGTGAGGCATGGATTAAGTGGCAAGGGGAATAGAGCCTGGTGTGTTGCATATGAGCTTGAATGTCTGCAGAGTAAACCTGAATGTAGGTGGTGCCACATGTCATAAAATCGAGGAAATTGTCCATGATATATAAACCTGCAAAATTTCAGGTGGATAAGTCAAATCACTGCTGAGATATGAGTGATTTTATCCCAAGGCAGATGAACAGATGGAAGCTGTGCATAAGTGGTTGCAGGTGGCGCCACCAGTTTTGCCTATGATGAAGAGCATGTAAGATCTATACACAAGCAAAATTTTGGCCCAATCGGTCAAACGGTTACCGAGATAAGAGCTTGAATGTCTGCAGAGTAAACCTGAATGTAGGTGGCGCCACCTGTCATAAAATCAAGAAAGCTGTCCAGGATGTATAAACCTGCAAAATTTCAGGTGGATAAGTCAAACCACTGCTGAGATATCAGTGATTTTATCCCAAGGCAGATGAACAGATGGACGCTGTGCATAAATGGTTGCAGGTGGCGCCACCAGTTTTGCCTATGATGAAGAGCTATGTGAGATCTATACACATGCAAAATTTAGGCCCAATTGGTCAAACAGTACCCGAGATATGAGCTGGATGTCTGCAGAGTAAACGTGAATGTAAGTGGCACCACCTGTCATAAAATCGAGAAAGCTGTCCAGGATGTATAAACCTGCAAAATTTCAGGTGGATAAGTCAAACCACTGCTGAGATATCAGTGATTTTTATCCCAAGGCAGATGAACAGATGGACGCTGTGCATAAATGGTTGCAGGTGGCGCCACTAGTTTTGCCTATGATGAAGAGCTATATGAGATCTATACACATGCAAAATTTAGGCCCAATTGGTCAAACAGTACCCGAGATATGAGCTTGGATGTCTGCAGAGTAAACCTGAATGCAGGTGGCGCCACCTGTCATAAATCAAGAGAGCTGTCTAGGATGTATAAACCTGTAAAATTTCAGGTGGAAAAGTCAAACCGCTGCTGAGATATGAGTGATTTTATCCTAAGGCAGATGAACAGGTGGACGCTGTGCAAAAATGGTTGCAAGTGGCGCCACCATTTTTAGTATATGTTATAAAGCTATCAAAGGGCTACATTTGTGCAAAATTTTAAGCCTGATCGGTCTAAGGGTTCCCGAGATATATGGGTTTATGTGTGGAAACAGATGCACAAATGGACACTGAGCAGAGAGGAAAGGTCAGAGGTCAACCAAAAATGAGGGCGCAGCAGTTCACATGTGACCAATCATAATTCCGAATTTTTAAAAAATTCTGCATAGTGGTTATGGAGGAGTTCTCCGGAAACCTATGCGGCAGTGGCAGCAGCGTCGGCGTCTGACTGAAAACATAGTATCCGCAAAACTCTGTTTTGGCAGATACAATGATTGTAGCTGGCACCACCAGTCTTATATACAATGAAGAGATATATAAATATGCCCAATGTCAGACTGATATGTCAAACCCCTCCTGTGAAATAAGCAGGGACATACACTGTGCAAAATTTATTGTAGGTGGCGCCACCAGTCTTGTACACTATAAAGCTACCCGATATGTATAAACATGCCCAATTTTAGGCTGATGTATCAAATTCCTCTGTAGAAATTAGCAAGCGCATACACTGCAAAAGCCAATGTAGGTGGCACCACCTGTCTTGTAAATGAGAAAACCATCAAAGATGCATAGACAGGTCAAACTTCTCCAGAGTTTGATGCACTGGGCTGACAAGGCTTAGGTGAGTAAGGCAGTTGCCCACGTGTGACCTGGGACAAGTTGCTGCCTCAAGCTACTGCACTGAGTGAACTCTTGACCTGCACCTGGCTAGACTGAGTGAACTTTTGACCTGTACCTGGCTGCACTGAGTGAACTCTTGACCTGTTGCATAATCTGACACTTTTGGCAGTCTGCCAAAGCTATAAATAGATTCAGGCTGAACTTGGGTGCCAAATATGATGCAGTAAGCAGTCTGCCAAAGCTATAAATAGAATGCAGCTACTGCACTGAGTGAACTCTTGACCTATACCTGGCTGCACTTCTTCCAATCCTGCCACTGTGCCAAAACTATTTACACAGCTGACATCATCTTGGCTAATAGCCAACATCAAGGCACTGACAATCTGCTAATGGTAAACCAAGTGCTGCCGTCTGTACACAAAAGTGGTCCCTACTTGAAATAACTTTGTTGTAGGGATAAGTTGAGTAGGGATACTAATAATTAATAATTCATGTACAGTTGTCTTTATGTAGCCACATAAAACTGAATATCCATGATTGTTACATTGCCTGGTATGATGAATAACTTAAATCATAAATCTAATTTTTTTAAAAGCTTTTAAAAAAACTTTCTTGTCAATATTAACCAAAGATAACCTGAAATCTAAATGTCTAGTGGCATGATATAATAGATGCTGATAAACTGGTGCAAGGCTAGATGTAACAGCATAACACAGCTAACATATATGGTAAAATGACTCAATTCAATCTCCATAATTCAGCCAAAAATCATTCATGTGGAACCATTCATGACAATTATTGTATCTGCCAAAACAGAGTTTTGCGGATACTATGTTTTCAGCTGCACGCCGCCGCCGCCACCACCGCCGCCGCCCCCGCGTAGGTGTCCGGAGAACTCCTCCGTAAACGATGGGCGGAATTTTACAAAACACGGGATTATGTTCGGGTCACATGTGAACTGCTGCGCCCCCATTTTGTTTTGACCTCTGACCTTTCCTCTGCGCTCTGCGTTCCGTTTGTGCGTCTGTTTCCACACATAAACCCACATATCTCGGGAACCGTTTGACCGATCAGGAAAAATTTTTTGCACAAATGTAGCCCTTGGAGAGCTTTACAACATACACAAGAAATGGTGGCGCCACCTGCAACCATGTTTGCACAGTGTCCATCTGTTCGTCTGCCTTGGGTTAAAATCACTCATATCTCTGCAGTGACTTGACTAATTCACCTGAAATTTGGCATGCGTAAACATCCTGGATAGCTTTTCTGATTTTATGACAGGTGGCGCCACCTACATTCACGTTTACGCTGCACACATCCAAGCTCATATCTCGGGAACCGTTTGACCGATCAGGAAAATTTTTTTGCACAAATGTAGCCCTTGGAGAGCTTTATATCATACACAAAAAATGGTGGCGCCACCTGCAACCATGTCTGCACAGTGTCCATCTGTTTGTCTGCCTTGGGTTAAAATCACTCATATCTCTGCAGTGACTTGACTAATTCACCTGAAATTTGGCATGCGTACACATCCGTGATAGCTTTTCTGATTTTATGACAGGTGGCGCCACCTACATTCACGTTTACGCTGCAGACATCCAAGCTCATATCTCAGGAACCATTTGACCAATTGGGCCAAAATTTTGCATGTTTACAGATCTCACATAGCTCTTTATCATACACAAAACTGGTGGCGCCACCTGCAGCCATTTTTGCACAGCTCCTGTCTGTTTGTCTGCCATGGGATAAAATCACTCATATACATGTAGTGGCTTGACTTATCTGCATTAAATTTTGCATATGTATACAACTTGGACCGCTCTCTGGATTTTGTGGTAGGGGGGGCAACCTTCATACACAATTTGGCTGCAGACATCCATGCTAATATGCAACACTTCACTCTATTTCCCTTGCTACTCAATCCATGCCTCACTTCACCCGTTCCACTCTGATTTAGGCGGATACACGTAGTCGCTTGTCGACTACCCGTATTCTAGTTATAAGAATTATTGTAGGGATTATTCTTGTAAAATATTAAACAAACTGGCTTCAGTGGCATAAGTCGAAAAACGTTTCCAAGGTTTATAACTCATATAGGAAGATACAGCAAACTGGCTAAGTTCAGCTTCCCGTAACTCAGCCAAAAAGCACTGAACCAAAACCATTTGAACAAACTTGAATTATCAACATCTGAGGATAATTAATGTGTAAGATTTAAGAATTTGGCGAAGTGGTTTTTGAGAAGATCTTTGTAGCCACTGAGCTAAAATGGGCTGTTATGGCATATGACTAAATTCAGCTTCCCATAACTTAGCCAAAAGTCACTGAAAAGAGACCATTTGAACAAACATGAGAAAGCACTACCCTAGGATCATTTCTGTGCAATATTAAACATTTTGGCCATATGGTTTCAGAGAAGAAGTTTTTTGTAGCCCTCAGTGTGATACAGGCACTGATGACCCCGTACAAAAAAGGCCTATGCAGGTGGTGCCACCAATACCTCAATTTCAGATATGACCTATGTGACCAACATTGGCATAAAATCTGGTGATGATAGCTCCAGCCGTTTCCGAGATTGTAATTTTAATAAGCTTTTTTGCCCAGTTAACAAAGTTCAACCTCCTGTAACTCGGCCAAAAATCTCCGAACTGGAACCATTGGAACAAACTTGAGAAAGATTGTTCCAGGGATCATTTCTGTGAAATATTGGACAATTTGGCTGAACATTTCAGAGAAGAAGATTTTTAAACCTTTTTACGCTTTTTCCCTATAAAATCTAAGAAAATGCAGCAAGAAAAAAAACAAAATCCGATATAGTTTTTTGAACGATTGATTATTTGCAAATAATTTGGCGATGCTAGCTCCTATTGTTTTTGAGATAGCTATGGTTAACGTACAGACAACGCACGACACACGACGGACGATGCCGCACCATCGCATAAGCTCACAGGTTCGCTAAAAATGCAGTTCTTTCATTGTTAAAGGTCCAATAATTCTGCCAAAAATCATTCAAGTAAACTTGAACAAAGGCCTCCTAAGAATAAATTTTGTGCGATGTTACAGAAGTTATAATTGAAACAATAATTTTTTAGAAGAACAGTTTTGCAGTCCTCAGTTTGAAATAGACATAATAATGGCCATAAGACCCAACTTAAGCTTTTCATGAATTTTCTGATATGATTGAAAGAACCATGTCCTAGGATAATTCTTCTGAAAAATTGAACGATTCAACTTGACAGTTTCATCATAAACATTTTAAGCTGAAAGAGGCTAAAATTATGAAGTTTTGCCCATAAAAAAACAGGTCAATGTAGGTGGCACCACAAAATCTGCAACTTCAAATATGAGTCATGTGACCAACATTTGCACAATACTTGGTAATGCAAGCTTCTGTCATTTCTGAGATTACTATGTCAGTATGCTTAATTGGCCAAATGACTGTTAAAATTAGTGTAACACCAATAACATTCATCAAATGCAAACAATTTGAACAACTTGTGAGGTCTTGCCTCTGGGATAATTTCTGGAAAATATTGAACAATTTGGCTGGACCATTTACAAGAAGAAGACTTTTAAAGGTTTTTCAGCTTTTTCCTTATAAAATCTAAGTAAATGCAGATAGCAAAAAAATAAGCTGAATCCCACAACATTTGATATGAGACAGATTATTGCATAAAATCTGGGGATGGTAGTTCCTGCTATTCCTGAGAAATTATGGGTAAATGTACAGATGACCAATGGCCCCGTACAAAAAAAGGTCAATGCAGGTGGCGCACCAATACCTGAATTTCATATATGACTCATGTGACCAACACTGGCATAAGGTTTGGTGATGATAGCTCCAGCTGTTTCTGAGATTGTCATTTTAGTATGCTTTTTTGGACAGTTAGCTAAGTTCAACTTCCTGTAACTCGGCCAAAATTCACTGAATTTGAACCATTCCAACAAACTTGAGAGAGATGGTATAAAAAATTATTTCTGTGAAATATTGAACAATTTGGCTTGACCGTTTCAGAGGAGAAGATTTTTAAAGGTTTTTTAGCTTTTTCTCTATAAAATCTAAAAAATGCAGAGTTTTTGAGGTGGCTAATTTTTTGCATTAAATTTCATGATACAAGCTCCAGTTGTTTTCGAAATAGTATGGGTTAACGTCCAGACGACGCCACACCATCGCATTAGCTCACAGGTTCACTAAAAATTACTACAGATGCATACTGAATGCAAAATTATAATAAATATACATCTCACTGATGGCAAAATCTTGAATAAAGTTGAGTATGGATACCAATTATTTATAATCCATGTACAGCCATCTTTATATACCCACAGAGAGCTGTATACCTGTGATTGAAAACATTGCTTAGCATGAGGAATATCTAAAATCATAAATCTACATTTTTTAAAAGTTTTTAAAAAACATTCTTATCAATATTAACCATAGA
This sequence comes from Sipunculus nudus, assembly GCA_026874595.1. NCBI lineage: Eukaryota > Metazoa > Annelida > Sipuncula > Golfingiida > Sipunculidae > Sipunculus > Sipunculus nudus. The sequence continues at coordinate 67,912,768 of CM049306.1, forward strand.
TAACCTGAAATCTAAATGTCTAGAGGCATGATGTAATGGATGCCGATACTGGTGCCAGGCTAGATGTATCTGCTTCACACAGCTCACATATATGGTAAAATGACTCAATTCAATCTTTATAATTCAGCCAAAATTCATTCTTTGGAACCGTAAAAGACAATTATTATAAGAATTATTCAGGGGATTATTCTTGTAAAATATTAAACAAATTGGCCTCAGTGGCATCAGTCAAAAAACGTTTTGCAGGTTTATAACTCATATGGGAAAATACAGCACAATGGCTAAGTTAAGCTTCCCATAACTCAGCCAAAAATGACTGAACCAAAACCATTTGAACAAACTTGAATTATCAACATCTAAGGATAATTAATTTGTGTGAGATTTAAGAATTTGGCCCAATGGTTTTTGAGAAGAAGACCTTTGTAGCCATTGAGCTAAAATGGGCTGTTATGGCATATGACTAAATTCAGCTTCCCATAACTCAGCCAAAAGTCACTGAAGTGAGACAATTTGAACTAACTTCAGAAAGCACTACCCTAGGATCATTTCTGTGCGATATTAAACAATTTTGCCATAAATTTCAGGGAAGAAATTTTTTTGTAGCTGTCAGTATGATACGGGCACTGATGACCCCCGTACAAAAAAGGCCGATGCAGGTGGTGCCACCAATACCTCAGTTTCAGATATGACTCATGTGACCAACATTAACATAAAATCTGGTGATGATAGCTCCAGCCATTTCTGAGATTGTAATTTTAGTATGCTTTTTTGAACAGATGACTAAGTTCAACTTCCTGTAACTCAGCCAAAAATCACCAAACTTAAACAATTCGAATAAACTTTTGAGAGATTGTTCCAGTTATCATTTCTGTGAAATATTGGACAATTTGGCTGAACAATTTCGGAGAAGAAGATCTTTAAAGCTTTTTCAGCTTTTTCCCTAATAAAATATAAGAAAATGGAGTTTGCCAAAAATTAAGCAAAATCCAATAGAGTTTTTTAGATGACTAATTTTTTGCATAAAATTTGTTGATGCTAACTCTTGCCGTTTTCAAGATAGTATGGGTTAACGTACAGACGCCGGACGCCGGACGCTTGACGACGCCACACCATCGCATAAGCTCACAGGTTCGCTAAAAATGGTAAGGTAGGTGACGCCACCTGTCTGGTTGACGAGAAAACTCTCCAAGATGGATGTATATGCCAAACTGGAGACCAACACATTGAAGGACTCCTCAGATATGAGCAATTTTAATCTAAAACAAATATACAAGTGGAAGTCATGACAAAAAGATTGCAGATGGCGCCACCAGTATTGCGTACAAGATGGAGGAGTCCAAGATTTATAGATATGCACAATTTCAGGCCAATAGGCTAAATCACTCCTGAGAAAAGGGCATTAATTTATTCTAAAAAAAAGGGAAGGTAGGTGGTGCCACCTTTCTGGTTCATGAGAAAACTTTCAAAGATGGATGCATATGCCAAATTTCAGACAAATACCTTGAACCTATCCTGAGATAAAAGCAATTTTCACCAAAAGATGTACAGATGGATGCCACAGCAAAACGATTGCAAATAGTGCCACCAGTCTTATGTAAAAGATGGAGGAGTTTAAGATCTATAGATAGGCACAATTTCAGGCCAATAGGGAACCCACTCCTCAGAAAAGGGCATTAATTTATGCTTCAAAAACGGAAAGGTAGGTGGTGCTACCTGTCTGGTTTACGAGAAAAAATTCCGAGATGGATGGACATCTCAAATTTCAGACCAATACCTTGCCTCCAGAGATATGAGCTATTTCACCCAAAGCACATGTACAGATGGAAGCCACAGCAAACGATTGCAGATGGTGCCACTAGTCTTGAAAACAAGATGGAGGTATCCAAGATCAATGTGTATGCACAATTTCAGCCAAATCTGTCAATAAGTTTTAGACTTATAATGTTACATTACTGACAAGTGGCAATGATGGGATATTAAAAGGTACGAAAACAAGAGAAAGACAGAAGGTAGCGCCACCTGTCTTCTGCAAAAGACAAAGCTATCAAAGATCTTAGGTCAAGTTGATTTTTGGACCAATGCATGCACCCCTTATTGAGATATTTAAGAATTTGTGTGATTTTCCCCCAAAATGGACCTATTCAAGGTCAAGGTCACTCTCCTAGTATAGGTCATGACCCCAATTTAAAAAGACCTCATCCCATAACCCATGTCTATGTATATGCATAATATGAAAGAAATCTGTCCATTAGTTTTTGACTTATAATGCTCACAGTACTGTTAAGTGGCAATGATGGGGGTATTAAATGGCACGAAAACAAGGAAAGAATAACAGGTGGCACCACCAGTTTCCGGTACATGACAACACTATCTAAGATCTTCGATCAAGTTGATTTTTGGATTAATCCATGCAAGATTTCTTGAGATATTCAAGAATTTGTGTGATTTTCCCCAAAATGGACCTATTCAAGGTCAAGGTCACTCACAAAGGTCATGACCCCATTTTAAAAAGGCTTCCTCCTCTCACCCATATCTATGCATATGTGAAGTTTGGTAAAGATCCGTAAAATATTTTTTGAGTTATCACGTCCAAATGAAATCTCTGCAGAGGCGGAGGCGGCACAACCATGCCTAAACCACAGTATCTCCAGACTTTGTCTGGCAATACAATAAGTAGTTTGGAAACCAGAGTGTTCTTATGCATAATAAACTATGAATGAATTAAGTAGTTTAGAAACCACAGTGTTCTTATGTATAATAAAGTACAATTCAATGAACAAAAATGTTAAGAAATGGCAGGATAGGTGATCTTGGATCGATCGCAGTTTCTGCTGGTAGGAACTGTGATTTGAGTCTACCAGTAGAATCAGAGGTTCTACTGGTAGAGATTCTGATCGTGGTTTCTGCCAGCAGAGATTCTGATTGTAGTTTCTGCCAGTAGAAACTGATTCTACCAGACTGCAGTCTCTACCCTGACACATATATATATGAAAATAAAAGTTGACTCACAATTCTAAATTGCATCATCATAAATCTCAATCTTGTCAGATCATTCCACATTATACATACAAATGTATATTTATTTGTTACCACAAAAATATATCTTTTAAATTTGCAATACAATAAATATCTGAAAATATTACTTGATTCAGATTTCACAATTTTAAATTGTGCCTTTATTTATCCATAATTTGTTTCATATTTTATAAATTTATGCATTCAAATGGCTTTAATTATATATTTTAATTTGTTAAAATCATTTAAAAGAAAATTTATTTCTTTAAAAATGCTACATTAACACACCATGGCATCTTCTGGTTTATACCTTGAATAACTTTTTCATGGAAAGTTTTGTATATTGGAGTAGAAACAGCTTTACAATTAAGGAGATACAGTGAAAACAATAACAACTAGAATATGGGTAGTCGACAAACGACTACGTGTTTCCGCCTAAATCAGAGTGGAACGGGTGAAGTGAGGCATGGATTAAGCGGCAAGGGGAAATAGAGTGAAGTGTTGCATATAAGCATGATTATCTGCAGCCAAATTGTGTATGAAGGTTGCCCCCCCAACCACAAAATCCAGAAAGCTGTCCAAGTTGTATACATATGCAAAATTTAAGGCAGATAAGTCAAACCACTACATGTATAGGAGTGATTTTAGCCCGTGGCAGACAATCAGATGGACGCTGAGCAAAAATGGTTGCAGGTGACGGCACCAGTTTTGCGTATGATAAAGAGCTATGTGAGAACTATATACATGCAAAACTTTGGCCCAATCGGTCAAACGGTTCCCAAGATTTGAGCTTGGATGTCTGTTGCATAAACTAGAATGCAGGTGGCTCCACCTGTCATAAAATCAAGAGAGCTGTCGGGGATGTATAAACCTGCAAAATTTTAGCCAGATATGTCAAACCACTGCCGAGATATGAGTGATTTTATCCCATGGCAGACAAACAGACAGGAGCTGTGCAAAAATGGCTGCAGGTGGCGCCACAAGTTTTGCGTATGATGAACCGCGATGTCAGATCTATACACATGCAAAATATTGGCCCAATCGGTCAAACGGTGCCCGAGATAAGAGCTTGGATGTCTGCAGCGTAAACATGAATGTAGGTGGCGCCACCTGTCATAAAATCAGAAAAGCTATCCAGGATGTATATGCATGCCAAATTTCAGGTGAATTAGTCAAGTCACAGCAGAGATATGAGTGATTTTATCCCATGGCAAACTAACAGACGGGAGCTGTGCAGACATGGTTGCAGGTGGCGCCACCAGTTTTGCGTATGATAAAGAGCTATGTGAGATCTATACACATGCAAAATTTTGGCCCAATCGGTCAAACGGTTCCCGAGATAAGAGCTTGGATGTCTGCAGCGTAAACGTGAATGTAGGTGGCGCCACCTGTCATAAAATCAGAAAAGCTATCCAGGATGTAAACGCATGCCAAATTTCAGGTGAATTAGTCAAATCACTGCAGAGATATGAGTGATTTTAACCCAAGGCAGACGAACAGATGGACATTGTGCAAACATGGTTGCAGGTGGTGCCACCATTTCTTGTGTATGTTATAAAGCTCTCCTAGGGCTACATTGGTGCAAAAAATTTTACTGATCGGTCAAACGGTTCCCGAGATATGAGCTTGGATGTCTGCAGCATAAACGTGAATGTAGGTGGCGCCACCTGTCACAAAATCAGAAAAGCTATCCAGGATGTATACGCATGCCGAATTTCAGGTGAATTAGTCAAGTCACTGCAAAGATATGAGTGATTTTAACCTAAGGCAGACAAAGAGATGGACATTGTGCAAACATGGTTGCAGGTGGCGCCACCATTTCTTGTGTATGTTATAAAGCTTTCCAAGGGCTACATTTGTGCAAAAAAATTTTCCTGATCCGTCAAACGGTTCCTGAGATATGTGGGTTTATATGTGGAAACAGACGCACAAACGGACACAGAGCGCAGAGGAAAGGTCAGAGGTCAAAACAAAATCGGGGCGCAGCAGTTCACATGTGACCCGAACATAATCCCGGGTTTCGTAATATTCCGCCCAGCTGTTACGGAGGAGTTCTACGGACACCTACGCGGCGGCGGCGGTGGCGGCAGCGGCATGCAGCTGAAAACATAGTATCCGCAAAACTCTGTTTTGGCGGATACAATTACACTTAACAGCTCTCCTAGGACTACATTTGTGCAAAAAATTTTACTGATCGGTCAAACGGTTCCCGAGATATGAGCTTGGATGTCTGCAGCGTAAACGTGAATGTAGGTGGCGCCACCTGTCACAAAATCAGAAAAGCTATCCAGGATGTATACGCATGCCGAATTTCAGGTGAATTAGTCAAGTCACTGCAAAGATATGAGTGATTTTAACCCAAGGCAGACAAACAGATGGACACTGTGCAAACATGGTTGCAGGTGGCGCCACCATTTTTTGTGTATGTTATAAAGCTCTCCAAGGGCTACATTTGTGCAAAAAAATTTTCCTGATCGGTCAAATGGTTCCCGAGATATGAGCTTGGATGTCTGCAGCATAAACGTGAATGTAGGTGGCGCCACCTGTCATAAAATCGGAAAAGCTATCCAGGATGTATACGCATGCTGAATTTCAGGTGAATTAGTCAAATCACTGCAGAGATATGAGTGATTTTAACCCAAGGCAGACGAACAGATGGACACTGTGCAAACATGGTTGCAGGTGGCGCCACCATTTCTTGTGTATGTTATTAAGCTCTCCAAGGGCTACATTTGTGCAAAAAAAATTTTCCTGATCCGTCAAACGGTTCCCGAGATATGTGGGTTTATATGTGGAAACAGACGCACAAACGGACACAGAGCGCAGAGGAAAGGTCAGAGGTCAAAACAAAATCGGGGCGCAGCAGTTCACATGTGACCCGAACATAATCCCGGGTTTCGTAAATTTCCGCCCAGCGGTTACCGAGGAGTTCTCCGGACACCTACGCCGCGGCGGCGGCGGCGGCGTGCAGCTGAAAACATAGTATCCGCAAAACTCTGTTTTGGCGGATACAATTACACTTAACAGTCTTCATTTCTGGCATGTATATAGGAAATATATAGGAGAATACTCCTGGTAAATATTAAGAAAAGCAGATAAGTGGTTTTGATATTAGGCAGTCCTGAGGTGTGATAATAGGTTTTTAATGGAAATTTGAGGTTTTCCCTTAATTTCTCGAAGAATCGAAGTCATATTGATCTAATTTTCGGTATGGTAGGAGATTTTGGGGACATCTAACTGTATGCCAAATTTTGGATTCGTAGGTCTAATGGTTTCAAAACATGCCAGTCTAACTGACTGACAGACGACAGACAATGGACAACAGCTTTTACTCAGATGATTTATTGTCAGCTGAGCTAAAAATCATTCAAGGAGTAGATCCTAGTAAAACATTTTAGATATCATGTCATATATGAAATGTTAAAATTTTGTATACAAAAATCGTAACAAATCTAAAATCATTCAAGTTTGACCAAACCCTTATCAGCTCTGGAGGCCCATAAGATGCACCTGCTACTACAATTTTGAGTAGGTCTGAGTAAAAGTTTTCGAGAAATAGCGTCGCATAAAATTGTTTACAAACAGACAGAGCTGATCACTTTATCCCCCACTCTGCCGTTGCAGGGGATAATGAGTAAATCCTACAGTAGGATCATTTTTGCGAAAAAATAACCATTCATTTGAATTTCATCAAAAAACATTTCTTTTGTAGTGGCTGAAAGAGACTAAAATTACGATGTTTTTGCCTGTAAGAAACAGTTCAATGTAGGTGGCACCACATAAACCTCAATTTCAAATGTGAGCCATGTAACCAACAGTTGCATAAAATTTGGTGATGCCAGCTCCTGCCATTTTTGAGATATTATGGGTTAACCTATGGACGACACCCCATCGCAAAAGCTTACAGGTTCTCTAAAAAACAGACAAGTGGTTTTGATATTAGGCAGTCCTGAAGTGTGTTAATAGATTTTTAATGGAAAATTGAGGTTTTTCCTTAATTTCTCGAAGGAATGAAGTCGCAGTGACCCAGTTTACAATTTGGTAGGAGATTTAGGGGACATCTAACAATATGCCAAATTTCACATTTGTAGGTTTATGTTTCAAAACGTGCCAATTAAGGGACAGATGGACAGCACAACGGACAGCCGACAGACAAAGGACCATCACTATAGTTCAGTTGACTCATAGTCATCTGAGCTAAAATTATGTGAACTTGTTTTTTTTCTGTGGAAGTCAACGCTTGACGGGTCTTTCACCTGTGACATCATGTGTTGCTTGGATTTACTTTCTTCCTGGCACATTCAGGTGTAACTGACAACTTGCAAATGTTTCAGTGCAACATGACAAGTTCCCCCCGAAAGAGTAAGGCCATTTAAGTCTCTGTAGATGGCTTTGAATGTACATACATTTAGAAAACTAGAATATGGGCAGTCGACAAGCGACTACTTGTATCTGCCAAAATCAGAGTAGGACAGGTAAAGTGAGGCATGGATTGAGTGCCAAGGGGAAAAAGAGGTAGATATGTTACATATTATGGATGTCTGCCATGTAAACATGATTGTAGATGGCGCCACCTGTAATTTGAATGAGAAACTATCCAAGATGTATACACATGCAAAATTTCAGGTTGAAAAGTCAAACCACTGATGAGACATGAGTGATTTATCCCACAGCAGACAAACAGATGGACGCTGTGTGAAAATGGTTGCAGGTGGTGCCACCATTTTTTGAGTATGTTATAAAGCTATTCAAGGGCTACATTTGTACAAAGTTTTTTTCCTGATTGGTCAAAGGAGTCAAAAGATATGTGGGTTAATGTGTCAACACAGACGCACAGATGGACGCACTGGAGAGAAGAAAGGTCAGAGGTCAACGCAAATTGGTTAGGCACCAGTTCACATGTGACCCGATAACTGGTGTTAGTTTCGGGAAAATCAGTCCAGTAGTCTCAGAAAAGTTCTCCAGAAACAAACGCCGCAGCGGTGGCGGCGGAGGAACCCGGTCAAAAACATAGTATCTGCAAAACAAAAGTTTTGCCAGATACAAAAATCTAACTTAAACTGACTTCCTCTTCATCTTACAGATGACTCGGCTATCAACATAAATAGAGAAAAAATTATTCACAACAGATAAATGTTTTACTAGTTTACTGTATATATTTTAAGCATATATTTTACCACAAAGCAAACTGTAATACGTACCAGTCCACATACAGTACAACAGACTTTCATGACCCCAATGAGGCATTCATTTAAGAACTTACCACTTGAACTGTGTTCTACTGTGGATTCAGAGTTAAGAAGCAGGTTTTAAATGCATTTATAGCCTGATGTCAAAGTCAAGCTCTGAAAGGTCTGTTCATTCACTTATAGTTGAAGAAAAAATCCTAAATTAATGAAGTGCTTACCCTTTCATATGCAAGACGTGACAATCTGTCGCAGTTGAGAGCTTTCATCACTTTACTGAACAGCCTGTTTTGCTGAATTGTCCAGCCAGTCCTGAAAAAAATACACAAGTCAACTGTGTGAGGGTCCTGATTCTGAAGCCAGGTAATATAAACTAAGTGTGTGAATCTTGGATGAGTCAGAAACTGGCCATTTCACGTGTTCTGCTTGGGGTTCCCTGAGAAATAAAAAGTTAAACAAGCAACCAATAATTAGATAATATTTACATAGCACCAATTTTTCAATAGGTGGACTTTCAGGGCAATGCACAAACAGGGTGGGAAAGGGTGACCGAGTTTGCTCATGGCTATGTCCGTACAGGCGAGTCAAGAAAAGCTGCATTTCCAATCAGAAAACTAATAAAGTGTCTACCAGCCTAATTTACTGACACTACAAAGTTCTGATATGTACTAGCTATCAGCTGTGAAAAAACACATAGCTGTAAATTTTCCGGGAGGATATAAGACTTTTGATGTCAGTTAAGTTCTCTCGTCTGCTCTCTTGTCTAATACCAGATGTCCCTGGTCAATTTCTAAAGATGTTGGAGGACAACCAAATGCCCCGACTGTTAATATCTATGTCAGCGTCTGTTAGTAAATATAGTATTAATTATGAGCATGTTTAAATATCTAAAGATTTGTATTTATAATTAAATAATGGAGCAACATTTTTATTTCAAAGGTTTTGTATCTAATTTTTAATTATAATTTATACTGAGGGGTACTTACAAGCCCCATAGCTTCGAGGATATGGGTAACAGAGACCCAATTTCAGTTTTCCAAAGAAATTTTTCATGGACCTACCTGGATGTCATGTTAGATCATATTTTAGATGATATTAAATCAGTACCTTAAAGTATGCCTAAATTTGACCAAGGCATGCTTTTTCCCTGTAACTGCTTTGTATTTAGCATGTTTACATAAGCATTTTATCTGTTAAAATCTGAAATTTGAAACCAATTGGTCAACTAGAATATCAGCAGAAGCTCACAAAACCCTCAGCCAAAAGAACAGTGTTTATAGGTGGTAACAGTAACAAGTATGAAATATTTGTTCTCACATAGATGTATATCTGTACATGTGTCAGTTATAAATTTAAACTGGAGAGGTATGTAGTACCTTTGCATGTATGGTAAGACCAATCTCATGCAGGACTTAGAGATCATCAAGGAATATCATTATATCATGTTTCATAACAATACACCCAGTTCCTGAGAAATAAGCTCCTAAGTGTTTTTCTATAATCAGCTCTAAAAAGTAGAAAAATAGGTCAAGGTCATCTTCGAACTTGACTGAGCATTTGTTAATATGCATCAGCACTGAAGAAATGAAGTTCCTGTGTTGAATACCTTTGGAGATATCCTGCTCACAAGGCCAAAGTTGATAAATCTGATTAAAATTCATTAAAACCAGAAATTGTAGGTTGCACCACCAAAATTGTGCAGCATGTACAGACCATCAGTCCCGATGACTAAAGTAAGTTTTGTGAAAATCCACACAATGGTTCCTGAGATATAAGCTTCTAAGTGTTTTTTCTATAATCAGCTCTAAAACGTAGAAAAATAGGTCAAGGTCACCCATCTTCAAACTTGACTGAGACTTTATTGATATACATCTTCACCGAAGAAATAAAATTCCTATGGTGAATCCTTTTAGAGATATCCCGCTCACAAGGTAAAAGTTATCGGACGCCAGACAGAAGGACAACTTGGGTGACGACAACAGCCAATCAACCACAACTACAGCTCAGATGACTTAATCAGCTGACCTAAAAATCTCAGAATTCAGCAAATCCGCAGAAAAAAGCTCATGCCTGATACAAAAGTCAAGTTTGAAATCCATATGTCAATCCAACCTGGAGTTATCATGAGGAAACAAATTTTTCGGACATACAGAATGACGAACAGATGGACCGACAGGGTAATTAATATAAGTCATCGGCCTTTTCAAGCAGGGGCCTCATAAACAACACAGTTTCAGGACACAGATGAAAACCAAACTTTCAAATCTGATAGTGTCAATATAATTTGGCAGTCTCAAAATAAAGGAAAAATACTTCAAAAATAGAAAAGAAACAGGTGGCACCACCAGTCTTCAGGAACTGAAGAAACCAGTCATAATCAATAACCACACTGGGTTTCAGGACACTGGATCAACCACAGCTGAGAAACTGACATAATTGCTGTCATTTGACGTTCTAAAAAACAAGAAAAAAATGTAAAAATTATAAAAAATACAGGTGGTGCAACCAGTTTTCAGGAACTGACAAAACTGGTCATGGTCAATATTCAAGGCAAAAATCATGGCAATCCATGCATTAATTATCAAGACACTGGAGGTTTTTGTATCAAATTTTTAATTATTCTAGGGGATCTTACAAGCTCAAAAGATATAGGCCACACTGACCTAATTTCAGGTTTTCAACGAGATTTTTTTGGGGCCTCCCTGTATATACACTTAGAAGTTTCTAGGTCAAGCAGTTACAATTTGTCCTGCTAATGGACAGCCAGATGGCCAGCTTGATGGCTGGACAGACAATGGAAAAAGCGCCATACCTATACCTCATTTGACTTTCAGCAGCTGAGCTAAAAACTGAACAGCAGGTGGCACCATCTATCTGGTCCACAACAAAGCTATCTGAGATGGATAAACATGCATAATTTCAGGCTGACACATCCATCCACTCCAATTTATTCTACAAAAACAGGAAGATAGGTGGTTCCACCTGTCTCGTCTATGAGAAAACTCTTCGAGATGGATGGACATGTCAAATTTCAGACCAATAAATTTAACCACTCTTGAGATATGAGCCATTTTCACACCAAAGCTGACACATTGATGGATGCCAATCAAAAACTATTACAGGTGGCACCACTAGTTTTTAGTACGAGATGGAGGTATCCAAGATCTATTGACATGAACAATTTCAGCCCAATACAGCAACCCACCCCTGAGAAAAGCCAATAATTTATTCCACAAAAACAGGAAGGTAGGTGGCATCACCTGTCTGATCTTCAAGATTATTCTCCAAGATTGATACACATGTCAAATACCAGACCAATATGCTGAAACACTTCTGAGATTGTGAGCAATTTTCATCCAATGCAGATACTCGGATGGACACCACTTGAAAACTATTTCAGATGGCACCACCATTCTTTATTATGAGATGGAGATATCCAAGATTTATGGACATACATAATTTCAGGCAAACTGTGAATCCACTGCAAATAAGAAGGCAGCCACAGTACTGATTTTAATGAATTACTGAAATATTTTACAAGGTATGGGATTGGTTTCATTTTAATTAATTATGCCTCTGCCTCATTTCTCCATTGCAGCTTACTTTTAGGATCTGATCTGCGAGCTTGAGAAAAGATCAACAAATTTCAATGTGTGCAAAACTGTGGAACAAAATATAGTAAATTTGTTTGAATCTGGAACCTTCAGCTCTGCCTGAGCTGCCAAACTTCATTGAATATACCTTGATATTTTCTCCTCCCAGTCCTCAGGTGCTTCCTCTGATCTGGCAATGCTCACATGACGTTCACATTCATTCATGACCGAGCGAGCTTTTGGTTCATCATATGGTATAGGCGGAATCACAGGGGGAGACACCACTTCCACTTCTGCATCAGGTGACCTTAAATCAAACAGCAATCAAATATAACTAGACATTTCTGGCATCTTCGGATGCCAAGTATTTCCAGACACTGGACATACCCCCTTTCGACAAGCCCAATCTACTGAAGCATATATTGACACTTTACAGGATATCAATGTTTTAACTTGTGTTACAAACTGGTTGAATGATAACAAGTCCTACAGGCCTAATGCAAACCTGTGCAATGGAATATATAGATCAGGTATAATGCTTCCATGATGGACCATTACTTTTCAAGTATATGTATGACATGTATATGTACAGTGCAAGAACTAAACATTTTGAACCTGAGTATAATTATAATTACACAAACATCCTGATATACTGGCATGGGTGCAAGCAACACAAAATGATTGTAGGTGGCACCACCAGTCTTGTGTATGCGAAAACCACCAAAGATGTATGGACATGGAAAATCCTAGGCAGATACTTGGGATATAACAAAACTATCTGAGATGTATGGACATGCAATATTTAAGGCTGATATGTCAAATTATGCCAGAGAAATAAGCAGGGATATATGCTGTGCAGTCTAGTGTATGAAAAAGCCATCACAGATGCATGGACAGGCCAAAATTTTAGGCTGATACATCAAACTTCTCTTGAGTCAAGTGCACTGGGCTGACCAAGCTCAGCTGAGGCAGGCAGTTGCCCCCAAGTCAGTCAAAGCTAATTGCCAGCTGCACCTACTTCACTAAGTGAACTCTTGACCTATTGCAAAATCTGATTCAGTTTTTAATCTATAAAAGCTATTTATAGATACAGACAAAATGTTGGCATGTTGCCAAATCTGTTTATACATACTGAAAGACTGACTACAATGTTTTTTTTTTTCAAGCTGCATATTCACCTAAGTACAACAGGCACACAATAGGGTTAAAGGGCTTATCATGTCTTAATTGCAATCAGCGCACGACTGACACACAAGACCTGGCAGAGCTTCTTCTTGTACATACTGAAAGCAGGTGGCACCACCAATACCTCAATTTCATATATGACTCATGTGACCAACATTTGCATAAATTTTTAGTGATGATAGCTCCTGCTGTTTCTGATACTGTAAATTTAGTATGCTTTTTTGGACAGATGACAAAGTTCAGCTTCCTGTAACTTGGCCGAAAATCAACAAAGTTGACCCATTCGAACAAACTTGAGAGATATTGTTTCTCGGATTATTTTTGTGAAATATTGAACAATTTGGCTAGACAGTTTCAGAGAAGAAGAATTTAAATGGTTTTTAAGCTTTTTTCCCTATAAAATGCAGATGGCACCAAAATAAGCTCAATCCAATCAAGTTTGACATGTTACTGAATCTTTATATAAATTTGGCACTGCTAGCTCTGACAATGTTTGAGATAGCATGGGTTAACCTACAGATGACAGAGGACGCCATCGCATAGGCATACAGGTTCGCTTAAAATATGCAGTATTTACAAAAGTTATGGGTTCACCAAAAATAATATATTCTTGCAGATTTGACCTTAAAGACCAAATTCAAGGTCACCTGTTTTCATAACATGTCTTGATGGAAACAATCAGTGTGTCAACTTTGAAGAAAAAAAGATGAGGTACTGGAAAAGTTATGGGGTCAACAGAAAAGGGACCCATTGATCATGGTGCTCAGCTTAATTTTGTAAAATTTTAGCAAATGCAATATATACTTTTTTCTATACTAACTGCTTCTTATATGTAAGCATATGAATAGCTAAGAGGAAATGGCTCTGCTATTTGGTGATAACCAGGTGATAAATATACTTAACTAGGATTGCCAAATTAATACTCTGCCATAACTACCATGAGAAAACCGGGAAAGGTCTTTGAAATATTGTGTTGCATATATAATATTTACAGACAGACAGACAGGTGGACAGGAAGGAATGATCACTTAACTTCACTTTCTGCTGAGGCAGGGGAATACTGATTTCAAGTTTATATGAAATCCTATTACATTTTCAGTATTATCTATTTTTTGCATTAGAATACAGATAGGAAATATATAGGAGAATATTTATGCTTAATATAAAGAAAAACCAGATAAGCCGTTTTGATATTAGGCAGTCCTAAAAGTGATTTAGGTTTTTATGGAAATTTTAGGTTTTACCTTAATTTCCCGAAGGAACCAAGTCGCAATGACCCAGTTTTCAGTTTGGTAGGAGATCCTGGGGACATCTAAAAGTATACTGATAATTAGATTTGTAGGTCCAATGGTTTCAAAATGTCCAAGTTTAATGGACATACAGAAGTACAGATGGACGGACAGAGAGACAGACATACAATGGAAAGGCAAAGGACCATTGCTACAGCTCAGTTGACTTATAGTCAGCTGATACAAACACAGTAAAAGCTTTGAGATATTCTCTTGCATAAGAAATATTTACAGATGTGGTATACACACTGCTGGCTAAATAAGGGTGTAACAATATCATTATCCTAATTTGATCTAAGAATTATTTAATACTGAAATAAATATTCAATTTCACACATGTTGATAAAGAAAAACATTTTTTTTACTCTTCTGAAGTAAGGAATTCTATATATTTTGAATATTCATGCTTCTATAGCAAAAACATCACTTTGTGGACACTATTAAATGTAACAAAAGTCTAGACTAAGAATGAATTAAATACAGGTAAATTATAACATTCATTTAGTTTATGCATCCTAATCTTTTTTTTTAAGTCTTTGAAATTATAGATTTTAAAAGATTAAATCCTTATGTATATATATGCTGTGAACATTTAATCAACAGTGTGTAAAGGGAAAAAAATGTGCCATGCCATTGGGCAAAATTAATGGTATTGATTTTACATTTATGCTAATAACTTCAATAAATTACAAAATTATGATCTAACTTCTGACATATAGTTAAATGTTCATTAAATAAAGCTGCATGCTTGAAAAAAGCTCTCAAGCCTGCACATATATCATTTTAAAAGGGTAAAAATCTTTCCTGATATTTTGATTATATACATTATCTTTGGGTCCAAAACTCCTCATATTACGCAATATAGACCTAATTTCTGGGGACTTTATTTGAAACATATAAAAGGAATAGTTATGCAATATATGAACAAAACTACACCAATAGTTTTGATAATAGGCCAGTCTTGATGTGTTACAATGAGGGCTGGATCAATATATTGATAAATTGATACCAATCGAGATACGCACCATCGACATGCTTACTTAAATGCTTTACCGGTACATATTGTATTGGTCCTACCGAGGAACAAGTGACCCACGGGTCATGACGCTCAGCCAACTGACATGTTGACAATATATCCTTGCACAGGCAACTAATTAAGATAACATACGTGGCATCATCATTCATGCATATTAGCTAAGGTTAATCAAGACCCATAAGCACACCAAATTTAACTAGAAAATGTCCAGAGGACTGTGTCCCCTGCAAAATGGGAATGTGTGAAATGTATACACACACCATCACCGGGCGTATCCAACGTAAACAATGGACACTAAATCATCCAAGGATCATTATTTTAATATATATATAATAATCTACACACATAGTAATGCCTACAAAGCCGTTCAGAGCGTTATAGATGCGACCACATTATGTTGTCATCACATTCTAACTTAATTTTAATAGATTTACCGGCGTGACCGACTGACAACCCAGTATGGGTAACAGAGACACACACACAACACGCTCCCACACAACATATCCCAGCATGCACACCACACCAACCGGAAGAAAAGGTAACGTCAACATGGCTAAGCAAATTTCCATTTACCGCTTTTCAAACTGTACTCACCTTTACCTAGTAATTACTAAAAAAGTAAAAAATAGTTGTGACATCGAATTAAACCCTGGCCCCAAAACAAAAACTCTAGATATATACCATATTAATATACGGAGTATCTTAAACAAAATAGAAGACATAGAAATAGAAATACAAAACTTCGACATCGTCTGCTTTACAGAGACACACCTAGACAGCTCAATTACAAACGAACAAATTTTAATACCCGGATATCAGCCACCAGAAAGGCTAGATAGATCGAGACATGGAGGTGGCATTGCAGTATACATTAAAAATACTATTGCATACAAAAGAAAACATGATATTGAATCCAAACATATAGAATCGATTTGTATTGAAATTATGAACCAACCATCCAAATTTATTTGCACAACAGTGTACAAACCACCAAACCAACCTGTAGAAAGCTGGGAAAACCTTAACGATTTCTTCTTTGATCTTTATTCCCTACCAAGTACTAGACATGTTATTGTCAGAGACTTAAATTGTGATATGATGATAAACTCACCCTCCCCAAAACTCAAAACCATAATAAAAGAACTCAATCTCTACCAACACATAAGTCAACCTACCAGAATAACCCATAATTCTGCAACACTTCTCGATGTAGCTATTACTAACTTTAATGAATATATTATCAAATCAGGTACCTTTCCAAGGAAATACAGTGATCATAATAGTATATATATAAAGATAAATTCGACCACAAACAGTCACACCTCACCTAATCCGATTAAAACATGGAACTACCAAAAAGGAAACTATGAGGAAATGAGAAATAAATTAAGGAATATCAACTGGAATGATATATATAACTCGACATCTGATATAGAAATCATCTATGATAAAATACTTAAGGAAATTAATATTATAAAAGAGCAATGCATACCATTTCATAATATTACTCATAATTCATATAATAGAGAATGGTATACCCGTGATCTTAAACTTCTAAAAAGAAAATGCCTCCGGCTACGTACAAAAGCTATGAAATCAAACAAACCTAAAGACATGGAAAATTATAAAACATCTAGAAATAACTTTAATAAAGAAGCAAGAAAAGCCAAAGCAAACTACCCCTCCAAAATTGCGGCAGAACTTAAAAATAATCTACATAACGAAAAACTGTGGTGGAAAACAATAAATGTTTTAATGAAGGGCAATAATCAACAAAATATACCACCACTTATCAACAATGATGGTACATTTGCAACTGAACCAAAGGAAAAGGCTAACTTACTAAATGAACAATTTATTAAACAAACAATAATTCAAGAACAACATTTTTCTACTCCATATTTAGCTAGTAAGAATTACAATAGACTGGATAACATTAATATAGATATTCACGAACTGGAATCAATTATGAAGAATCTTAATTGTAACAAATCCCAAGGCCCTGATGAAATCCCCCCCATCATCCTTCGTGAATGCCACAAAGAACTTGTATATCCACTCTGGAAACTTCTTACATTATCAATGGAAAAAGGACAACTTCCATCACTCTGGAAAAAAGCAAATGTAACGCCAATCTATAAAAATTGAGAAAAAAATAAGCCAATCAACTATCGCCCTATATCCTTAACATCTTGCGTATGCAAACTATTTGAAAAAATTATCTTCGATCAAATGTATAAGTTCTTTAAAAATAACAATATAATCAGTCCACATCAGTCCGGCTTCATACCTGGAGACTCCACGGTCTACCAACTCTCTGACCTCTATAATTCAATTATCCAAGATATAGATAAAGGCAAAGAAGTACAGGCTATTTTCCTAGACATAAGCAAAGCCTTTGACAAGGTCTGGTCAGAGGGTCTCCATTGCCAAACTGTCATCGGCTGGAATAAAAGGTAAACTGCTTCGTTGGATTGCCCAGTACCTGAAAAATAGGAAACAACGAGTATTAATCAAAAACGATTTCTCCTATTGGGAAACACTTCATGCTGGGGTACCCCAAGGTTCCATACTTGGACCCCTTTTATTTCTAATATTCATTAACGACATTACAGACAACATAACAAGTAATATTAGACTATTTGCAGACGACACCATGTTGTATCTCACCATTGAAAACCGATCTTTAGCAGCAAAAATACTAAATAGAGACTTGGAACAAATCTCAAAATGGTCAAAAAAATGGTTAGTCACCTTCGATGCAAAAAAAACCAGATCACTGTTATTCTCAATGAAACCAAAAACAGACCATCCTGACCTATATTTCAATGGTATTAAAATAGATAAATCTAACACCCATAAACATTTAGGAATAACACTTAGAAAGGACTGCAAATGGAACGATCATATAGAAAATATAAAAGCAAAAGCAAACTCTAAAATCTTAATATTGAGCAAATTAAAATATATGCTTGATAGAAAAACTCTAGAAAACATATATTATACATATATAAGGCCAATACTAGAATACAGTAATGTTATGTGGTGTAACTGCACACAAGAACAAAGCGAAACACTAGAAGCTGTGCAATTACAAGCTGCCAGAATAGTAACAGGCTGCGTCAGGGGAACTAGCCATGCAAAACTCTACAAAGAAACAGGCTGGCCCCTACTCAAAACGCGTAGAGAAAATTCAATGGTCATCCAGCTGCACAAAATGATAAAGCTAGAATCCCCCCAGTACCTGTACTTACTACTACGGCCACACAGAAACACCACCTTTAATACAAGATCTAGTGATCGACTCAATATACAAGACATTTTCTGTAGAACAGAGATCTACTATAATTCATTCTTACCAAAATCTATAAGATTATGGAATAAATTAGATGAAAGACTTAAACACTGTCAAACCAGCAAATCACTTAAATATAATATATCCAGGGAAATTGCAAGAAACAAACCACCAAAATACTTCAATTCAGGTACAAGAAAGGCCCAGATAATTCATACCCGACTGCAAACACAAAGCAGTGAATTAAACTACGATCTATATAGAAGACACCTATCCAACGACCCAAAATGTCAATGTGGATACGAAACAGAAAATGCTGAACATTATCTGCTGCAATGCCAACTCCATATCAATTCTAGAAATAAATATCTCCCCCAAGATATATCTGTAGAAGAACTCCTCTATGGTAGCGCATATGCAAACAACACCAGAAATGAAGAAATCTTTACATCTGTATGTTCATACATAGAAAACACAAACCGGTTCAAAACATAAAAATCTCCCACAACACCTCCAAAACACAGACATACAACTATAACACTTTCACTTACCAAACATCCACTACCAAACACAACCCCTACCACAACACTGAATACTGCCATCGTTTTATGTTTTATATTTTATATTTTATACTAGAAATATTAGGGAGAGAGTCAAGATAAGCTTTAAGTAGCTTGCACTTAATCCCATTGATGTCTGTACCATAAGATATGTGCATATTCAATAAAATATCTCAAACAAACAAACACCATCACATACACAACCTCACAGTCACAGAATTGACCGAAAACACTTTCTGCAGGCTTAATCAGAAAACCTAATCTGCTGCCAATATGGAGAGTGACTTATAGGATGCACCTACTATTATAATCAGAAGTAGATCCCAGTAAAACTTTTCAAGGAAAAGTGTCACATGTGAAATGAAAAAATTTTCTATAAAACAATTCAAGCAAAAGCACCGCAAATGTGCATAATATGCCTGTTGTGTATCTGGTGATGTCTGACCTAATTAAATATGAGTGAATATTGATGAGAATATTATTCAGTCGAGAAACAATATTGGTAAATATTATTATTGAGTAAGGTTTTGGTAACGGTTCCACCAAAGTTAGGCAACCTCTGACCTTATTAAATATGTGAGGATTTTGCTGGAAATCAAAATTAAGTGAGTTATATTATATTGATTAATATTTCTGCTGATTTTTGATCATTATGCATCATATTCCTCATAAGTAATCACTGCAACACCGCAAAGAAGCCTTGTGACCTTTGACCTCATTGAATATGCCTGGATTTTGCATATAATCCAACTCATGTGAGATAATCTATAATAAAGTAGTTATGGTGAGTAAAGTGAAAATCCATTTAAGCCCTGGTAAGTTATCGTGGCTACACTAAAATTTAACGGACTGACAGATGATGGACAATGGGACTTTGGGTATACCATAATATGTCCCATCCTAGACTGGCATATAAAATAACTAAAAACCATTCAAGTGTGACCAAAACCTAATCAACTCTGGAGACCTTTAAGATACACCTGCTACTCAAATAAGAAGTAGATCCCTGTAAAACTTTTTGAGAAAGAAAGTCAATTATGAAATGTAAAAATTTTGTTTAAACAAGGGAACCATGGGTCACTGTGCTCACCTGAAGTTAACCTTGGAGGCAAAAATCTAAAATAATATCAAATGGAGATAAAGTCTGATAGGAAAAGGTAATATAGGCTATCGCAGCTTGATATGATTGGTTTGTATTGATGAAAGTAAGAAATTGTTGCAGATATATTTTTTTACCGTTGGCCAAACCATGCATTTCCTAATGTTAAAATGAAGCATGTGAGCAGTTTGTGAGCATTAGATGTATATTATAACCATGATCATTGGTTGGCTTTTTGATAAATTGTTAACAGTTCAGTAGTTTAAACATTAGTTGAATTGGACCAAATTTTATAATATATATCATTAAATATATCTATTTTTTTCATTTTATAAAATGTATACAGTTGAAATATGACTAATGTCTCCATTCCACAGATGCAAGGACTTAGTGGTGGTGGTGTGTGTGTGTGGAGGGGGGGGGCGGCGGGGGTGGGGGTGGGGGTGGTGTGGAATGATGCAATTAAAGTTTATCATCTGCAATATTACAAAACTGAATATATAAGTTGCTTTCAAATATTAGACTTTATTAGCTTTAATTCATACACATAGATCATATGAAAGTTATTGCAACAGTGCATATAGGAAAAATTTCATAATTAATATATATTTAATGATAACGGAGAGATGAAGGACAGACAGAGCTGATCACTTTATGTTCTATTCTACTGAGGAAAGAATATGTTTCAATCAGATCATATTTGTTCTAATCCAATTATTTTTTAAATTTAATAAATTTAACACATTTGCAATAAAAACTAATGTCCCAGTGCACAGGTGCAAAGGAATCAATGGCAGCGGGGAATCAATCAATGGGGGGGGGGGGGGGGGAGATTAACAACAGTTCTGCCTATACATACAGGGCAAACACAGCCTGATCTCAAATTCTGCTGAGGCAGGAAAATAATGAACAAATGTTTGTATTAGATCCTGATTTTATTGTCACATTATTTATTATTATTTTAAGTTTATATTTTTACATATTTCTAATATAATATATATGTCACAGTTATATGTATGTTATATGAGAATAACTGTATAACTGTCACAGCAGGGGATCTCCCAAAGTCAATGTAACAAATCAGGAACCCTGGCATAGCTTACTTCCAGTGACCAGGAGTGAGTTGCCTGCATCTGGACAAAGCAAGTTACTACAATAGAGCCTCAAGAAAAATTCAACGACAAGCCTAATTTTCAAGCTTTTATTTTTAAATTTCAGATTTAAACAAATTAAATATGTGTGATTATACATGCTGTGAAATTAAATCAATAGTAATCACAGGAAAAAACATGCCATGATTAAATTTGGGCAAAATTTAAGGTACTGATTTTATTTTTATGCCAATAACTTAAAAAATTTAAAAAATTCAGATCTAAGTTTGGGTATACAGTTGAATCTTAATTAAACAAAGTTATACACTTGGGGAAAAAAGTCTCTAGCTTAAAAAATTTTTATGTTAAGTGAGCAAATTATTTTCCTGATTTTTTACAAAGTCCAATATGTTCAAGTCCATAACTTATAGAAATTTCACTTAACAGTCTTCATTTCTGGCATGTATATAGGAAATATATAGGAGAATACTTCTGGTAAATATTAAGAAAAACAGATAAGTGGTTTTGATATTAGACAGTCCACAGGTGTGATAATAGGTTTTTAATTTAAATTTGAGGTTTTTCCTTAATTTCTCGAAGAAACAAAGTCGCAGTACCCCAGTTTTTAGTTTGATAGGAGATCTTGAGGGCATCTAACAGTATGCCGAATTTTTTATTTGTAGGTCCAACGGTTTCAAAATGTTCCAGTCTAACAGACGGTGGACAGATGGAGGCCAAACAATCAGCAGATGACAGACAATGGACCACGACTATAGCTCAGATGACTTATAGTCAGCTAAGCCAAAAATTAATAAAAATCCAAAAATCATTCAAATGTGACCAAACCCTTGTCAACTCTGGAGGCCCTTAGGTTGCACCTGCTACACAAATAACAAGTGATCCAGGGTTCATGACACTCAGCTGACTAGGAAAACATTCACAAAGGGAATTTTATCAATGCCAAATTTTGTAGGTGGTATCCCCATTCAACTTAAGCATAGCTCAGAGGATATGGGTAACAGAGACCTAATTTCATGTTTCCAAGCAGATTTTTCATGGACATCCCTGGATCTTAAGATAGAAGATTCTAGGTCCAATGGTTACAATTTGTGCCCTGTTAACAGATGACCACATCTTTGAATGTCTTTAAAATAGAGAAAAAAAACAGGTAAAATTTTTTTTTTAATCCAGGTGGCGCCACCAGTCTGCAGGAACTAATAAAGGACTCCATGATCAATATGCATGCAAAAAAAAATGGTGATAAATGCAATAGTTGTTCGGATAATGGAGCTTTTTTATCACATTCAGTGACAGTGACAATGGAGTTAAGCATACCTTCCACTACAGTGACTGTGGCAATGGGGCCGGGTAAGGCGCCAATGACAGTGACAGTGACAATGGTGTTAAGCATACCTCAAACTACAGTGACGTTGAGAATGTGGTTGAGTATTCTGCCAGTGACTTACAAACACTTACTGGAGTATTTCATGCCCGAAGGGTTAGGGTAACCCGTATACTGGATTGAGCATATATTTCAGGTTAGTTACAAACACTTGAGTATTTGATGCCCCAAGGGTTAGGGTAACCCGTATACTGGATTTAGCAGTTTTTGAGTTCCATAAAAACATAAAAAGAAGTCTTTCCAATTCTATTAAAAATGTCTTGGACCCACCACTTTAGAAAAATTATGGATGCATTTTAAGCCAAACTTTTCATCTCAATCGTTCGATTATCAATAAATTTTGATTATTTACCTAGAATCACAGCTGAAACAGCCATGAGTCTAAATGTCAAACATATTGACATCTTTAATGAGCACTTACGTGAGTAATATTTAAAATTTTTGACATATTTCATTTTTTTTAATGTTGTAATAAATATAAACCAACAAATAAGCCATGGCCAAAATTGGGCAAAATTTAAGGTAAGGATTTAATATTTTTGGAATAACTTATAAAATTTGTGATATTCAGATCTAATATTTGGTGTACATTTAAATCTTGATAAAATGAATTTTTATCCCTGAAAAAAAGCCTCTAGCTTTAGCAATTCTAATGTTAAGTGAATTAATATATTTCCTGATTTTTTACAAGATGCATTATGTTAGGCCCCATAACTTCAACAAATTACTTAATATTTACCTAATTTTTGGTAAGTATACAGGAAATGTATTGAAGAATATGCATACTATATATGATCAAAAACAGATCAGTGATTTTGGTATTAGGCAGTCTTGAAGTGTTACAATTGGTTTTTAATGGAAAACAGAGGTTTTTCTTTAATATCTTGAAAGAAAGAAGTCCTAATGACCCAAGATTTTGTATGATAGGAGATTTTGGACACATCTGACTGTATGCAAAATTTTGGATTGGTAGGTTCAACAGTTTCAAAACATGCCCTGTTAATGGACGGACAAACAAAGGACATTGACTATAGCTCAGCTGAGCCAAAAATACAGGTAAAAATTTGTAAAAATTAAGATAATGCAGGGGTTGCCACCATTCAAGCCCAGTAGCTAAGGTTTGTTTTGACCAATAAGTAGTGGTGGAAGTCGGTTCCTTTTTCATGATCGATCATCGGTTTGGGTAAACCGATCCATGATCGATTATTAATCAGTTCAGACAAAAAACTAGATGTGTCGGAACGACACGAATGCCCCCGCCTGGGGCAAATAAGAAATATTTGTTAAATTTTGTAAATTTTTTTTTAAGTTAGGGAGGTGTCATATGGTCATAAGTAGGTCAACAAGGGCAAAATGCAAACTCGATCTGTAACGGGTCATTATCAAGTAACACACCAAAAATCAGGCCAATATCTGCAGGCACTGTGAAAAAAAGTCCATACATGTTCATTTTTCATAAAAATTTCTATTTTTCATGAAATTTTCTAAGTTTAGGAGCCGTAAAACGGTCAAAAGTAGGTCAACCGGGACAAAACGCGAAGTCGATCTGTAACTGGTCAATATCTGCCCACACACCAAAAATCAGGCCAATATCTGCAGGCATTTTGAAAAAAAGTCCTTACAACTGTTTGATTTCGGAATGACGGAATGATGGACATGGGTAAAACTATATGCCCCGGCCACTTTGTGGCGGGGGCATAAAAAGGAATATGCAATTATCTGTGAAACTGTACTCTCTTAACCCAGTTGTATGTCTTAGTAATTCTACCATATGAAAAGAAGTTTTTGCCCTTTTTTATATTTTCCTATTATTACTAAGATATGCAATTCAAAGTTTCATTTAAATTAATTATAATAATCAAAAAATAAACCACAGTCCAGTCCTGACATCTACTTGCTGGCCCTAAATATTACACCCGCCTATCATCTAAACTTAACCACCAGCAAGGACTTTCATTTTATAACAATTCTGATGCATTTCGACATGCATACTGGTTTCACAGACCCGCCAGAAAAAATACAGGCCCATATAATTTTTGGTAAAAATTTTTAAAAAGTAATTGAAAGCTAAAAATACAATTACTCATTGACATTCTGGGAAAAAACATCATGAGTATGATGTAATTGATAGTTGCCTTTGGTAATCGAGCGCTTGAAAGTGGCAGCAAACCGACTGACTTTCGAAAAAACTCGATGATCGGCCCACCACTACCAATAAGCACACCAAATTTGATGACAACCCACCAAGCTGTTCCTAAGGAATCTGGCAATCTGGCAATTAGTTGTTTATTATTATGTTGGAGCTAAACACGCTCCAAAACTTGAAGAATATGGGTCACAGTGACCAAATTTCAGGTTTCTTAGGAGAACTTTTGAAGACCTTTCAGGATGCAGAGGTTCATGATTCTAGGCTTCATGGTTACGATTTGTGCTTTGTTAACGGACGGCAGGACAAAGGGTTGATAACTATAGCTCAGATGACTGTCAGTCAACTGAGCTCAAAACATGAAAGTAGGTGGTGCCACTTGTCTAATCTATGAGAAAACTCTCCAAGATGGGTGGACGGACATGCTTAACTTCAGACTAATACACTGAACCACTCCTGAGATATGAATGATTTTCACCCAAAGCAAATGCATGGATGGATGCCACACAAATACAATTACAGATTACATCAGTCTTGATTACAAGTTGGAGATATGCACAATTTCAGTCCAATACATTGAACCACTCCTGAGATATGGGCTGTTATCACTAAGACACCCAGATTCATACTGCATGAAAAGGATTGCAGGTGGCACCACCAGTCTTTGTTAGGCATCTGTTCACATGTGACCCACATATAATGCTGGGCTTCGGAATGATTGGTCCAAGGGTCTCAAATGACTTCTCCAGAAACAAACATGGTGGTGATATCTGCGTGAAAACATAGTATCCACAAAAAGCTATTTGCTTGAAAAATATGCTCTAGTTTCAACAGTTACCATGTTAAGTGAACAAACATCTTTGCTTATGTTTTAACAAGGTTTAGGTCCATTTCTGGCATGTACACAGGAAATATATAGAGGGACATTTATACTGTATATGAACAGAACAAAAGCAATGGTTTTGATATAAGACTGTCTTGAAGTATAACAGTAGGTTTTAATTGGAAAATGGGAGGTTTTTTCCTGAATTTCTCAGTCACCCATTTTCGGGTTTGGTAGGAGAACTTAAGGACATCTAACAGTATGTTGAATTTTGGATTGACAGTTTAACTAATGGATGGACTGCCAACAGGCAAAGGACCACTGCTATGGCCCAGATGGCTTGTGGTCAGCTGAGCTAAAAAACCTCATGAAATTTTCTAATTGTTTCACTAAGATCATCATTTGTGCAACATGTAGTGCAAATTCATTCAGCCTTTTCTTTTTGAATTCATTGGAAAGGCAACAAACAAGGGTCAAAGCACCATTGTCTCAAACATGGTCCTGAAAAATGTGATGGGTCACTTTTCTTCAAAATTTGAAGGATAACAGAGATATATATCCAAGTGATGCAAATTATGCTACAATATTCAGAATAGTACTGTACATTTTCTCATAGGCCCTTATAACAAAAAATGTGCATGACAAAATGACCAGAAATGTAGGTGGAACCACCAGTTTGTTATATTATACACATAAATACAAAGTTTTGGGGGTATCACAGGTAAGCAAAACTGTAAACTATGCATTTAACTGAAAACCTGGAAATGACTCCTGTTTTGTAGAAAAAAACGATCATTTTAACCTACTTACAGGCATGACTGAAAATATTGCTTCCAGCTAACTAATTGCACTAAAGTGATTTTCATCCAGCTCAGCTGAACATTTCACCCAAGAAATTATACACCTGAAAATCTTATTCCCTATGAGTATTAGTAATTAACAAATTAACGCACATGTCAAGTGACTGCTGCTGTGGGTTTCTGGGGTACTTCTTCAAAAATAGTAACTTGACCAATTTGGCATTGCTGGCATCTGGGTGTGCACTCCATGGTTTGGTATAGCAGTGATCCAGCATCACCAAATCAGACAGATGGGTTGTCTGACCCTCAGACTGGTTCATCATCATGGTTACCTGAAATAAAATTCAAACCTTTAAATGCAAATCACTGAAGTAAACATGAGTGACGTAACCAGCAGAATGATTTTTATATCTCAATGAAAACATGAAAAAGGGATATCCAAAGATTGTAAGACTGTTTGCTAGGAGCATGAATCAACTAGAATACAGGTAGTCGACAAGCGACTACGTTTATCCGCCAAGATCAGAGTGGAACGGGTGAAGTGAGGCATGGATTGAGTGGCAAGGGGATACGGTTCTCGAGATATGAGCTTGGATGTCTGCAGCATAAACTAGAATGTAGGTGGTGCCACCTGTCATAAAATCAAGAAAGCTGTCCAGGATGTATTAACCTGCAAAATTTTAGGCAGATATGTCAAACCCCTGCCAAGATATGAGTGATTTTATCCCACAGCAGACAAACAGATGGATGATGTGCAAATATTGTTGCAGGTGGCGTCACCAGTTTTGCATATGATAAAGAGCTGTGGGAGATCTATACACATGCAAATTTTCAGGAAGATACGTCAAACCAGTCTGGAGATATAAGCATGGATGTCTGCAGCGTGAACATGAATGTAGGTGGCGCCACCTGTCATAAAATCAAGAAAGCTATCTAGGATGTATATGCATGCCAAATTTCAGGTGAATTAGTCAAACCACTGCAGAGATATTAGTAATTTAAACCAAGGCAGACGAACAGATGGACACTGTACAATCATGGTTGCAGGTGGCGCCACCATTTTTTGTGTATGTTATAAAGCTATCCAAGGGCTACATTTGTACAAAATTTGTTTCCTGATCAGTCAAACGGTTCCCAAGATGTGGGTTTATGTGTGGAAACAGATGCAGAAATGGATGCTGGGCAGAGAGGAAAGGTCAGATGTAAACGCCAATTGGTTAGGCACCAGTTCACATGTGACCCGATAATTATTTCCGATAATAAGTTTAGGAAAAATCAGTCCAGTAGTCTGAGAGGAGATCTCCGGAAACAAATATGGCGGTGGTGGCAGCAGCGGTGGCGGAACCCGGTCAAAAACATAGTATCCGCAAACCTTTGTTTTGGCGGATACAATTAAGTTTAGTAAACTTGATAAGGAGATCTGGTTTCCTCCGCTGTCACTTTCTTGTCCAGTCTCTGACTTGACAAGACATTTTTGGTATTTGAGATGCCACAGCATCCCCAGACATTGGGCATTCAATCCCTTCAACTGAAGCAAAAACCGACACTTTACAAGCTCAAGGTCACCAGAGTCAAAGTCACCAATTTTTAACTTGTCCTACAACTTAGTTGAAACAATATGTCATATATGAAAAGCTGACAAAGTATGCCATATTTTCAAACATGAGGCCCATGGGCTAAATGTGACATAAAGGTAATGCATGTATTAACTACATAAAGCTATATTTGCATGCAAAAACATGAAGCGCCCTATGGTCACAGAATTTCAGGAAATCATTTCAACACTGCATACTGCAATACTAATATATAACAACTATAGACCTGGATGCTGAAGTGACCACAGGAGCTGTAAATGGAGAAACATAATATGAAACACATGAGATATAATAGATACAATAGAGCGCCGTATTTCCCAATGCCAAATTTCCGAAAAATTTTTTTTCTGAAATTTAAAATGGGGAACCGAAAATTTATTCGTAGTTTCGAAACAATTATTCAATCATGTAAACACCTGAAATGATTTTTTTGTAATTATGAGTCACAAAGGCCTGCAGTCAGGTGGTTAAGCTGAGTGGTGACCCTAATTAATTAGTTCTATGCCGATGCTGTCTCTGGGGCAAAGGTTTGATAACTACGGCTAGTCACGCAACACCAGGCTCTGTATACCCTTAGTTAGCGGCTGAGCAGTTTATCCAAGAGCCCTTGTGTATTATCAACCATATCTCGTTTGTACCCAAGCAAGCATAGTTCATCGGCTTGGGCTGGGATGTCAAGCCAAACAACTTAGCAGTTTATTCGCAAGAGTATTCATGAGGTATCATTTGCATTTCGCTTGTGCTCAAGTAGGTTCAGATGCGAGGCCATAGCGCGCGGGCCAGGCCATACAATACATTCCGAAACAGAAATTGTGTCACCTATTTAAACTTGCCGTTATTCATCATTTCAATTTTATTATTGAGAAGAACACCAATGGAACACGATCGTCTTGCTGTAACTTGCCAGATATATGGAATCAAAGAAAAGAAAACAGACTGTGTTATGCAGGTGCTGCACTGGCTATGAAAGAAACTAACCGAGCTACAATAATGATGATGTGATTTGACTTTTCCCTTCCGTGAATTTGTTGGGAAATGGCACAAAAGAATCCTAAAAACAGATTAAAATGGGTTTTTCCTATCAAACTCTGCAATAAATCTGATATTTTTATAAGATCTGGTTGTAAATTACGTGGGTCGAAAAGAAAGGAGGTGTTCCCTCAGTCATATAGCGTAAGTTTATCATTAACTGTCGTACGAAATTGGCCCTAGACCACCAACCGAATTTCTGAAAATTCATTTTCCAAAGAAAAGTTTGTCCCCTGATGCTTTCGGAAAAACGGCGCTCTACTGTATTTATAAATACCTATTGGAAGCTGTAATATGTGGCATGGTGATAGCTGTAGTAGGTCAATATGACACCAGACAGAGCAGAAGGAGGACTGTTGGCAGTATAAATATGGTCTAATAGGGTTCCAGTGAATAATCTATGGACTATGGTTTAGTTTAATTCTGTTAATTCTGATTGATTATAGAAGAACCAACAGCATTGATAAATGTTAAATTCTGATGAATGATGGAGGAGCCAATTACATTGATAAAGATATCCTGTCTGACCTTGTTTTATGGCGGAAGATGCAAATAAAACCTCTTTTCCCTGATACCAAGTCATTGGTGAAAATGCAAAACCGTTAATATGTTGCACAAATATGGGTCAGATCCGCAGAAATGAGTTGGTAACAATTGTCTACTCCATGTAAACATGGCAAAACCAAGGGTCTATAATTTTTTAATATTATTTCTTGTTTCTAGTTTCTGTATGAAATTTATATATAGTACAAATATATTACCAAGTATTAACCTGACAGACACACTCACCAAAAGACCATCTGATACTACATTTGATCAACAAGAAATTGTCATAATATTAACAAGGCCTACAGGCCTAATGCGAACCTGTGCATTGGGAAATACACCAGGTAAAATGCTTCAATGCTGGACAATTACTTTTCATGTATATGAACAATGCAAGTACTAACTATTTTGAATATGAAACAATTACACAAAGATCACTGCTGAAATTCTGGCATGGGTGCACACAACACAAAAATGATTGTAGCTGGCACCACCAGTCTTGTATACATCAAAGCTATCAGAGATATATACATATGCCCAATTTCAGACTGATATATAAAACCCCTCCTGAGAAAATGCAGGGACACAAACTGTGCAAAAGTCATTGTAGGTGGCGACACCTGTCTTGTGAGCAAGAAAGCCATCAAACTTCAAAGACACATAGACAGGTCATTATATTAGGCCAATACATCAAACTTACCTCGAGTCTGATGCATGGGGCTGACCAGGCTTAGGTGAGAAAGGCAGTTTGCCCGAGTGAACTGTGACAAATTGCTTGCTCAGGCTACTGCACTGAGTGAACTCATGACCTGCACCTGGCTAGACTGAGTAAACTTTTGACCTGTACCTGGCTGCACTGAGTGAACTCTTGACCTGTTGCATAATCTGACACAGTTGGCAGTCTGCCAAAGCTATAAATAGATCCAGGCTGAACTTTGGTGCCAAATCTGATGCAGAGGGCAGTCTACCACTGCTATAAATAGAATGCAGCTACTGCACAGAGTGAACTCCTGACCTATACCTGGCTGCACTGAGTGAACTCTTGACCTGTTGCCTAATCTGAAATAGTAGCCACACCATTGCATAAGCTCTCAGATTGGCTCCACATGCAGCCCTGAGGGGCATGACACACATGAGGTGATCACATGATACTCATGAGTTGATCACATGCTACCTATGAGGTTATCACATGGTGCCCATGAGATGTTCACATGTCACCCATGAGGTGATCACATGCCTTGTGCTTGGCTGCACTGATTGAACTCTTGACCTATATCTGGCTGCACTGAATGAACTCTTGATCTGTTGCCAAATCTGAAACAGTTGGCAGTTTCTCAACCTATTTAAAATAACAGACACAATCTTGGCCTGTTGGTAAATCTGTTAACACATACTGAAAGACTTTGGCTAAAATACTTTTTAATCTTTTATATCATACTTGAACCATTCAAACAAACTTGTAAGATATGATATAAAAGATTATTTCTGTGAAATACTGAACAATTTGGCTTGACCGTTTCGTGGGAGAAGATTTTTAAAGATTTTTTAATTTTTTTTCTCATTAAAATCTAAGAAAATGCAGAGTTTTTCAGATGGCTAATTTTTTACATTACATTTCATGATGCTAGCTCCAGTCATTTTCAAATAGTATGGGTTACCTTACAGAAGATGGACTATGGACGCCGCCACAACATCAAATTAGCTCACAGGCTCACTAAAAATTACTAGATGCATATTGAATGCAAATTTATAATACAGATACATCTCACTGATGGCAAAATCTTGAATTAAGTTGAGTATGGATACCAATTATTTATAATCTATGTATAGCCGTCTTTATATACCCACAGACAGCTGTATACCTGTGACTGTTAACATTGCCTGGTATGAAGTATATCTAAAATCATAAATCTACATTTTTTAAAAGCTTTTAAAAAACATTCTTGTCAATATTAACCATAGATAACCTGAAATCTGAAGGTCTAGAGGCATGATGTAAGGGATGCTGATAAACTGGTGCTAGGCTAGATGAATCTGCTTTACACAGCTACCATATATGGTAAAATGACTTAATTCAATCTTTATAATTCAGCCATAATTCATTCTTTGGAACCATAAAAGATAATCATTATAAGAATTATTCAGGGGACTATTCTTGTAAAATATTCAACAAATTGGCCTCAGTGGCATCAGTCTAAAAATGTTTTGCAGGTTTATAACTCATATGGGAAAATACAGCAAAATGGCTAAGTTAAGCTACCCATAACTCAGCCAAAAATCACTGAACCAAAACCATTTGAACCAACTTGAATTATCAACATCTAAGGATAATTAATGTGTGAGATTTAAGACTTTGGCCCAGTGGTTTTTGAGAAGAAGATTTTTGTAGCCACTTAGCTAATATGGGCTTTTATGGTATATGACTAAATTCAGCTGCTCATAACTTAGCCAAAAGTCACTGAACTGAGACCATTTGAAAAAACTGCAGAAAGCACTACCCTAGGATCATTTCTGTGCGATATTAAACAATTTGGCCATATCGTTTCAGAGAAGAAGTTATTTGTAGCTGTCAGTATGATACGGGCACTGATGACCCCCGTACAAAAAAGGCCGATGCAGGTGGCGCCACCAATACCTCAATTTAAGATATGACTCATGTGACCAACACTGGCATAAAATTTGGTGATGATAGCTCCAGCTGTTTCTAAGATTGTAATTTTAGTATGCATTTTTGGACAGATGACTAAGTTCAACTTGCTGTAACTCAGCCAAAAATCACCGAACTTCAACCATTCGAACAAACTTGAGAGAGATTGTTCCAGGGATCATTTCTGTGAAATATTGGACAATTTGGCTGAACAGTTTCGGAGAAGAAGATTTTTAAAGCTTTTTTAGCTTTTTCCCTATAAAATCTAAGAAAATGCAGTTAGCCAAAAAATAAGCAAAATCCGATAAAGTTTTTTAGATGACTAATTTTTTGCATAAAATTTTGTGATGCTAACTCTTGCCGTTTTCAAGTTAGTATGGGTTAACGTACAGACAGCGGACAATGGACGACGGAAGCCGGACGACGCCACACCATCGCATAAGCTCACAGGTTCGCTAATAAGTCTGGATGGGGGGGGGGGGGGGAGGAGAGAGAGAGAGAGTATTCAAGAACCAATTACAAAAAAATCACTACTGAAATACTGGCATGGGTACACACACAACACACAAAAATGATTGTAAGTGGCACCATCAGTCTTGTATATGATGTAGCTATCCAAAATGTATAAATATATATATATGTATACATTTGTCATCAGTCTTCTATATGACAAAGCTATCTAATATGTATAAATAAGCGCCATTTCAGGCTGACATATCAAATTCCTCCCCAGAAATAAGTAGGCACATACACTGTGCCAAAGTCATTGTAGTTGGTGCCACCAGTCTTGTGAACAAGAAAGCCATAAAAAATGCAGGACAGGTCAAAATATCAGGCCAATATATCAAACTTCTCTTGAGTTAGGTGCATTGGGCTTAGGCCTAAAAGAAAGAGTCTTTGCTTCCGATTACATGCCAGAGAAAATAAGATAGGTAGGTCAGTTTATGCGACATATTTTCAGAATAAAATGGTAAATAGAGGTATGTTTATGCACATCTGTGCCAATCCGTGTACAGTATGATCAAATATTGACCCATTAGAACCATTTTCTCTTGGAAATATAGGTGTTTGTTCAATCTTTTATAAGAAGTGAAGCGAAGTAACTTTCAAGGAATGATCAGCTGGTCGCTGACAAATAATTAAAGTTAGCATTCAGGTAGGTTTACCTTCTTAGGCTAACATGAACGGCCGGCCATTCATTCGCCCTCAGAAATTGCGAAATGACACTGTTGAACCATGATGTAGTACGCAAGCATTAAGTTGGGGGAAACAAAGTGATCATAACATCGGTATATTTGTTTAATTAAAATAAGAAATGTACATCGGCAATCTGTACATCGCAGTTATGAATATGCTCTTATCATTTACCGCAGTTATATAAAAAAATATCAAAAATGAATGATCACCACGTTTTACCGCCAAATTTGCGTTTAACTTTTCTTTAAATGACCGGCCAACGTTCATTAAATTGTTCGTTTTTACTCCTGCCGGCGCCCATGCGCAGGTTCAGGTGATCATTGATAGAACAAATACGGATACATATGTACCCGAATAGGCAACCACAGTTACATGCAGTGACAAAACGTCATGTCATTGGTTCATTTCAACTCATTTGCATAGCCAAAGATGGCACTCACTTCCGAATATTGCCGACTAGCGACTGTGCATACAAGCGGGCCATTAATGAGGCCTTACGGTAGATGCAAATTTTCGGGGCTTAGGGGAAATTTGAACGATCTCGAATCAGTTTTCAGACGGGTCACGGCTGTCAGACATTCGCGGAGGAGGCCACGTGCATAGCTTGAAAGAAGCTGCTTATTTCTCCAGTGGAACACTTTTGATATTTATCTGCTTCCTATAAATTAAAAAAAAAGTTGTTGCGCAGAACTACATTCTAAGTTGACGAACCCGCTTATGAATATGACCGTCCACACGCCGTTTTCGCGTGTATATTTGAACTGTCAGTGACGATCTCAGAACACCGTAATTTGTATCTGTATGACAGATTAAAGTTGTCGACATTAAGTCGTACTTCACCTAAAATTCCACGCGAAAACCACGACTTTTAGTTTTACTGGTTTTGCAATCGGAATCACAATAAAAATTTTAGGGTCGCACAGTAAATCTAGGGTTGGTCGGGTAACCAGAAGCAAAGACCTTTTTTTTTACGCCTTACAAGTCTTATGTGAGGAAGGCAGCTGCCTTGAGTTAACCGGAAAAAATTACTAGCTTCAGCTACTACACTGAGTAAACTCTTGACCTGTACCTGGCTGCACTGAATGAACTCTTGACATATTGCATGATCTGACACAGTTGGCAGTCTGCCACAGACATTAATAGTCGTTATTTCATTGCCACCGTTATAAAATGTCTATGAGTCGTAATATAAATCCCCTAAAAATGTAAAATCGCTGTCCCCCTATACCAAATGCAACCTACACAGGAGTCGTTCATTTTTTAAGTCACAGCATTTGCCATGCCCATGGTTAGTGAAACATTTCCCCTTGTCTTTCTCAAGACCATCTTAAATCTGAGGATATGCACAGATAAGGATCTTTGTTGGAGATCTTCCTCAAGTCAAACTGGTCAAATATTATCCATCCCACTTTTTACACTTCATCACTATCTTACCCGATTTCAGTTTTATGTATTAAACAGTTTTCTTCTTGTAATGATAGACCGCTTACTTTTGAAAACATTCAAGGTGCAAACTGTAATATATTATATTAGCGGGGTTTGTAATATTTTCCACACGGTGTATGAAAATCTCTGGCTTTTGAATGGTTCTGCCAAACTCAGTTTCGGATGCAACCTCCAAGCAGAGTCCACAAACTATATTGTGACATTCTTGACAGAATGGGGAGTCATTAGGGCGAAAGCGGAAAAAACTGCATTATTTTAATCTCTTCATTAAAATGGCTGTGAACATGTGACTATGAGGTTGTGATTATGGAAATTCAGGATGAAACTAGATATTTCTTGGCACCGCAAGTGCCATAGTATCCCGAGACAATTAATCCCTCCCCTTTAAGAATAGGCCCCCCATCTTCAGCAACAATTAATATCAGACCACACTCATGGAAAAGGTCACTCTCATAGAAAAGGACATGACCCCAATTTCAATATACATCATCCCCTAACCCATGTCTATGTACATGCATAATATGAAAGAAATCTGTTCATTAGTTTTTGAATTATAATGCTCATTGTACTGTTAAGTGGCAATGATGGGGTATTAAACGGCACAAAAACAAGTAAAAGAATAACAGGTGGCGCTATCAGTTACCGGTACATGACAACACTATCCAAGATCTTCGGTCAAGTTGATTTTTGGACCAATCCATGCATCCCTTATTGAGATATTAATGATTTTGTGTAATTTTCACCATATATAGCAATATTCAAGGTCAAGGCCACTCTCATAGGAAAGGTCATGACCCCAATTTAAATAAACATCATCCCATAACTTATATCTATGTATATGCATAATATAAAAGAAATCTGTCCATTAGTTTTTGACTTATAATGCACACAGTACTGTCAAGTAGCAATTTTGGGGGTATTAAACGGCACAAAAACAAGTAAAGAATAATAGGTGGCGCCACCAGTTTCTGGAACATGACAACCCTATCCATGATCTTCCATCAACTTGATTTTGGGACCAATCCATGCAAGATTTCTTGAGATATTTAAGAATTTGTGTGATTTTCCCCAAAATTGGACCTATTCAAGTCAAGGACACTCTCCTAGTCAAGTTCATGACCTCATTTTAAACAGGCGTCGTCCTCTCACCCATATCTATACATATACCAAGTTTGGTAAAGATCCGTGGAATATTTTTTTAGTTATCGCTCCAACAAGATTTATATGCAGCGGTGGCGGCCGGACCGGTATGAAAACATAGTATCCCCCGACTTTGTCTGGGGATACAATAAGCTAATTTCAGTAATTTGGATAACCAATAGCCGTGTGTATGCTTGTAACATCGCATTTGTGAGCACTGGAATTGTTGCACATGGACTATTTCCCTCCAAGAAATCACATGAATGAAACTAAACGCGCATGAGTGTGGTATACTGTGAATCTTTGATTGGCTCTCTCTCTAGGGCTGCTGGGCAGGGTTTCTTTCACCTATCACGCTGAAGCCCTGACAGGTCATCATGTGCAAATTAACTCTTTTAACTCTCAATCAAATACTCGCACAATGAAAACACTAAAAATAGCACTAGGCACCCGTGTGTGGTTTACAGAGTGGCCAATACCACGTTATCCCCTACCGCGTTTTACAGCTATTTTAAGTGCTCCGAATAGTTTATCAAGTGACAGATGTACAAACCTTGTTGCTAAACAACTGAAATGATGTTCATCAGTATATACTTATGTTTGAAATATTTGTTTATATATGCTTGTTTTTTTTTTGGCAATTGTTAACATTTCTGAGGGGTAAACTTTTACTTCATTTGATATATTTGATTTAATTCCTGAGGGGTATCTGTTTACCATATTTGATATATTGTTTTTTTTATATTGTGTTTCTGAGGGGTTTTTTTAATGATTGACAACAGATAGATCCTATCTTAAAGATGATTTCAATGGTATATCTGATTGGACCAAAATACAGTGCTCTCCTCTTGTGTAGCGATCCAGGATATGCGGTCAAAATTAAAAGCGCTTACGATATAGGTAGTAGGCCTATAGGTAAAGTGTTGTGTAAAGAGGGTACACCTGTCTGGTTTACAAGAAAATTTTCTAAGATGGATAGACATGCCAAATTTCAGACCAATACCTTGAACCACTCTAGAGATATGAGCAATTATCACCCAAAGCACATGTACAGATGGACGCCATGCCAAACGGATTGCAGATGGCACCACAAGTCTTGAGAACAAGATGGAGGAGTCCTAGATCTGTTGATATTCGATTTCAGGCCAATAGGGCAAATCTATTCTAATAGTTAACAGAAAATATAGGTTTTCAGTGGGAAACTGTTTCAATAAGATATGTTTAAATATTTTTTGCATTTATATTGTGGCACTGTGCTCGTGGCAAGAAATTCATACCCCAGTATGTTTACCTTGATGACCTGGTCAGTGATGATGTTTACATTGCGCACCGCAATGAGACGCGGGCGCATTCAGGTTTTTCATGATATTTGACTGGATTCTATCGTTGGACATATAAAGGTGAGGTTGATGTGAGGAACACATGAAAGATTTATTAAATGTACGCTGCAAGGAAACTGATCCTGAAGAAAGAAACAGAAATATGCATACATTGTAAGTAGCAGAAGGGGACCCATTTTCAGGCACTGCAACCTTTTTTTCATCGTATCAGACAAATTTTTGAGGCCTGAAACCCCTTGCATCACTCCACCCCATCCCACCCCACCCCTGAAACTGGGACCTTGAATTAGGTCTTGTCATTAATCCTCCTGGGTTGAACTCTCCATTTCTGAGAAACATGCGTTTTTTTTATGTGGTTGAGAGCCTCTTTCAAATGTATGGCCTGACATGCTTAAATCCCTCACTGAAAGCAAGGGTTATTCATATGAACAATAGTCCTCTATCTGGTTAATTACATGACTTCTGTCTTGGTGGAGGATGGTTCATATCTCAAACTGAAAGCCTGGGTTCCCGAGTGAGAAATTTTCAGCCATGCACCTAGACAAGATGTTGATGTGGGGCAGCTGAACAAATGGGAATGAATTGGTACGAGACAATTAAATGTTGCACGTAACAAGAGTAATATTGGCTAGCATTCGGGTCTGTCTAAAATCCGCGGAGAATTCGTGGAGAATTTGCGGCGAGTTTTTATATGCAAAAATACTTTTCAATACACGTTAAAATTACTTAAAATCTGCAACTGTATTACTCTTAACATATTTGTTCACCGTTAAATGACCTTAATTATAAAAAATCTGTACATTCACGTAAAATTCAGCTCTCAGTTGTTTGGGCATGCAGGTTAAATTATTCTTTGAGGAAGATTTTATTTGTGCCATGCCAGAGACGACTATTAGCATCAGGAGACTGCACATGTGCGATTGCAAATTAAGTTGATTTTTGTTTTAATCCAGAAATCAAACAAATTGAACATTTTAACAATGGGTTAATGCAACAACACTTGTCTACATTGCTAAGCATAAAATGCTTGATTATTTCATTATTTCTTTCATGTAACAGTGCACAAATATGTTAAGGGTAATATAGTTGAGGATTTTAAGTGATTTTAATTTGTATGTAAAAGTATCATTGCATATAAAAACTCTCTGCAAATTCTCCGTGAATTCTCCATCTCTCCGCAGATTCTCCGCGTTTTAGACAGTTCTTAATAATTGTTCTTTCTTGTTTGCTTCTTAATGTTCGGCCTAAGAAAATATTCAACCACGTATCGAACATGTTGAAAACATTGATTAAGTAACGTGACTTGGATAGCCCAAACTGTTGGGCTGTAAAAGTGTAAACAAGAAAAGACAATTTAAGATTGGCCGTCCTTCCTACGACGGGGGGGGTCGCAGGAAGAAGGCCTCTTCCTGCGACCCCCCCACGTGACCAGTTACGCTTCAGTGGACTAGTGCAACCACGATACCCGGTCGCACCAGTGGACTTGCTTTGTGCGATGGGGGTCTAGGATCGTGTCTGATTATGCACGGTTATTTGGACAGAGGGATTAACCTGACGGCGGTCATAAATAAGATTAACGTTTAAAGCCTTGCAGATGACTGTTATTAATGAGATCAAAGTGATTAGATAGTGATCGGGATTATTTATTTCTTGTATTAATTGCGCATATATAATCACCTGAAAATGCTTTATAGCTCCTCATAGCATGTAGGCAATGGCCTTATTTTGACAATTCATTTTTTAACTTGATGGGGATGATTTTGTTCAAGTATAAGTTGCGCATATTTGATCATCAGAAAAACAAACTCTTTAATACATAATAACGTCCATGGAGGGAGCAAAAATGGCTTCATTTTTAGAGTTCATTTTCAACGCTTAGCATTGCATTTTTTTGCCAGTTTTAAGCTGTGTTTCCATGTATCAGCAAAAAACGTATCCACAAAAGACGTACGTACGTTCCATAGTGCGCAGTCCGCAAAAACTGTTTCCATAAGTACGTACGTTTTTCTTGTGCATACCCTTTCGAGTGCCTCTTTTGAAACTTTGAGGACAACAGGCAGTTAGAAGGTCAATATGTCTCATCACACCTGGAGCCAGGGCACTGTTGGGAAGTGTTGGCATTTCTGCCATCCGCAAAACGGATGAATCACTCACCGATCCCTTTCAATGCTGTCCGTTTTTGCGGATACTCATGCGGAGCACGTTTAAACGTCCACAGCTTTAGGATATGGTGTATAGAGTATGAACAATGGAGAATTTTATCCGATTTCTCTGAAAGGAACACACACACACTTATTGTTCATCTGGTCAGCATCTCGTACGCAAACAATCGGATCCCTCTTTTTAAGATGAACTCTTTCCATATGTCCGTTTTAACGTGCTCCGCATGCGTATCTGCAAAAACGTACAGCATTGAAAGGGATCGGTGAGCGATTCATCCGTTTTACAGATGGCAAAAATGCCAACATTCCCCAACAGTGCCCCGGCGCCAGATGTGATGACACTATATATTGACCTTTTTCCTGCCTGTCCTCCTTGCAGTTTCAAA
Source organism: Sipunculus nudus (assembly GCA_026874595.1). NCBI lineage: Eukaryota > Metazoa > Annelida > Sipuncula > Golfingiida > Sipunculidae > Sipunculus > Sipunculus nudus. The sequence continues at coordinate 67,952,776 of CM049306.1, forward strand.
AGAGGCACGTTAAAGGGTATCCGCAAGAAAAACGTACGTTCTTATGGAAACAAGTTTTTGCAGACTGCGCACTATAGAATGTACGCATGTCTTTTGCAGATAGGTTTTTTTGCGGATACATGGAAACACAGCTTAAGAACAAAACGAAAAAATATGTTTCGACAACTTTATTCACACAAATATCAATGGAACAAGACATTAATAATGTCAATATATTAACTGATGATTAAGCAAAGATATTAACTGATGACTATAAGCACCTAAATTTATGGACCGTGTTAACACGATATTCTCGCAGGAAATATTGGCATGCAATGGGTTTCCGCCCGGAGGTTGCATTTCTATGGGCGTGTTTTGGCGCTCTGACCAAAGTTTGGTTGTACGTTTGGTTACGACCAAATGCGTTTTGGCGCTCCGGTTCAGGGCTTTGGTTGAACCAGTGGTCGGACCAAGCTGAACCGAGAATGAGTGTTGGTTCTGCACAGACAGAGGATGGTATATAAAGCCCTTATACAAAATCAAAGTACCGGGGCCTAAACATCTCTACACGTGGCCCCGGAAGGAGCATAAGTATTATTAGACATTGAGTGCAAACAGGTCGAAACCCAGTCGCTTCCGGATCATTTTGCCTTGAAAAACACGAAACCACAACAAGCTGAAAACAGACATCAGGATAAACCATCTCATTGTGGGTCTAAAAAATCTGTTTACCATTTTTTTTATAAAAACACCCGCCTGTTGTTAAGAAAGGCGGCAAATGCTGACTCTTGATTTCGTCATTTCAGAGACGCCACTTTTGTTCTTGACCAAACGCGTTTTAGTGCAATCCAGCAACCAGCTTCTGTTCACAACCAACCAAACAACTCGCCAAAACGCACCCCTATTTAATCCGGAAGTCAGACCCCCGTCGCACGAAGCACTCCGTTTAAGATTTGTTTGCGTTACATATATACTATAGTATACAGGCCTGTAGCTATGACTGAGATAGTTTGTAAATTCTTCATATACCTACTGGATAATTCAATAAAGCAGCAACTTCTGCAACAATTTTTTTTCGTACGAGTGAACTACAGCTGGTAACAGATTATAAACCCATGTCCATCTCTTGAGTCGCCCTGGATTGAAGTGAAGTCAATCACGGTTTAACAAGGGACTTACCAAAACGCGTGCGCGCACGCATGCACGCCTGCGTGCCCGATATTACTTCTCCCAAAGAAAGCGTGCAGCCAGATTTTGCGGACGGTGTTCGTCATGTAACCTAGTTGCTTTTAGATTACTCAAAATATGCTGGGTCACCTATTCAGCGCATTATAAAATAAAATAGCATAAAAAACGTAGCTCCAGTCCCATTAGTAATATTTAATAAACGAAACAAAAGACACTATATGCAAGATCGAGAAGAAAGGAAATTTTCAATCATTTTATTTAAATCATAATACAAGCTGGCCCGATTTTTAAATTCGTATAAAGAATATAATTTATCAATAATAATATTTCTTAATTTTTTTTTATTCAGAGGAAGTGAACTGAAGGCACATACTGGTTGCAATTAATTAATTTATATAACAAAACAGATTAATGTAAACAGCAATCTGTAATACAAAACATGTATACAAAATACCATTTTTGTTATAACAAACAAAAATAATAATAAAAGAGAAATATATTGTGACAAACCAGTTATTTAGACCTGTACATATACTAAACCCACTAAAAAAGTAGCCAACCAAGAATAATTAAATATGGACTTGAAAATAATATTTGACTTGTAAACACCATTATCCCAAAGCAAATTGTGTACACAATGTAACGACCAAGAACACTGGTATAAAATATTTGCAGAACTTGAATGTGAAATACATTTTTATTAAACTGTATCCTATTTACACAGCGGACAAATCCACTTTTTTCTACTCGATACAGGATTATCAATAGCACATGAAAAGTTGAATAGTTTTTTCCCACTTGTCACATAGAACCATGTTTAGCTATACAGTATATATCGATATATCAAAGAATATTTATTTAGTCAGTGAGGAAGTATAATGTTAAATAATTTTATACAGATTAATGGCTAAATTTCATATATGCTCCTGTGCCTTCAAGTAAGGATCACTGAATAATCCAGGATTAATGACACCGCAGAAAGAAAGCTGTTGAACATGACTGGAGTAAAATTATAACAATATTTAATATATATATATATATATATATATATATATATATATATATTCCTGTCAAAATTGGTAGGCTAATAGTAGAAATATCAATCGATCAATTGCATTTGACTAAAAAATAGCCTTTTTTAAAATGTTGTTGCTTGTAGGTCTTTTAGACTTTACATCTTTTTTTCTCTACATGTATTGGACACATGACATTGAAGCACTGAAAATTACACATGTGGTCATAATAAATAAGGTAAATAATATATAGCTTGTTATAACATAAAGCTATTTGCAACACGTATACTTACCGAATCATGGCCTCCAGGTTCAGTCATTTTCAGACATCATTTTAACATGATTGGGAATCTTTCAGCCATGTTGGTGATGTACAGATGCAATGTTCCAGTGAAAAGGGGAAAATATATTGTTGATGTTATTCCCTGCATAAATTATATTAAGTTCAAACGATCGAATTAACAAACACTCCACAAAATAAATTTTTCTGGTCAGACGTTGTGATCCGCAAAATCTGGCCGCACGCATTTCAGGCACTTGCTTAGGTAGGCAAACTGTGTGCACGCAGGCATGTACGCGTGCGTGAACGCGTTTTAGACAGTCACTTAGAACCACACCACGGGAGGGGAGATCCCTACGACGTAGTTAGACTGGTTCCCGTGTCCAATAACGTGACGTATATATCCTTCGAGGACGCGACGATAGGGAGAGAAAGAGGGGAGGGAACCAGCCTAACGACGTAGTGGGACTGGCATTGGGAGATCCTGCATTTTCAGCCTTAGGCTGGTACCCGTCATACAAAATTAACACTAGATTAGTTGTATGAAGGTAACCATCCCAACGTGCCTAATATAACAAAGGAAATGTCAAACCCCTGGACTGTCTAGGCAGCCGACACAGTCCACGATGCCAATGAGCAGCCGACAACTGAATACTTGAGCAGCCGACAACTGAATACTTTAAATATCACTACGTGTGGGACATTCTAAACCTAAGCCGACTTAGTAGTGATACCCGGTATAGGGACATATCGGCCGCGGTCGATATCGGCCGCCGGCCTCCAATGAACCATATCGGCCGCCGGCGCCCAGCGGGACGCAATATCGGCCGCCAGCTGCAATTGCCCACAGGCCTGTATTAACTCTGTCAAGTCAACCATATCGGCCGCGGAAAGAACTAGGCTACCATATCGGCCGCCGCCACCTCATTATACGTTTCATTGGATAATCTATAGTCTCTCTCTCTCTCTCTCTCTCTCTTTCTCTCTCTCTCTCCCTGTACATATATGTATATATGTACATATCAATTTTCATTCTATATTTTATATGAATTGAAGCTTTTTTTATTCAGTGTTACCAGGAGCATTTTGCAAACGTTTTCAAACACGCACAAACTCCCAATCGGAAAAACGACAAATTACAGTAAATACACATTTATTAACAGAAATGACAATAACCATTACAAACACTGACCAAAACTACTGCATGATAAAAGCATCACAGCAACATCTCAATAAACTATATATATATATATATATATATATATATATATATATATATCACAATACTTCTACGCTAAAATCCAACCCAATAAAATCTTACTAAAACGTGTGAACAAAAGAAAATCTTGGTACTAATATTTACAAAGAATATTTACAAAAAAATGTAACAATATACATGGAAAACATTAATCTCATTTAAATCCAAGGAAAGATATATATATATATATATATATATATATATATATATATATAGCTAACTAAAACCAACTTACTAATACGCATCATCATCACCTCTACATAAAACTTATATAAAAGCACATGAGAAAAAAAAAAGATATCACAGCGAATATTTATACATGTATCTCACAAGATTAAAAAAAATTAAAAAAAAAACAATAGCTGAGGCGATCACTTGCTGGTCCTCTTGCTGCTGCGGCTCGTCCGCCGGTTGCAGACTTGGTTTTGGGCAAACCAATCTGCTACCAGCAGCCAAGAGAGAGGTTGCGCTCCGCTCCCCAACCCCATACTCTCTACATAAAGCAAAGAGTCGACTGTTTACGTCACGGCTTCTGTGTGACAGTATCCTGGAGACTTGCTCTCTTGACACTAGTTCGGCTGTCATATTCACAACCTGTGCCTCCTTGTGCAGCAACTTGACCAAACGGCGAAGTCCCTTTCTTCCAGTGCTGAGAGTTCGTGGAAGGAACCGAGGTCTTCCGCGTACAGACTTGCGTCCTGTGCCTGTGTTTCCTCTGGGGCTGCATTAACTGCTTCCTCCGGGGCTTCCTCCACGGGTTCGGGCTGATGCAGATCTATGAGGGCTGCAGTGGTTGTTTCCTCCGGGGTCTCGTCTACAGGTTCGGGCTGAAGCAGAACTATGGGGGCAGCAGTAGCTGCTTCCTCGATCCGGGGTCTCGTCTACAGGTTCGAGTTGAAGCAGATCTATGTGGGCTGTAGTAGCTGCTTCCTCGATCCGGGGTCTCGTCTACAGGTTCGGTCTGAAGCAGATCTAGTGGGGCTGCAGTAGTTGCTTCCTCTGGGGTCTCGTCTACAGGTTCAGGTTGTTGTTCTTCACCTTCGGCGGAATTCTCGGCTGGCGATGTCGCCATCTGTCGGCAAGGCTGGCACATCCATTCAAGCCACCCTTCTCTGGTCGCCTCTTCATATTCCACAACTGACACTCCTGTATTACACTTGAGATGCTGCCAACCATCACAGCAGTAACACTGGAGGGAGTTTTATTCAATATTATCTATCTGGAAGATAACCCGATGTATACTTGCATAATTAGTATGTTTATATATATATATATATATATATATATATATATATATATAATTTATATCAAAATACATTAATTTTTATATAAAATATATTCATGTTAAGCCTTGATTTATTATATTCGCTTTATTTGGAAGATAAGTCGGTGATTTGGTTTATTAATTTATTTACATTTTTATTATAATGCTTTAGTATTTATGTATGTATGTATATATATATAAATATATATATATTTATACATACATTATATATACAATATAAGAGAGAGAGAGAGAGAGAGAGAGACTATAGATTATCCAATGAAACGTATAATGAGGAGGCGGCGGCCGATATGGTAGCCTAGTTCTTTCCGCGGCCGATATGGTTGACTTGACAGAGTTAATACAGGCCTGTAGGCAATTGCAGCTGGCGGCCGATATTGCGTCCCGCTGGGCGCCGGCGGCCGATATGGTCCATTTGAGGCCGGCGGCCGATGTCGACGGCGGCCGATATGTCCCTAAACCGTGATATAGTTAGTTAAATGGTGCTGAATAAAAAAAGATTAACAGGGTTGGATTTTTACTTGGAAAATGAAAACACCAAATACAGCATCACACCTCATGTAATATAAATCAAATAGTAGTTCTATGGAAAAAAAAAATTCGTATGCACTGGAATGCATACATTTACACTATCTGTATTTCATAAGCAGATATTTCATTTACTGACCAGGTCAGATGATTAATGCAGTGTACACATTGTCTAGTGTGTGTTTGTTTTGCACTGGATCCCCTTTGATGACCCATTGATGTTATTGTGGGTATTGATTAACTTCATGGTTTGGTAGTCAGTTACATCAATGATTTCACAAGTTTGTACCACGCACAAGGGGCTGAGGGAGCAGATTCTGAGTTCCTGGTGGTTAAGTGACCGAGTAGATACCATACAACCTGTTATCTATTGTCAAAAGCTTGGAGGAGAAGCAAAGGAGAGCTATTTTAAGAAGATAAAGATCATTAATAACATAAGTCCTTGCAGAGTGCCAAATGGACAGATTCTTGATCAATTCAGTCTGTTATTCAGAGTTGTCCATATTCACAACTGATGAGCAGCTCCCCATAAAAACGGCAGAGGTAGAAAATTACATATTTACTGTATTGTCTATATGTCTATAGACTTTGATTTTAGTGAACCCTTAATCATGTAGTGTTTAAATTATACATACAATAATACTCTTTAGCACTTAATGACCGAGAGTGTATAGAGTATATATATATTCTTTTTATTATTTGGTTTACTTTTGATTCTATTAAAATATGATATTCTTTAATAGATGCATTTAATGTTTAATTTTTCATATTCCTTTAGGTGCTTCAGATGCTGTAAATATGTACATATAAAGTATATCTTCCTCTATTCTTTGTCCTCTTTTCTTCCATAAAAAATTTGAGTTACAATAAATATATACAAGTCTAAGTGCCAGATAGATCACCTTTACTCATTGGAGACACACGTGCAGGACACAGCTCAACTCATCGTTAACAAAGGCAGATCACAGAGTTCTTCAGGTTTGGATATTATGTAAATTACTTAGGATGTCACGGAAAAGATCCAGCCTTATCTAGATCATCTCCGGACTTCAGGTTCTTTTAATACTGGACTTAGTATAAGACCAACTCGGTCAGTTGATTGAGTTATAGGATTATAAAAAGGGGATTTATGGACTAAACAAGCATTACTCGCCCTCTCATATCAGCATGGATATTTCAGCAAAGAAACAAACCAGAATGATACTTAATACTAGTTTATTGATACTGTACACAAACTTAAAATAGAATATTTAAGATCTCCGGCACGGCCAACGTCCCACAGTATCCAGAACCAAGATATTAGACCCCTCGACTAGTAAAAAGGTGAAGCAACACCTGAAAAAAAAACAGAAAAAAGATAATATTCCCAGAAGTATCAGGCACGTTTAACCCCTAGAACATTGCCAGCTTCTACAACATTGCCAGCCTTTTCTCCCTAGAAGGATATCAAAAATTTTACAGCCCTAATACTTTACATAACTGTTTCAATACATACAACCCTAGGAATTTTTCTAGTCTCAACATTACACAGTAAGAAACACCAGGCGAAAACTCCCTCCTATTATAGGACATATATATTTTTACAAATGGGGGAAAGTCTATTGGATTAATGGGCTCATACCCCTTTGAAGTTAACTTAACCTAGTGAATAAGTGCAATGCAGAAATCTTACAGAAGCGTCGACTGCAACCTCCATTCCAAATCGTTGGACTGAAGAACACCTAGCAGCTTTTGATGAACTCAATCACGATTCTTTTCACCACCAATTCTTAGCTATGCAGATTATTCCAAACCTTTTGTTGTGGAAGCCGATGCATCTCTAAATGGTCTTGGAGCAGTGCTTTCTCAAGAACAAGGGCATCATCGCGTGATTGCATATGCTAACCGAAGACAGACCTTCAGAGAAGAATGATAAAAACTATAGTTCCAGGAAGTTAGAGTTACTAGCACTGAAATGGGCGGTGTCTGAGAAGTTGAGAAGTTATCTCCACGGACAACAACGCTCTCAGTTATATGCAGACAAATGTCAAGCTAGAATCTGTGGAACAAAGATGGGCAGCGCAGTTATCACTTTTTGACTTCGAGGTGTGGTATAAACCAAGTGGAAATAATCGAAATGCAGATGCGCTATCAAGATTACCTGGCCAAATTCCGGGCGACACGGAGGATGAAGTACTGGTTGCTGTAAATAGAATAGGCTCTGTAGCAACTCAACTACCACCAACGCTCATTGCGGCCACAGACAAGTTTTCTTGCGTTTCAACTGTTGCCAATATCGTTGCAGCAGAAGGCCCTGTTGAAAGTCCAAAGATGTTCTTGTCACAAGATGAATATGTATTAGCAAAGTTGCAAGCAGATGATCCAGCAATTAATCAATTTATCCGGGACTGACCTCAAGAAAAGCCAAGAGTACGTGTACGGCGTCACGCGATTAGAACAGTGCAAAGTCCTTTCAGGCAATGGAACAAGCTGGAAAAGATTGATGGTGTACTCTATCGGAAAGTATTCGATGCTCATCAAGGGGAGCTACAACAACTTGTTGTACCTGAAGGTATGACATCATCGGTACTGACTGCAGTGCATGAGAACATAACCATTGACTGCAACCAAACCCTTGGAAATAGAAGCTGTTGATTTTACACAGATGGATCAGGTCAACGATGGAAGAAAAAGCGTACTGGTGATAACGGATGTTTTAAAAAAATTTACAGTTGCTGTTCCCGTTTTCCAGCCAAGGATAAAAGGCGGAGACAACAGCCAGGCTACTGGTCAGGGAGTGGTTTTACAGATACGGTGTGCCAATTCGGCTTCACTCAATCAAGAGACGAAACTTTGAGAGTCATCTTATTCAAGAGTTATGCAATCTCTATGACACCGAGAAGTCACAGACAACCCCATACCACCCCAGGGTAATGGATAATGTGAACGTTTTAACCGTACTCTGCACGACTTGTTAAGAACATTGTCCCAAGAAATGCTTATAACGCCATGCCTCATTTCGACACTGGGTTCTCCCCGTATTATCTCATGTTCGGTCGGAATCCCAAATTACCTGTGGACTCCCTGTTGGGTACAACAGATGAGGAGGAACCAGTCGCGGATCGGTTAGCGACCCACAAAGAACGGTTGTGGGATGCGTACCGAAAAGCAGGGGAGAGGCTCCTTTCAAGGAAGGATGTTCATTGGGAAAAGACCAGAGAGAATTCTGATCCACCTTCGGACATTGACGCGTATGTTTATATGAAAAACCGTGCATTGGGTCGGAGCAAGCTCCAAGTTTCATGGTTACCGGAGGTATACCAAGTAAAACAACACCTAAGCCAAAACGTTTACAAGGTACAGCTGTTGGAAGGAGGCACAACCCATAATGTGAACAGACACAATTAGAAGAAATGTGAGACTCTGGCGCCGCCACAGACTGTATGCCAACAGACTCCAGCGTTGTCTACCAGACAGTGGCGGATCTAGAACAAACTGTAGGGGGGGGGGGAGGGGGGGGGCGACAGCTCAGATTCTAGAATGCATGTTGGTGGAGGGCGCGTAGCGCACGAAGGCGGAGGGTGTGGGAGGGGGTTTCCCCCTCACATGGTGAGGAAATTTTTTGAAGATATGATGATTAAGAAATCAAATTTGAGCATTTTCGGGCACTTTAACAAGACATTTGTGTTTCTGATTAATTTGATACAAAGCAGAAGTTTTTGAATATTGGCATAAATACTTTCTGTATGTCTGAAAGGTTCTTAAGGTTAACAGTTTGTCACATTGTAATATCTAGTGACTTGCTGGTATATGAATGGTCCTAACACTGGTGTAGACTTCTGGACTTTATCTTCCACTGATGCCAGTACAAGGACTAGCTTCAAATGGACACAGTAGCGGAGATATGACTTTATTCCTTAGCATTTACTCATGTGACAAGTTAATATTCTGGTACTGTTTGTTCCTTGTGTGTTAAATGCAGTGCTAATTATCTTGAATTCTTGATGTTATATTTCACTGTCAAGAAGTAAACAAGGACAAGGTAAAAAAGCAGCCAGAGGGAACTACTGGGGAGGGTGTATCGTCTCAAGAACCAAATGTGTCTGAAAATAAGGGCACTATTTCCGTTTCACGAATTCCCGTCCGTACACTAAGGCGGAGCAAAAAGCAAACAGCAGGTAAAAACGGCAGTCTTTACAATGAGCCAGGGTCAGCAACTGCCCATAAATTGTAATTTACTGGTTACGAGAACACTGTAAGGGAGGGGTAGATTTCATATTTCATATATTATTATGTCGTTATGCTGCAGGCCACAAGGGACTGTGACCTAAAGCAGTGGAGAAATGTAGCATGTTGAATATAAATGTTTTTATTATGATATGTTGAGTCTTAATTTAGTATGTTGAATATTTACGTGTCGTTTGTAGTAAGCACTCTGGCTCAAGATCATGTGTGTTATAGACACCAGCAGTCCGGGCAGGCAGTCCTGTACAGTGTAATATGTTTACTCGTCCTATCCCCGCCCAGGGGTAAACGTTAGATGTGCTGTACGTGTCACCAGCATCGAGAAGACAGACCTTTTATAGTACAAGTATACATGCAAACTAGTGGCGAAATCCAAGCCGCCTAGAAACTGTAAACTGTAGAGGGACACAAGATATAAAACACAAGTATTTCTTTGGTGAGTCTCTAGTTATTGTTAGTCTGCATGTTTGCTATGATTTTATACACATGTGGTATTGTTTGTATCTTTAAATCATGTAATGAAATTTTGTCAAGTAACACGGCTCTGATATACAGAAATTATTAGATATATAATTTCTATTCCTATGCTTGGGTGGAACTTAGTTCATTGATGGACATTGTCTGTAGTAGCTGATAGCTGTTTTAGCCGGCCCCGGCATTGTCAAGCGTAGTTGCGTTGGCCTGCTGAGGTAATTCAGGCTGCTGGCCCGGATGTGTTGTTCATGCAGAGAATATTGTGTTACTACTACAGTGGTTTATTCGTATCTATGTAATAAACGTAGCGCCTTGTGCATGCGTTGGTAGTAATGACCAGTCTCATGGGCCTGTTGTGTCCAGACTGTTTTTATATATGTGTACATCCCATATATCCTTACAATTAATATATGTTTAAATATAATTACTGTCACATTATGGTTCGAGTTAAGACTATTGCAGTAATGTGATGTTACTAATGTGTGACCTTTCTAAATATATTTTGTCAATTTCCGACTGTATTGAGATTGTTGTATACTGTATGCCTATTAGTTAATTTCCTCTTTTATTGCACAAATTTGCATTATAGTTTATATCTACCATAGAGGTCTATATTCAGATTGTCATAATTGTATTGTTTTGTATTGAACAATCTATCTGCATACCGAATAACAATAGAATTACTTGCTCACTGGTATCAATTTACAACTGTTACTGGTAAGAAATATGTTCTGAGATGTATTACAATTAGCTGGTCAATTTACATGTTTGAAGTATTGAAGTTTTAATGAATTTGTAGCTTAAAGTCAGCTTAATTTTAAAGTAATAACTACCTGATTAATTATATTTACTATTTTTCTGTTGTATTTTAGGACCAGCGCTCTTTGGTAGATTAACAATCTGCTGTTGTGTTCATTCCCACTATTTATATATCTGTTTGTGTGTGTGTGTGTGTGTGTGTGTGTTGATCTTTGTCAGATTTATTCTATAGCATCCAGCAACATCGTAAAAAAAATAAATTAAGAGTTTCGTATACGGGTAACTGGTCTTTATTTTAACAAACGTCTAAGATCTTGTAATCGTTTGTTATTCATCTGTGTAATAGTGGATCCGCTCTCTACTCTAAGAGAGGGTAGCCTCGTATGGCTCTGTTACCATGTGATTGTACAGACCATTGTTTGTGACTACATAAACCCTTTAAATCCTTAAATTCATAGGTCCACAAATCCGTAAATCCATAAAACTGAAAAGATACATATTTACTTAAGTTACACGGTAAACATACCTGAAGATTACAATACTTTCAATTATAATAAACTTCACAATATAATATTTCTGATTAAACTATATGCAATTAAATCTCCTATAATATAAAACTTTCAGTTGACAAGGAGCTATACTTACTAACAAATAAAACTAGAATCTACCAAATAATAAACCTAAATGAACCTTAATGCACTCACAATTACAGAGTGGAAATACTCATATCCATGTAAACATTTAAGCTTTAAATTCAGTGCTGTCATCTGTCAATATTCATGAAACAGCATTGACAAAGACAAAATGGCGAAATGGCGGACTGGTGTTTTTTTGACCGGCCTAGACCACGTGACCTATCACATGTACCGCTCGTGGAGAAAAAAGTAAACTTTCTTTAAAAGGTCCCCGCTAAGCTCAGCGGCAGCTACACTCCCCCTCCGAAATCATCTATGATTTCTTACCACTTAAAACAAAACTAAGAACTCTTCCTATTAAACTATATGAAACGTGCACTGACGCAATGTTCCCTATCTATGATCAACCCAAACTTTATACATACCTACCGTTGAGGAATGTCCTTCTCAACCAGAAGCGTCAACTTGTGAATAGGCCGTTCCAAGAATGTAGATTTGGCAAGTCTTTTACCATCCTTGCAAAGGTTAGATGTTGCCATAAGCAACTTAACCTTTCTTACCATCCCATCCTTACTAGGTAAGACTTCAATGACACGGGCAAGATTCCCGAGTCCTCTGACCATATTCTCTTCCCTGAGAATTACAATGTCACTTAACTGAAGGTTCCTCTTGTTTCCTTGCCACTTTTTTTGTCATTGCAGAGCAAGGAGATATTCCTTTCTCCACCTCTGCCGAAATTCGTTGGCGAGAAATTGAACCTTTCGCAATCTCTTACGTGCATAAACATCTGCTTGCCCAAAATCTCCCGGCAGAGGAGGGACAACTGAGGACTTCATGGTTAGTAGGTGGTACGGTGTTAGAGGAGTTGGTGCAATAAGATCACTAATGGAGTCCACTGTCAAAGCTCTCCCATTGACTATTGCCATAGCCTCATACATCAGAGTTCGAAGTGAAGAGGTGTCCAGGAGGGCACCCACATTCTCTAACAGACAATTAAGGATCGTCCGAACACTCCTTATCAGGCTTTCCCAGACGCCACCCATGTGGCTTGCCGATGGTGGATTCATCTGGAATTCACAATGATGTTCTTGAAGCAAGTTACGTAACTTATCATCGTTGACTACATGGAGAGCTTGCTTAAGCTCTTGCTTTGCTCCTATAAAGTTGGTTCCTTGTATAGCCAAAAGACATCTCAAACCGTTGATCAAGGCATCTGTCGTCATATCATCGAGCACTTTGATATGTACTGCTCTAAGGGCTAGGCAGGTAAAGATGACACCATACCTTTTCAGTTCTCTTCGTCCATCCTTGACCAAGAATGGTCCGAAGCAATCCATTCCACATGATGTGAATGGTGGAGATGGTTCCTCTCTTTCTTTGGGCAGATCAGCCATTTTCTGCTGTTACAAGGATCCTCTTTTCTTTCTGCAAGTGAAACATCTGTGAATCACTGAAGCTACAGCAGAGCTACAGCCTAGAATCCAGTATCCAGCAGAACGAATGTGATTCATTGGCATCCCTCTTCCTTGATGAGCTATTTTCTTGTGGAAATGTTGGATGACAAGTGATGTGACATGACCTTTCCTCGGTAGGATGACTGGGTGTTTAACACCATACAATAGAGAGGACTGGCGCAGACGGCCACCGACACGTAAGATATCACCATCCAATATTGGGTCTAGATTTCTTAGTCTGCTGTTCCTTGGCAACTTTCCTTGTTTCAAACTGTGTATCTCGTCTGAGAAAGCAGAACTTTGCACCCACTTGATAATCTGAAGCTAAGTAGCCTGTCTTTCTTCTGTGAGTGAACCCAAAGTGATGCCAGACCTTTTCTTGGCAAGCAATCTCAGAGAAGTTAAGGCTTTCACTGCTTTAGACCAATCTGAAAATCGGTCTAATCTATCTTCAAGTCCGGATGCTACGGACGTCGATGTAGCTAGTATTGCTGCTCTCTTCACTTCTGGGTCATCCATAAGCACTTCGTGTTCTCTAGTGCGAGGTCCTTGTCTAAGAGAAAAGCTGGTCCTTTCAGCCAACTTGATGACATTAATTCCTCTGCTGGAAGTCGGCGGGATGCATGGTCCGCTGGAATGTTCTTGGTGGACACATACCTCCACTGATCGGGATCTGAAGACTCTCTGATCCTTTGCACTCGATTGGCAACGAACGTATGAAACCGTTTGGCATCGTTCTGTATGTAGCCCAGGACAATCTTGGAGTCGCACCAGAAAGTTGTCAATCGATGTATAATCTAATTCTGAATTCAGAACGTTGCTAATTCTTACTGATGTAACAGCTGCTTGCAGCTCAAGTCTTGGAATGGTCAATGGTTTGCGAGGAGTGATCCTGGCCTTTCCCACCAGAAAGCAACAGCATACTTCTCCGGCTTCATTCTTGAGTCTTATGTAGAACACTGACCATGACCCTCTGTGCTGGCATCTGAAAAGTGATGGAGTTTATCCACGGATTATTCTCCAAAGTCTGTTGATTTGAAACACCATTGTATTCGTACATCCAAGTAGCTCTTGTCTCCACCTTTCCCATTTCACATGTATTTCATCTGTAACTATAACATCCCAGTTTGATCCTTCCTTGCAGATCTGCTGAAGAATCTGCTTTCCACAAAAGGTGCGAGAAACCCCATTGGATCATACACGGAGGCCACCGTTGCGAGGATTCCTCGACGTGTGAGAGGGTGATCTTGTAAAGTGAGTCTAAAGCAGAACTCATCCAACTCAAGGCACCACTGAATTCCAAGGGCTCTTTCTGGCGCAGCGTCTTGAAACGATAGACAAAGATCTTGCGAAGTATTCGCGCGTTCAGTTTCTGGGATTGAGTCGATAACTTTCTCAGAGTTTGAGACAATCTTGTGGAGCCTTAGGTTACCCTTTGCACATATCTTTATTGCATCTTGCAGCAATCTGACGCTTTCTTCTGATGTTAGGGTGCTTTAAAGACTGTCGTCTACATAGAAGTCTCTTCCAATGAATCTTGCAGCGTCATGGTTGATGTGTCCATATCATTGTGCAATTTCCTTCACGCCAAAATTTGCACAGGCCGGTGAGGAAACTGCCCCGAATAGGTGGACCTTCATCCGATAATCGTCAGGGTCCTTATCCAGGTTTCCATCCTTCCACCATAGGAAGCGTAAATAGTGTCTGTCAGCTTTGTCGACTTGGAACTGAAGGAACATTTTTTTCCACATCGCACATAATAGCAATTGGTTCTTGTCGAAACCTACAAAATACACAATTAAAAGGATTGATCATATCTGGTGCGGGTAAGAGATGATCGTTTAGACAAGTTCCCTTAAACTTGGCACTACTGTCAAAGACAATACGGATTTTGTCCTTCTTCTTAGGGTGTTACACACCATGGTGAGGTATATACCAGGCAATGTCAGGTTGATCTTCATCTTTGGGAACCATTTCCGCATCTCCTCTGTTCAAGATCTGTTCCATGTAATTCTTATAGTGAGTAAAGTATTTCTAATATGAATCATACGTCTCTGTAGACTGTTTGCACGTCGCATTGCAGCAGACTTGTTGTTGGCAAGGCTGGTCGATTGTCTCTGAATGGTAGGGGCATGGAAATATACCCATCATCTTTCTTGTGTATTCCTTCCTGCATGACCTTCATGAACTTCATATCGTTCTGAGAGGTTACCTTATTATCTGACTGACGTTCAGAGAAATCAGATTAGAGGATCTTGGCGATGGACTTCATTGTCAAGAATTGAGGTTCCTCCTTGACCGATGCCTTGAAAACAATCTTAACTTCCTTGCAATCATTTTCGTGAACCTTTTGTCTAACTGTGAGATTTATTAGCCTAATCACATCTCTGGAGTCGTCTGACAAACTCGCGTACCCTACGACACCCCATCCAAAATCCGTTCACACAGCAAAGGGCTCGTTTCCACCGCCTGTAATGCAATGACGTGTTGGTAATACCTGAGGGCAGTTGTACCCAGTGAGTAATCCGATCTCACAATTTAGCAGAGGCTGTATCTTTAAAGCGATATCTCTCAGGTGGGTCCACCTTTCCGCAGGTCAGGCGAGGGGATGTGGCTTTCATCCAATGAAATTTGATCTCTGGAATAGGTTGCTGGCAAAGGAATCCGAACACCAGAATCATATCCTCTTACTACTAGATCCTTGTATTTCTGACAGCTAATAAGCTTATCCGTAGACGTCATAGTTGTGAGCCGAAGTCGAGTGGCTTCTTAATTTTCACTTTGTAGTCTGTCCGCTACTTGGCTTAGGACAAAAGTGGTGTCTGATTGTGAATCTAAGAGAGCATACACTAATTGTTCTGAATCCGGTTTATTTCGAGTGGAGATTCACACAGGAACGAACATGGAGGAAATTGGCTCCGAATTTGATCCTGCATTACAGGTGCCACTTCTTGGTTCAGTCTGAGAAGAATTATCAGTCTGAGACTCCTTAGTCCTTACAGCACTTCCTTTGCTTTCGGACTTGCTCTCACTTAAAATACCGTAATTCTCCCTTGTTCTTTCCTCGTGCATACATATGGGGTGTTTGCCATTGCAGCTCTTACATGCCATTCTATTTTGGCAGTTCTTAGATATGTGTCCTGCAGATAAACAACCGAAACATGGATTGTGCTTTCTTATGAAATCTCTTTTCTCTTCACCCTTCTTGCCCGCAAACGATCTGCATGAAAGGAGTGAGTGGTTTGACTTCTTACAGAAAATACAGAATAACCTTTGTACTTCCTCAGGCTGCGTAAATGAGACAAGTGCGTTGGGACCGGGTCCCCGTCTTCTCTTCCTATCAATTCCTTCTTTGGTTTCCTTCCTAGCTTTGATGGAGCTTAAGGAGGTTAAAGGAGTGCACGCAATATCAACTTCGTCGTTAATAAAATAACTAAATGCTGTGAAACAAGGATAGCCACCCTGCTGTAATGAGCAACCTTTCTATTCCATGCTTTAATAATGTTATCTGGAAGGTGTTGCAGTATCTTTGCAGTTTCTTGAGGGTAATTTAAGATACTGAGCTCTTAAATTTCGTACATGGCAGCCTCGCACTGTGTGAGAAAATCGCCAAGTTTCCTTAGTCCTTGTCCATCAGTATCCATGACCTTTAGCCAGTTGGCCAATCTCGTTCTGAAATGTTCAGAAATAGTCAGGGGGTCTCCAAAACGCTCTTCCAGGACCTTTCTTGCTTTCTGGTTGGCTGTCTCGGTTCTCAGCAGGAAATTCCCGCTTACAACTTTCTTGGCTTCTCTCCCAAGGTATCTCTTCAGGTAGTAAATCCTTTCTCGAGGTTGAGGTATACATGCGATTCCACTTGTGCGGTGAATCATGCAAACGAGGGTCCTCAGATGTCATGCATCTGAGGAAGTTGCTTCGTACCCGAACATGGTGCCTGGCGACTTGGCGATACAGGACGTCCAGTGGACGGTTTTTCACTTCCGTTTTGAGGGAATAATGAGGAAGATGGATGAACCTGTGAATGCTGTGTCATGTGAGGTGTCACTGGAAGGTGAACGAGGTTGAGCTGTTAAGTCGTCAGCAGCAACCGGTTCACACAAAGGTCTGGTTAGCAAACGTACCGAAGGCTCTTTCTCCTCAGTGGTGACAGGCATTTTAAACCCTGAACTTACGGAACGTGACGACGTAGTACTGACCTCAGTGACCTCCTGGTCATACACTTCCAACTTGGCCTTTTCTATACGTAGTTGCTGCTAAATTTCCTTCCTTTACCGGTTTCGACGGCACTTACGAATTCTTGCCTCGGCTTCTGCTTCTTCCTCTTTTCTTCTTCTTTCTTCTTCCATGCGTCTTCTTTCATTTTCAGTTTCAAGCTGCTTCAATTCTTCCCCCAGTTCCTCTTCTTCATGAGCTCCAGCAAGTTCGGCCTCCAGCGCTGCTGCTTTGATAGCCACCTCGTCTTCTGGACGATGAACACTTAGACTATCTCGACATCTTAGAGGCTCGAGTGAGGCATGATCCTATTGATATGGTGCTCTGTGCATCTTCCTTGTGGAGTAGTCTTTCAATTTGTTTGACATTTTGAACAGGCACGATCGACGGCCGTCACTATATCCTTTGATGGCTCATCATGAGAATGTCACGAAATTTCTCATAGTGACCTACCAGCTCATAACGTTTGTCTATGAGCTTTTCCAAAATGTCTCTTAGCGGCTCCGCTTGTGAATAAGCGGTTAGCCTTTTGCATATGGTCTCATTAAGTTCGTCACAGGCAATTTCAAATTGGCCTTCTAATTCTTGGAACTTACCTGCTCTAGCCTTCTCCGTTGGTTTTGTCTTACTGTTAGATCGTCTTGTCTCTTGCAATGACTTACCTCCAGCGTCCGGTACTTCCCTACTATCCGTTGGTTCTGTTTCCCCTGTTGCACTCATACTGTATTCAATGATACAAGGGATTGGCCCAAAATGGTGAAACACTTCGTCTATGCAAACTACACAAATATGTGTAATGAATTTTAGATAAAGAGACGGTTAAGACTCCTTACGAGATGGATCCCCAACGAGAGGCACACAAGATCAAAGGTTATTGATGAGCAGAAAACAATTTAAGGACGTTCTGCTCTCCCGGTTAATTATGGCTAGATAGGCAGTACAAACCCAGGGTTGCCAAGACTACATTTCTGAACAGGTTATCTTTCATTAACAAATTAATCCAAGAGGAAAATGTGTTCTCTTGCTTTTACCTAGAAACTTGCAATATACCCGTCTACCTTTGGTGTGAATTACGAATGCTAAACACCACTAGCGCCACCTATGGCTGTATTTCAGTTAAATATGTTGCAAATGTTATTTTAACTACCCTGGATCCCTGGGATCCCATGCATTGATGTTTATGTACTTTCACCTTAAACAAACCTTACTGTTGACATACTGTTTTATCTTTACAATATTTAACTTAATGATAGAAGTATTTACTGGCTACCTAATATGGCAAGCACCTGTTGAGTTAAAGTAACCTAACTGTTGCTCATATGTTCTAAATAGTAATCATATGACAGCATTAACAACACAAAGTTCATAAGCCTAGAATTAGGTAAAACCAGATACAATATATGACTTGTGAATAATATGTATGTTACTAATACTGTGTGTTAGGTGTCTTTGCTTTAACCACAGTGGTATAAATAAAAAGGTCTAAATGATGCAGTTAAATATTAAACAGTTCCTTTCCCTTGGCAGCTACAATGTAATTCTATGAACAGTTATAAAGTTCAATTAAAATAAGATCAATATTCATAACGGGCAATGGTGCAATGAGATATTCTCTGTTTTATCAAGAGACAATGCACAAATACATAGTCTTGGTAGTTAAAAACTTGTAAATCAAATTCACCAGACTCATAAACTTCAATATTGAGCTGCTGGGCTAGGGTTAAACATGAAATGTAGTCATGATTATTTCGCAGCCTTATCACATATGCCAGCACGATTATTCAGTAAGGAAAATGTCATCAGTTGAAAGTAGCATATGCATGATAATATATCAATATATGCAATGATATCATATGCAATAGTATCATCAAACTAGTTGCACAAGTCTGATTCTTGAAGTGGCAGGTAAGTTCAGATAAACAGAAGGTTCCAAGAAGAAACAGCTTAACTGTTGCAGCATATCACTTTTATATGCCTTTGATGTCACCGGTTGAAGCAGAAAGCGTCTTTGCTGAGCTGTTTCATTAGGCAGAAATCAAAATGTCAAATAATAGTTCAGATTGCATGAGATGGCGTGTCATGTAAACAGGTACACACGTTACTACAAGAAAAACAGTCCAACACGTACAGCAACTTTGCTGATACAAATACTTGTTTGATGCAACAGTTATTGTTCTTATTATTATAATTAACTTGATCGGTACGAGTTGACAGGCAAGTGATCATGCAGATAGCATCACTGTTCTTGAATATTAAAGTTCTTGTTAATCCATAGATACAATAATAAGCTGACAACTCAGGTACCCTTGACAGTTCTTTATTGGCAGATAGTCTGTTGGTCTCTCACTTGAAAGCATATATAGTTTGGCTGACCTCCAAATGGGTATCGAGTTTTACTCTCACCAGGATTGGGTATCGAGTTTTACTATAGCTCCCCCTAACGTCCACAAAAATCTATGAGAGTTTCGTATACGGTTAACTGGTCTTTATTTTCACAAGCGTCTTAGATCTTGTAATCTTGTGTTACTCATGAGTGTAATAGTGGATCCACTCTCTACTCTTCTTAAGAGAGGGTAGCCTCGTATGGCTCTGATACCATGTGATTGTACTGACCATTGCTTGTGACTACGTTAACCCTCCAAATCCTTTAATCCATAAGTCTACAAATCCGTAAATCCGTAAAACTGAAAAGATACATATTTACTTAAGTTACACGGTAAACATACCTGAAGATTACAATACTTTCAATTATAATAAACTTTACTTCACAATATAATATTTCTGATTAAACTGTATGCAATTAAATCTCCTGTAATATACAACTTTCAGTTGACAAGGAGCTATACTTACTGACAAATAAATCTAGAATCTATCAAATAATAAACCTAAATGAACCTTAATGCACTTACAATTACAGAGTGGAAATACTCATATCCATGTATACATTTAAGCTTTAAATCCAGTGCTGTCATCTGTCAATATTCATGAAACAGCAATGACAAAGACAAACCGTACGGTAGCGACATCTATGGACAGGATCGTAAACTAACCTTGGTTTCTATGAAATATACGGAAAGGCATACTCGTATTTAGTACTATTTACGTCTTAAGAAACAACCAAAAAGTGCTGGGGAAATACATATTACTAATGAAAATCCTATGAAGTAAGAGAAAACGTTTATCTCGTTGGTTACCCTGGATGTTCCCACGGGAGGCATTAACTAATAAAAAGATCAAAACTTGGCAAGTCCCTGTCGGACTGCCGGATTACAAATGGCGAAATGAGGGACAGGTGGTTTTTTGACCGGCCCAGACCACGTGACCTATCACGTGTACCGCTCGTGGAGAAAAAAGTAAACTTTCTTTTAAAAGCTTAGGCCCCCGCTAAGCTCGGCGGCAGCTACATATTCATTCTAGAAACAACCCTAGTTGGATTAATGTTCATTAAAACACCAGACGCACGGTCGCCAGACAGTCTATTACAGTCGTTCTATTACCGATGACTAGGCCTATTACTATTACTTTCAATTTCTGATATTACTATTACTATATTTTATCTTCTATTACTATTACTATTACTATTACTGAGGTATCTATTACTATAACTATTACTATTACTTAAACTGGTGGAAGGATTCTAGACCTTACGCAGCCATGGGTGCTATAAACTAGCATTACAATCACATGTTAAAATAATATTACAAGCACCTATAGATATCATCAAGTTACCTACACAATTTTCTTATACTGTGTCTGTCATTTACAAGAAGCCCAATGATACTGGACATCTTAATTATTTCAGCTTCTGTAAATCTTTTTTTTTTAGCTCAGCTGACTGAAAGTCATCTGAGCTATAGCGATCACTCTTTGTCCGTCGTCCGTCTGTCCGAACGTTAACCAAGCACAAATCGTAACCGCTGGACCTAGAATCTTGTAACTTTGGATTCTGAGAGGTCGAGGAAAAATCTCCTAGGAAACCAGAAATTAGGTCACTGTTACCCATATCCTTCGAGCTATGGGGCCCAAAGTACCCCCCCCCCCAGAATAGTTAGAAGTTTCATACAAAAACATCAATATCTCATTAACTACATCACTGATGGTCATGATTTTTGGAATACATATTGATCATGAGATGCTCCATCAGTTCCTGCAGACTGGTGGCGCCACCTGTATTTTTCGATTTTTTACGAATTTTTTTCTCTATTTTTGAGACCTTTAAAAATGTGAACATCTGTTAACAGGGCACAAATCGTAAAGACTGGACCTAGAATCTTCATTCTTGACACAGTGAGAGACCTATGAAAAGTCTCCATGGAAACCTGAAATAAGGTCTCTGTTACCCATATCCTTTGAGCTGTGGGGCTCCTAATTACTCCCCAGAATAATGGAAAATTTGATTAAAACAAACTGCAACATCTCAATAACTACAACACTGATGGTCATGATTTCTGGCATACATATTGATCAAGAGGTGATCCATTAGTTCCGGCAGACTGGTGGCGCCACCTGTTTTTTTCAAATTTTCACAATTTTTTTTCTCTTTTTTTTGAGACCTTTTTAGGATGTAGTTATCTGTTAACAGGGTACAATTCGTAACGACCGGACCTAGAATCTTCATTCTTGACTCACGGGGAGACCCATGAAAAGTCTCCATGGAAACCTGAAATTTGGTCTCTGTTACCCATATCCTTTGAGCTATGGCACTCCAAAGTACAGCTCAGAATAATGGAAAATTTGATACAAAAGCTGAAGTATCTAAACATCTAATGCAGAGATCACCATAATTGTTTGCATGGATATTGATCATGGAGTGTTTCATCAGTTTCTGCAGACTGGTGGCACCACCTGTATTTGTTCGTGTTTTTTTTTTTTTACGATTTTTTCTCGATTTTTGAGACCTTTAAAGATATGAACATCTGTTAACAGGGCACAAATCATAACAACTCAACTTAGAATCTTCATTCTTGACACACAGGGAGACCCATGAAAAGTCTCCATTGAAACCGGAAATTATGTCTCTGTTACCCATATCCTTTAAGCTGTATGGCTCCAAAATACCCCCCAGAATAATGAAAAATTTGATACAAAACTTGCAGTATCTCAATAACTACAACACTGATGGCCATGATTTTTTGCATTCATATTGATCATGAGGTGTTTCATCTGTTTCTGCAGACTGGTGGTGCCACCTATATTTTATTCAATTTATCGAATTTTTTTCTCTAATTTTTAGACCATTAAGGATGCTGTCATTTGTTAACGTGGCACAAATTGTAACAACAGGACCTAGAATCTTCATTCTTGTCATGCAAGGAGGCCCATGAAAAGTGCCTGTGGAAACCTAAAATTAGGTCTCTGTTACCCATATCCTTCAAGCTATAGGACTCCGAAGTATCCCTCAGAATAATGGAAAATTTGATACGTAAGCTGAAGTATCTGAACAACTAATGCAGAGATCAGCATGATTCTTTGTATGGATATTGACCATTAAGTGTTTCAATTAGTTTCTGCAGACTAGTTTCTGCAGGTATTTTTGTATCTGCCAAAACGAAGTTTTGGGGATACTCTGTTTTTGACGGGGTTCCGCCGCCGCCGCCGCGTTCGTTTCCGGAGAACTCCTCTGAGACTACTTGACCGATTTTTCCGAAACTTACACCAATTATCGGGTCACATGTGAACTGTTGCCTAACCAATTTGCGTTGACCTCTGACCTTTCCTCTCTGCCCAGCGTCCATTTGTGCGTCTGTTTCCACACATAAACCCTCATATCTCGGAATCGTTTGACTGATCAGCAAACATTTTTATACAAATGTAGCCCTTGGATAGCTTTGTAACATACACAAAAAAATGGTGGTGCCACCTGCAACCATGTTTGCACAGTGTCCATCTGTTCATCTGCCTTGGATTAAAATCACTCATATCTCTGCAGTGAATAGACGTATTCACCTGAAATTTGGCATGCGTATACATCCTGGATAGCTTTCTTGATTTTTGACAGGTGGCGCCACCTACATTCACGTTCACGCTGCAGGCATCCAAGCTCATATCTTGGGAACCATTTGACCGATCGGGACAAAATTTTGCATGTGTATAGATCTCACATAGCTCTCTCTCATACGCAAACTGGTGGCGCCACCTGCAACCATTTTTGCACAGCGTCCGTCTGTTTGTCTGCCGTGGGATAATATCACTCATATCTCGGCAGTGGTTTAACATATCTGCCTAAAATTTTGCAGTTTTATACATCCTGGACAGTTTTCTTGCTTTTATGACAGGTGGCGCCACTTACGTTCTAGTTTACGCTGCAGACATCCAAGCTCATAACTCGGGAACCGTTTGACCGATTGGGCTAAAATTTTGCATGTGTATGCATCTCACATAGGTCTTCACCATACACAAAACTGGAGGGGCTACCTGCAACCATTTTTGCACAGCGTCTGTCTGTTTGTCTGCCGTTGGCTAAAATCACTTATACACATGTAGTGGTTTGACCTTTCTGCCTAAAATTTCGCATATGTATACAACTTGGACAGCTTTCTGGATTTGTGGTAGGTGGCACAACTTACATACACATTTAGGCTGCAGACACCCATGCTAATATGCAACACACCTCACTCTATTTCCCCTTGCCACTCTATCCATGCCTCACTTCACCCATTCCACTCTGATTTTGGAGGATACATGTTGTCGCTTGTTGACTACCCGTATTCGAGTTTTTAAAGTTTACGCATTTTTTCTCTATTTTGGAGATATATAAATCGGACACAATCTTGGCCTGTTGGTTAATCTGTTTGATGCTTCAGTTGAATGGGTATATACTACCATTCTGATGATAAAATTTCCTTTTGCGAATCTCTTCCCAGACAGCTGAGCGTCATGACCCATGGGTCACTTATTTATATTTTGAAACCTCAATGATCGTTATTGGGGCGTTGAAAGTGTAAATTATAAGATAATTGTGTGAACTCTTGAATACATGTAATTTAAAAGCAACCCATTGTAAAGGCCGTGGCCTATGTATAATATTGATTTATAATTATATGCATACTTGTACATTTTATATTATTTTCATATATATTTCACATAAATTTATTTTATAGGTCATACTTCCGTTTAGATTTAATCTTCCTTCTCATAGTTAATAAATAAAGATTTTCAGTGCAACCGAAAATTGTCTCCAGAGGAATTATTCATGATTATTGCATATTATTATTTAGTATTAAAGCTGACAAGTCAGTCTATTATGTATGAATCAGGAAAGGAATTTATGTTGGGCTGTGTCCTGTTTCCCAATCCTTATATAAATATCAAATAAAAATACTGTTTATGTCAAGATTCTGGTCAGGACATAACTGGAGACAAAAGTACCCAATCTTCTCGGGTGAATATGTTCCTTTCGATGTGATGCCATGTTTTATTCCATCACATCGTACATCTTGAGACTGAAAAGAGAGGTGGTAAACTTTACAATAACGATAGCATGCTTGGATTTTATTCTCCATGCATGCAACAAAACCAGCATAGGATATTTTTAGGAATATGGAGAGTGATTTAAACTAACATCGATTATACAAAACAAATCAAATACGTATTGTTTCAATCACTTTCACAATAAATTTGGTATTAACAAATCTTGTACTTTAAATTTTGTACATAACAGGATCTAATTTTTTTTTATATCAAAATTTCATATATTAAAAAATAAAATGTTAACAGTGACATATATTTTCATTTTATAAATGAAATAAATTAATATTATGAAAAAATGGTTCATTTTATTTTTAAAATATAAATTAACATGATTTTTAGGTACTGAGTGAAGTTCTGCAAAATTGGTACTATGAAATAACTGACAAGTATTAAAAGAATAGTTTTAAAAGAATATGTATAAAAATTAACAAGATATAATACATGTGCCTGCAGTATGACTTTATCCAAGTGATTGTAGTACTGGTATGAGTTTATAGCATTGAAGGCTTCAATACGTTATCGGTAGTGAAAACACCATAAGCCATGATCATTTTTGGTCTGCACTGTATCTGGTTCCATATTATATTTTTCTTGAATGTGTGTTATTGCAAACTGTATGATTAAAATGCAGACTGGCTTGCAGGATATCTTGGTACATTTCAGGAGATACATGTAGACCCAGTTGTGGCTGTGTTGTTAACACTGAGCCACAGGTTCCTGCTTTCATTTATCTAGCGGACTGGAAGTAGGCTACACCTGATGTTGGCTGCCTATCCCAGTGCCCCTGTGCAAATTTTTTTTAAGCAGTACATGCATGTGTTACATCATCACTGGTTTGAGAATCCTGTAACTCGACCACTGGATACACATGACCACGCCCTACAGGCAGCGTTGTTACCAAGGTGACACACTGGATTGTTTCAGCTGGCCAGGCGCGCATGTATCACATTTCAGCTGGGTGGGCCAGCCAGTAAGTTGGCAGCGATGATGTAACACATGCAGTGCAGTCTTACGGCTAGCCTGAAACAATCATCAGCCAATCACCCGGGGCTTAGCCACAGGCTAAATGTACCCAAAGTGGGTACAACGTTGTCACCTGCATGCGCTCCTGTCCGCTCAATAAATGAAGGCAGGGACCTAGCTGTGGCTCTGTTTTTTAAACAGAGCCACAACTGGGTCTAGATATGCATGTGGATTGATGGATGTGAGATAAGATGTACATGTCACAATAATGATACACTATTTATCTGACTCTTAACATCAGACATGCCTCTGTTTATCCATGGTGTAATCAAAGGTCAGATTGTGCCAGGTAACTTATTTGGCTGTGACCTACTCTGTCCAGTTCTAATGAGTAATTAGCACCAGTGGTCACCAGCAATGTGGCAGCTGGTCCATGATTGCCTTAACAATACACACATCCTCGGCAATTACTGGAAAAGAACAGAGTCTGTTCAGCATTATTTGCTGATATGCTTCTTGCAAGGGGCTCACAGGAAGTAATAGAAAGTAATATGTAGGCTATTACTTTGCCCTCTGTTTCTATTACTGTAACGTATTGTACCGTGTTTACATATATTGTTACTGAGCTAAGCAGCCCATGTTATTGATCGGTCATGGTCAAAAAGGGGTCCCGCTTGTCGCTTATGTGCTGCACAATAAAAACACAGTCTTGGGCATACAAGTGTTCGGCTCGTTCTCGAAGCAAAGTACATCACATGGTGTCAGAAGTGGGATAATTTTCTACAAACCCTGAACTAACAAGCCAGTTTAAACTGTCAGGCACAGGAACATGGCAACTGCGCAGTTCGAACACCTAAATATCGATTGGGACTCGCCAGATTTGTACCAGGAGTTCGACAGATTTCGAAACCATGTTGACTTTGCACTTGATGGCCCCCTTTCCGGTCAGACGGCCAAGCAGCAGGCAGGTTGGCTCGGCACATGGCTAGGCGAACAAGGTAGGGAAACTTATAAAACCCTAGCCTGGCAGGATGGTAAAAAGGTAAAGTCCAAGTAAAAAAAAAACAAACGCATTGCTCGCCACAAATTTAAACAGCGTTAACAAGGACAAACAGAAAGTTTCGATCGATTTGTCAAAGATTTGCGTTTGATTTTAATGGACTGCGAATACAGTGATCCAGATGACATGCTTATTGATGCAATCATTGCTGGAGTTCGTGAAAAACGTGTATAAGAAAGACTGCTTGATAAAGGTGAGGACTTGACCTTGGCTAAAGCCATAGAAATACCCCAGCAATTTGAAATGTCACAGAAACAAATGAAAACTGTTAGAGATAAGTGTACTCATTTGTCAGCAGTTTCATTGTCTGTTAAACCTAAAGGTAGACCTAAACAGCATTATACAGGAACTAGAAAGAATGTGCATGATCTCAACAGTCAGCAATCTATCTATCGGCACTCACAAACACATGGTGGTCAAATACAGTCTAGAGCTCCGTATGAGCAGCAGTCAGCTGGTAAGCGCACATTGAGCTCTCAGCATAATCAAAGTAAATGTACACACTGTGGCAAAGATTCTCGCCACAGATTGAACTCTGGCATATGTCCAGCCAAAGGATCATCTTGTTCATTCTGTAAAAAGCCTAATTCCTGGGCAGCTGTGTGTCGTAAACTATTGATGTTGAGCCAGACCCAGCTCCAGATGAATTTTTAGATGACTTAGAAGTCCTTGACATTAAATTGACACAAACCGGTGAACTGACAGAGTCTGACAAGTGGACAAAGTCCATAAAAATTCTGTCACAGAAAGTTCAGTTCCGCATAGATCCAGGAGCGCATTGCAACAAAATAACTGTTGATAGTTATGAGCGACTCCTGCATGAAGGTCAGCTTAAGAAATCTAACGAAGTGCTTCGTACATACTCAAACCACAGGATTAAACCAGTAGCTGCAGTTGATCTCTCCCTCAAGCATAAACACTGTGAGGCAATGGCTGGGTTTGAAATTAAGGACATTTCACAGGAAAATATAATCAGTGGAACCACTGCAGAACAACTAGGTCTGATAGCTCGCCTGCTAGCCATAGATGGCGCCACTAGCAGCCATGCAACTAACAAACCTGAAGCTCCACCAGGCCTTGACAGCTTTCCCGATCTTGCTCGTACAACAGGTACTTTGCCAGGCAAATACACAATCAAAATAAATCCAGACGCAAAGGGTGTAGTACATCCAGTGAAACGTCAGCCGGCAGCATTGAAGCCTAGAATGATCGACAAGTTAAAAGAAATGGTGGACAATGGGTACATCGCAAAAGTAGACCAGCCCACCGAATGGGTAAGTTCCATGGTTGCAGTTCTACGAAACAACAAGATACGGATCTGTATTGGTCCTGGTGATTTGAATAAAGTAATCAAGCGGGAGCACTATCCCCTACGCACTACTGTAGAGGTTGTATCATCTATGCCACATGCAAAGGTTTTCTCCGTATTAGATACAAAATCGGGATTTCTACAAATTGAACTTGGTGAAGTGTCAACAATATTGACAACCTTCAATACGCCTATCGGCAAATTTCGTTGGCTCCGCCTTCCATTCGGACTGAAATGTGCGCCCAAATTATTTCAGCGCATAATGGATGAAATGCTCGAAGGCATAAATGGGGCAACAGCCATAATGGACGACATTCTCATTGCCACTCCATCCATGGAAGAACATGATGCTGTACTAAGGAAAGTAGTAGAAAAAGCTACATCATACAGTCTGTAGCTGAACTTCACTAAGTGTCACATCAGACAATCATGTGTTCCTTACGTAGGACATCTACTCACAGGTGAAGGTCTCAAACCAGACCAAGCTAAAGTCGAGGCAGTCAAGAGCATGCCGCCGCCCAGAGACAATGTCGCTTTTTAGGATTTGTCACCTACTCAAAATTCATTCCAAACCTCAGTGAAGTAGATGCACCACTTCGACAGCTCACCAAAGGAGATGTTGTGTTCACTTTGCAACCAGCTCAGCAGAAAGCATATGTCAAGCTTAAGGAACTTTGCAGCAACCCGCCAGTGCTACAGTTTTATGATGCTTCAAAGCCAGTGGAAATATTTTGTGATGCTAGTAGCTCAGGATTAGGAGCTGTTATTCTCTAAGATAACAAGCCTGTCGCATACTCGTCAAGATCATTAACTGATGTTGAAACACGCCATGCACAGATTGAAAAAGAAATGCTATATATTGTGCATGCTTGTACAAAGTTTCACCAGTATATATTTGGAAAACATGTCACTGTTTACAATGACCATAAGCCACTGGAGGATATATACAAAAAACCATTGCTAGAGACCCCAGTGCGCATACAACGGATGCGTCTACGTCTACAGTGGTATGATCTAACTGTTAAGTATAGACGGGGCAAGGACATGGAATTGCCTGATACCCTGTCAAGAGCTCAACTAACTGAAAGTGAACCAGAGATGGAAGGCCTGGAATACATCTCCATGCTAAGTTTTATATCAGTCAGTGACCAGAAATACACTGATATCAAAGTGCGCACAACAGCAGAGCTTAGTGACTTACTACAAATGATCAAATCAGGATGGCCAGACTTCAGGAAAGAGGTACCCATACCAATACGCCCATATTGGGACTCTAGAAGTCAACTTAGCATATTTGATGGTATCGTATACAAAGGAATGCGTATCGTGATTCCTCCCAGTATGCATGCAGATATGCTGAAGTTTGTGCACCCGTCGCACCTTGGCATAGTCAAGAGTAAACAACGTGCGAGAGAAGTACTCTACTGGCCTGGGATGAATTCAGCTATAGAAGAGCTAGTTAACAACTGTTCCAAATGTGCAGACTTTCAAAACAGACTACCCAGAGAACCGATGAAACCAACAAAGACTCAAACGTTTCCATTTCTAGAAGTAGCCTCTTACCTTTTTGAACATGAAGGTAAGCATTATTTGTTATTAGTGGACTACTATTCAAAATATGTAGAAGTTGATGAACTCAAGAACTTGTTTAGTCGCGCAACTATTGAATCACTAAAGTCACAGTTCACTCTTCGCACTGACAATGGTCCCCAGTATGCTTCAGAAGAGTTTAGTATTTTCTGCAAGACCTACAGCATTATACATAAGAAGTCATTACCACACACACCACACTCCAATGGTGAACAGAAAGGGCTGTGCAGACAGTAAAAAAAAACTGTGGAAAAAGGCAACAGACAAACACCTTGCCTTATTAGACTATAGGACAACCCCCGAGGTAGTAGGTTTGTCACCAGCACATTTACTTATGGGCAGAAGACCACGTAACTTGTTACCAGCAGCTAGTACGCTATACTGATGCCAACAGGGCATAGCAGAGAGAAAGTCAAACAAATTTTAGAGAGTGATAAAGCTAACCAGAAATATTATTATGATCTCAAAAGAGCAAATGGACCATATCGGCGGCGCCCAGCGGGACGCAATATCGGCCGCCAGCTGCAATGGCCTACAGGCCTGTATTAACTCTATCAAGTCAACCGGGAACAGGAACTCTCGGCCCCAGAGACACTCGGCCCAGAGACACTCAGCCCAAGCGACTCTCGGCCCCAGAGACACTCGGCCCAAGAGACACTCGGCCCCAGAGACAGTCGGCCAGTGAGCATGGAGACCTAGCGACATTCGGCCCCGAGGCCGTCGGTCGGTCCCAGAGACACTCGGCCCACAGGTCCGATTCAAGCCCCGGGAAACCCCTCGTTAACACAATTGTTCCCGTAGTTATATTGAGTCGCCCTTGCCCATTTGACGCGACACTTCATATTATTGAAGTTCGTGCTATTTTTTTCACGTAATGCGGGGGTAAAAAACTTATAAAAACAATAAAAAAAACATATACATCCTAAGTGTATGCATAGTTATAATTCTAAATGCTTAACGTTTAAGGGTGCAAAGCAGAAATGTGTTGAAAGCAGTTATAGGAAATGGATTTGTTCATCAATTTTATATTTTTTAACTGCATCTTCAAGGATTTTTTTTTGCCATTAACACTTTAAAATTCTTTCAATTTTTATTTTTTTTTTAAATTTGATTTAAAATTTATATTAAAACTACAAATTTACTTATGTTACTTCATTACAGTCGAATTAAAGAAATACAACTTATTGCCCCACGCCCTTTACATGAAATGTAAACATCAAAGTTTTACACTGCCCAAAAAGCTGATGTAAACCCTAATTATAAACAAATATTCAATTTTTTAATTACGGTACTTAAAGTAGCTTAAAATTGTAAACCGTCAGGCTTGAAATACGCTGAATGACAAAAATTACATTTTTATTCAATTTGGCTCGTCAAATTGATGATTAGGACTAACCTTGCCCTTTTATATCCCAAATAACAGTAAGGGGTTAATTTTTATATGGCTTTTTATATTTTAAACTTTTAATTTTAAAATTTGGAGGTTAAAAATTGAAATAGAATTTTGAAATTAATTTTAATGGATTCAGCACATAAAAATTAGGATAGGTGGTAGGTCTGATTGAATTCAGCAATAAAAATTTCTCCACATAAAAATTTCATAATGTAAACCCTTGACATTAACCCATATATTTTCAAAGAGTTATGTACCGAGGTTAGTTTATAAAATTGCCGATTTCAAGCCTTTTGGACACTTTTCCAGAGGGGTAATGTTTTAAAAATATGATCTCCATGAATCACTTTAACAGAAAATGGTATCAAACATTATAATGACGGGGGGTGCAGCAAAACTTAAAATTTCAGGATTGACCCTATAGGGCTATCTTTCTTCATTTTTTCTCTGTTTCCATTGTCTTTAATTTATTCCGCCACCAGCATGTCCAACAAGCTTGGTAATCTGCTTCATGGCTAGTTGATTATGGGTAAGCTCAATCAGTGGTCTACCGAACTAACTATGCACACAATGGTCATTGTTATGACTGCACTAATCACTTCCATTGACTTTACAAAGACGGCAATCAACCTTTGATCAAACCATGGTAAATGGCGTCAGTTTCTCTTGTTTTATCAGTCTGTTTCTTTATTCATTTATATAAACCATTATAAAGATAATACACAAATAAATTATGAACAATGAATTGATATGGATCCCATTGTTTAATGTAATTATATATATATATATATATATATATATATATAATATATATTTGGTCTTTATCACTGCGGAGCGATTGTACAACATCATTTATTCAGTCAGCTATATGAATTTCAAATAAAATATTAATATTTATTAAAATATACATACATATATATTTGTATGTATACATAATTGTATTATATATATATATATAATATGATATATCATTATTTGGACTATCATAGAATAATGCTTTTGATTGTTTCAGAATTATGCACGGTTTCATTATATCTGTATATATATATATATATATATATATATATATATATATATATATATATATATATATCTTAGTAAACTTTGTGTGTGCATTATGTTTTATTCATAGAAAATTCAGCTTTTGTTGCTTAAATTCGTGACATTCAAGTACCGGTATTTGTAGACGACCAAGGCACTGCTCCATTCATGCCGAGTAGATCTAGCTTGTTACTACGGGAACAATTGTGTTAACGAGGGGTTTCCCGGGGCTTGAATCGGACCTGTGGGCCGAGTGTCTCTGGGACCGACCGACGGCCTCGGGGCCGAGTGTCGCTAGGTCTCCATGCTCA
The DNA here is from genome assembly GCA_026874595.1 of Sipunculus nudus. Classification (NCBI taxonomy): domain Eukaryota; kingdom Metazoa; phylum Annelida; class Sipuncula; order Golfingiida; family Sipunculidae; genus Sipunculus; species Sipunculus nudus. The sequence continues at coordinate 67,985,202 of CM049306.1, forward strand.
CTGGCCGACTGTCTCTGGGGCCGAGTGTCTCTTGGGCCGAGTGTCCCTGGGGCCGAGAGTCGCTTGGGCCGAGTGTCTCCGGTATTCCGTCAACCATATCGGCATAAACCTGTAGGAATAGTACACAATTTGAGGGCTTTACATTGCATAATTTATAGTCTCTCTCTCTCTCTCTCTCTCTCTCTCTGTACATATATACATATATATATATATATATATATATATATATATATATATATATATATATACATATCAATTTTCATTCAATATTTTATATGAATTGAATTTTTTTTATTCAGTGTGACCACGAGCATTTTGGAAACGTTTTCAACTCCACCTCACACACGCACAAACTCCCAATCGGAAAAACGACAAATTACGGTAAATACACATTTATCAACAGGAATGACAATAACCATTACAAACATTGACCAAAACTACTGCATGATAAAAGCATCACAGCAACATCTCAGTAAACTATATATATATATATATATATATATATATATATATATATGTGTGTGTGTGTGTAACGGGTGTTCCCGGCAAGAGCCAAAGTCACCCGGCGTGAGTGAAAAGCGAGGCAAGGCGATGTATATATATAAAAGTGTTTATTCAGCCGTATATATATACAAATCTGGAGTCCTCCAAGCCGGAGTCCCTGCTAAGCAGAGAACGAATACTGACATTAAACATTTCATATAAACATTTCTATATGGTGCAAAAATACAATAAATGGCATGAATATACAGAATATACATTTGCACATTTCTCGGTATTCATTACACAAGAAAACACATTACATATTATACAAATGAGCCTATATATTTAGGAACCACATTTTAAGATATCGTTGCATATTACCATGAATACAAATATCCATGCGTACAACAAGTATGAATTTACCAGTAACGTGTGCAATTAGAATATGGAATATACAGTTTACATGATAGTACGTACATGATATACTGAAAGTAATGAATTGGCTAAATGATAGAGTTTATCGCAGTTTAAGAGTTTAGTAAAAACGGTCCTTACCTGCCAAGCAGAGAACGAATACTGACAAGTTCTCTATGTCACGAGACTGAGGCTTGGCAGGGTTCGCGTCGCGGTCCGTGTCATTGTCCGAATGAAAACAATAGGAACAACGGAAAACCGGTTGAGTAATGAGGAACCAAGCAAACAAGGCAACCAAGGCAACTGCGGGGCAATTCATTGACCAGTTAGGCCAAGCTGATGATATGATACCTGCCAGGCAATTCAGTTATACCTGATAATATAATACGTGTTATCGGAGCCGTTACATCCTCCCCCTACTTGAAAAAATGTCGACCCGACATTAATGTACGAGAAAAGTTAGGTAAAAAAAAAATTATATCAGATCCACCACACCATACCAACAGCACATCATCCACACCATATACCAAACGCTCCCCCCAGTAGAGAAGTGGCGTCCCGACACTAACTGCAAAGAATGATAGGTCGCGCATGACAGCACTAGCAGTGGACGGCCCCTAGTAGGATTTCGGATAGATGTTTATATTGGAACATCATGTTCACAAGAGGTATACATATATGAAAGTGAAAAACCCAGAAACTGGTGGCAGTGGAGAACGTCAGTATACGCAAAAAAAAAAAAACAATCGTATAATGATATCACTGACTCGTCAAATCTCAGAACGAGTCATGTAGCTTACGCAAGGAACTTATCCTAAACATACTCATGTTAACACATGTACTTGTTTAAAAATATTATCACCCGTTAAGTACATAGTCCCCAAAACGTTCTGGCATACGTCGTTCTCGGGTAGATCTACGTACTGGATTAACATCCGGATCCCCACTCTGATCAGATATTGGGGCGCTATTACCATCATTATTATGATCATGACTTGAGATGACGTCATGGTCATCGTGTAGTTGTGATATATTGTCATTATCACCTTTGGCGTCATCGTTTAACACACCAGTGACGTCATCATCAAGACCTGTAGTTTTAACGGTATCAACATTTGCATTGCAATCATCAGTAGAACCATTTATCAGGAATGTATTAGAGTGATCAGACGCAATTGCATCATCATCTGTATCATCCGATAATTCAAGTTCTAAATGCAACTCGCTCACATCCTCAGAACCACTCATGTGGGGACGATTATTTGGAGTTATAGTGAAAATGGGGTCGTCATCTGTTGATGAGTCTTCCGACCCTGACACTGATGATGTAATAATTGGTTTGTGTGTTGTGGAAACTGGTTTTTGTGTAGGGTCGACGGGCAATCCTGTATATGGAAGGATCAGATTGCGATGCAGAGTGCGAGTACGCTTTTTATCACCCAAGGGGCAAACAACATATACTGGAATATCCTTATTGGGTTGTTCCAATACCTCATACACCTGCTTTTCCCATTTATCGACCAGTTTCTGTTTCCCAATGATCCCTACCTTTCGTACTAAGACGTGATCACCAATACCCAGCACCGCATTGCGAGCACGTTTATCATACAATCGTTTGTGGTGATACCTGGATGATAAAGAGACACGTTGAGCAATATCATAGGCAGAAGAAAGTTGGTCTTTTAGATCGGAAACATATGTGTTGTAATTTTGATGGTTAGGATTGTTGTTGGTCCCAAGTACTAGATCAATAGGGAGGCGTGGATGTCGACCGAACATTAAATAGAAAGGTGTATAACCGGTTGCATCATTTTTCGTACAATTATAGGCATGAGTTAAAGCACTGACGTATTCTTTCCAGTTTTTCTTTTTCCCTTCCTCAAGAGTACCCAACATACTGATTAAACTACGGTTAAACCTTTCGGTTTGCCCATTCCCCATTGGATGGTACGGTGTACATCGTGATTTATGGATACCAGCTAGTCTGCATAGTTCTTTGATGATTTTAGATTCAAATTGTCTGCCCTGATCACTGTGGATGCGGGCTGGAAAGCCATAATGTTGGACAAATGTGTCAAATAGTATTTTAGCTGTAGTCTTTGCCGTAGTATTGCGACAAGGAACTGCCATAGCGTAGCGTGTGAAATTATCGGTCATGACCAGAACATTTTCAATTCCACCTGTAGATGGCTCAAGGCTAAGATAATCGACACATAGGAGCTCCATTGGTTGTGTGGATGTTATAGGTACTAAAGGAGCTTTTGCTGGAGGGGACTTCCGCCTTATACAGCGTGGACAATTCTTAATGTATGAATCTATGTCTTTAGACATTTTTGGCCAGTAAAATCGGTCATGGGCTAGATGGACAGACCGATTACGACCTAGATGCCCAACATCGTCATGAATACCAGATAAAGCGACTTGTCGCAAACTGCTAGGTATTACCATTTGATACTGAATTTTGCCGTTCAGTGTTCGTTTACGATAGAGTATGTCATCCCGCAGCACAAGGCTATCTATACATCTGAAAAGAATTATTTGATCAGGATGAGTCAAGTCTTTCTTGTTTATGACCTTACCGTCTCTGAAATGGACAATGAATGGGTTCAGATTCGAATCCAGAAGTTGTTCCTTTGCAACGTTTAATCGTGTTTGTCCGAGCAAATTGACAGGATCCGTGGATGGAACAGCTTTGGATTGGTCACAAGAAAGACTACATATTACAGGTGATGGTATGGTCACTGATTGACAAACAGCTTTTACTACATCATTGGTAATACATTGATTGTGGTTTTTCTTTTCTGCTAGAAGCCGAGGGATTCTCGAAAGTGCATCGGCGTCGATGTTATGCTTGCCGGCTTTATATTGAATATTAAAGTCGTAATTAGCCAATTCAAATACCCATCTTTGACCTGTTGCATCTAATTTTGCGGAGGACATTATGTAAGTTAGAGGATTGTTATCAGTGAACACTATGAACCGTGATCCATACAGATATTCTTTAAATTTATCGGTTACACACCACTTTAAAGCTAAGAACTCTAACTTATGAATAGGGTACCGAGACTTTGATGGTGTTAGGCTTCGGCTCGCATAAGTATTGGTCTTTTCTGGCCATCTTGATCTTGGTACAGAATACCAGAGATCCCATCAAAACTTGCATCAGTATGAACAATAAACGGACGAGAGAAATCTGCAAACGCTAGTACAGGAGCAGAAGATAGTAGTCCTATTAATTGATCAAATGCTAGTTGGTGGTTATTTGACCAGTGAAAGATTGTTTGAGATGGAACTTTCTTTCTGGTACGATTACTGGTTTTTGTTTGATTCTGAATATGGTGGCCTTTCAGTAAGTCATGTAATGGTTTTGCGATTTGAGCAAATCCAGGGACAAATCTACGATAGAAACTCGCAAAGCCCAAGAAACGGCGTACATCACTGACACAGTTAGGTATAGGCCATTCTTTAAGAGCGCTGATTTTACTCTGGTCAGTATGTATACCTTCTTTTGAGACTATATGTCCTAGGTATTTTACTTTATCTTGCATCAGCTGGCACTTTGAAGGTTTTAGTTTTAGGCCTGCGTCATGCAGACGCTGAAAGATGTTATTCAAGCGTTTTATGTGTTCTTCAAAGGAGGTAGAGAATATGTTTATATCGTCAAGATAGAGAAGACATTCTTTTAAATGGAGATCACCCATAGTCTTCTGCATCAGTCTTTGGAAGCAGGCAGGGGCGTTCACCAAGCCGAAGAAGACCTACTGTAAAAGCTGTTTTATCTTTATCTTCTTCGGCTAACTCAACCTGCCAGTAACCAGACTTCAAATCTAGAGAGGAAAAGAAGCGAGCGCCAATCAAAGAATCTAAGGTTTCATCGATTCTTGGCAAGGAATGAGCGTCTCTAACAGTTCTGCTATTCAGGGTTCTATAATCAATACAGAAACGAAGAGTTCCGTCAGGTTTTCTGACAAGGACTACTGGACTAGCATACGGACTTTTGCTCTCCTTAATTACTTTTGATTCTAGCATTTCTTTCAGATGTTGTTTTACCTCATCATATAATTGTGGAGGGATGCGACGATATCGCTCTCTAAATGGTTCATTTTTAGTCAACACGATACGGTGTTTTTCTACATTGGTGTGACCAATATCTGTATTACTTAAGGAAAATATGTGTTTCCATTTAAGCAACAGAAGTTGTAGTTGTTGGATTCAGATGGTGACAAATCTTGACCAAATTTGAACATGTTTAAGAATTGTTGATCAGATGGGTCAGGTGATTGTGTCAGTTGGGTTACGAGGCTAGCTTCTTGTATGTTACAGAGTATCATTTTTGATGGAATAATGATGGAATGTGATGTTAAGTTCCTGACCTGTACTGGAATTCTGTGACTTGTACCTACCGACAAATCAAGCTCTTGGGCACAATGAAGTAGAACCAATCCAGTTGGTAACCTGTGGAGAACATTCACATCAGTTATAACAAGGGTCTTGCCTGTTGTACAACCTCTGGTTAAACCATTTATAGTAACATCACTGAGGGCAGGTATTACTGTAGACTTGGTGGATAATACATAACCTCCTTTATTCACTGATTTCTTTTCCCTGTTTGTCAAACATTTAAATGCAATATTCCATGGTTGGAGCATGTGTAAACTTTGAATAAAATTTGGACCAGCATTTGTCTGAAGAAAATTTAAACAAGAGTTAAGCACATTCGTACCAATTGAAATGGAACACTGGCATTGAAATGGGTGTTTTTCATTACCAATACTGGCACAGAGAATGTCTGAGATGAATTTATTTCAGGAAATTTAAGGTCAACAGCGATGATACCACAGTACTCTACCTGCTGGCCGTCCAGTTGCCGGAGATCCATCATCTCCTCCACAGGGACTAAGTCTGACGGGTTGAGGTGTTTTTCATAAAACCATTGAGCAATGGTAGAGACCTGGGAACCTGTATCTAAAAGACCCTGGCAGTTAATACCATCTGCAAACATGTCAACAACCTGTGTTTCACCTACAAGAGGGACATTATCAGTACATACGTTTGTTGTGGGAATTTTATAACCTGACCCCGTGTTCTCCCACGAATGATCACAGGCGACTCTTAGTTTTTTAGGATTTTCCCGTTTTTGTCTCGTTTGGCATGGCATTTGTCAACAGTGTGGGTGTGACGAAGGCAACGAGAGCAAAAGACTTCGTCCGAGACAGTATTACTGTTACGAACTTCAGCCTGAGTTTGTGATGGTTTGTTTGGTTTGGACATTTGAGATCGTTCAAGTTTCGATAAGCGATTCTCTAGGATTGACAGTTTGTTATTTATCTGCTCAAGCACAGAGCTTTCAGAAGACAAAGTTTTAACCCCTTGTTGAGAAATTTGGTTGGATGAAGCAACTTTCTTGTCACTCATATGTGAGTGATGTACAAGTTCTGACTCTAAGGCTCGTGCTGCTGCAAAGAGTTCATCCTGTTCTTCCCCATTATCATATCTGTGTCTTAAAGCCTCCTTAATGTACTTAGAATACAACCCATTCCAGAATCTAGACCGAAGAAGTCGATCATATTCCCTATGAGGAGTAGGATTTCTCTGGTTTATGAGGTCTAACTGTCTAGTAAGCCTGCAGCTCCAGTTGACAATATCCTCTTTAGGATCTTGTTTACATGAGTGAAACTGCTGTATAAGAACCTCTGTGGGGAGCACATTACCAAAGTATCTGTCAAATTTATTCAGTATATCTGTGGGAGTGGACTCATCGGGCATATGTAAAAGAACATTTCCTGCTGTCCCCCTAACAGACTGATGAATCGCTGACAAAATCTGAGGCTCTGGTGTTACGCCAGCTTTTATCATAGATTTGATATGGGAACGCCATTGTTCGTAGCTACCGGTTTTATCTTGATTCCCTGAAAATGGGGGCAGTTTTGGAGAGAACACTGTAACCAGTAGCCCCAGATGGCCCCTGTATAACATCACCCCTTCGGTGTTTAAACTCCACAAACATCTGATTTACCTCGGAATCTGAAAGAAAATCGAGGTTAGTTACTATCTCGGAGATACGTCTACCTTCGGGTACCTGAAAGGAAGAAGGATTTAACGAATCGAGCAACTTATTTGAAATCAGATGAGACACCTCAGTGATGGAGAAAGCCCTAGCATGTTCAAGAGAGATTTTGATGCTTGAATCCCTTTCTAAAGAGCTACCTGATATCTTATCTATGGCCTTTTTGGCAGTGTCTTTAGTCTCAAAAACTATAAACCCGCGGCCAGTGCAACGACCAGTATGTGCTTCTCGAACAAACAAAACATGAGTAGGAGTTTCAATTTGTGAGAAGTGTTCAATAATCTCAGATTCGTTGACATCAGAAGGGAGTCCATGCATGGAGACGACCCGTGTTATGTCAACTGATTTACCCTCCATCTCTCTTTAATGCGAATGTATGAATAGAGGAGATAAAATGTGATCTTTAAAGACAATAAAGAAATGATGAATGTTGTCTTAAGTCATCTGTCAATTGTCAAATACCAGCAGGTTTAAGGGCAAATGTTAGTATTCAGTTGCAATGCTACTGTTTACATTACACAGAACACAAGACCAATTGGCATTAGACAATGGAACATCACGTGACCAATCACGATAACCTCAAACCGGGCCAAAGCTATTACCCTTTACATGCATAAAATTCTCCATAATAAACTGCAAAAATAATTTACAGCTAACATATAAAAAAAAATTATCACTTCAATTACAAAACATGCAACAATATTATACACAATCACAAAGTCCATAGCCATGCTGACAAAAGCAAATACAAAAAAAAAAGTTCATGCAGTACAAGGAAAATGTCAAACAATTACCGTTTATCTTCTCCAAAGAGAGTGACGTTCGTCTGGGCCCTTTAAACGAAGTCTCCGTGTACGGCGAAAAGCGTGACAATAGTCCAGGAATGCACGAGCGAAGAACACAATGGCGAAGCAGAGTTTACAGTGCAAGGCACTGAAGCGAAGCGAAGCGACGAACACGCATGCATGCAAAATCTGTGTCCAAGCGAGCCCGCGAAAAGTCCACTCTGGCCCTGTGTTATGGTGTTGTGCACAGACACCAATTAAATAATATCCACCGGTGGAATGGAAGTTCAGAAAATAATCATCTCCTGTGATATCGTCGTCGAGACGCACCGACGGACATCGAGTCGTCGAGACGCACACACGGACATCGATCCACAGTAGAGATGGTCCTCACTCGGGGCACCAAAATGTAACGGCTGTTCCCGGCAAGAGCCAAAGTCACCCGGCGTGAGTGAAAAGCGAGGCAAGGCGATGTATATATATAAAAGTGTTTATTCAGCCGTATATATATACAAATCTGGAGTCCTCCAAGCCGGAGTCCCTGCCAAGCAGAGAACGAATACTGACATTAAACATTTCATATATACATTTCTATATGGTGCAAAAATACAATAAATGGCATGAATATACAGAATATACATTTGCACATTTCTTGGTATTCATTACACAAGAAAACACATTACATATTATACAAATGAGCCTATATATTTAGGAACCACATTTTAAGATATCGTTGCATATTACCATGAATACAAATATCCATGCGTACAACAAGTATGAATTTACCAGTAACGTGTGCAATTAGAATATGGAATAAACAGTTAACATGATAGTACGTACATGATATACTGAAGGTAATGAATTGGCTAAATGATAGAGTTTATCGCAGTTTAAGAGTTTAGTAAAAACGGTCCTTACCTGCCAAGCAGAGAACGAATACTGACAAGTTCTCTATGTCACGAGACTGAGGCTTGGCAGGGTTCGCGTCGCGGTCCGTGTCATTGTCCGAATGAAAACAATAGGAACAACGGAAAACCGGTTGAGTAATGAGGAACCAAGCAAACAAGGCAACCAAGGCAACTGCGGGGCAATTCATTGACCAGTTAGGCCAAGCTGATGATATGATACCTGCCAGGCAATTCAGTTATACCTGATAATATAATACGTGTTATCGGAGCCGTTACATATATATATATATATATATATATATATATATATATATATATATATATATATGCCTATACATACATATATATATATATATATATATATATATATATATATATATATATCACAATACTTCTACGCTAAAATCCAACCCAACGTGTGAACAAAAGAAAATCTTAGTACTAATATTTACAAAGAATATTTACCAAAAACATGAAACAATATACATTGAAAACATTAATCTCATTTAAATCCAAGGAAAGATATATATATATATATATATATATATATATATATATATATATTATAGTCTGACTAAAACCAACTTACTCTCCTGCATTGCACTAATAGTCCGGGGGCTGAGGGAGGTCCTGTGTGTAATCGTATGTCCCCTAATTTTGACTTCTGATCCAGGTAGGACATCTTTAGAGGAGTAGACATCCTGGATCGCGGGCAGAAAGGGTGAAATTCAAGATGGCGTCCAAGATGGCCGTCGAACCATTGAATCATACATAACTCGAAAAGAAATTGGGGTAGGTGATTGATTTTGGTGTCTTTGCCTATGTTTTCAGGGTCAAGGAATCTATTGAAACCATTTCCAAGACAATACCGTATTTGGTTTCGGTGATATTCAATATGGCTGACAATATGGCCGCCGTACCATAAAATCATACATAACTCGAAAAGTATTCGAGGTAGGGGAATGATTTTGGTGTCTATGCCTATGTTTTCAGGGTCAAGAAATCTATTGAAACAATTTCCAAGACAGTGCCGTATTTGGTTACGGTGATATTCAATATGGCTGCCAATATGGCCACCGTACCATAAAATCATACATAATTCAAAAAGTAATTGATGTAGGGGAATGATTTTGGTGTCTTTGCATATGTTTTCAGGGTCAAGAAATATATTGAAAACATTTAAAAGACAGTACTGTATTTGGTTACGGTGATATTCAATATGGCTGCCAATATGGCCGCATTTCAATTGAATCGCATATGGCAAGCCAAGGAATCAAGGTAGGGGGTTGATTTTGATGTTATCGTCTATATTTTTCAGGGTTCAGGGGACTATTCAAATTATCTTCAAGACTATGCTGTTTTTGTTCCTGGGGATATTAAATATGGCTGTCAATATGGCCATTTTGATTTTGGTATCTTTGTCCCTGTTGTCAGGGTCAAAGAATCTACTGAAACCAACTCCAAGACAATACCATATTTGGTTATGGTGATATTCAATGTGGCTGCAAATATGGCTTCTTAACAGTTGAGTCATGTCTGATAAGCCATGGAATTAAGGCTGGGGATTCAGTATCTTTGCCTATGTTTTCAATGTCTGAGATTCTTGACATTATTTTCAAGAACATTTTTTTCTTTGTTTTAGTGTTAGTTAACATTGCTGCCAATATGTTTCTTTGATAACTGCTAAAATTCATGTACATCTAACATTTTGTGTGGTCAAATCATGTTCTTTCACAAGTCATGGAGAAAATATGTCCCATTGACTTGATTTTTTTATATCTAAGGAGACATTACAATGACCTTCCTTTACTTTAGCGAAGACATTTTTTTATATCAAACATTTAAGACTGATGCCCTTTCTGACTTTCTAGGTGCTCAAAATTAGATTTGCTGCTTGTAGCTCACAAAATACAGATCACCATGACCCAGTTTCAATTGTTGATGGAGATTTAAGGTGGACCTAAAATTTTATCTGAAAAGGTTCTAGGTCAAACTGTTATGATTTGTACCAATCTGATAGTGAATGCCGTGTTACAGAACAATAACTCAGATTGTGGGGTATATGCGATCGCCAACGCGGTTGAATTTTCCAACAATAGGCGGAACAGTTGGTTAAATGATAAAATTAGTGACTGGGTATATGATGAATATAGAATGGAAAACCCATTTAAAAACTGTTTAGAGCAAAAAAAATTTCACACGGTTTCCAAAAATTCAGCGAAAACGTCCTGTCAAGGTTAAACATGTGCACCATGAGATATAGTATTACACTGTCCATGCAAATATCCTGACTATTTTTATGGAAATATGATAACATGTTCAATGTGTGATATATGGTGGGATAATATTTGTGCAAATTTACCTGAAGATTAGTGGTGGGAGTCGGTTCCTTTTTCATAATCGATCATCGGTTCGAGCAAACCGACTGATGATCGATTATTAATCGGTTCAGACAAATATATGCAATTATCAAAGAAATATGCAATTATCTGTGAAACTGTACCTGCGTTTCCCCGGCATGTATTCTCCTCTCGCGCACGAGTGTAACAATCCTTTCACGTATAAGGACACAATCAAACTAATTTAAAGGATTAAATTTTTCAGATTTTTCGGGCCGAGGTGCGCTTGGGGCAGATCATACCAAAAAAATGCAGGCTAGTCCAAAAAAATTCCAGCTGAAATCCAAATACTCGACCGGCCGGGTTAGCCCAAACAAAGAATTTTAAGGACGAACACGACCTAAACATCGGTTGAATAAATTATTTCTAAGAGAAATTCGCAAAATAGCCACAGACCTGGAGAATTTATGGAGTATCAAAACGCCTTCCCGCTCATATTTTGCAATGAAAATCTCGTTATAAAACTCTCCGCCTATTCTGCAGCTGCGAATTCACGGATGATAAGTGTAATAAGTCCTCCGTTCTCGCATCTACCGTGTCATTCTCAGTTACATACGGAAGTTATTTGGGAACACAGACTCAATATATGAAGCGCGGAATGCGGTAAAAAATGGAAGAATAATTTTTGCCAATAACATAAAGGCATTCTGGAAAGAAAACAATCATTATTATGATGTAATCGATAGTGCCTTTGGTAATCGAGAGCTTGAAAGTGGCAGCAACCCGACTGACTTTCGATAAAACTCGATGATCGGCCCACCACTACTGAAGATATATCGGAGGATTACGTCTTTACATGTACTCTCTGCAAACAATGACTATGCATTCCCAGAGCAGAAATACAGAGAATATAATGCAATTATTAATAAGTTAAAACAAGAAAAAGATAAGAAAAATAAAGAAAAAAAAGGTCAGTCTGTCAACTGCCTCCATGTGGCACTGACCGGGAAACAGGCATTGATGTAACTTTCACAGAGATAAATCAATGTCTGGCGAAAGGTTGACATTTATCACGGGAAAAAATTAATAAATAAACATAAATAATAATACTTAATAATATAATTTTTTTATTATATACAGGTAAATATAATTAGTTTATTAAAACAGTTTATTATGATATATATATATATATATATATATATATATATATGTAACAACCCGGTCGTATAGGTACGGATTGGCGATGTCTTAGAGGGTTGGGCTGCACTACCAACAACAGCGTGGTGGAAAACTGGTTTATTGCGAAATCTGAAAAAAAATATATATATATATATATTGCGATATAAACACCAAACCCACTTTTCAGTCCCCAGGATCTAACATAACCCTCAGGCCAGGCCCTTTTTCTTGCAATTCCTCAAATGTCATTTACTTTATTACTTGTAAAAAATGACCCAATGGGGAGGGAAATTATATAGGAGAAACCGGCACCAAATTGAGGCTCAGAATGAACAACAAAAAAAAACATCCGCGACAACACTCCCGCACATTTCAACAAATCCGACCATTCTCTTCGAGATTTAACATGCACCATCCTTAAAGGCAACTTTCCCTCCAGCAAAGACAGATTCACATCAGAACAAAGGCACATGCATACACTAAGTACGCACTTAAAAGGATTAAACAATGAAAATTTAGCAACAATCTGTATATGTTATCCAAATGATATGATTGTTTGAAATGTTGGCGTTGATGTCTCTCTTCTTTTTGTGTTCATATTATATATATATATATATATATATATATATATATATATATATATATATATATATATATATATATATATATATATATATATCAAATACATATCAATAACATCTCACTATATTAATATCATTTTATATACAAATAAATTTTATCGGAAAAATGAAATTTTTATGAATTAACATTCCAGTTAGAAGCTATAGGTATTTAAAGACTCGTAAACGATACAACATATCATAGCAGGGAAGGCATTCATATATGTGGCGGCATCTGTTGTGGCGATGGGAATCAGTGGGAAGCACTCATTGGCGGATCTCCGGGCAAGATGGCGGTCTCCGGACGATCTCCGGGTCGTCTCCGGGTGAGGTTTCCGTGGATAACTCAAAAAATACTTTTTTTTGCAAATTAAGTATCATATTCGATGCGGATGTCATTTAAAAGTGTCAAGGGGGAGGTTTTATATGAATTTCTGCCTTAATGATTAAGATATCGAGATCTCCTGGTTTTATTTTGACCTCCGAAATATATTATGAAAAACAAGTTACTGAGACATATACCACGTATACCAATCCAACTAAAACACGTACTAGCCATTCTAGAATAATTAATATGGCTTTAAAAATAAAATTGACCATTTAACCACCAAGAACTTGAATGTGAAATATATATTTTTAATACATTTTACCCTATTTACATATATGACAAATCCATCTTTTTCTACTAAGTTCTAGATTTCCAAGGTTACATGAAAAAAGAAACCATTTATCACAACTGTCACATTGAACCATTTCAGATATACCGTCAGTTAGTTATATTCAAATGGACACAATAACTAAAACTTTTTATAAGTGTAAAATCTAAGATCACTATACCAGATTACGCTAATTTTATACATAATTTTTTACATTTTAATTAAGCAACATATTACAGTTCAGTTATTTTGCAGGTCGCTTTAGCGATATGACTAATCCTTATATTTTAAATACATACAGAAAAATGAATTAATGATTAGATCCTTTGATGTTTTGATTGCCTGTGACTGGTTGAGTAAATCATAGCTTCTGTATTACATTGGCCATTATTCCAGTGAATGTTTGGCAAAATTGGCATCCACATTCAACATTTAATGGCACCAAACTTAAAAATTTAGACAATTAAGAATTCATGTAAACTGGTACCTGTCCTATTGTACCAGTACATAACTGATGTAATTATTCCATTATTAATATATATATATATATATATATATATATTTATATATATATATATATATATATATATATATATATATATATATATATATATAGCGAAAGTTAAGATAAACAGTGACGCCTTTTAGATAGACTAACTAGTTTATTAACACACGAGCTTTCGAAGCTATATATATATATATATATATATATATATATATATATATATATATATATATATATCGAAAGTTAAGATAAACAGTGACGCCTTTTAGATAGACTAACTAGTTAATTAACACACGAGCTTTCGAAGCTATATATATATATATATATATATATATATATTCCTGTCAAAATCGGTAGGCTATTATTAATAGATATATAAATTGGGCCATTGCTTTGAATTATAAACATGCAGGTACTTTCAAAATGGTAATGTTTGTCTTTTAGTTTTTACATCTTTTATTCTGCAAGTATTGAATGCATGACGTTGAAGTAGTAAAATGCCATGGAACTTTGTAAGTAATAAAGAAGACACAAGGTGTCATAATAAATTTAATGGGGTAAATAATACGTAGCATGTTATTACAAAACGATATTTGCAACGCGTATACTTACTGGATCATTGCCTCCAAGTATAGTCATTTTCAGACATAATTTTTACATATTTATCTTTCCGTCCGCCCTCAATTAAAAAATGGACTCCTCAACTGCTTGTTTTCCCAAGTAAACCTGTTGCAGCATGCAGTGTTACGTCGCCGTTACTCCCCGCGTCGTGGCTATCCTTCATGCTTGTGATGTACAGCTGTAATCTTCATATTAATAGTAAAAAAATATTCATGTTATTCCCCGCATAAATTATATAAAGCTCCCTCAGACAAATTAACAAAACACCCCCAAAAATAACTATTTTTCTGGCCAGACGTTGTTGTCCGCAAATCGGGCCGCACGCGGTTTAGGCACTTGCTAAAGCAATCGAAACTGCGTGCACGTAGGCGTGCACGCAGGCGTGCAAGCGTTTTAGGCAGTCCCTTATAGATACACCCCAAAAAGGGGTCCCGCTTGTCGCTTATTTGCTGCAAAATAAAAACACAGTCTTGGGCATACAAGTGTTCGGCTCGTTCTCGAAGCAAAGTACATCACAATTACTATTATTATTACAGCTCAAATTTTTAAATTTTATTACTATTTCTGTTATATGGAAAAACCTGTAATAGTCTATTACTATTACTAATATTTTTTACTATTACCCCTTGTCGGACGGTCGCACGCGTTTTAGTAAATTTTAAGGAATGGGATTCTGCGTGCATGTGCGTGCACGCGTTTTAGTAACAACCCAACAACTCGGATTTTATTGGCTGATGGAACCAGCATCAGTTGGTGGGAGGCATTTTCAAAGATGGTTGCCGGGCTCTTCTATTTCAAGTTTTAAAGTATTCATGTATCCCCGTTGATCATACAGTTTTTTGCCATCGCTAAAGGAAGTTCACTTTGCAATCTCGAATAATCAGCTTTTTCTTGGAAGTAAACTGATGATAAGCACCGAAAGGTAAGTGGTCTTGTTGTTTTCCAACCTGGCATGCAGGTGGACAGGGGTACAGGAACGGGAGCGAATGTCGAATCACTCACGCACCCCTGGTTAGCAAAGAAGGTTAAGAGGGCGATATAGTTGATGGGGATAGAGAGAAAAAAGGGGTATAGTTTTTGGGTGGGTTTTCAATACATATATAACAACTATTTACTGACTCCTGTTTCACTCGTTATATTTGTTCATGTGACATCTTGAACTTGGCTGCGTGGAAGTACCTGAAAGAGATGAAATACATGAAATATTAGTACACATGACATGACATACAAAGACAGCGGGATGAATCTGGTCTCGAACCACTGACTAGAGGCGTACAAGTCCAATTGCATAACCACTATGCCACACAGAACTCGTTGCAGAACCAGGGAAAACGGGGGTATTTAAACCTGGTTTAGAAATGTGATCACGTGGTACACTGTGGGGGTACTACTTCACAAGGAGTCATGATCATGTGATCAGCGAATCAACTTCGTACGAACACCAAATCGATCGCTTGGTGTAACTAGTTGAAATATGAATCAGGAGAGTAAAAGGTAAAGATGAATGATTGTTTACTTTGGTAATTTGAATGAATATGAGTAAATATTGGGGGGAGACCCCCCAACCCCCCCAGGATATGAAAATCAACATGAGTAAATATATAAACATGAAGAGTAATTAGTATGAATATGGGTAATTATGGAGGGGAGACCCCCCCAACCCCCCCAGGATATGATAATCAACATGAGTAATGATTGGGGGAGACCCCCCAAACCCCCCCTTTGGGTGCTAGAATTATCTAAAAAACATCGTATCGAGATGTGATAAATCCGACTGAGAGTTATGCGAGATTGTGAAGGTGTGAGTTATGCCAAAAGGAAAATAGAGGGAATGATATTTTACGCAACACCGTACAGTTGATCATGGCGTACGTAAAAGGATGTTGATACGACTACATGGAGATCGTATATAAAAGATGTTTTATGTCATAACCTGTGATTGAGTATAGGTAAGAAAGTGATATTTGAGTAGTATTATAGGCAATTATATGTTAGAAAGCGTCCCTTGTAATGTGACATGGCATAGTCGGCGCTGTATAGGTGCGTGAGTGATTCGACATTCGGGCCCAGGAACGGACTATAGTATTAGTATAACCGTCCTATAAATTATATAATAAACGGGGCTGTGCATATTCGCACGGTTTCGAGTGGACTATCGTGCATGCAAAATATAGTACGCACGCGGGACCGCCTAAACCTAAAGGCTAAACACTAACTACCGGTTTTGAGTGCATGTGACAAAGCACCCTTTTATATTCGAAATTGAAGCAAAACACTGATATCGATTAATAAATTATCATCTGTTGCATATGTCCACAGGCACAGGCGCTTGAATCACTATTTGTGTTGATCTTGGTTTAAATAGTGTTCAATTTACCTTAACAACAATCCCCTACAGTTTAATGAGATTTAAACCATGTTATATTGTTTGCCGGTACTTGTTTATATAATAGATACACAAGGCCGGCATCCAAGTCTGTGGTGACGAAACGACTGGTTCCCATAATTATCTATTACATCTACATACCAATTGTTTGTGCTATTAAAATATATATTCGAATATTTCCAGTGTATTTTTCGTAAAGTTTCGGAAACACTATGGTTAAGGTATTTACTATAAAATCGACATTTAATAAAAAGAGCAAGATGTACAGGCATTTATCTGCATAGGGTTAGCAAATTTATAATTAATTCAATATATAACACCAAAATAAACAAAAAAAAACACCGAAATAACACCAAAATAGCAAGTTTTGTTAATTTATATCTGCGACTGAAGAGGCATCCATCGCGAAAATGGGAAACCATTTACTATTTTAACAGGAAAATTAAACTTTAGGAGGGGGCGGAGTTAGGTGGGGGGTCCGCCCCCACACCCCCGTTCAGACAAGGAACCCAGGTTCCCTGGACCCCTCATCCTCTAATATAATAAACTCCAGCTATTAGGAAAATTAAATACGGGAATTCTGAGGAAAATGATATGTATCTGCCTTTTCCAGGAGACAATTTATTATGCGACACCTGTTTTACCGGCGGTAGGCTGAAGCCTGGTTTCTATAGTTCTGCCAATTATATATATTTTATATATAAGGTAAAAATATATGTATATATATTTATTTATATAAATATGTGTGCATCGAACACTGGTGGAAATGACTGTTATTTCAGTGTTATTCAGTGTATTTCGGTATTTAGTCCAGCCCTATATAGCTTTACAAAAAAAAAAACGCTATAATGCACAATTGCAAACAATTCTGCATTGACATATCACAGGCGCTTGAATCGCTATTTGTGTTGATCTTGGTCACCAAGTGACCGTCAACATACATCAAGCTGGACTTGGCCGGGCACGTTCTTAAAAACAGCAATTCAAATGCATAGGGAATGACAGAAGAACAGAATATTGATTGACAGAAGAGTGAAATATGGCTGGGAAAATAGTTACTTCAAAAAAGCATTTATACTCTGCAAATGCCGTTTAAGATTTTAGAAAGTTCTTTTGGCGACTTGTTTCTCTGTGTCAATTGTGGACGTGGGTTTTAATTTAAGAAAACACCTGCGTGTGTGAAATAAAAGAACATTTCAAACGGGCTGCCGTGAGGAAATCCTTTGCGGTGAGCGGTGATGTAAATGGCCCTGAATACCGTGGCGGCCAGTTGGCCATGCTGCGAAATGTTTGTATTTACATGTAATCCACTCCTTGCAAGGTGTATCCTGAGCCGTTAATTAAAAGAATCAACAACCAAACAATTTTTTCAGTATAGATATCATTGTGTATTTTAATTTTAATTGTAATAGATAACATTTTTTAATACAAAACATTGGTGACGAATTGACCATTTGGTACCACATGTAAATTGGTGACGAGATGACTGTGGTGACGAATCGACTGGTATCCATAATTATGAAATCATCATTTTCAAGAAAAAACAGAGAGAGAGAGAGCATGTTTATCAAAAATAGCACGGAAGAAATAACAGATTGTTGGTTAATAGAACAGACAAAGGAAAAGTTCTTTGATGTTTCACTTAAAACCATACATCCAACTAAGTCAAGAACACAAAAATATACACAACAAGTTGCTAAGACCAACCTTTAAGCACAGAGAGAGAGATGATCACTATATTTGTCAAATTAAGTTCACTTCCCTGCATTTGTATTGTGAAAACAGATATATTTGTGGAGTTTATTATTGATGATTTTCTAGGTTTCTTTTAGATCATAGGTTGGTTTTATATATTTAAATGCATATTATAAATATTTTTTTTAAGGTATATATTTATATGTATATATATATATATATATATATACACACATATATGTTGTGTATTAAAAATATATACTGGTGGTATTGACTGTTATTTCAGTGTATTTCAGTGTTATTTAAGTGTATTTTGGTGCTATTTCAGTATTATTTCAGTGTATTTTGGTGTTATTCCGGTGTATTTCAGTGTTTTTCGGTGTATTTCAGTATTTAGTCCAGCCCGCTATATAAGACAGTTTATATATATATATATATATATATATATATATATATATATATAGAATGGTATAAATCTTTGTATTACTTTAAGAGGAGACAGTAATATATATAAAAATAAGTGATATATAATGAATGTTCCGTTTGTTTGGGTATAACAAATTAACAATATGTTGTAACTCAGAAATATCGATGTTTATTGTGATTGTCTGCCATAACGTTATTCAGTATGTTGCTGACGTCGGGATGCAAAAGTCACAATTTATGCCTTTTTTTAACAATCTCTTCAATATATACAAAAATGGTTTTTTAATGATTATTGACAATAAATAAATTATGATTTTATATAAATAATACAGTTATTACAGAATTTTAAAATGGCAGGCCTTATTTCCACTCCCCGCGTATCTGCAGAAATAGACAGCAGTGCCTGTTACAAGGATACTCTCATCAGTAATATAGTATACCAGGCTACTGTCACACCCAAGGACAACCTGAGACCATAAACATTCATAGGACTGACAGAAAATACTTTTAAAATGCGGTACAACCCATGTCTCAAGCTTCAGGAATGAAAACAAACCTAACAGTACAACTCTCAGTGAATATATTTAGAGACTGAAAGGCAACAATGTGCTTCACTCAATACAATGGAAGATAATTAGCATAGCAAAACCATACTCCATGACTAAAAAATCCTGTAATCTGTGCCTGGAAGAGAAATTCTTCATAACATACAGACCCCTATTGTCAACACTAAACAAAAGAAACAAACTCGCGAGAACATGCAGACACAGGGCGAAACACCTCATTGCTAACAACGCATGCGCTAGATCAAACATTAAGGTGGCAGGACTGGTCCCCCCACCTGACCTGACTTTGTTTCAGTTTTTCCTTTGCATTGAAAAAACTAATGCTTTAATACCCCCTAAAGTATACATTTTCTGAAAGCTAAGAAAATTCTCTATAGTTTGGTGATAATAAACTTTGTTTCTGAGGAACAGGTTTGAATTTGTAAGAATTTTAATTTAATTTTAATATTTAACAAAAAACCGTTGATTCCAGCACAACTAAAGCAGATACAAAATCTTCTTAAATAAATCGAGAATTTAGATAATAATCCCCAAGCGTTTTTTTTGTTTAGTGAATTAAGTTTAAAAATTACGATTTTACAGAAAATTTTAATTTGAAATCTTCACAAATCATTTAATTTTTTACTTTTACCTTAACAAAATCCTTCAAATTTAGTATAGGCGTAAAATAAAAAAATGCTTTTTAGAAGACATATTAACAATTACATATATCAAAGATGGTATGTTTTGGACAAGTACTTACTGAGAAATAAAGCTCTAAAGATAAGGTGTTCAGGTGAAATGATGTTTCGAGAAAATGGCCAAAAACTGTATTCGTAGAGATCATTCGTCCTACACATGTAACTAACCACAACTACATGTTGACAGTCACATGAATTTGGTCAAGACAGTGGTTCTTATCAGACCATGCTATAATAACATGGATTAATTGACTATTTTGCTTTAAAAATGTATTAAAATGATAAAAGTTTGACCTGTCACACCAGCGACTTGTCAAACACCATATGCATGGACTTTAGTAGGCGGAGCTTACAGTTTTGGCCTGGTGCCAAGGTGCGCTGAGCACCCGACAACCAGGACCCGCGGCTTAACAGGTGCATCTAGCCGGGCCTAAACTGTAACCGCGTGTTTACACAGGAACAAGGGGAACGGGATCTATGGCCATTCAAGGAGAACGAAGATTGATTTACTTTTCATGGTTTACATACATTAAAAGTATTTTGGAGTTGACAATAGAGACAAGTTTATAACGATCATACAAATCTCGCATACACTTACAAGTCATATGTGAAATCTGGACTTAATGTTTATTGGAGGGTTGAATAGGAAGACGATAGTTTGTAACAGTCATACATCATGAACACACATTCAAGTCACAGATGGAGCCCGGTTATCTTATAAGAAGGTTTATTTACATGGAATCTATAAATGCCAACAAATCAAACAATCAACGTAGTGATAACTGACCTCGTGATAACTGTTTGTATAGTAATTAGTGTCCATTAGTAATTAGTCACTAGATCTTTCTGGTTGAATGCACATATCCGAAGGTGCATCTAATTTAAATGATATGTTGTTACAACAGCGGCTGACAATAGCGCGTTTAGTTGATAACACTGCCAAAATCGATAGGTGTCGGCCTCCGGCTTTCCTTCATGGGTAAACGTAGAGATGCCGTCAGCTGACGCCCGGCCATCAGTTTGATCACGGAAGTAGGTTCGGCCCGCTGAGACTTCTTGATATCATTCAACTGCTGCAGTTTTTCAAGTGGCATTTGGGATTTGCGTCGTCGGCCCATCGTAGTTTCGTCTGGTATTGGCGTAAAATTTATTTGTTGCGGTGTTGACAGTATGAATATCATAGATGTTATAGTTGGGATATGAAGCAGCTAATTTTAAGTAAATTTACGTATCTGTCTAGAGACCCAGGATATAGCAGAAATAACATGATGTCAAGTGAAAATTTGTGTTTCGGTGTAACATACCCGAAAAAAGACAGAAAGGCCAATGACACTAACAGATCATTCACAAGGACGGGTTTGTTTGCACACGAATTAGTAGTATGTTCAGCTAATTAGATTGGGCTATCAAGCGTCGACCGTCAGTTCTTGCAACCTCGTGCATGTAGGTACTTGGCCCATGCATTAATTAAACACTTGCACCTCGTGATTGGCTGAATGACCCAGGTGAGGGCTGGGGGCAGAGTGATTGACAGGCCTGTAGCAGGACTGGGTTAGTTTACAAACACCCTGTCAACACATCTTGGTGTTTACTGAATAGAAATAACCCTTTTCCACAAAATGTAACCGGCGACTCAAAATGGGCTCAGCTGCATTAGATCTGCCCAGTATTCAATATTACGTATACCTTTTATTAAAAAAAACACCAATTTTTAGGATTTTGACCAGTTCGCTACCTTAAAAAATCTTAATGCCTGGCCCACTTCATAATGGGTTTCCAAAGAGTGAGGACATACAGCCCTTATGCAACAACGTTGTAAAACCCATGTAGGTTAAAGTCTTGAACTATACATATATATATTTATATATATGTCAGAGACGAGATTGAAATCCAGGCGGATTTTAAATTCGCCTAGACGAGATTGCGATTGTGATCTCGCCTAGGCGAGATTGCAATTGTGATCTCGGCTAGACAGATTTTAAACTCGCCTAGACGAGATCACAATCGCAATCTCGCCTAGGCGAGATTAAAATCCATCATGGAGCAGGCCAGGATTTTAATCTCGCCTAGGCGAGTTTAAAATCTGTCTGGTGTCATCCAGGCGAGTTTAAAATCTGCCTGATATCACTTGGGCGAGTTTAAAATCTGCCTAGGCGAGATTAAAATAGTGATCTGATCTAATTTCCCAATAAATTATGCATTGTAATTGACTTAGGAAAGATGTTTTCAGTCAGATTTTTAATATTTTAACAGTGAATGGTTATGTATAGTTCACAAGTTATATATTTATTAATATTTACAGAATATTATATTATTAATGTAATAATTAACATTAATTTTGGAAATGGAATATTTTATATTATATATTTTTTATTAATATGGTTATGTATAGTTCACAAGTAATATATATTTAATAATATTTACAGAATATTATAATATTTATGTAATAATTAACATTAATTTTTTTTATTTTATATTTTTATTTTTAAACTAGGTAATAAGAAACTTACATTGGTATTGTACATGGCATATTAAAATGATATATGATGTGGGCTGCTGCTGATTATTTACATAATAATTTTGTTGTCAATATTTATTTGAAGGGAAACTGGTATTAGTAATATTAGTAATGTAGTATTTTAAAAAGACAAAAGGAACATAGCTCATTTATTTTTTATCAATATAATTCAATGCATGTTCACATGCAAAAATGATCTATTACTCTATGAATCTAGAAATCATATTTTTTCTGATATGATATAATACTGTCCAAAAAAAGGCAGTTATCTTGTAACACAGTCTACATAAATATTGAAGCTTAACAAAATGCCTCACAAAACATTAAAAAAAAGATCAGAAGAATATTATATACATTATAAGAAAAGACTAAATAAGAAAAAGAAATATTCACATGCATACATCTGTGTATCAACTTTTACCTTTTCTCATATGATGTTTAATTACCAAAAAAATGGATGGTGTATCAAAGTCCATCATAAATACTGATACCCTGCATATTTTGTACCATAAGTGTACATGTTTTGACTGTTGAGTGTTGAATACCTGGGTGAAAAGAAACATTTGAACTAGATCAACCAACTAATTTGTTATGTTTGTCCTGTAAGAACTATCAAATAGGATGATTGTTTATGTTAATGTGTAATATACTCATTAAATAGTGAAGTAATAGCTATCTAGACTAATCTATCTATCTATCTATCTATCTATGATTGATTCAATATGCAAGTGGATGACTTTTTCCCCCAGATTTGCTCTTCATAATATCTCATAAGTGTGCTTCAGTATACCTCTTGTTACTCTCTAATTGCATATATTTAAATACAATTACAAATTATTTTTTTGTAAAAATTATTAGTGATATTTACAAACACAAGTTTTTTAAGAAAACTGGAGAAAAAAAATAAAGATTAATAAATGTTTTGTAAATAATTGGTATGATAAGGATGCTGTAGACCACATGAAACACATCAAAGGTGCAAATAATAATCAAATATCTATTTCATAATTCTGTTTCCAAAATTAATGTTAATTATCACATGAATAACTATTGCATTACTGTAAAAAAAGTTAATTATTACATTAATACTATAATATTCTGTAAATATTAATAAATATATTACCTTTTAACTATATATAACCCTTCAGTGTTAGAATATTGAAAATCTGACTGAAAACATCTTTCATATGTCAATTACAATGCTTAATATATTAGGAAATTAGATCAGATCACTATTTTAATCTCGCCTAGGCAGATTTTAAACTCGCCTAAGTAATATCAGGCAGATTTTAAACTCGCCTGGTTGACACCAGACGGATTTTAAACTCGCCTAGGCGAGATTAAAATCCTGGCCTGCTCCATGATGGATTTTAATCTCGCCTAGGCGAGATTGCGATTGTGATCTTGTCTAGGCGAGTTTAAAATCCGTCTAGCCGAGATCACAATTGCAATCTCGTCTAGGCGAGATCACAATCGCAATCTCGTCTAGGCGAATTTAAAATCTGCCTGGATTTTAATCTCGTCTCTGACATATATATAAATATATATTTCTTGGAATGTTTTTCAAAGTTATAATTATTCATTGTTTATTATGGTATTAAACAAATTTTAAATATTTATAATTTTACAGGGTAAACCCTTGAAGTTAATGGTAAAGCTGTATGTAAAATGAATGGCAGCCATGTTATGATGCGAGCGGCTGAAATCGGGGTTGGTTCCTAATATGCTATGTTACTACCAAAATACTAGCAGAAATTACTTGATATTAATATATAAAATCATGAAGTATTAAGTTGATTTATTACATATTTAAATATGTTTGAAACTAATACATATCCATAAAATAAATCCAATTTTCCCGCTTTTGTAGTTAAATGTTTACATCCTTTGACAGGTATCATGATCAGCCAATAGAAACACCTGTTTCATAAATGCTGTTGTCATACGTCATTATCATGCATTTGCAAACGACATTTGCTTTTTCCTTTTATATATGTATTTACGGTCTTGTTTTACCAAACATATTTGTTATATATATCTATAATTAGAAATAACTGCATATGAGCAAATTTGTACTCAACTTGCAACATGTTATTACTCCTTATATTTTAAAAACGAATATGATTGGCTTATTCTTACAAACATTCACATCCCATAATATCGACAGCAATGTCAGGATTGATGTGAGGTAATTACCGGACATTATAGTGGATTTATAATACAAAATATTGCTCAATATAATGAGGTAACTGCATTTTTATCCAAATATTCCCTAATTTTACATTGTACATGAGACATATGACATGTAAATATGGGTTTGAATGCTCTAGTTTACCAGAAGAGATGAACCGCGTTATGGAGGACTACACAATTTTCCACTACATTTTCCGATTTCACATCGGTTTTAATTAGGAAAAAATATACATATACAATAATTAACCCATTTGCCTTTTTATACATCTGTTCATTATATTGATTAATTTATTTCTTCACAATAAATGTAAATATTCTGATTAATGATGCATTATGAAAAGCCTGCTATAATGCACAATTATGGAATTATGTAAAATAAAAGAAAGCAATGGTGTTTTGTACAACTGAAAAGTGCGCTGCTTGATTGTGACTTGCACCACTAGGGGGCAGCGTCATAGCTAGGATAAATGGCTGCCGTGTCCACCGGTGAACTGAACACGGCACAAAACACTCATTTTATCTTTTAATTATTAATTTACGACATAATATTACAGAGATATATTCATCAGATATTATTTATCGATTTGTCTTACCTTTTGGCTTCAGATTTGAAGTAAAGTGGGTGTTTCTTCAAAGATACCCAAAACACCAGTGTTTTGGGTGTTATGGGGGACCTTACACACGATTTAGTGTATATGTGTACTGCATCACAGACGCTTAAATCGTTATTTGTGGCTGATATTTGGCCCAAAACAAGGTCAATTCTGGTGTAAACAGAGAATCCCCTTAATCTGTTCCGAAGGAAGGCATTAGTGCCATAGTACCATTAGTGAGATCAGTACTATATATTGGCAGTTTAAGCCTGTTCTAGGCCAGAATTACGCCCACCAATAACGATTCATGCAACCATGGCTGCATACACGATCTCATGCATATAATTTTCTTATACTTTACAATCAGTACCTACATTCTTAACTCTGTTATACCACTACTAATGAGTAAAGAAGTAAAAGTTATACATCCAAATAGGGGTCCGCCTAAACACCCTAAGTCCCAAAACACTGGTTTTTTTGGTATGTGTGACAAAACACCACTCAAATACCCTTTTAAATTCAAATTTGAAGCAAAACACTGGCATCAGTTAATAAATGATCATCTGTTGCATATGTAAATGCAAAATTGTTCCACTGTACTGTAAAATAAAAGAAAGCAATAGTGTTTTGTACAACTGACAAGTGGTCAGCTTGCTTGCAACTTGCACCATCAGGGGGGCAGCATTATAGCTGGCATAAATGGTAACTGCATGTTATAAAGCTGTGTATGTATCCATTCCATGGATACCCCGTGCATACCCAGGTAGCACAAAATATTTTTTAAATGTTTTTAGTAATGGTGCATAAATGTTACAATAGAACATTTTCATCAAAACATTTTTAAATCATCTTCAAAACAGCGCATAAATGTTATAACAAAACATTTTTTATAAACATTTATAAAACATTTTTTTAACATTTTCCTTATAGAGCGCATAAATGGGTTCCCAAAACTTTTTTTAAACATTTTAAAAGCATATTTAAAATGTTTTTTAAATTAAATGTTGATGAAAAATGTTTACTTGAAACATTTATGAGACATTAAAATTGTACAAGATGTAATATGACTAAAATAACCCAAACCCATTTCAGGGATTTTCGTGACCGCGTCATCTGTCAATGCCTTAGGTATACTTGTGAATGAAAAAGTTAAAAATGTTTTAAAAATGTTAACAAATACAACAAAAAAAGTTTATAAAAAATTTTTAAAATGTTGATAAAAAATGTTTACTTGAATTATTTATGAGACATATTTAGATTGTACAAGATGTAATATATATATATATATAT
Organism: Sipunculus nudus; assembly: GCA_026874595.1. Taxonomy (NCBI): domain Eukaryota; kingdom Metazoa; phylum Annelida; class Sipuncula; order Golfingiida; family Sipunculidae; genus Sipunculus; species Sipunculus nudus. The sequence continues at coordinate 68,012,126 of CM049306.1, forward strand.
ATATATATATATATATATATATATATACACACACAGACACATATGTATATGCATATATATTAATTAAATATGTGTAATATTAATATATATTTAAATATAAACATTTTTTATCTGTGTAAATATGTTACATACACAGGAACTTTCTGTATATATAGTAAATATCACAGTAGTGTATATTTTATTAATAAAATTGGCATCTTCAGATCTGAAGTTTAAAAGAGTGAAATAATCATTTTATATTAAAACAAAATTCTGCTTCTCGTTCCATATTTAAACTGGAATCAAGGAGGCAGTTTGTTCAGATTAAATTATAACTTCAGAAATGAAGCTTTACAAAAAAAAAACAAAAAAAAACAAGAATAAAACCGGGCAATCAGTGTCAAAAAGTCATATTATGCTGATAATGTGGTCCTGTGCACTACAACTATCAGTATGTAACTTATCATATAACCCTCCAGCGAACTCATGTGTTTTTACGGATTGCGGCTTAATTGGATTGACTAGAGTTACTGTGTCTGTAGATACCACACTTTGGCGGGAAATTCAGCATACCAGACTAAACAGTTGAAGCGGAGGGTCTGAGTATTCCAAGCTATTGTGAGTATATTTCATTTATCTTTTACCCTAATTTTCATTTATATTCATAATTTATAATTTCCAAATAGCTTATAAGTAGCAGAACCATTGGTACATTTGTTTATTAAAACTTATTGTGCCATGATGCAAGCAGCTTAAAACAAGGTTTCAATTCAGCTGGAGAGGGGTGACAGCCATCCAACCTGTATACAATATCATGACCACAACTGATTCTACTGTACAAGAAATTTCAAACACACACACATTTATTTATTTAGGGTAGAAAGTATAGAAGTAATAATGACAGAATAGGCAGATACTCAAAGGAAGATGTTTCTTTTGCCTATATCAGTATATGTATAATTGATCATTTATATAATTTATTATGTATAATATAAACATATATAGCAACATCATCAGCGTTTTCCAGGTCATTTTTATAATCAAGTTTACTAAATTTTCATTCAAATTGATTGTTTTATATGCATCTTGTTATTGTGTTTGTGTGGTTATTCACTTGTTTTAAGTTAATAAAATTTGGGGTCAACATATTATCCATAGTTTAGGTGCTTCTGCACCAGTCCTAATGAGCTGTCATCCAGTAACATGCCAGCTCTCCAAGCATGCATTACAGAGCTGCATTAGGTGCAAAGGGCACCACTATCAGGCCAAGCCTTATTTGTGACATTCCTGTACAATTAAATGACACACACAGACCACATGATACTGTCTGCTGTGTTCTCTCTCTCTCTCTCTCTCTCTCTCTCTCTCTCTCTCTCTCTCTCTCTCTCTCTCTATATATATATATATATATATATATATAACACTCTCCTATTTACTCTCTATATATATTTATGTAAACTCTCTCCCCTCTCTCTCTCTCTCTCTCTCTCTCTCTCTCTCTATATATATATATATATATATATATACATGAGGCCAAAACAGGTTTCACTGGAAAATTTTTTCCTTAATCATTTGTGAAAAAACCATATATATATATATATATATATATATATATAAATTCTCATATATATATATATATATTTATATATATATCCTACTGTGCACTAATATATACATTATATATTTATGTATATATACATTATGAAAGAAAAATATTGTATTGGCAACTAAGATATCCCTGAAACAATATGCCGATATAACTTGATATAGATAGAAAAATGACATGTATTGTACTTAAGATTTGTACTATTAAAGTATTTTTAAACTTGTAACGCAAATAATATTGTGGTTTTCTTTATGTTTTCTGAGTAAAGGGAACATTCTGTCTCATCTAGATTCACTTTTTAAAGAAGTGTATTTTTTGTAATATCAATCAATTAAATAACTGTACTCTCCTATCAGATTTGTCAAGTATATAGTAATATACTATACAGTAGACATTCAGTAATTGATTTACATCTTGTATGTAATAGGATAAATAAATTCCTGTCAATTGATTACCTGCCCATTTAAAGTTTTTGTTTAGTCAATTTCATTTATGGTAATATGTACATATCTATTTCTACAGACACAAGAGGCAAAGAAGAAAAAGAAAGAAGGGAGCCTGCTCCAGTGGAAGACATCTCAGACTCTGATTCAGACTGATGTTTTTTAAATAAATCTCTGTGCCTTACCAGTTACTCTTTTCTTTGTTGATACGTGAGAATATGTTTATCTGGTGTGAAGTTGTAAACAGAAATGATATAAAATATGCAGCTGTAGTTTCTACAGAGATGAATTAACTCTATGGTTTAAATCCATTTTTTGGCAAATATGATCATAATATAGATAAAATAATGGGGAAAGTGTTTTTCTACCTTTATATTCATGCGGATTTTTAACCATGTTGGTACTACAAAAGCTGGTTACCGATTTGCCATATCCCGCACACACTACAGAAACCCTGTCGATTCAAAATATGAAATAAATACTTCTATATTCACAAGGTATGATATTAGCCCATGCAAAACATATCACAAATTGGGTTGTGGGGAATATGTTTCAGCATATAGATAAATGTGAAAATGTTATAAAAATGTTTCTTGGATATTTTGAAGGAAACATTTCTAAAATATCAAAAAAATGTAACTCAGAAAATGTTAATAAAATATTATGAAAACGTTTTTAAAACGTTTTACAAAAACATTTTAAAAACATTAAAATTACATTTTTAAAACATTTAAGAAAAATGTTTTAAAAACGTTTTTTCGAACATACAAAAAAAACATTAAAATATCACAAAAAAACATTTTCAAAACATTTTGCCAAACGTTTATAAAACATTTTAAAAATATTTTTGTGCTAGCTGGGTATGAAGCTTCAAGTAAACTGGAGAACGTATATCTTGTACTGGACAAATATTCCTATAAAATCAAATATTGTTTGTATAACGGGGGAACTTATGCATGCTGGGGTAGAAAATGTTAATGTATTTGCCTGAACAAGAAATTTTGTTGTAATTCCTGCTTTAGTGCCTAAACCGTACTCACTTAAAAAGTTTTACCTTCCCTGGACCTGACAGTTGTTCCTAAGGTTGGGACAATCACCAGGTTGTGCGTGTGATGTGGCATTCTCCATACAGTACAGAAGCTTTATCATGAATGTCAAGGATAAACACAACATATCTTTACCTAGCGCTGGAGTTTGATAATGGATATGATATTTTATGTAGGGGAACCCCCTCCAGGTAAATTGTTTTTACTGCATAAGAAGGAGACCTACCTGATTCAACTGTTTATGGGACATAACAGTTATGTTATGTTACCATATGATACAAATATGTTTGTATTCTTAAATATGGCACATTTTTAGCTAGGGTGTTATTGTTTTATTGTCCAGTGGCATGTCTCCAGTTTTCATACATCTTAATAGGGCTCTCTTAGCGGAGGGAAACGAAGCATAAGGAGAGAGCATGGAAGCTATTAGCTACATAAATGGCTGCCATGTCCGCTGGAGAACCGACCACGGCACAAAACACTTGTTTTATCTTTATTTCATAAATTTATGAAGCAATATTGCAGAGATGTTCATCAGATGATTATTTATCCATTGGTGATAGGTTTTGGCTTCAGATTTGAAGTGGATGTTTCATGTTGTTTCATCACAGGTACCCAAAACACCAGTGCTTTTGGTGTTTAAGGGGACTGTCCAAATAGCCCTTTATTGTTTAATATATGTTTAGAAATACATTATATTAAATTCATTATATGAATATTAAGATTCATTTTACAAATATATTACATTTGGAGTACATATTAAATATGGCTAGTAGCATGGTATAGCTTATAGGTACTGATTGTAAATTGGCTCCATTTGTGATCTTCTTAAATGGGGATCTGCGCACGGATCTGCAGCTTTCCTCAAAAAGGGAAATCAATAAGTATTGGACTTTGGTCTGTGTTTTTCCACCCAGAGTTATGAGATGGTCTGCATCACTGGCCTGCAGACTTGTGTATGCCAGGGGCTGGTCCAGCCAGAAATTTAACTTGGGAAGACCATGATTGGACTGAAACTCTAAAACAGGATGCAGCTGCTGAAACAGGTGAATCCAGACCCCCTGAACCCTTTATAATCCCCCAAATTCGCTACTGTATGCAGACCAGCACTTTAATTAAAACAATGACAACAGCATGTAAATTATCTTTTTTCCCTTATTTTTCTGTATGTCAGAAAAAATGGGCAAAATAACTGCATTTATTATATAATGGACACATCCATCAATTGCTCCAACACTTAGCTGAATTTACACAATATAACCATTGCATAATATAAGAACTCGCTCTTAAATCCTAAATCATTAAAATGATATTAAATATATGTAACATCTTATAAATGTAAAAAATTGATTGAAAAAAACTATGGCAGTTTACTAGCTTTAATATTACACAAAATAAATGATATAAAAGATCTGACATTAAGAAAGTTTGTAATTAAACCCAATACAGTTTGATTAATGTATTGTCTTTTCCTTGTCAACGCAAGCAACAATAGACTCATTCTTGAAAGTCCTAGCAAAGTTTGCTAAGCAAACCAGAAGAAAATTTGTCTTATTTTTTCTTTTGATGAGTAATAAAACCATAAAAAAAATTAACAATTATTGGGTCTTATCGTTTGGAAGATAAAAAAGTAAAATATTTGAAAAAAATAGTAATTAGCGATAACTGGATGAACATTTACAATCATTTCTATAAAATTATTTGAAACATGTAACTATTATTTTATTTTCATATTTCCAAAGTACCTGTACCTAGGAACTTTACCTGTACCTGACCATTTCGCAAGTACCTGTACCTGTACCTAGGTACTGTCACATGTACCTGGCCCCAACCCTGCTGTCAATATGCATTCAGACAATGTTGCAGTCAATTTGATACTGAACTGAGGTTATGAATTGTAAAATTCAAAATTTAATTCTGTTTGCTGTAATCTTTACCCAAGCAATTTTTACCATAGCCAATTTTACTGTAGCCATTTTTACATAGAACCGTACACAGAACAGGGCTGGGTCCAGGTACTTGTACCTAGGTACACAATTCACAAGTTAAGTTAATTACAGGTATGATACTGGAAAAGTAAGTGTACTGAGATGTCACTCCTGTCAGGGCTGTTACTTAAACCAGACAGGGTTATTTACTAAGCTTTCATCCAAGCAGCCTTTAAACTTGAGTGGGCTAGGGCTAGTAACATGCTAGCCTATAGCTACCTCCAGCATCTAAACAGGAAATTCATTGTGGCATTATCAGATATAAAGGGTACAGAGAAAAGGATATGGACGGTCTCTCTTACATGCCCCATGTAGATACCTGTTTTCTAGTATACAAAAGACAAAGGTGCAGGATAAATGAAGAAGTGAAGAAAATACATATTATAACACTCAACTCTCAACTTGGTGTGCCTAAAAAAGCAGACCATTCTATTTTACTGAAGAAACTGTCCCTGCTCAAGCAACAAATGCAGGTGCTCTTAATTCTCAAAACATTGCTCAGTGTGACTACTTCAAGGAACATATATTGTTACTTCTTATTATATATACATGTATTATATTGTCATGAAGTTACTCTATAAAATTGATGGTAAGATTTTACCTTTCAGTCAAGCTATTAAGCCTCTTTATTTTAAGAGTGTGTGGTGCTTCCAGGGATATTGACTTTTAAACATTACTCTTAAACTCAAAACTTGATTTGAAATATAGACATCATATGTTTTATATTTCTGTATTAATAACTTTGTTTACTTTAACAGCTTCCTTCATTTATCATATATACTAAAGGCAACCCATTACATTTGCCAGGCCTGTATTTTTCCTGATGACATTGAAAGCGATCTTAAAAATATTTTTAATGATATATTCTGTAATTCTGTTATAACTTATTATTGCATATCTAGATGAAACCTATGCAATTATCAATAGTATCAATAATGTCTTTAAAATATACCTGTACCTAGGTACTTTCTAAAGTACCTTTACCTGGGTACTCTACAAATATGCTGTACCTAGACCTGTACCTGACGGTTTCACAAGTTAATTGTATCCGCCAAAACAGAGTTTTGCGGATACTATGTTTTCAGCTGCACGCCGCCGCCGCCGCCGCGTAGGTTTCCGGAGAACTCCTCCGTAACCGCTTGGCGGAATTTTACGAAACCCGGGATTATGTTCGGGTCACATGTGAACTGCTGCGCCCCGATTTTGTTTTGACCTCTGACCTTTCCTCTGCGCTCTGCGTCCGTTTGTGCGTCTGTTTCCACACATAAACCCACATATCTCTAGAACCGTTTGACGGATCAGGAAATTTTTTTTGCACAAATGTAGCCCTTGGAGAGCTTTATAACATACACAAAAAATCGTGGCGCCACCTGCAACCACTTTTGCACAGTGTCCATCTGTTCGTCTGCCTCGGGTTAAAATCACTCATATCTCTGCAGTGACTGGACTAATTCACCTGAAATTTGGCATGCGTATACATCCTTGATAGCTTTTCTGATTTTATGACAGGTGGCGCCACCTACATTCACGTTTACGCTGCAGACATCCAAGCTCATATCTCGGGAACCGTTTGACCGATCAGGAAAATTTTTTTGCACAAATGTAGCCCTTGGAGAGCTTTATAACATACACAAAAAATGGTGGCGCCACCTGCAACCATGTTTGCACAGTGTCCATCTGTTCGTCTGCCTTGGGTTAAAATCACTCATATCTCTGCAGTGACTTGACTAATTCACCTGAAATTTGGCACGTGTATACATCCTGGATAGCTTTTCTGATTTTGTGACAGGTGGCGCCACCTACATTCACGTTTACGCTGCAGACATCCAAGCTCATATCTCGGGAACTGTTTGACCGATCAGGAAAATTTTTTTGCATAAATGTAGCCCTTGGAGAGCTTTATAACATACACAAAAAATGGTGGCGCCACCTGCAACCATGTTTGCACAGTGTCCATCTGTTTGTCTGCCTTGGGTTAAAATCACTCATATCACTGCAGTGACTTGACTAATTCACCTGAAATTCGGCATGCGTATACATCCTGGATAGCTTTTCTGATTTTATGACAGGTGGCGCCACCTACATTCACGTTTACGCTGCAGACATCCAAGCTCATATCTGGGGAACCGTTTGACCGATCAGGAAAATTTTTTTACACAAATGTAGCCCTTGGAGAGCTTTATAACATACGCAAAACTGGTGGCGCCACCTACAGCCATTTTTGCACAGCTCCTGTCTGTTTGTCTGCCATGGGATAAAATCACTCATATCTCGGCAGTGGTTTGACATATCTGGCTAAAATTTTGCAGGTTTATACATCCCCGACAGCTCTCTTGATTTTATGACAGGTGGAGCCACCTGCATTCTAGTTTATGCAGCAGACATCCAAGCTCATATCTTGGGAACCGTTTGACTGATTGGGCCAAAGTTTTGCATGTGTATAGTTCTCACATAGCTCTTTATCATACGCAAAACTGGTGCCATCACCTGCAACCATTTTTCCTCAGCATCCATCTGATTGTCTGCCACGGGCTTAAATCACTCATATACATGTAGTGGTTTGACTTATCTGCCTTAAATTTTGCATATGTATACAACTGGGACGGCTTTCTGGATTTTGTGGTAGGGGGGGGCAACCTTCATACACAATTTGGCTGCAGACATCCATGCTAATATGCAACATTTCACTCTATTTCCCCTTGCCACTTAATCCATGCCTCACTTCACCCGTTCCACTCTGATTTAGGCGGATACACGTAGTCGCTTGTCGACTACCCGTATTCTAGTTGTACTTGTAGTCCTGTACCTAAGTACTGTCACTTGTACTTGGCACCAACCCTGTTAATTGGAAGTGACAAGCTACTGTTGCCTGTCAAATTTTAATTTGTAAAAAGTAGAGTTTTACAAAAGTAAATTTTACAAGCAGTTTATTTTTTTTTTAATTTGTTTGCATTATTTTATTTAAAAAAGATCAGTTTTGCTGATGCAGCCATCAGCATTTAACCTTAAAACCTTGTCATTTTATCAGGCCTTATTTGGACAATGCCATAATTGAAATATCTATGGTGGCTAAAATGGCTGCAAGGTAAGTCATATAGACAAAATATATGAATACCTTTACATTCATGTTTATATCGATTTTTAAAACTATTTATGGAATGTAATAAATGGTTTTGATGTTTTTCAAATTAGTGAAAACAAAACATTTTTTTAAAAGATTTAATCGTGTCACCGGGATCGAGAAAACAATAATGTGTTAACTTCTAAACCATCCTGGGACTTTAAAATTTTTAAAAGGGCCAAAAGGGTGTCTTGTGTGCACCTAAAGGTTTCAGAGAAAATAAAGTCATCTTATCTGCTAGTTGCCATTTGAAAGCTTTTATTTTGCATGAGACCTAATAAAATTATCCCACAGAAACAAACTCTGTCCCTTTGATTTGCATCTGACTAAGTACAATTATCATACTACTCTTAACCTTAATCTGGGCTGAAAATGTGTACTGTCTGGAATTTTCAAGGAAAGATCAGATCATAAAATTGGATTTAAATAAAAAAAATCTGAGTTAAATCAAAATAATCCAAATTATTTATTTATTTAAAAAAATCATGATTTTAATCAACCCTGAATCAAAATATTTCTTAAATTTCGCACTGATTACTTGTGGTCATTATCGTTACTTAATCAATTTGACACATGAATCATGTCACCAGGTCACTTTTATTTTTCCAGGGTGCATTTGAAAATATTGCCATTTAACTGTTTTGACTAGAAATATCTGAAGTTACCATGAGGACATGTGCCTGTTTTGGAGGCACATAACCTGAAAACAGGTGATTTTCGCAAGGAATTGAAATGGATTGGCGATCAGTCATTTACCAGAGAAATCTCCTTGCTCTCTGTGATCCTGACTGCTGTTGAGAAGAGCTCATGCAAGGCAGCTGGAATGTGGGAAAAATGGTTGTTCCTTTTACCATACACTACGCCTACTGCTCAATTGATTATTCAACAGAATAATGGGAGTGTGCACACAGGATGGCACAGCCTGCCAGGAGCACCACAGTGTGTCTGTTTAAGAGACTTCATGAGCGCCTCCAGCCCTCTGTGCCAACAATGCATACTGTAACCGACTAATCGTAATAGTTCCACGTACACTAGCAATGTGGCCTGTTGGGGGTGGAAATTATCAAATAGTAGAAATATTACAGTTGATATTAAATATGCTGACATATAATATATATAGTGAAAAGTAAAACAAGCACAAGTGGTATCTCTGAATGACTTATGTATCAAATTAATTCTTCTAAAGGCTGGCATTACCCTTTGGGAATTCAATGAAAATACAGCATTACCTCTGTGAATATTGCCTTTCGTGGGAATGCATAAAATCAAGGCCAGGAAAGGCATCAATACTTGTTTTCCTTTCCGCAAGAAAGATTGTCTTTCTGCTCAAGCTGCATTCAGCCATAATATCAAACTCTCAGTCACACTTGCATGCAAAAATAACTAAATGTTTTCAGTAGTCACACTATTATATCAGAAACACGAATGTGCATGCAGTGCAAAAACGGGAAAATATATCCCGCATAGCTTTATTGGTTTTATGACAGGTGGTGCCACCTACATTCACGTTCACGCTGTACACATCCGTGCTTATATCTCCGGACTCGTTCAACCCATCAGGAAAAATTTTTTAACACAAATGTAGCCCTTGGATAGCTTTATAACATACACAAAAATGGTGGCACCACCTGCTGCCATTTTTGCACAGCGTCCATCTGTTTGTCTGCTGTGGGATAAAATCACTCATATCTCTGCAGTGGTTTGACTTTTCCACCTGAAATTTTGCATGTGTATACATCTTTGATAGTTTCTAGTTCAAATAACAGGTGGCGCCACCTACAATCATGTTTATGTGGCAGAGATCCATTCTAATATGTAACACATGTAACTCTATTTCCCATTGCCACTCAATCCATGCCTCACTTCACCCATCCTACTCTGATTTTGGCAGATACACGTAGTCGCTTGTCGACTACCCGTATTCTAGTTGTTAATTGTTACAACCTATAATTTTTACTAATTTGGAAATATCCAGGCGTTTACCTTTCAAATGGATTGGTACAAAAAAAAGAAAAATGCCTCTCCGTGCACGTGTTTGCCTGTCTTTGACAGTCCAAAAGGCATCATTTCAACCCCTGCTCTTTCTGGTTGCTATAAGCCCATGTAGAATGGATTTTTAAATACAGGTTTTCAAAACTGACCATGCGCTTATGATAGGAGTTACAAAAATAACATGAATTATTATTAGGGCACCGCTTGAAAAGCCCTATTGAATTACAGACCTGTTGGAATTCCAATATGGCCACCACAGCCTGATCGCTGACTATCTTTCGCATGCGATAACTCATCAACAACTTATTGCAGCTTTCCCTAATTCACAGGGATGATTGGTACCTATTAGGGCTCCATACATTTTGAATTACAGACCTGTTGGAATTCCAGTATGGCCGCCACAGCCTGATCGCTGATTTTCTTTTGCACGCAATAACTCAACAACAACCTACTGCAGTTTTCCCAAATTCACAGGGATGATTGGTTCCTATTAGGGCTCCCCACCTATTGAATGTCAGACCTGTTGGAATTCCAATATGGCCACCACAGCCTGTTCCCTGATTTTCTTTCGCTCGCGATAACTTGACAACAACCTACTGCAGCTTTCCCTAATTCACAGGGATGATTGGTACCTATTAGGGCTCCACACAGGCAAGGGGCCTATTACTGATTTCAATAATTATTAACTATTACTATTACTATTACTATTACTTTGGGTGTTTGCCTATTACTATTAACTATTATCTTGTGTTTCTCTATTACTTTACTCCTATTACTATTACTATTAACTATTACTGGTTCAATAAAAACAAGTAAATAATCAGTGAATAAAAATTTTTAATAATGAAGTACTGTTGACCGCTCATGTTACCAGTCACTAAAAATAATCAGAAAATGGTGCATGGATAGTTCACAACTAAATTGTCCTTTGCATCTGATGAAAACAGGAATAAACAGGATATTGTGCATGAATAGTTCACAACTAAATTGTCCACTGCATCTGATGAAAACAGGAATAAACAAGAAATGGTGCATGAAATGAAGTGTCCAATTGCATCTGATGAACATAAGATGATCAAATGTTGAATCCCCAAGGCAGCAACGATCTGGTCTAAAGATTTTTCCCGCAGTGCTAAAGATATGTTCAACAGGGCTGAAGTAGCTGGTACTGCTAATACTTTCTCTGCAAGCAAGCTTGGGGCTCTTTCACCTATCAGTACTGTAGTGGATCTGTCTGTTGTGACACTCTTGGCTCAGCTAGGTATGTTTCAAACTCAACCTCATGTGGCAGACCTGGTGTTGTTTCATGTGTCATCCACCTCTAAGAAGGCAAACAGATCTCTTGATATACACTTCCGTTTCTTGGCAGGGCAGTTGTGTTATCCTTGACCAGTGTTATAGTCTTAATTTCAGATAAGACAGAAGCTTTTGCTGCTTTAATTTGTTGTGGTGACTCTGTCCAAGCCAACTTAAACCTGGGGTCCAGGGTGCTAGCCACTATGTATGTGGTTTTCCTGCAGATTTTGAAGGAGTGCACAGTTAAACTCAGTTGACATTTTGTCTAGTTGTCTCTTTAGATGGCATATATTTGGCAGTATTGTACTTGAAGACACATACTGGTCCTGCTGAGTTTTGTCTGTTGCTTGCTCAAAAGGAGCCAGAATTGTAACCAAATCACTTAAAATGTTCCTCTCTCCTAGTGTAGATTCTGGCACTGCTGCAAGTTCTTGTGCAGGAACAGCCATCACTGAACGAATCATTTTTAACTGTGAATTCCACCTTGTAGCATTTGCTGACGATTGTAACTTTCTAGGATATCAGATGCAGCTGTTGATGCTCTTAACATTTTTCACAATAGCTGATGCCTTTGCTATTACTTTTCTCTTTTGGTTACAGTTTCTTTTGAAGCCATCCTTCACGCAGAGTTGCAATGTGTGGGCAAAACATCATGCCAGAGAGATGTTTCACTGTGTCTCCTGAGCTGACAGGCTCGTACTCATCTGTCTCATCTTCAGTTCCAGTCTCGCCTCTTTCATCTGTAGTCATCACATAAGTCAAATCTTCATCCTGGTACCTGGGAAGAGCAAATGCTTTCTTCAATCATGTTAGAAGCATTATCAGTAACCACAGTTACAATTTTTTTGGCTATGCTGTATGTACCAATGGTCTCTGCATACTGTTCCCATATATGTTGTCCTGTATGGCTTCCTCTGAACCTCTTACATATTCCAGTCTAGAATATAGTGGGCTGTTATTCCTAAAAATCATCTCATTTGTCTGTTTGACCATATATCAATAATGAGACCGTTGCTTTGTGTTTGCTGAAGATGCTGCTGAAGCTGTGCTGATATCCTCTCTGATTTCTGATGCAGTAACTTGGTGGATAACAGTTTTCTAGAAGGCAGTTGATGGCGAGGATCCAAAGATTCTACTAACACTCTGAAATTGTCACTCTCTACAACTGATAATCAGATCAGATTACCAGCAATGAATCCAACAAGTGCATCAGTTATATGCACCTGCTTAGGGTCCTGGTTGGAGTATTTCCTTGCTGACTTGCTGAAATCTGTGATACTTGACTGCCTGCCTTCAACTTCTTCTATTTTCCTTTTGGACTTACTTTTATATTGTTCATGTTGTGCTGGATGCAATTTCTGGAAAGACAAAAGCACATATTAGATTTGATTTACAAGTAAATGCATAGACCAGAAATTGTACCCTTCCTACTGATCAGTGATCAAAACACAAGAGCTGCATTTACATTTGCTGAAAGTAAAATAATATTCTTAAACCTGTCTGATATCCTATTGATATATATACAGAAAATATAAGAAATATAAGAAAACATACATCACTTTTTTAATTAACTTTGATCAGTAAACATATTCAGTTAAAAAAATTGACAAACAACCTTTGATGTATCATTATCAAAGATGAACAAAGAGAGCTTAATTAACCTGCGTAAACAAACAGCAAGAATTCATGTACTCATCAAAAACTCAAATAGTGTAATCAGCTAATACAAAACAGAAGATCCTCGGTATACCAAAAAGGCTAAACAGTAACTATCAGAATAAACTGATACAGCAACATATTTGAAATTTGGAATTAAAAAGTTGCTGAAGACTAGTATATGTATATATTTATATTATATTCCAGTATATATATATGTAAACAAACAAATGATATATATAATAACAAAGTTTCTAAGTTTCTATCATATGTCCTTCAATATGACAAATACTGTGGTTAAAAGTGAGCAAGTTATGATATATGATCATATAAACTCATTTAAATAAAGTATTTCAAATCTCCTTTATAACAATTTATGTAAGCTGATCTTCAAAATTTTTCATCTAAATGTCACAGAAAGTTCACATTTTACATAGCAGGTAGTCTGAGGTACATTTGTTATGTTTTAGTGTTCTGAATTTTGAAAATATTAAATCTAGTAACTGGTGATTTTTAATTTAGCCTGAGAAATTTTAGCTGGTCATTTTTAAGCCATTCCATTTTCACCTCTTACCAATAATATATTTAACAATGCTAATTTATTATCCTAAGTGCTATGAACCAACTTCAGCAGAGTATCAAGTATTTCAAAACCTTGTACTCACTTTCAGATGTGTTGCAAAATTTGATGTGGTCTTTCTTGATCCACAGATCATATTCATGTATGAAGTTCCCATCAGTCTTGTCTGGCACAACAAAGTGTGCATACAGTTGTGGATTAAATGACATTTTCAGGTTGTTCCTGTAATACTAGAATATCCCATCCATCACCCAGCTTTTTATAAATGCCCTTAGGCCATGTTTAAACTAGACAGTTATACTTGGTCTGTTCACAGAACACCTGCATAGGGGGTAGGGGTCTCTTTTGCCTACTCATAAGATACCTGATGCAATAATCAGTGGACCTTGGTGATGTGCAGACTTTTCCTAATCATAACAGTGTGGTTTCCCTCATGGTATCAGGGTGGGGTATCTGAAAATTTGTTTATTTTTATTTACCTTTTTCACACAAGTCAAAATCATTTGTAATTGAACAAAATTCAAATTGTAACTGAATTAATACTTGATACAATTTTAAGACACTAACTCATATTACATTCAAACTTCTTTTGCCTACTCATAAGATACCTAGTTAATTAAGATGATGCAATAATCAATAAACCTTGGTGATATGCAAACTTTGTCCTAATCATAACAGAATGGTACATTTAAACTTCATTCTGTGCCTGATATCAAATGTTCTTCTGCATGATTATGGATAATTCACAGTTCTCATCCAATTTCATCTGGGAGGTGAGTTACTAAATACCCCAGCGGACCCAAACGGACCCCAACTGACCCAAACGGACCACAACGGACCTATGAATTACCCCAACGGAACTAAGAATGACCCCCAACAGACCAGTTTATTTCTCCAACAAACCAATTGGTTATATTAACTTAATTATTGAGTGTATATATCAGTTGTCTAATCTTATAAAAATGGAAAATTGTTACAACAGGACTAGGAATGACCCCAACTGCATTAAGAATGATCCCAACAGACCTAGTCAAACAGAACATAAATGTTTAGAAATTCTATCCATGATATGGTCATCCATACGAGTACATAATATAAGAGAGCATGAGAAATGACACATGAATTAGATATATATATAAATATATATATATATATATATATATATATATATATATATATATATATATCAATCATTACAATTTCTTCCAAAAATCCCAATTACAATTACAAATTACTTTAATTTTACAAAGTAATGATTAAATTACAATTACTTTGGCAAAGTAATTAATTACATTCAATAACTTTAAAAATATATATATATAATATATAGAGAAATGGTTCACTTTAAGTATCAGTCATGCTAAAATTAGAAAGGTCAACTAGTTAAATTAATTACAGGAAAAACTGCAAGATTGCAAACAAAATATATCTAGTCTGGTTGTCATATATATATAAGTGCATGATAGCTACACTAATGATAATATATCATTACATAATGTTAAAATTTATTCTGACAGTAGGATTATTGTTGATTGTGTTGGACCACTGCCCAAAACAAAATCTGGATATGAATACTTGCTGACAATTATGTGCGCATCTACCAGGTTCCCTGAGGCAATATCATTGCGCAAAATTAATGCCAAAAGTGTTGTCAAAGCTCTGACCAAGTTTTTACAACTTTTGGATTACCAAAATCTGTACAGTCTGACCAAGGGTCTAATTTTATGTCTGGCTTCTTCCAACAAGTTAAGCTTGAGCTAGGTATAAAACAGTACAGCTCTTTGCCATACCATTCTGAAAGTCAGGGTGCCCTCGAGCGTTTTCACCAGACATTAAAAAACATGATCAGAACTTATTGCTATGACACACAGAAAGACTCAGACGAAGGAATCCACCTATTGCTGTTTGTTTTCAGAGAATCCTTTCAAGAGTCCTTTCAGTCCCTTTGAACTAGTTTTTGGAAACTCCGTTTGAGGACCATTGAAACTGCTTAAAGAAAAACTTTTGCACTAAACTACACAATGATTGTAAGATTGTTAATATAACCAGTTGATCCGGTGGAGTAATAAACAGGTCCGTTGGGGTCATTTTTAGTCCCGTTTGGGTAATTCATGGGTCCGTTGGGGTCATTTTTAGTCCCGTTTGGGTAATTCATGGGTCCGTTGGGGTCATTCTTAGACCCATTTGGGTAATTCATGGGTCCGTTTAGGTCCGTTGAGGTCTGTTTGGGTCCATTGGGGTCCGTTGGGGTATTTAGTCAGACCCTTTATAACTTAAGGCAAACAAGGTTTCCATGGAGTATTCCTATTTGACTGCTGAAAATATGGTTGCAAAAATATGTCTCAGGAAGGAAACTGTCACAATTTTGGGTAGGAAATAAAGTCACAAAAGAAAACCATACAATTGGAAAGAAAATATTCAAAGATTTGTGTGTTTCAGATTTAGTCACAATTTTTTGGAAAACAATCATCAGGTATGAGTTTACCTTCAGTGTTATGCCTGACTGGGTTCTTACTAGGCTATCAGTAGCTTACACACAAACATTAAAGGACATGGTTGTATTGTGCTTTGATTGTAAGGAGTTGTCAGTGTCATATACAAGTTTGTTATGTATGATTTTGTAATTTTACGACATGTCAGATATACAGCATCATGACCGTTTTACAGCACATAGTGGTAAGCAAGTGAACTGAGTAAAGTGCGCCAAGCAAAGACCAGCCTCGTCATTCTTTCAACAATCCATCATTTAAAACACGTTCTAACAGAACACGACATTGGCGACGACGGGTAAAACCCGAAACAACCCATTTATGTACAGATTGACTGCTGTCAGTCTCGTGTTTGTGTGCATTATCCTCGCTCTAACAGCGGCAGGCTCAAGAACTCTTATTATTGCCCAGTCAGGGGCAGTACGTGAGTATGAACTTTCCGTTAACTTATGAACTCATACGATATCGTGATCGTCAGTTCTTCTCTGGACATTTGTTAAAACATTCAGTAAACGAAATGGCAGCAGCTCTGCCTCATTATGAGCGTTTTGACGCAACCAATGTCGCCGCCGACGGCGACGCAACAGGTTTCAGGTTTCTGTTGCGTCGCCGGCCCACCAAAGGGCTAACTGGGGTTATAGCACGATACGATCAGTTACTCTTAGAAAGGAAATTAAATAAAAATATTTCCTATGGTTTTAGCAAACCAATTTTCACATAATATTGTATGTCGAAAGGCCTGTAATAAAAAATAACCATTCTGAAAAGCATGAAGCACCTGTAACATCAGCAACTGATAGTATTTGTCCAGAGAATTGAAGCATTTAGAGCCCCGTAGACATTTTGCATTTGGTGGCAGTCCTGTATAAGGCTTTAGGCCTATTAGGAACTATTATGTTCATATTTTAACTTTCTTGGGGCAAAATAGGGCTGAGAACAGAACAGTAATGTTTTCCAGTGGTCAAAAATACAATACACATAGATGTACTGAACATTAATCAATGGATATATGTTAAATCTCACAGCTGTGTATGGAGTGTTATAATCACAGTTAACTGCAGGTGCAATCTATGGACTCCACAATGTGTCAGTCACTGAAAAAAAGCAATTGAGGAGTTCATTCTAATGGGCTACAACCAATGATGCTCAAAGTGGGGCTTGATGGGAAGCTTGGCTGAACGGACTCTCATATTTGTTTGAAGCCCTAGAGTTAATTCCAGCACCCGTACCTCCACGCAACGGTGACGACGTGCTAGCCGCTAACAAGAAAATCAGTCAGCGTAAGAGAGGCATGCTCTTGCATTATGCTGGACCAGAAACACAGTCAATATTCCAAACATTATCTGAATCTGAAACTGGTGACAGTTCTGATTATGATAAGGCTGTGTCAGCACTAACAAAATATTTCAACCCAGAGAAAAACAAAGAGTTCTGCCGATACAAGTTTCGCACTGCATATCAACTTGATGGAGAATCCATTGATGAATTCCATACTAGATTGAAACCATTATCATCAGGATGTGCTTTCAGTGACATTAACTCTGAGATTAAAAGCCAAATCATACAGAAATGCTCCTCATCAAAGCTAAAGAGACAAGCATTGGAGCAAGGCTATGACCTCAGCACATTGCTGTCAGCAGCCAGAACTTCTGAAGCGGTAGGTAACCAACTCCGAGAAATGAACATTACATCACAGAATAATCCAGTAAGAGTGCAAATGATCAAAACTAACTCTCACAAACAAAAACTAACATCAAGCAGTCAGTTCAAGCCTGATAAACCAGTTACATGCTACTTTTGTGGAGGATCTTACCCTCACTCCAGCACGTGTCCTGCGAAAGGTAAAACTTGCCACAAGTGTGGAAAACAAAACCACTTTGCTTCTGTATGTTGGGGAGGAAAGAAACCAGCTAAACAAACTAACCAACATGGTGTAACAAACCAGTATACCAACAAACAGAGACATGAAAACAAACAATCTCTTAACCAAATACAGACATCAAGCTTAACTGTAACAAACAGTGAATCTAGTAATTCTGACTCTGATGAAAGCCCTGAGCTTTGCTTTAAACTCAAAACTGGGCAGAATAATCAGTTACCTTGTACATCAATAACAATAGCTGATCATGAACTTGATGTGTTAGTTGACACTGGTGCTAGTGTCAATGTGATTGACCACACTGGTTATAATACCATACAGAAACCTCAGCTACAAACATCCAGAACAAAAGTGTTCCCATATGGATCTGACAAACAAATTCCAATTCTTGGTGAATTTCAACTGCGATTGAACACAAAAAAAAAACGCTACATTCCTGGTATCCAGCAGCGAATCAGGATCACTGATAGGCTATCAGACAGCTCTGGAACTGTGAATTGTAAACACAATCAACAAGCATGAAGTGCAGCCGACAGTGCAAACATACAAATTGAAACATCCTAAGCTATTCAAAGGTATTGGAAAGCTCAAAGATACACAGATTAAACTTAGTGTGGATCCAACAGTCAAACCAGTTGCACAAACTTATCGCAGAAAACCATTTCATTTAAGACAGAAAATATGTGACAAACTCAGACAAATGGAAGAACAGGACTTAATAGAGCCAGTTGAAGACCCAACACCCTTGGTAGTACCGCTAGTCTGTGTACCCAAACCGAAAAACCCTGAGGACATTCGTTTGTGTTTAGACATGCGTGCACCTAACACAGCCATTCAGATGACCAGACATATTACACCACACCTAGATAACCTGATTGCTGATCTGAATGGTGGTGCTGTATTCTCAAAACTTGACATGAATCAAGCATATTATCAACTAGAACTGCATGAAGAATCACGTGATCTCACAACTTTTGCATCACTGCTAGGCTTGAGAAGATTTAAACACATAGTATTTGGTGTGAACTGTGCATCAGAAATATTTCAAGATGCTATCTCTAAAGTTTTGAGTGGACTTAAGGGTGTCATTAATGTATGGGATGACATCATTGTATTTGGTGCCAATCAAGACGAACATGATCAGAACCTTGAAGCTGTGTTTCAGAGACTTGAACAGCATGGCTTAACATTAAATGCAAATAAGTGTGAGTTCCACAAGGAAGAAGTGTCATTCTTCGGCTTCGTGTTCAACAAGAATGGAATCGCACCTGACACCACAAAAGTTGAAGCCATCAAACAGACAAAAACACCAACATCGCCAACCGAAGCCAGAAGCTTTCTTCGAATGACAAATTACCTGTCCTGATTCATTCCGGATTATTCAGCTGTTTCAGAACCAATCTCACAAGGCAGCAAATAAAATGGCGATGGACTGAACAAGAACAAAATGCTTTTGATAAGTTGAAGCAAACACTTGCCAGCAGTAAAGTTCTTGCCTACTTTGACCCGAACTTGAAAACTGAACTTGTTGTGGATGCAAGCCCTGTAGGTGTCGCTGCAATCCTGCTGCAGTGTCAAACTGATGGTTCATATAGACCGTTAGCATATGGAAGCAGAGCGCTCACAGACGTAGAACGTCAATATTCTCAAACGGAACGAGAAGCGCTAGGTATTGTTTGGGGGTGTGAACATTACCATACATACATATATGGAGCAGATTTTGATCTTGTGACCGATCATAAACCCCTTGAAATAATCTTGAACAATCCATACTCAAAACCTCCAGCTAGAATTGAACGATGGGGTCTTCTTCTCTCCGAGTACAAATTCAACGTAATCTACAGACCTGGTAAAAACAACCCAGCTGACTTTATGTCTCGAAATCCTTATGTGACCCGTGCAAGTGATAAATGGCAGAACAGTACGTACATTTCTTCACAAATCAAGCTATGCCATTAGCTCTCTCACTTCAAGAAGTTGAGATCACAACCAAACTTGACCCTACACTACAGGCAGTGAAATTCGCTCTTCAGAGTGGTAACTGGCATAAAGCAAATCAAATGTCAGATGTCAACATGAAAGATTTTAATGTGCTACACACAGTACGAAATGATCTGACCATAGTTGACAATGATCAAGACCGTGATAATTTCATTGTGTTAAACAACAACCGTATAGTTATTCCAAAGTCACTGCAGAGCAGAGTGATTCAGTTGGCCCACGAAGGTCATCAAGGTATTGTCCGAACCAAACAGCTCCTATGAACAAAAGTTTGGTTTCCTGGTGTAAACAAACTCGTAGAGGATGCATGTCAAAACTGTCTACCATGTCAATCATCAACACCTGCAAAGAAAACTGAACCAGTGCAAATGTCACAACTGCCACCAGGCCCATGGCATTCCCTTGGTGCCGATTTCTGTGGACCGTTTCCTAATGGTTACTATGCCTTGGTTGTGATTGATGACTATTCTCCATATCCAACAGTTTCGCTCGTGAAATCAACATCAGCCACAACTACAATCGACAAGTTTGACAATTTATTTGCGTTGTTCGGCATTCCTTATGTATTATGTACAGATAATGGCCCTCCGTTGCATCAGTATCACCCACTTCTAATGATGAGCCTGTATCTGATCCTGCAACCATCTTCAACACAGAGCCACAACCATCTCCAAGTGCATTACCAGTTGATCCAACCCAAGATGATTCGCCTACAGACCGTTCTCCCAACATCACTCCTCAGTCACCTGACCCACAGAATCATACCAAAACTTCTGTGGAGGGGGGAGAAATAGTCGACAGTGGCCATAACATTGTGCCTAATAACAGTGTACCTCAGAGTTGCAGTAGCAGCATAACCAAAAGTCCTAAATCGCCACGCAAAAGTAAAAGAAAAACTAAACCACCTACATCTTGCTGATTATGTGAAATAAACAATACACAACAACAGAATAGTTTGATGAAACGCCATATTTATTAAGTAAACACATTATTTTAAGTTCTTTTATCACATGCATGGACATCTGTGCTGTTGTAATTTATTATTGGACTTTGAATTAACCGGTATATTGTCCACTTTGCAAAAAGAATTAATATGGCACATATCCGAAACTAGTCTAAATGATCCACTCTTCTTTGGTACACAATTAATAGGTGATATACCAAGTACGTCATATTTTCTGTCACATTCAATAAAAATTTCACTTTTAAGTAAACGTGTGATTTCACTATCTAAAAATGTTACCTTGGTTGGGTTAAATTTTAGATTTTCAAACAGAAATCTGTCAGGTACAGTAGTTAATGGTATATCTACACAATGTCCTATGAGTGTTTCATACTCCTGTTGTATAGTGGCTGGGCTGAATGCAGGACCACTGTTGACACTACAGTTACTGATGGCGCTAGATCTGCCACTATTATTAGTACAGGAATTTGCATTACTCAATGTCTGTGTGGTGTCATTCTCAGATGAAAGTTTGTTAGCTTTAAGTGTGGAAACCTTATCGTTCAAATTTTGCAATTGTTTGCAAATTGTTTCAACTTTTGTCTGAATTTGATCAAGTTTTTTTTCTGACATACTGGTGGCCTGGCTGCCAGTGAAATGTGCACTTTGGAAAGACGGAAGTGCTGATTTACGGTAAATGACATAAAACGACAAAAAGTTGACTTAAATACATTCATGTGACTATAATCAAGAATGCCTAATATCTAAAATACTGATCTGTTTTTGATCATATTTAGTATGCATATTCTTCCATACATTTCCTATGTACATACCAAAAATTATACCCTAATTTGTTGAAGTTATGGGCCCGAACATAATGCACCTTGTAAAAAATCAGGAAATATATTTACTCACTTAACATAAGAATTGCTGAGCTGGAAACTTTTTTTCAGGGATATAAATTTGTTCTATCAGATTCAATTCAATCAGACTAAAAATTAGATTTGAATATTACAAATTTTATAAGTTATTCGCATGAATATTAAATCAGTACCTTAAATTTGCCCAATTTTGACCATGGCACATTTTTTCCCTGTAAGCAGTGTTGATTTAATTTTCATATCATGCAGACACAAGGATTTCAGTTCCTTAATTCTGAAATTTGAAAGGAATTGAGCAAAAACTGTAGCTTTTATTCAAGTTTTTTATGAGACCATGTCAGACCTAGGCTATACTAAAACCCTTCCATATGTCCCCTTGTTGACCTTTCAGGCCAATTATGCATGCTTGAAGCGAGGCACACTCTGCGGCCAGCCTGATCTTGGGTGGCTTCAGCTGGATCTAACTGTCCATCCCCCTTCCTCTGGTAGTTGTTTTTTTCCAAAAACATTACAATAAACAATAATTAAAAAAAATATTGGTTATAATAACAACTTAAAGAAAAATTAATGGAAAAGGAATTTTATAATAAATGAGTAAGAGGGAATTACCTTGCAATTACTGATGTTTTATAAATCTTCCATGGATGGCAAAAAATGTATTCCAAATGACACCATGCAGTCACCATTGGGTATTTTTCATGTCAATCATAAAAATGAAAAATAAAAAATTAAATTAAATTGTTTACTGTTAGAGATTATATGAAGCAAATTTTTTATGTAGACAAGAATGCAGTTGATTATATTAAATTAATCTAAATTTCCAGGTCTTTTCTAAGGTACTGGTACAGACTACACGTGTTCTGTTTAGGAGAGGTCTCACAAATTATGCAAATTTTGTTATTGTAAGGCGACTGATGGTTTACAATAATATAGGCAACCTGATTGGCTGCACGGAACAGTTATGCTCATGATTATTCAAAAAATGAATATGCTGTTAAGGTCACTTAAAGTTCATGGTGAGGTCAATTGCAAGTACATCAAATCTTGTTACATTTGACATCAAACAAGAAATGTGAGATTTTTGCCAGAATTTTAATTTATACTAGAGAGGTATTATTTTGCGTTTTGGTTTGTCTTGCCATTTTCTCTGAGATGCATGCAGGCACAGACTTCAAATCTGGTAATTTAATCATGATTGTCCACAATAGAACCTAGATAGTTATAAATTACACTTGGTTTGTCTGTCAGTAAATTTACGCAGGAAGTTCTGAACAGATCATGTGAAGTGTTAGGAGACTTCCCAAGCCAAGGATCATTCTATTAAAAATTGGACTATGGCACAGCTGATTCTAGTTTTTAATGGTATTTTTATTTTCTTTCAGTATGGCAGGGTCATTTACTGCTTCAAAGCTGGATGAATTTTTCAAAAGCCCTACTTCATCCTTCATGGTAAGAATGTATTTTAGATTCATTTAATATTAATGTTATAAACCTTTGACTCAATACTTTTCAATAAATATTTTATTTATCATGTAATTGTCTTTTTGCCAATCATAAGGGTTCAAATTTCCTAATTAATTAAATTGTACAAAATTTGAAATGGAAAAATTGGAAATGAAATATGGTAAAAAGTACCTTTAGCTAAAATTCATGAAAGATTCAAGAAGTCATGAAAATGTGATGTTATGTGTTTTAAGGACAGATTTGATTCTTGTTTATCAACATTTGAATTTTTCATTTTATATATTCACTTTAATCCTGGGTGACTCCATTCCAATATTATTATGAATAACCTGAAATTTTGTGAATCCTGATCTCTGTTTATAAAATGTAAAATGTTGTTGCAAACATTTTCCTCTTATTTTATACTGTTCATATTAATTTTCCATAATGCCCAGTTTTCTGTATTTTATGTTTATATAGATAAACAGAAATTAAAAGAAAACAGAAACTGTATAGATAGTTTATATAGATACTTATAACTTCTGGTAACATAGTTTACTTTCATTTACAGCTTCATAGAAAACGCAAAAGAAGAGACAGTGTGAGCTCAGTGGAATCTTTTGACTGCAGCAGTCTGAATAGCTTGGATGTGAACACTCTGGTAAATTGTATATCATTAGGGTTCAAAACAGTATTGTTTTCATCTTCAGCTGTGTTTGTATTTATGTACATGTTTTGTGTAGACCTGCAGGATATTGAAAGAACAGTTTCAGTGATATCACCAGTTGACAATGGTGGCCATAAAGATGTGCCTTTGATTTGTAGCTCGCTGGAACAAGGAAAGCTTAAACTGTACCCTCTGCGGCGTCCATAGACACCCAAGGTTAAGTTTATTTAAACTCTATAACTAGGAAACCACTTAACTGGATGCTTTCATATTGCACATAAGTATTGTACAGGTGGTTAAGAACACCCCCCCCCCCAATTTGGGGATCCAAAGGTCAAGGTCACAGGCCCCTGTTGATCATGAACAAGTTGGGTTAAAGTTTTTTTTTTTAAGGCTCATTTCTCCAGTGAAATTTCTCAGATGAAAATATTTTAATTAAACTTAGCAGACTGATGGACTGTGACAATACCCAGATCAGCTGTTAAAACCTTCCTGATAGTTTAATTTCTAGGCCAGTTATTAGTACTTAAGGAATAAAATTTGTAAAAATCCCAACCCAGCTCAGGTTAAAGCTTTGGGCTAATAGTCCAGGAGCCAGGAAAGGTTTCAGACCTAAATGCTCACCCCATTGCCTAGAAAATTTCCATTGGTATCAGGTTTCGACATAAATCCTTAAGTTTATTGTCAGGATGGATGGTAGCCCCAAAAGTGGTGCAATATTTTTGACACCATGTTTTTTACACTACTCTGGCGATACAAATTTTGCAAATCTGTGTTCCAAGGATGGAAGTAGGGGTAATAAAATCTCTGTTACTTCTTAATTATTTCATATGTTGCAACAAATTGCCCCTCATATGAAAGAGTAGGAATTTTGCTTTAACATCAAGTCATGCTTTATGATACTTTGTGAAAGGTCAAGGCCAGAGAGGTCAACAAGTTCATGAAATTTGATTTTCTTAAAAAATTGAGCTTCTTTATTACTTTTCTTGAGTGAAGTGTTATCTCCAAGCTGTCCATTAGAGATTCATGTTATTGGTATCAGGTTCCAGCGCAACTCCTCTAGTGTATTGTCAGGGCAGATTTAGGTGGAAAAAGTGGTGCATTTTTTGTGAAAGCAAGTGTTTATACATGACCCCCATGAAACCCTGCAGATCTTGATCATGGGATAGGCATATAAAAATCTTTATAAATTCTTAAGTATTTTTACATATTACATCAAATTACCCTTCATTGAAAGAGTAGGAATTTTGCTTTAATTTCAAATCATGCTTGATGATATTTTGTGAAAGATCAAGGTCACAGGGGTCAACAAGTGCATGAAACTTATTTTTCCTAAAAATTTTGTTTCTTTATACTGTCATTTTTGAGTCAAAAATTTTATCCAAGCTTTCCATTTAAGATTCATAAATACATCATTGGTATCTGTGATCAGCTGCAGTTCTGTGCATTACTTTCAGGGTAGATGCAAGTGAAAGACTAAAATATTTTTTTAAACAAGGTACCTTGATTTTTGAGGCATTCAAAGAAGCTGTCATTTTTAGCTCAGCTGACTATAAGTCATCTGAGCTATAGTCGTGGTCCATTGTCCGTCGTCCGTCCGTCTGTCCGTCCGTCCGTCCGTCGTGCCGTCCGTCCGTCCGTCCATCCGTAGATGTGGCGAGTTTTGAAACCGTAAGACCTAGGAATCCAAAATTTGGCATAATGTTAGATGTCCCCAAGATCTCCTACCAAGCCGAAAACTGGGTGTTTGCAACTTTGTTCCTTTGAGAAATTAAGGAAAAACCTCAATTTTTTATTAAAAACCTATTTTCACACTTCAGGACTGCCTAATATCAAAACCACTCATCTGTTTTACCTCATATTTACCATAAATATTCCTCTATATAGTTCCTATGTACATGCCAGAAATTATGTCTGTATGATTTAATTTTAAAAAGTTATGGGCCCAAACATAATGCATTTTGTAAAAAATCAGAAAAGATATTTGATCACTTAACACAAAAAATGTTAATGCTATGGACCTTTTTTCCAGTAATATAACTTTAATTAATCAAAATTAAATTGTATACCCAAAATTAGATGAAAATCTTTTAAATTTTTTAAAATATTAATAAAAATAAAAAATTGGTACCTTAAATTTTGCCCAACTTTGACCATGGCACGTTTTTTTCCTGTAAGTACTGTGGATTTAATTTTCACAGCATGTTTTTGTTAGCATTTCAACTGTTAACACAAAAAATTTGAAACCAGTTGATCAAAAACTGTAGATTTTAATCAAGTTTTCAAGCACCATGTAACATATTGTTTACATCAAGCTAGTGTTATGCAGTTTGCAAGAGCTCAGCTCCCCAGCTTCAGCTCTAAGTTCCTTAAATTCGGCATACAGTTAGATGTCTCCAAAATGCCCTACCATGCCAAGAATTTTGTCACTAGGACATTCGAGATATTAATGAAAAACTTCATTTTTCCATTAAAAACCCATTGTTACACTTCAAGACTGCCTAATATCAAAACCACTGATCTGACTTTAATCATAAATAATATACATATATTTCACTCTCTATGCACATGCCAGAATGATGTCAGTATTGTGTAATTGTTTTAAGTTATGGGCCCAAACATAATGCACTTTGTAAAAAATCAAGAAATATATTTACTCCCTTAACAAGAGCATTGCTGAAGCTAGAGATTTTTTTGTCAGGGATGTAACATTATTCAATCAAGATTCAATTGAATACCCAAAATTAGTTCTGAATTTTTCAAATTTTATTTAGTATAAATATAAAATTAGTACCTTAAATTTTGCCCAACTGTGACCATGGCACGTTTGTTTCCCGTAAGCACTGTTGATATAATTTTCATATCATGCACACATAAGCATTTCAGCTTTTTAGTTTAGAAAGCTAAAAAGAAATTGGCCAAAAATTGTAGCTTTTATTAATGTTTTTTATGAGACCCTGTCAGACTTGGCTCTCTCCAGCCCCTCTTGAGTCACCTGTATGTTGACCTTGTTGACCTTTCATCAAATTATGCACGCTTGAGGCGAGGCATACATGGAATCCAGGCAGCTTATGGCAAGCCACAGTTGATCCAGGTGTCCAACCCAACTCATCTAGTAGTTTTAACCAAGAACATAACAAAAATCAATAAATTAATAAATTTTTATTGGTTTTTAATAACAAATTAAAGAAAAATAGAAAAGGAATTTGTTAGTTTATAATAACAGGAAATTAACTTGCAGTTACTGATGATATAAGAATCTTGTATCGATGGGTAGAATGTCACATATTCCAAATAACACCATGCAGTCACCTATGGCATTTTTCAGTTCAATTTTAATGATAAAGAAGTAAATCATATTATTCATTACTAATCATTAAGGATCATATGAAGGAAATTAGACAAAGATGTAGTTGATAATATTAATCTAGATTCCTGCTGTGTCTAGTGTGTACAATGATGTGAAATTAGTCCAAAATGAATTTTTTACAGTTATTTTTTAATATAAATAAAAGCCATAAAACCAGGTACTTATGATCATTATTTAAATGTGTAAATTTTGTATATTCTGGATTCTCAACATCATTGTTTGGTGAAAACTGAATAAATTCCAGACATGGTGCAAATAGTTTGTAATTGTATTTAAATACGAATATGATTTTGTACTCCATTATAAAATTTCTTGCATAAAGAATGGGAATTCAGGTAAAAATGAAAATATATGAATACTCGTGCAAATACTTTCAAAATGTATTCATGAATGCATTCATGAATATATTCTTTAATATTATTTTAATAATCATATCAGTTATATTTCATTTTAAAAAATCATATGATTCTCTTATTATTTTTAATAAAAATTATATTTGGGACAATATTTGTATTTTTTTTAATAAATAGTTAAACTCTTATATTATATGTTCTGCTTATAAGTTATATGGCCAAGTCAAAATCTGTGTGACAATAGTACTCCATTTGTTAATAAAATAAATGAAATCAATCCTCTTCCCTGTCTCCAAAGGTACTATCAAAATCATACATAAGCTAAACAACAACAACTCATAATACAGCTTATATTTATTACCACACAAAACCAGCATGTGCCTCATTTCTAAATAATATTTTTTTATCATATATAACAGCTGAGCGTCGTGACCCATAGGTCCCTTGTTAACAGGGCACAAATGGTAACCTCTGGACCCGGAATATTTTTACTTGACATCAAGGGAGATCCTTGAAAAATCTCTTTGGAAACGTGAAATTAGGTCTCTTTTAACCATATCCCTTGAGCTATGGGGCTTGTAAGTACCCCCCACCCCAGAATAATTAAAAATTGATACAAAAGCTCCAGTATCTGAAAAGCTAATGCATTGATCACCATGCTTCTTTGCATGCATATTAATTATGGAGTGTTTCATCAGTTCCTGCAGAATGGTGGTGCCACCTGTATTTTTTTTTTTAAATTTACGCATTTCCCCCCCCCCCCTATTTTGAGACCTTCACAAAAGTGGTAATCCAATTACAGGGCACAAATCATATTCATTTGACTTAAAAGCTTCTAACTTTACATCCTGGTAGGTCGATCAAAAATACCTGTAGTATCACACTATTGCCAATACCAACTGGTCAATCAGCTTGTGTCATGACCCATGGGTCACTTGTATTATACATTCTGTGAAAACACAAGGCCATAAACCACAGTTTTATTCAAATGTTAATCAACTCCGGTCTTCCTTGCCTCAACAGACAGATTTACTGGTGAACAATTACATGCGATATATGTGCATATATGCAGTGTAGGTATCCAGCATAGCAAACCGCAGGGAGTGAGTATGGAAGCCAGGGCTACACGCAGACAACACGTCTGTTGTTCTTTGATCAAACTCTGTTTTCCTATTTTTTTTTTATCAAATTTTTCGTGAGTGAATCATATATTTCACATTCTGTTGAGTACTAATTTTTACTTAGTCTTGCAGGTTTTGTGTTCTTTTGTTCATTGCGATATTGATGTCTGGTAAACTTTGGTCAATATTTTCCTGAGCTGTCATTCACTACAGTTTTTGGAAATTTTTAAGTAGGAACTTTTGATCGGAGTGATAATTTTCCCCCCGCTTGTCAGTACACAGGTGAACAGTGTGCCCTAGCTTGGGGCTTCTTGCGACAGGCAGCCACCACCATACCGAGTGAGTGCTTATCTGTGCTGTTTTCAGTCTTTTGTCACCTGTCTGTAGTTCAGATACAACGGCCCACAGGCCCACGGCCCGCAAACCTTTTACATGTTTGCTAGCTTGCGCAAGCACCAAATGTTTTTGTGGAGCAATTCTGTAACAGAATTGGATGTCAAATACACAGGGGTTGATGCTCTGGATATAATCCTAATTGATTATGCTATACTCTTGCCTCTAGCACTCATGAATACTTTATCGCATGTAAATGAAGCTCATTATAGCTAGAAGTGGGGCATTTCCTGGTTGTCAGCAACCTTGAAAATTGCAAACATTTTAATATACTGCATTATGCAAATAAAAGAACAGCATAAATGGTCAAACTTTGAAAAAAAAATTCTGAAACCTAATTAGACAGTATTTTTTTACTGAAAGGGCAATTTGTGTACTTTACTTCCCTGGAAACGGATATCTAGTGGTCAGTCAGTACATTCAGGCCGGCAGTTTAAGTTGGTACAAAATTTGGCCTATCAGGCTTATACTCTCACATAATTCGACTCTCTTCTATCTCAACGTAAATGCAGGTTTTTATTATCCTAGATTTGAAGGAATTACAGTATAAATATTAAAAAAAAAAATTTATGAGAAAACAAGTTTTGTATCAATTGCAATAATCAAAATAGCTCATGCCATGGTAGAAGCTTACATGATGTTCAGAAAAGTCATAAAGAAGAAAATCTTGCAATACTAGATACAAATAATGTGGCTTTCTCATGTGTTTTTCAGGAGCCACCAAAGAGAAGACGTTCTTTAGCTCGTATGACTTCTCTGGCCAACATGTTATCACCTGTAAAGCCTATGAAGAAGGTTGGCAAGGTACTTCAGGTATAGTCAGATTACTATTTCTCAGGATGTCATGTTCTTTCCTGGTTTTGAACTCAGCTTACTTTCATTCACGCAGAGCTATAGTTTTGGTGACAGGACTGTTCTGTCACCCAGGAACCTGATCATTTCTGTTAGCAGGGCACAAATTAATAATATTTGACCTTATGACAAGCATTGGTCAACAGGTATAAATAATGTGCTTGATCAACCTCCTTAAAGGGGCCCAGTCACCTATAAAGCATGTTGAATTAACAAAAAATAGCTTCTTCACTTTAAAATAAATTTGTACCAGCCAATATATTGTCCTGAAACCATTTGCTTACTCCTGTGAAAGAGTATTAAAAACAGTGGACCGGGTGCGATCACATGTATCAACATAACACAGCGTGTGTATCACATGGCCACAACACGTGGCAATCACTAGATGCCATGACTGCTTGACCCCAAAAAATGTAATGCATGGGCACGCTGGCTGGAACATTGTGTGTTGCAGCTCACCAAAGGACCTCTGGTCAGGAGTCCTTGTTATGGTAAACTGACACATGTGGACTTTGGACATTGTATCCCCATTTGCTGAGCCATAAACAAGGTCTCAAACAGCTGTATGCGGGGTACTGAGACCATGTGCTGGGATGGTTGTGCTTTTTAAAGCAGAACTGAACTGATAGTGTAAAAGAATAGGAATAATATTGCTCTCAATTATGTCCCTTTAAGATTGCCAGCATGGAAAATTTGAGCAGGATCAACTCATCCAGTTTTACAGAGAGGTGGTGCCTGGTTTATTTTGGTAAAACTTCTTACAAAAATAAACCCAAGCAACAACCCAGGTCCCCACCAAGTGTCAACCGGGAATCCCCTTATCCTGACCACACTGAAGCAGTTCTTTTTCCTTTGATGTAGACATCCATTCAAACTGTTCAGTGTACATGTTGATATAATGCAATCCCATACTGTCTTCCCTTATCATTATAACCCCCGATTACCATCATGCCTTGATGAAATGCCAGGAAAAGGGGACCAAATAAAACGACAGAAGGCACAAGATATGATTACATTGATTACATTTGTATTTTCTGATTTTAAACAGCTACAGTTAATGTCTCCTTATAAACTTATCTTTCATGCTTACTATTGATGAAAAACATTAAGAGTATTCAGCTGTTGTTACTTCTGACAACCATCAAATTATTCTTAAGTAGTAGATGTATCTGATGGAAGATAGCTGGAGTGTGTGTGTGAGCATTATATAGAGAGGAATAAATAAAATCATTGTTTTAAATTTAATATATGTCATGTTTAGTATGGTCTTCATACCTTATTTAAAGACCTTGGTGAAGTGCTCACTAAAACAGCTCTTAGCTATACTTATTTATGTTATTGTTATTGCAAAAATGAGCATGCAGTTAAGTGAGCCAGGTATTATTCTCCTGCCAGTCTCCTCCTGAGCAAATCACCTCATTAATATATGAGCAAAGTTATGATTAAACCTGGTCATGATTATTTATCCATACATAACCATAAACAGATACGTTTGTACAACATCTTGACCACATCAGCGATTATATGTTCAGCAGCTTACATGGCTTAAATGCATTTAACAGCATATCATACCTTAAAGGATCAGTTTTTACATTTACATTACATAAAATAAACAAGTGCGGTCCTATGTCTTCCATTTACATGCATCTATACTGAATATTAACCAAAATCCAAACATGAAGAGATCAGGTGCTGTTATGTATGCCCAGAGCAACTAGCTGCACTAGCTAGAGGACAATATTTGCTAAATTCTTTTCTACATCTTGTATTTAACAAACACACAGTCAGGTTAATCCTATTTAGTAATGATCAGCTAATTAGCTGAAAGGATAAGGGTATGGTACTTCAGAAGGAGTCCAGCATGGGTCCAGGAAGTGTACACAGAGATAGATGTCAAAGGAGCATAGCTTCTATGCAGCATACCCATTTGCCCAAGCAGTGCTCTTAACCAGCTATTGGTCTTTTGCACCAGAACGCCTCATGCTCAGGCTTTGTTGGATTTGTAAAGCTATATCCAGCTGTTGACAGACAAGATGCAGCCCATGCAGTGGTTATAAGTCACAGGTTATCATGCTGGTGCTCTACTCTGGGCCATGTTATGTAATATGTGAGACTGGCCACAAGTATAGACTAAGAGTGCTGAACAGTCTAAACATACAAAACTATGGACAGGTACATTTGTACAACATCATGTCCAGTGGTAACTGCAAATACGAATCTGTCTTAAAATCAGAATTTAGATTTCACCAGTACAATACTTTTATATTCAGTAAGCTCTCTCCTGAAAATGGAATTATTAAAGCAATGGAACAGATCTGGGCATTTTATTTTGGAAAATGTAACAATCTCCTCAGCAGCCAGGGGGTGTTTTCTGTCCCACTCAGAGCTCTAGAGCATTAAAACACTCAGCTAAGCAACCCCCTCATTTGTATATATGAGAAAATCAACAATAAAGTTCAACAAGCATTTAAAGTGATGTAAATAATTCCTTCAGACTATTTCATCTATTTCATATCTTAATGAGACTAACTACTCTGTGAATACTTTGCACAAGTTTTCTTTCCTTTGATGCATTTGAATGAAGGTATAGTATGCAATTCTTGTGTTTGATTTTGGCAATATTAAGGTTTGTAATCATGGTTGTAATCATGATTACTTTTTGAAGTAATCATAAAGTAATCGTAATTGTTATCAATTACATGAAATCACGTTGGTAATTGTAATCGTAATCATTTACAGTGGAACCCCACAATTAAGACCACCCTGAGGACTGTGCAAAGTGGTCGTAATTTAGGGGTGGTCGTATTTGTGAAACTCTGACCTTGGTTGCATATATCACGGCGATGTTTAATGTGTATCAGTTTGTATATATTGCATATTTTTAATGTGAATTATAACAAAATATTTTACTAAGCGGAGAACCCTTATTAGGAATATTTTATTTTGTGTATCTGAAAAGAAGACAAAATTGTTTTATATATTTATTCATGATAAAAATATATATACATTGACACATACGTAGTGACTGATGATTAACACATAATTACACTAGAGACAATACGAAGATAACCTACTTGAACAAATTGAACATAATACGTGGCTGTTTCCACCTTGATTTACACCACTTTCTCCTTCAAGGAGTGCTCTTTCCGAGGCATGGTCGCACAACAGCAAGCAATTTAAACACAGACTGAACCAGCAGAGAAATAAACTGACAGCGATTTATCTGATAAGGCAAGACAACGGATTTGTCCCAATGCAAGCATTGTATTTATACATTTGACTGACTGCTCAATACTCAGTGTGAGTAAGGTTTGAGCACATTTAGGATTAACTAGATCATTAATTTGACCAATGAGGATCAAACATTATGTGATGAGTAAAAATATTAAGCTCTCACCCCCGCACTTTTGGTAGCTGTAATACAGGTGATCACTGAGGGGCAATTAGCATCGCCAGCCCAAGACCCCAGGGCAGTTAGCCAGGCAGACTGGCTCATTAGGTAATCAGCCATTAGTTACCCTCTTTGATCTACAACTTACACCTCAACAAGTCTCAGCGCGGACACCGAGTCAGGAAGGGTAACACTAGGGTTAGGAACCCTTGTTACCCTCTGATCTTTCGTTAAGGCGCCTGTGACAAGGCGCAGCCATTGACTCGTGACAAAAGTTGTTTCAGTACTTCTCGGCGGTGGTCGCATTAGCGGGGTCTCATTAGCGCTGGGGCCAGGATATCTGGTCATAATTCTGAATTAAGAGGTGGTCGTAATTTTGAGTCATTTTTAAACATAAATAAACTAAAAAAAATTCGGGACCAAGCAAAGTGGTCGTAATTGTGGGGTGGTCGCAATTGTGGGATGGTCGCAAGGCGGGGTTCCACTGTACTTTAAAGTAATCGTAATCGATTACATTTATCAAGTAATCACCCCATGTCTGATTGTCACCGACAATGTAAAAGATTGACATCGCCTGCACTTTGTTAGACCTGGTTATGATTTGGATGAGACTGGGTCATGGAAGGTACATACAGCCAGTTTAATGAATGAGGATAATTTGCTCTCTAATTTATGGTACATGAAAGCTATTGTGTCCAAACCAGAAATGTGGGAACCTGATACTGTCAGGGCAAAAAAAATCGGTAAGGCAGTAACAACAGTGGAGTCAGAGGTCCGATGACATCTATGCAAAATCGGGTGTCAGTAGGATTTGCTTGCCGGGAAACATATGCAGCAAGCATGTGTCAGTTGCATTGTTCAATGAGGCCTGCTCACAAAAGAATTAATTGAATGCCTGCAGTCTTTTGTCAGGCACCTGTGCTTATGTTTACCAAGAAGGTTAAAAATATAATAAGCCTTCTTGAATCTTTTTATTTGTACTATTGTTTAAGGCTGCATTTAAACACGCAGGAGGCCCAAGATTTTGCCAGACTGGAGGCCCGGTGGTGGTAGACATTTTGCCTGACCTCCCTGATTTTTACTGGAAATTTCTGGTGGTCCGGCACTAATTTCAAGCCCTGCATTGTATAGGTGGTAATTAACCCCCCTCCCCACCCCCCTAGCATTTGGGGATCAAAAGGTCAAAGGTCAAGATCACAGGCCTCCTTTGTTCATGAACAAGTCAGGTTAAAGTTTTTTGTTAGTCTCATTTCTCCATCGCTAATGAAGTCATTTCAATTGAATTGAATACACTTATATACAGTGACAATACCTAGGACAGTTTTTAAAGTTTTTACAATATTTTAATTTTGGGGCATGTAAATAGTCAAAATTTTTATAGATCTCAATCTAGCTTAGGTTAAAGTTTTTGTTTGCTCTTTATAACTCAACATCTACTTACCCTATTGCATTTGTATTTCACATATGTATTGCATAGGGAATTAGAAATCCCCTGTATGATTTAAGGATCTAATCAATTGAACTGAATACACTGATATACAGTGACAATACCTAGCACAGCTATTTAAAGTTTTTACAATATTTTAATTTTAGGGCATGTAATTAGTCAAAATTTGTATAGATCCCAAGCTAGCTTAGGTTAAAGATTTGTTAACTCTTTATAACTCGACATCCACTTACCCTATTGCATTTGTATTTCACATATGTATTGCATAGGGGATTAGAAATCCCCTGTATGATTTAAGGATCTAAAGGTCAAGGTCACAGGCCCGGGTTGTTCATTAATAAGTCCACTTAAAGTCTTTTGTTTAGTCTCATTTCTCCATTGTTAATGAAGACATTTCAATTAAACTTAGTAGCCTGATTTACAGGGACAATACCCAGCAAAGTGATTAAAACTTTCCCCGTATTTTAATTTCTGGACCAGTATTAAGCACTTCACGAACAAACTTTGTACAGATTCCAGCTCAGGGTAAAGTTGAGGGCAAACTCTTTATAACTCAACAACCACTCACCATATAGCTTTCATATTTCATATATGTATTGTATAGGGGCTTAGAAATCCCACATATAATTTAATTTAGGGGATAAAGGTCCAAGGATTTTATGAATGCCCTACACAGGTGAGCTCTGTTCTCCTAAGACGACTTGTTCTTACAGGGTGGCTGATAGTGTATACAAAACTCATTACTGGCTGAGCTCAGTTCATAAAGAGAAGTATGATTTCCCTGGACAATTTTATTATTGTAAATAATAAGACAGTAAGTAACATGATTGTTCATGTAATATGAGTATGTCTGTAAAGGTGTTAAAATTCAAGCGTTTTTGACCTGGTATATACTGGTATGAGACATTTACTGCTGGAAATATTCAACTGAAACTATAGTTGTCGACAAGAGCAAATACTCTTTATAACTTTTTAAGATAATCTCAGAAGCGTGGTTTTAGTAACATTGGGAACATGTTTAAAAGATGAAAGCAAGGAGCATAATTTTGCTTGAGCGTAGCTAAAATTATACCTTTTGACACTATCATTTTTTGTCTTAATAATAATTAATACACAAGAAATATGTGCCCAAATGTATTTAAACAGTTCTGTTTTTAACCATTTGTGAGGCAGACACTTACCATACCAAGTTGTACCATTTGTGTCAAGCAGTATTAGTTTTACCTAGCTTGACAGCAGTGATGGTGTTAGCCTTTCCCCTGCTGACGTATTTGTAAACGTTTACTAGAATTGGTGATCGGCTTTAATCATAATGTACGAATCCTGGAATATTTGGTGTCCCTTATGGAAACAGGCATGCACATAAGAAAAAAAAAGATTTATAGAGAAATTAAATTATCACAAACACAAACCGAAATTTATACAAAAATTTCGGGTCAATTTGACTGGTAAATGTACCAATTATAGTGATGGGAAAAGACATCTGGCGGCAAACATGGAAACTACTCTGACACCCGGCCTCTGAAAAAGGCCGGCGTCTGTTTAAGGCCAAAGTTTATTTTTCTAAGACATTGTTTTGCCTCGGCGTCTAAATGAGGCAGGCGACTATTTAAGTCCCGGCTTCTGATCAAGGAAATACAGTAACTGTATGACTGTGTAAAATAAAGGAACACGTTGACTAACTGTATAACTGTGTATAATAGGGAACACTTATATACTCTGTTGACTAACTGTATAACTGTGTATAATAAAGGAACACTTTTATACTGTGTTGACTAACTATAACTGTGTATAATAAAGGAACACTTTTATACTGTGTTGACTAGTCTTCTATACTTAAGCACGTGAAGTGAACTACATGCTGTGCTAATATGTTCACATGTTATTGTATGGAACAGTCCCTGGCACTACAACTACTACACTCAGCTCTCACTGGCTAATACCCCAGGCACTCCCCCTCCCAAGTTTATGCTTAATTAGTCCTATCCTACCCTGCACTTCCTTTCCAGCCTGCAGGTCACAAGAAATGGATATAATTTTGTCCACACTTATGCCTGCTCAGAAATTTAAAGTCCATAATTACTTTGTTTTTGAAGATAATTAACAAAGTCAAAAGGATTTAAACCTGCATTGTATATAACCTGCTGGATGATGTTTTAAGCCCAGCTGACTGCAAGTCAAATGAGGTTTAGTGATTGGTCACCGTCCATCTGTCTGTCTGTTAGACTGGCACGTTTTGACACTGTTGAACCTAGAAACCTGTAATTGAATATCAAGGGAAGTCAATAAAAAATCTCCTTGGAATCCTGAAAGTAGGTCTCTGTTACCCATATCCTCCAAGCATGGGCCTCATAAGGACCCCCCCCCCCCCTCTCCAGAATAATTAAATATTTAATACAAAACCTGAAGTATCTTGATAATTAATGCATTGATTGCCCTGAATCTTTCCTTGAGTATTGACCATGCCTTAGCTTGTCAGTTCCAGAAAACTGGTGGTCCCCACCTGCATTTTTTAGCTCAGCTGACTGTAAGTCATCTGAGCTATAGCGATCACCCTTTGTCAGCCGGCCGTCTGTTAACAGGGCACAAATCGTAACCATAAGACCTAGAAACTTCTAACTGTATATCCAGGGAGGTCCTGGGCAAATCTCCTTGGAAACCTGAAATTAGGTCATGGTGACCTATATTTTGTGACTTACGGGCAGAAAACATGATTTTGAGCACCCAGACAGTCAGACAGGGCATAAATTGTATTCATTAGGCCTAGAAACCTCTAACCTGACATTTTGGGATATCCTAGGTAAATTATTCCACGACCTGTAGGGAAAAGGTGTCATATGAGCACCCTGAATGTCAGATGGGACAAATCCTATCTGTGGAGCCTAGAATCTTATTACACAATATCCTGGTAGTTTCTAGGTAAACCTCCTTGGAAACCTGAAATTAGGAAATGGTGACCTATATTTTATGACCTACGGGCTGAAAAAATAATTTTTAGCATCCAGACAGTCAGAAAAATTGAATTGATAAGGCCTAGAATCCTCAAATGTGACTTTTAGGGAGGTCCTAGGCAAATCTACTTGGAAACCTGAAATTAGGTCAAAATGACCTATATTTTGTGACCTACAGGCCGAAAACATGATTTTGAGCACCCTGAATGTCAGATGGGGATAAATTGTATATGTGAGGCCTAGATTTTTTAACTCAATATTTTAGGCAAATCTCCTTGGAAACCTAAAATTAGGTCATAGTGACCTATGTTTTGTGACCTATTGGCCGAAAACATGATTTTGAGCACCTAGACATTCAGATGGGGCACAAATAGTATCTCCATTAGGCCTAGAATCCTCCAACATAACATTCAGGGAGGTCCTCGCCAAATGTCCTTCGAAACCTGAAATTAGGTCACTGTGACCTATATTCTGCGACCTATAGGAAAAACATGTCGTATGAACACCCTGAATGTCAGATGGTGACAAATCGTATCTGTAAGGCTTAGAATCTTCTTACACATTTTTCTGGGTGGCTCTAGGCAATTCTCCTTGGAAACCTGAAATTAGGTCATGGTGACCTACATTTTGTGACCTATGAGAGAAAAACCCAATTTTGAGCACCCTGAATGTCAGATGGGCACAAATCGTATCTGTTAGGCCTAGAATCTTCTAATGTATCTTCCTGGAAGGTCCTAGGCAAATCTCCTTGGAAACCTGAAATTAGGTCATTGTGACCTACATTTTGTGACCTACAGGCTGAAAACAGGATTTTGAGCATCCAGAAAGTCAGGCAGGGCACACATTGTATCTGTTAGGCCTAAAATCTTCTAATGTAACATTCTGAGACGTCCTTGGCCAAATGTCCTTGGAAAACTGAAATTAGGTCACCATGACCAACAAATTGTATCCATTAGGCCTATAATCTTTTTATATAAAATTCAGGGAGGTCTTAGTCAAGTGTCCTTGGAAACCTGAAATTAGGTCTTGGTGACCTATATTGTGTGACCTGTGGGCTGAAAAATGGTTTTTTGAGCACCCAGACAGACAAGGCACATATTGTATCCATTAGTCCTAGAATCTTCT